>CM024806.1:7200000-8402500 GCA_014281875.1 Nibea albiflora
GACAACACTGAGATCTCATCTAGATAGCATCCACATGTTCTTATCTCACTGATAAGATGTAAACTTTGCACACTAACAGTGCTGCAAATAGGTCTGATTCAGACCATCCCCATCAGTCATGTTTGGTTGATTCATTGATTTTGCACATTAGCGGTGCGGTGACTTTAAATGGAAATAAAACTGTATAATCAGACATTTGATGATGAAGCTGTATGATATTTGGATGATGCGTAACCAGAACATTTATAGCTGCCTTTTCTTTTTTTATATGGAAAGACACCAGTAGGAATTAATCAAATGCAGCCAGAGGTGTAAGTCACGCAGTTTTAACTTATTTATTTGACATGTGAAGGTTAATTTAAACTTTATAAGTTCCATTGTATCACCAGTCTAACAGAGTTAAGTAAATACATCTAAACATACTGGTAATCCCTTTTTAAATTAAGGACATTTGTATTATATATCATATATATCATTAAATACTATCAGAAATTTAAGGCGGCCTCTCAGTTGTTTCAAACAGAGCCAACATTGTAAATAAAGCTCAGAGTTTTGCATGCTAAATCTGTCATGTTAGGTATAAAAACCTCAACCGCTCAATGCCAGTTTATTCAAATACTGAACCATGATTAGCTTTCACAATGTTTGTGATGTCACTAATTGTGCTTGAAGGTGCATGTCAAACTATAATAAGCAGTATAAGTACAGATAAATCGTCCTACGCGCACCATTCTGTTTACAAAGGATGTAACCGTAACACTCTTTTAGTACGGTGGCCTGTAAGTGTTTGATGAAAATACTCCTTAAGTTTAGTTATTAACTTATTATTCTGTATAGTAATACATTACACGGGAAATGTTATCAAGAATATTTTGATATATATTACAAACATTTAGTCATTTAACCACTTTCTGTGAAATGGTTCATAGCTGTAACACAAACTTCCTTTACCTGTAATAAACATTCTGAAACACGTTTCTCCCACGCACTGTTGCTAACATTTTTTTCTATATTCGATATCTTCATCTATCTATTTGATGAGTCTATAATTAATTAAATAATTAACTTGTATATCTGAAGTCACATACACTGTTCAGTTAGTTTCAAATACCCACATTTTTTTTTCATACACATTTACACTGTAAATCCTTTATCACATGAACAAAGGCAGAATTTCCTCGATCATTGCTCTTGAGAATTTTCAAAATAAACTCTTTTCTGAATTGCCTGAACCTCAGACTCTCTTGTTCTGGACAATATCTGTCACACACACATACAGATGAATAAACACAGACACGAAAAACCTTAGATTAGATATAATCAGACTGATCAGAGTACAGATGTCTTATCAGGGCTGTTCAGTGATCCAAAGTGGTTTGTTCTGCTGGCTTTTATTTGATAGCCTGTCCTGCGCTGTGTGCCTTCCCCCCACATCATCTCCTCATAGTACATGATGTGTTTACACAGGAGCCAAAGACAAGAGGAGACTGACTGGAAAGCTCAGACTGAGTTTTGTTTTGCTTTTATCTTTATTTAAACTTTGAGTGTCTGAGGGACACGGTGCAGCTTTGAAGCAAAATCTAGCACAGGATAATTTAGTGTGTCAACATGCTCACAAGATTGTGATTATGAATTAGCAGTAAAAGTCAGTAGTTTTGCAGATATTCATCATGATATAGTTCATTTGTCATGGCACACCTAATTTTTAAGAGCTCAGGAGTGTACGGGTCTAAATTGTCTGTATGATCTTAATTTATTCATGTCGCAGTCTGAACTTGTCAAAGTCAAACAACCATGAACCCAGTCATGAAAAAACATCAGTGACGAAATCCTGCTCAGGGTTCCTGTGATGGAGCGTGTATCGTCACATAAAAACAAACTGCACTGCTGACATCTAGTGGTTCAAGCTTGTACAAGTATTTGACCAAGTGGATAAAATCAACGTTTTGCTCTATACCTGTTCACATTTCACTCTGAACTCCAGGAGACTGTATATGTGTATGTATTATATATGTATATGTGGATGGAACATTGCTAAAGGGTTCAGGTCAGGGAGGGTTAGACCCTTTTAAAGCTCTTTGCTTCTCAAGTCAAGTCAACTTCATTGTCAACACAGCCATATGTACAGGACATACAGACAGGACACGCACCTCATATCCCGGTGCAAAACAAGCAACAAACATGAAATATATACAAGTGTAAAGAGATATATTCACATGGAAATGTTGGACTTTTGTTTATTTATTTTCATTTGTTTTGTCTAATATTACATATAAATGCATAACGTTGATGCAACTATGCTGTACCTTAATTGTTTCCCTTTTTCTGAGTTGCTTTGAATAAAACCGTCAGCTAAATGACTACAAGACTACGGAATTGCGCGACGGTCCCTTAACGACCCATCGGCGTTCACATTATGTTGTTAATCACACAATTAAGTAGGCTATAACAAATACTACTACTGATAAACAACACGGCATGACTATCTAATAATTATATACCTGAAACAGAGTATAATAATAATAATTATTATTATTATAGTTATTATTATACAATATTTGAGATAAAGTATGCACAGTGACAAAAAACAAGCAAACTAGACACTGTACTCACATTGTCATGGACGCACAAGAAATATGCAACCCAGCAACTTATTATCCGTCCAGAAGAAGAAGGCGGAAAGAATAAAATTCCCCTGAGTTGAAATAAATAAATTAACAACTGCAGCTGGAAAGAAATAGAAAAGTCCTACAAACTACATAATTGGTGATGTATGATTGGTCCAGAGCAACCTTGACAGCGTGTGTTCACGGGAACTACATGCGCAAGGCCACAGACTGCGCATGCGAGTTGCAAATGGGATTAGACAGATAGCTGGGGCAGAGTGGGTGACCCTCTAAACAGTTTTGACTTCCTGCCAGAAGAAAAGTCTTTAGCAGGGTCTACTGGCAGTATTCCATCGTGATCAGTTCATTTGTCATGGTGCACCTAATTATATTTTATGTGATACAAGAGATCAGGAGTGCACAGGTGCAAAGTGTTTGTATCATCTAAGGCTGGATTCAGACAGGATCCAGTGTTGCGGTGAGGTTTTTCCATTCATCGCTGGCTTCGATAAAGCTGGTTAATCAGAGAAATACAAAGTTACTTTTAATTAGTGTTGTGTAGGTCGTGAACGTATTGTTCAAGATGAACTAATCTTTTATGTGACTCGGGAGTAATGAGTAGTCTCAGTGTGTGATTTGTTCATTTTGATGCAGTACGTTCCCTCGCCACAAGGCAGCTGCATGGCCGCTCAGGCTGTATGAGTCGCTGTAAGCGCAACAGTTCATTCATATGGATCATTCATTTGTCATGTGACAGGCCGCTCAGGCTGTTTGAGGGTCCGTAAGCACAACTGTTCATTCATATATATCGTTCATTTGTCACGTGACAGGCTGTGTGATGGGCAGTACAGACAGCAGTACGTTCACACGGATCGGGCTTTTGATCATTTGTCACATTTACATCAGTCACAAGAAGGCTAGAGCACTGCACTAGTAAATGAACAAAATGAACGAAATGACTAAATTAAAAATAAGTTAAATTTACCGTCCGAGAGTAAGAGATCTGATTTAAAAGACTCAAACCCCCCAACACTGGTCTGAATGCACACTTACAGGTGGCTTGTTTGAACAACCAGGCTTCATTTAGCCCGCCTCATGTCCACCAACAATCCACGTCTTTGACTATATTGAGATTAGCTGTGAGAGGCAAGAAGACTGCCAAGATGGTGGCAGCCAGGGCCACCGCACTCTGAGCTTCACAACGGCTCTTTGGAAACCTGTAGGTTATGTCACAGATATGGCATACATGTTTTATACTGTTTATGGAAGAGCCAGATTTAGTTTGTCTGTTCTAGGCTACTGTAGAAACATGGCGGACTCCATGGAAGAGGACCTACTGTTATTATAGATATAAACATCTCATTTTAAGATAATAAAAAATAACTATTCTTATTTTCAGGTGATTATACACTAATGAAAACATAGTTATGAGTATTATAATCATTTCTGTCATATTCTGTAAACGGGGCACCGCTGTGTATGAAAAAAAAGATACTTTTGTAGTTCCGGGGCCGTTTTTACAAAAGACTACAACTCCCAGTAGGGCCTTCCTGTCATATGACGGCGGTGTGTTTTGTCATGTGACCTTGACACTGCTCAGTTTCCCTGTTTCGCAGTGCCACAGGCTCCAAACTGAAAACAATTCATTTCTCTGTTAAACGCTGCACCGCGCGTCGGACGGCTGCTTCCAGGGCTCTGACATTACACTCCGGCCCGTGTTTAGTTCACTTCATCTTGCTTGCCAGGCTTTGCGCAAGTCTTGCATGTCAGACTGTGGGACACTCACAGCCCCAGCGGCATCCCGGCAGGCCTCTCTGTTCGCCGTGTGAGCATCAGTCCTCACGCCGCGGTTGGGTGGGTCCAGCTCGGCCATAGGAGGCAGCATGTTCCCGGCGCACAGCTAGCCGCCGCTCCTGAAAGCTACAGAAAGGGATGAATCACGTCGGTGGTGAAGTGCTTAGCTTGGATGTGACCGCTAACGGAGTTTGGCTGTCAGAATGAACGGTGAGTTTGGTTGTCTCGTTGCTTTTTTTTTTTTTTTTTTTTTGTTGCTTGGCAGGCATCCATAGCAGCCTAAAGTGTCAAATCATGCATGCAAGAGTGTATTCAGTCACTTGTTAGCAGCCTCTGTGTTCAGACAGTAAGTTAGAGATTTCTGCTGACCTGTTCACTGCACTGCAGCTACTTCCCCTCTGTTAATAACCAGCACTGCTCTTTCAAACCTTAGTGAATCAATAGATGGGATAGATGCACATCCAACACCATTAAAGTGCTCCAGAAAAACAGCCTCTTTAATAGCTGTTAAAACAAGTGCATGACTAACCACACTGCTCAGGCTCACTGTGACGGCCTCATAGTTTTGTTTTGAAGGGGCAAATTAACAGCCTGGCCTTAAGATTATGATAGGAGTGTGGTTATGACAAGTTGCTAGCCTGGATATGTGAGTGGAAGAAATGACAGCGTGCTTCAGCAAACCACCTCAACTTGAAACTCCTCTTTATGTCTGTCTTTACGGCTGTTGAAATGAAGGACTTGTGGTTGTGCTCCTTCTTACATGGTTTGGTTTGATCAGTCAGTTGTCTTGTCAGTAGTCTAAAGGGATGTCTTTGGTTTTATCTGGTCCAAAACACAGGATGCTCAGTGTACAATAATATAGAACAGAAAAGCAGCAGATCGTCATCTTAAAGTCACCAGCTCTAATTGTAACAGTGTAACGGACACTTAAATGAAAATACAAATATATTTATGACAAAAACAGAAAGTTTCTTGAAGAATATTGCAGGAAAACGACACACTACAGCAACTCAACGTGTTTGCTTCACAGTTAGCGTGAATAAGCTTAACTGTAAATGCAGCCGAGTGAGTCAGATGTTAGTCACCTTTTAAAAAGAATTAAAACGGAATGAAAACGCTCACTGAAATAACTAGAGTTTTCTCCCAGTGAACTCACTGTTGAATGTTGTTTATTTGTTTGTTTGTTTGTTTAAAATGTACGAAGTAATGAAGCTAAGTTTATTTCCTTCCTCTCCTCTTGGGAACATTTCCTCGAAAGTATTTATTTGGAGCCCGTCAGCATGCAGACTTTTCTCCTCTGTGCTCTGCAGTGATGTGCTTTTTGTCTCGCACCTGAATACTTTTGCCTGGATGTGAGCACACTTGGTCCCTCTTCCACATGCATAGTTAATGCAGGAGCAATTTATTACAGTCATTGTCTTAATCCATCATCAAGCTGAATTTAGGTCATGTCCTTCTTTTTCACCTCTGCAGGCACTCAGCAGAGTGATACCAAGAGGCAGAACCTTCTTGAGAGGCTGCTGGATGCTGTCAAACAGGTAAGTCGCTCATCTGTCGTCATCCGTGAAGTTTCCAAATTTATTCCAAAATCTACAAAGGCTTGTTCACCTCAAACATTGACTTTTTCCCATTTAAAATCACTCCTCGCTGCTTCCCAAAGTCAAAATTCAAAGGGATTTCTCTGGAACAAGATTTCACGTCTTTTACTTCCTCAAGCTACTGGATCCCAAAACACATTTAGAGGAAGTAAAACTGAGCGCTGTTTACAACTAGACAAATTGATTTACTATTCACATGCAATGCAAATTTGTTGGCGAGACAAATGGCAAAATAAAGAGTAGAATTTCAGCAGTTTTTGCCAAAGAGCAGAGAAACACAACACCAATGCGATGATGGGAAACAGAAAGTGGGAACTGCATGTGCATTATCGGAGCTGGCCTGGACTGGTTTCGGGTTTCAAGGAGCAGAGTTTGCTTCTAGACGTTTTCCCCCGTGATGAGTGGTACAATATTTGTCAAGTAAGAAGTGTTTATTGCATTCATTTTTGACAGTCAACGTCCCAGGTTTGTCTTTAATCCTTTTCTTTTATCTCCAGTCCATTTGGTCATAATCAGCACTCCAGCTTTCCAGCTGCTGGCTGCCGGGTGTCTCATATTAGTGCACCTCCGAGGACTGTTCATCAGAAAACGACTGCGTCTGTTCTCTGGTTGCTTCAGAGATTTAGGCCCGTCTTAGAAATGTGCTCATTGTGCGCATCGGGTAATGTTTGAAGTATTTGAAGTATTTCACAGGCAGCCATTATCATTCCCTTCATATCTTTCCAGTGCCAAATCCGCTTTGGAGGGAGAAAGGAGATTGCCACAGACTCAGACAGCAGGTAAGAGAAGCTGCCTCTTACCACCAAGACTTTCTTTAGTCGTATCTGTGTTTATTCAGCACACGAGAGGTTGTTTGGTTTGCGTGAGTAGTTCCAGCTCAGTTGATGCTGAGGTACTTTAGCCTCCGGTATCTTATCTCCCTTCCAGCCTCCCCGTTGAGTGATCTGGCAAGAGGATTGATTTCTTCACTACAAAATATATTTTAAAATGTTTTTGTATCTGAGCAGTGAGAAAGCGCTGTTGTGGTGTGAAAAAATGTGTCTACCAGAGCTTAATGTTGTCACAGAGAAATATTTGTGGTTGTAGCTGTAGTCGTTTGTTTGCCGTGTTGATGAATGATCGCCTCAGTTTTCTGAGCAATAAAAACTGACATCCAGCGCACCCGTAATTTAAAGCGGCATAACAAACCTTGAGGGGTGTGCATACTGTTTTTAGAGCACTCTACATGCACTGTTCACCTCAACCGGTGGATGATGAATCGCCTCTCTCTTCTTACAGTAATTCGTCTTTGTCTCTGCAGGGTGATCTGTCTGTGTGCCCAGTTTGAAGCGGTGCTGCAGCACGGCCTGAGGAAGAGCCGAGGCCTGGCCCTCACCGCCGCCGCTCTCAAGCAGGCTGCCGGCTTCAGCAGCAAGATCGAAGCAGGTACGGCACTTAACTGGCTGTGTGGGCTGTTAAACTCAGGTCTTAAGTTGAAAATGAAAGAAACAGCTCAGCTTTAGCTTCCAACCTTTACCCTGGAAAAAGGTGACCTTAGAGTGGTAGCTTGGCTTGTTATTTTAGAAGTCATGGTGGGTTGGAGGACTCAGGTGTGTCAGTGGGGAAGCTTGGAGCTGCAGGATAACGACGTACACACACACACACACACATAAGCTTGTGGTGAGAGCAGATGGTAAAACAACAGATAGGTAGCAGAGTTCAAAATGACATGCACAGGAAGGGCTCTGCTTCCCTGTTTCACTCTCTCCGCTGTGCTAACCTGTTTGTCTTTAAACCTCTGCCTCTGCCTCAGTCTGTGGGCAGCACACCTGCTGTGACTTTACCCTCCCAAAATATGCTGCTGAGATGTGCCGTCATTATAAATGCAGGCCGTGTGCTCAAGCATTGTTCAAACCCACAGAGGTTTATTTTAAATTCCAGTCAAGATCCCAAACAGCCAATCACACGCTGAGCTACGGGGAAATGAGATGATAGTTGGAACACAAACGCAGATATGAGGGATATTTCCAGTTGTGGCTGTGGTGCAGTCACACAAAAACAACATGGAATATTTAACTCAATATAACTAATATATATTTGTAAAATAAGATAATGTACAATATATTGTGCGAGTTTCCCCCTTAACCTGTCACTGTACTCTAAGCAAGAGATTTATATTTTTCATTACAGACAGCCTGTTTGACCTGTAATTGAAGAACAAAGAAAAAAGTTATTACCACGTGAAATGGCAGAAGCTGGATGTTTCAAGCATTTATCCATTAGTTAACAAGTTCAACTATAGCTAGTTACTTTTAGCTAACTATTCTAACCATTTATCTGTTGCTTTTAGCTAACTAAACCATTTATCCGTTACTTTTAGCTAACTAAACTGTTACTTTTAGCTAACCGCACCGTTTATCTGTTACTTTTAGCTAACCACACTGTTTAGCCGTTACTTTTAGCTAACTAAACCATTTATCCGTTACTTTTAGCTCACTATTTCAACTGTTAATCCATTAGCTTTTTAATATTTTGTCCATTGTAGGCACTTATAGCTATGTCTTAACTATTTATTCTTTAAGCTAACTGTTTTGACTGTTTATCTTCTCTGCTTGTTCACTAATTACTTTCAAAACAGCATTGGTCATAACTTGTGGTGCTCAGGTGTTATAGTTGACTCAATATGTGAACATATCTTTTTAAACTGAAACTTATTGGCAACTGCAGGGGTATCCCATGAGGTAAAAGTTGCCCACCCTTCATCGGGAATCACTTGGTTCACTATGGTTATGGTATCTTCATGGGGAAATGAGAAGTATGAAGGCTATAAGACTCTTTTATTTGCAGCTATCAGAGCCTATAAAGACCATTCTCATCGAGAGACATTAGTTTCACATTAGACAAAATTGTTTCTAGTGTGTCATATTTAAGAACCCTGTGGCTATTAATTCCAGATGGAGGAGAAATGCATGACTTCTGTAATGGCTACCACGTCATAACCATTAGCATATTTGACGTTTTCCTGTATTTCACAGTCAATTAGCAAAAAAGGATTGTGGCTGAACTCACGGATTTGGAGCTCCCTAATGAAGCCAAACCCTCTGACAAATCCAGAAATAGCAGCCATAATTTTTAACACATCGTTCTGAGGTTATATGCTAATTATATGCAAAAGGGAAGCATAACACTCATTCCCATTAATTACCACATCTCAGGAAATTAAACACGGAATCTTTCTTCGTTTTTTCCCCTCGTGTTATAGAAAATAATAAAATTGTGTGAATTCAGATCCGAGGTGAGTGCAAAATATGAAGATGTGACTGTGAAAGAGAAAGTGTGGATGTTTGTTAATGAAAGACTGAAGAAGTGCTGACTCTCAGGACTCCAGGAGTGTTTTTACTGCGTCACTGACCCTTTGAACTCAACAACTCTTTGTCTCTTTTCCTCTCCCTCCCTCCCTTCGTGTATCTCTTTTTTCACTTTATGCACCCTCTCACCTTGCGTATCATCCCACCTCTTCTTTCCTTGAACCATCAACCCACTGTCTTCCCTCCCTCTCCTGCCACCTTTTTTCTCCCCCGTCTCCCCCGTGTCTCTCTTTTTTTGTCCCGCGGACAGAGTTGACTTTCTGGTTCTATGTGAAGGAGCATCTGAACCGTCATGAGCTTCAGCGGTTTTACTCCTTGCGTCAGATATCCTCAGAGCTGGGTCGGGGTCGTGCCTGGCTGCGCTGCGCACTTAATGAGCACTCACTGGAGCGCTACCTACACACACTGCTGGCTGACCGACCACGCCTGGGGTTAGTAAAGTGTGTGTGTGTGTGTGTGGTTCATGTATGATATCTTTCTTGATGAAATCACCATAACCTCTCACTTAATTTCAGTGTGATTTTGGATGCATGAACTTTTCATATGGTACAGGCAGATCATCACTACAATTATACTCTTCGCAACTAGTATTTCCTCTGTTGTCTTGATTGGAGATCTTATTTCGCCTCCTCTCTGTTCTCCAGAACTTATTATGAAGACTGGGCTTTCATTCTTGATGAAGAGAGAGCGAGTATGCTCCCCACTATGGCTGCAGGTGAGTTGAGTAAAATCTGTGGCACTGGCCACCTCCATGTTGTCTCTCTCACCTCCCGGCTAATCTAAAAATCAGCAAAGACGTGGATCATTGGCATACCTGAGGCAGGCTGAAGCCTCAAACAAGCCATCTGTAACTTTTTTTTTTTTTGTACCAACCTGTAAACATGTTTATTTCAGCTGTGAAGTTGGACATTTTAACATGGGGACTTATGGAGACTGACTCGTTCTGTAGCCAGCCTCAAGTGGACGTTTGGGGAACTGCAGTTTTTAGCACTTCCACATAGGCTTCACTTCACACAGCGATGGAGGGTTGCCGTCTGGCGGTAATTAGTGTTAATGGTCGTGTTCTTACTGTTGTACTACTTATGAGCACAACTCAAGAATATATACCTCTAATCTAATGCCAGAGCTTTCCCTCTTTTGCCCACTCTCGCTGTGTGCTTAAAAAAGCTCACAAAGCCCTTTGCAGGGGTTCAGAAGCTCTATATGATCTACTTGGACTAATCTGTGCTAAATTACATTTTGCCTCCTCCTGTTCCGTTGCGTTCTTCAGGTCTGAACTCCATCCTGTTCGCCATCAACATCGACAACAGTGACCTGAACGGCGGGGTGACCCGTGGAGGGGGAAGCTCCTCCGTGTCGCACCTCCTCAAGGAGTCCACGCAGGGCATCGGCAGCCTGTGGAAGGAGTCGACTCAGGGGGTCAGCAGCCTGCTGCGAGAGATCAGCACCGCCACGGCTGTCGTGCCCGGCTTCACCCCGAGAGCGGACGGCGCCTCCGACCCGCTCCCTGTCCTGCCACGCAGCACCTCTGCTGGTACGAAACGGCATTATCTAAGATCACAGATGATAATTCACAATGTATTATAATAGTCAGGTGTCAAGGTGATCCTCAACAACACATGGTTCAGGCTGATCATGCGTAACGAAGGCACTAGTTGAAATCAAGCGGATGCAACACAAACCATCTGCAGCAGTGATGAAGTGAGTAAGCTTTCAGTGTGTCAGGATCCTTGTTTGACCTCATTTAAGCCTCCTGTCCGTCCCATCGGGGGAGAACTTGCACCGTCTACTCGCCGTATATCCCGCTCAGAGGGATGAACAAGCTTTTAAATTTTAACTGTGTGGTGTTAAAATCTTTCCATCGGAATGAATGTAAATTAAATTCTGAGCTGCCGTGCCAACTCCTCGAGGTGGAGAGACCCATTCACATTATTCTCTGGTAGAAGAGACGCTAATGCACAGCCAGGCTTTTTGGCTCTGCAGAGGAAGTGAGTTGAACCACAGATCGTCTATTATAAATGGACTTTTAAAGGCCTAATTGGAAAAAAAACTTGATATGCTGATGTCAACAGTTCTGCTAGTCTAGACAGGTGAAAAGTACTGAATAAGTTTCACTTCATCAAGTTTCTTTCTGTTCACTTTTTTTATCATCTTTTCCCCACGTAGACTCGGGGCTAAGGAAGGAGCGCCGGAGGAAAAAGAAAATCACCAACATCATTTCCTTTGATGATGACTTGGACGGAGGGGCGGAGGATGAGGAGGAAGGGGAGGAGGACTCCCAGAAGGCGAGCACCATGAGGAAGAGCCACACGGCTCCCGCTCAGAACAGCGTGGAGGAAGGAATAGATCCTTTGGAGCCAGTGTTCTCCGAGTCGCCGGCCCAGAACGGCCTCGCTGAGCCGGGCATAGTCAGCTGGGTGGGGTCTCCACATCCCTGTCGTACTCCACCCTCTGCTACACCTCCCCTGCCTGACAGTAAAAGCATAGACAACGAGGAGGAGGAGGAGGAAGAGGAGGAGATGTACAAACCCAGAGCACAAACCCAGGAGGAGGAGAGGATCAGCTCTGATCAGTGAGTCGGATCAGTGAACATGAAGAGAAACGTTTCACATAGTTTGAAATGATTCTGACAGACATGAATGTTTTGGGGCACGGGTTGTTCGTTATGTGCATAAAACATTAGAGTTTTCATTTTAAACGTTTTTGTTTCAGTCTTTTGTTTTTTGGAGTTAGAGTTATTCGGAGGATCCAAAAGTCAGTTTCCTCTGGGCAAAAATAAATGTTTTCTAATCAGAGAACAAATTCAAAATCAGCATACAGAAGTGGAAAATCAATCGGCATTCTAACAAACTGCACGGTTGATAGTGGAAAATGTCCCCCAAAAGAAAATTAAAGGACACAAGAATGTTATTGAACATTTTTGTGTCTCACTCTGGCCCTGACATTTATTCATAACACAGGAGACCAGAGGTTTTCAAACTGTGAGGGGGAGGCAGGGACGTGGGACAAGGTCACTACGTGAGGTGAATGGGACAGGTGCACGCTGGGAAGTTGCTGTGGTGGTTTGGTTTGTTTACGGAGGAGCTGGAGTCGTACGTTTAGAGTTAATTCATAAATAGAAATCATCTCTTATTAACTCCTGAACCTTCCTGGGAATCAGCACTTTTCTAAGTTTACTTTAGTATTGGAGTAATCTGGTGATAATTGTCTGCTGCCGGCTACACTGCAAAGAGGAACTGATTATAGCTACTTTGTTTGTCTGGATTCAAACTCCCTGAGAGAGACTGTATGAATGTGTAGTGCAGTTGAGGTTTGAAGCTAAAATGCCGAGCTGTCCTGTTTCAGGGTGGTGGTGGGCAGCCTGTCCAGTGTGTCCACGTGGAGCCCCGTACAAGTGATGACCGACCACAGCAGCTCAGACATCCTCATTCCTCTGAACCCCACAGACCCTCAGCCAGGTACCCGAACCCTAAACAACCCTGCACCAACAAGGAAGAGAGAAGCACGTTAAAAAACACTTCCTGCTGCACTCATAGTGTTTTTATTTTTATCTTTACGCTTCCTTCTTTGGCTGTAAATATTTCTGTTCGATGCATTTTACCATGCGTTTTGAGTTGTGCCGTGGCACATCAGCGCTCCGAGAGTGGAGTTTCACTCCCAGTTTAAGCTTGTTATGTTTGCCTGACTTGTTTTTTTGTTTTGTTGCTTTTACTGCTGACAACTGCCGCGTATAGCTTCAGCGCAGGGATCGGTTGTCTATCAGATGAAAATCTCGGTACTTTCTCTGTTGGCATGCACCTTCACTTTCACTTCCATTTTGCCTCAGTGAGTTCAGTGGAAGACACGGCAGCGTTTCCTGCTCAGCGTGAGTCAACGGCACCGGTGGTCAACTGTGAGAGCAGCAGATCGCTGACATTCAAGTAAGCTGTGGGTTCAGGCATTAAAGATGGGCTGTCGTGTGAATTATTTGCAATTTAGGGCAAAATACTTATCAGTTTTAGTCTCAGGGCTGAACGGACAAGTCTTGTGCTGCTCTCTTTACAAAAATGAATTGTGGGAAAACTCAGAACTCCTCTCTTCATGTGTTTCAGCATGGAGTCCAGTCCACCGACACAGTCTGCTCCACTCTCCACTGTGCTGCCAACATCTGGTCTGCCAGAGTCCATGACAGTGGGTGAGTGTTTCTCCTTTTTCCACCTGTCAGCCTCTCACGATTTCTCACTCTCTGCTGCTCTTCTTGTGCTCAAACCAGTTCTGATTTATGAATCATCATGGGTTACGTGAGCTCGCCTCAAGGCCGGTGACTTTGCGCAGGGCTTGACTCAGCAATTAGATGACTCGCGCTGCCAAAAAAAAACCAAAAAAAAAAAAACAGGGTTTGAACATGCTAACCAACGACGTGGACCATGATTACATTTCCAACAAAAGACATGCCTGAGATTACACTGAATTCATTACCCACCGCAAACTTCTCCGGAGATTAGATTCTATCAAAGTTAGAAATGATTTAAATCACATGTGACAGCCAAATCTAAATCTAATTTAAGTGTGAGTTCCTCAAATTTAAGCCAAGAAGTGTTGCGATGATAATGAATCCCGTGGACGCACCCACACGTCTTTGTCTGGAAGTTTCACCGCAGCTGTCGTCTGTTACAAATTAAATCATACTTGCCCGTTTGTATTTTACAAACCTTGTTGTTTCTCTTTCCGTTTAAGCGATCTAATTGCAAAGATTGAAGGCCTGTGCCAAGAGATTGTCCAGTTCTTTCCACCAGGTGGCACTGTTGGACCAGCGAACGCACACCTTACTGTATTTAGCCCCGCACAGACACACACACACACCTGTGCTCCCCTTAAAGGGTTTTGTTTGTGGGAAAAGAGTGAGTGTGACACAAAGTCCGATTTTGTGTTTTGTGTCTGATTTCAGATTGGATAAAAAATTTCTGATTCCAAAAGCACTTGATGAGCACTTTGATGTGTCACAAGCTGTCCTGCTGCAGCTAATCAGACTCTTAGACACACACACCGATGCTGTTTGATTCCCCGGATTGTGTGTTTGTGTTTGCACGAGAGGCGAGAGTAAGAGCCAGGGAGGAAAGGTGAGCGGAGCAGCCTGGAAGCGCCGGGATTGAGCCATCGTCCAATCTATTAGCCTTCGGTAAGAGGAGGCCACGGGGTCACAGAGAGGTGATCTAAAAATCGCCGGTGTGGAGGCAGAAAAATAGTCTTTAAGGTATAGGGCTCTGTGAGGTCTTAAAGATGAATCCACCCTGAAACACTGTAACATCAGGATTTGGCACCAGCCCCTCTGAATCAAAGAGCAAAGAGCGTCTCTCTGGACAGCTAACAGTCTCATAGGCAGAAATCTATCCTGACAGAAGCTGAGATACCAATTTTGACGCCTACTGTCGACTCAGAAGACCAGAATGCAACGCAGCCAAAACAGATTTTGCATTTCGAGCGAAAGATCATGACCTTTTCCGGGCTGGAGAAATCCTGATCCCTTGCGCTCGCCATCGCTGTGGCCGACTTTTGCTTTTGCTCTCTGTGCCTACTCCCGTAACCCAGAGTAACCTGTACAGACGTGTTCCTCGAGGTGTTGTGTTCTGGGAAAGGCAGGAGAACGCAGAAGGAGAAGAAATGTCAGGGTGTTGGAATGTGACTCGGAGGAGAATTCTTGGAAAGCACAGTGATGATGTACTGATTTGATTAGACGGTCTCATTTCAGATTTCGCCTTTGAGCAAGTCGAACACAATTTTCACTCCCTCATTTCAAACTAATGTTCACTTATGTCCTCATGAAGGCAAAGTTAACGAGGTACTCCACCAATTTTATGTATGAAATTTGGTGAAGTTGTCAGGGAGAGAACTACTCTGCCTTTGAACGCGGCTGTATAATCTTCTGTGGCACTGTGGCTCTATCCTACAGTTCATACTGCAGGTACAGGGTTTGAACGTTGTAGGCACTGGGGTGGGGGGGGGGCTCTAATGAAATGAGATGCATCATGGGAAATGTAGGATCCGGTATTTTTGAAGCTTGACTCGTATTTGGGACTCGAAATCTGAATACCGTCGCCTCTGCCGGTCCCATTTGGACCATTTAAAGTAAAAATCTGTCTCTGGTGAGTTCCTCAAATTTATGTAAATACAATACCAACGTGCTGGCGCGTGTTGATTAAGTCAGGGATCAAAACGAGCGGCTGATTGGCTCGTATGCCGACACAAGAGAGTAATAAGCGCTATAAATAGGAAAGATTTGCAATATATAATTTGAGCGTGTATGATTAAATAGTAAAAACAGCTAATGACAGTGTTTGCCCTTTTTATGATTAATGCTTTGTGAAGCGCGGACACACACACACACACACAGATGGATACAAAATCTGCTGGATTTTTGAGGTGTGTGTGTGTGTGTGTGTGTGGGAGAAACCGAGAGAGAGAAATGGTGTTGGAGAGAGATCTTTTGTGATTTCCATCCAGATCTGACAGCGTATGAGGCCAAGCAGTCGATTGATTGGAGAGTACAGAGTCTATAATTCACACGGCACCTCGATTACATGGCCTAGCTCTCTGCTAATGCATCTATTATTGGAACAATTGAGCAAGAGCGTGTAGGTTCCGGTGTAGGCACTCTCACACACACACACACACACACACACACACACACACACACACACACACACACACACACACACACACGCACACTTTTTTTTCCCCATCAAACCTTGCTCTTACACGTATGATGTTGCATTTGTATGTATTTCCACTCGCGCACATACACACATTATGCTGTAATTTGTCCATGTCCCCCTGTGAGGACAGAAGGGCGTCTGGCTCCACTGAAGTCCCTAATGGCTCGTCTGTGGCACCCGCTGCGAACGCGTGGTCGGACTAAAGGTCATATTTATTTCTGGCCTGCTGATGTGGAGAACGGAGCCGTGGAGATAACAGACTTCCTCTTTTCTCCTCTCCGTTGTGCTCCTCATCACACAGTCCTTCTTCTCCTCCTCTTTCTCCCACTTCTCCCCCACCTAGCTCGGGGCTGGAGGAGACCTACTTGTGTCTGGGGCTACATCGACACCCTACATTAGTTATGAGAATAGAGTTGTGGTCTCTGCGAGTGTGTGTGTGTGTGTAAATGGTGCAGGGGAGATTAACTTCTTGTCTCATGGTTGTTATTTTTGGAAATTGTGGTAACAACCTTGTTAGGGGCTTTGAAACCTGCATGCGCACCTCCAAGCATAACTATTGAGATGAGTCACTGTACCGCCACACCTCAAATCTGCCAGATCTTTACGTCAGGACGGAGATTAACATCAGCTGGCAGCTGGCTGCTTGCAGACTGTGACTGTAGCTGATACAGTTCAACTGACTGATACTGAAAGGCAGAAAAGGATATTGAGGATGGTATTTTCGCCAAATTAAAAGATTTAAAAAGTAGTTTTAACTGTTTGAATAGTGTCCCTGAATCCCAAATATCACATTTCAATCACTTGTTTTTTCACTGGTTCCCGACCCTTTTTCCCAACAGCCCTCTCAGATGAGCTTATGTTATAAATGTGTTATGTTATGAACTTTTAAGCAGATTGTTCTTTTAATTAGATGAACCCAGATATTATTACGTCCTGGAATCGTCTTGTCTTTTCTGGCATGTCTTTTTAGACATGCCAGCAACATGGCTCCAGACTGAAGTGGTTCAATAATTACTAGATGGATTGCCATGAAATTTGTGCAGACATTCCTGGTCCCCAGATGATGAATCCTAATGAATCTGGTGAACCAAAATATGTGAATGTACGTTATATGCAGTGATGGCACGAAATTCATTCATGGTCCCCAGATGATTGACACCCTACATTAATTGTATCACTGCCTCACCCTTGAGTCAACTATTGGATGGATTGCGGTGACATTTGTTCAACACATTCATGTACAATTTTTAATCACCAGATGAGTGTACGGGCAGTTTTTGAGATAAAAATACGTCATTTGCTGACATTCAAGCATTCGCAAAGCAGCTGATCTATAGTGCTATACGAGAGCTCAGTAATTAAAACCGCACGAGAGAAATATCTGAAAGCATCACTCCGGAAATTGTTTTGGGTGACAGCTTTGTTCCATTAACATTTTTGAGATATTCTTTAATATTTTATTTTGCTGTAGACAGGAAGGAACCTCCATTATATTAGAGGTAGGTGACAGCCACGGTCTGGAATATTTTAATAAGCGCAAACATCAGCTGGATATATCAGTGAATTATTAAGAGGTTCTCAGCTTTCCTGGCTGGAAACTACGGTGTGGGAACACAATAAAAAATGACGGCGGCGCTGAGATGTACGAGCCAAAATGACCAAGAAGAAGATGATGGTTTTCTTGTCCGGCTGACAGTTGTATGATGTGAATATAAAAACATTATCATTACAGTAAAAGACCCGCTGCAGATGACACCCTTTCCATGTGACCAAAACTCACTTGTAATTTGTTTTGTTCACATTCAGTAGGTGTGCGCGCGGCTGTCTCTTTTTCTGAAACATTCTGTGATTTCCACACAGAGTTTCATGTTTTCTTGATAAATATTGTAATAGCGCCCGGTGTTTTCCTCCCCTACATTTACCTCGCATTAGTTTCTTTCTCCGGAGTTTTATAGCAGCTTCCAAAAAAATGTGTGTGTTTTTACTGGAGCAATAAACGCGTTGTCTGCGAGATAGATATCATTCTGTATAACCTCTGTCAGAAGGCAAAAAAAAAAAAAAAAAGTAAAGCTTGATTTTATCAAAGCAGTTCACCTTAAAGATGGAAATAAAAGTGCAGCATTAATCTCGCAAGTGTGGCGTGAAAGTGGGATTCTGTTATTTCTACAATTGAAAACTGCGGGTTATTAGTTTATGCATATTGCTGTGTGTAGTGCCGGTGTGTGTTTCATTCACTTGTGAAGTGAAATCTCACCCTGGTTTTCTCTCCTCTTCTGCAGTGGAGCTGCGTCAGGCCATCGTAGCCATGATGAACAGGAAGGACGAGCTGGAGGAACAAAACATGTACGTTGGGATATATTACACCCTTACACTGACATGGAAGAAGATATCGAGTGACCTTTCTGTATAAGTTGTGTCAGCTTGTTTTCTTTCTTTCCTGAGCTGCACTTTTTTTTTTGTTTTTGTGGCTGACTTGTGGGGCAAGAAAACTGTCTGGCTGTGTTTTGTTTTTAGCAATAAGACCCCGGAGACTGTGATTTATACTCATTTAACAGCCGCGAAAAAAAGATCGTAGAACAAACTGCAAAATACAGTTCAATAAATTTTGGTAATGACCAAGATAATGTCTTCTGCCAAGCCGTGTTTTGATTTTTCTGATAAAGTGTGATTTGTGCTTGGGGAATTAAAATAACTGCGACGCAATCACAGATGTGCGTTGATTATGTGTTTTATATCAGAGCCGAACACGATTCAGGCAGTCGGTTATTACTCCAATTAAAGAAGCTTAATAATGTTTATCTGATCTACTGCTTATGAAAATCACATTACTGGAATGTCAACATTTGTGTCTAAATATAGGAGATTAGGTCGCGTTTTGTACACCGACGTGTGACATACTTGTGTTCTGCTTCATGTGTTTGACAGGTCTCTTCGCAGTCTGCTGGATGGGGAGATGGAGCACTCAGCAGGCCTGAGGCAGGAAACTGATCTGCTGAAGAGGAAGCTGGCAGAGCTCGAGGAGAGACACACAGCCAAGGTCCAGGCGCTGGCCAGGTGGGAAACAGCTGGGGTGTCTATAGAATGTACATTAATATAATAATTTCTGCCTGCAATGTGGAAGATTAAAACTGCACTTGCCAAGGAAGTTGGTAAAGACTGACCGATCCTATCACAGATTAGAATCAAACCCAAACTGAGTTGAACAGCTGAAACATCTAGACAGGTCTAAAAAAAACTTTTGTAATCTATTTCCCAGCAATACTTTAAATTCACTGTTTATAGCCTCCCGGGAAGCGTCTGTGAGTAATGCCGGCTGTTATTTGTTCCACATTTTTAATAAATTAAACTTCTCTGAAAAGAAATTGATTGGAAGAAGTCACCTTGGCCTCAAGGAAACCGTAAGAGGCATTTCTCACTACTTTTTTGGACATTTTATAGACCGAGTTGGTTAAGTGATTAATGGAGAAAATAATCAGCAGATTAATCAGTGATGGAATAAATGTTAATTACCGCTCTTGAAATAACAAATCAGGAGGAAAAACAAAGATCTCTTTCTGTTTCCGACTAAAGAAGCTAAAACCACGTAGCTGTGAAGGGAATCCAATGCAGAAATGCCAACAACTGCAGTTCCTCGCACGTCCACTTGAGGCTGGCTACAGAACGAGTCAGTCTCCATAAGCCCCCATGTTAAAATGTGCAACTTCATAGCAGAAATAAACATGTTTACAGCCTGGTACAAAAAACAGTTTTGGTGTCTGTAGCTAATTTTCAACAACTGTACTGAATTTATATTTAGCTCACCTGTCCAAATTTATAGTTAAAGGCTAGTTAAAGGTAGGTGCTGTCACAGGTGGCTTATTTGAACACCCAGGTGTCATTCATCTCGCCTTGGGTTCTTTCTACTGTCACTGGCATGAAGTTCCCTGTCTGTTTTTTTTATTGCTCTGGTCTGCAAACAAGAAATAACTTTTATTTCCAAAAGTAGCACGTCTGCTCTAATCAACTTACATTCACTTTGTTGTCCAGCAACGCAGCTTTTATTTTGTTGTTTTGCTGGTGGGTGGTTTATTACTGGCAAATATTTTTTCTTTTTTTTTTTTTTTTTTTTAGAAAAGCCAGAATCTGAATCACTTGACATTGTAATAATCGTGTCATTGTTACTGACCATTAACCTATCAGCCCCCTGCAGATATATAATGGCTGTTTGGAGCCGCGGGACAGAACATTTTTTTACATAATGCGGATTTAATTGCACGGCCATCTAGCCCATTTGAATAAAGCTTCATCACATCAGGCGTTTTGTCATCGCGGGAAATACTCAGGTGTCACTGATAACATTAACGGCGGCTAGGTGGAATGCATCGTTAAGGTTATGAGCTGCACCTGTGCTTGACACGTCAAAATGTCCACGTTTGAAGACGACGAGCAAGTTTGTCTTCTCGCCGTCATTAAACTGAACCAAAGCCCCCGTGGACCTTCATGTCCTGGATTAAACTCGCCTAATTGCGGCTGATTGTGCCTCGCTGTGCCTCGTACCTCTCAACCCAGACAGCGGAAGGAACTATATTTGTGCAGCCGTCACTATACAGTCTCCACATCCAGTCAGGTCACTCATGATTAAAAGTATTGGAGGAAGAATGTCAGAACAACACAGGGAACTTTTCTTCTTTTCAAAGTCACTGCGCATTGCATTTCGTTGCTCAAGTCACACATACACACCCTTTTATCCCAATAAGTGACCACCTACAGTTTCCCTGAAAGTGAATTGCGTCACCTCCACATCTACAATTGATTGCCTGTATGCCAGAAGTCTTCAGTCGAGCCCCGAGCCCTTTAAATAGAGGATTAGTCATCCTTCAGCAGTCTAAACAGAAAGCCCCAGCAAGTCTGTGCTCAGGCGCGCTGTGTAGTAGCCTCCTACAGTAAGTCAAGCCACCAGCTAGGATTGATCGAGTGACTCAAGTTAAGTGTGTAGGGACTTTGTTGTTTTTGCGAGGACAGTGCAGCTGCTGATGGCTTTTTAAGATGCGATGATTTCCTCGTTCGCATGGAACAATTTAATGGACTTTAAATGGCGCCACTGTCTCTCTGCAGGTGACTGCGACATACAGCGCCTTTACACACAGCCGCGCGCGCACTCAGACACACAAAGCCTATTCTATAGGCCGCCGCTAAATCTCAAGTGCTGCTTTTCCTCCTCAGCCAAATCTGTCTCGATCAATAGCGGCTATAAATACCACTGAAGGAGCAGCTAGCCACTGAATGAGGGCTGGAAGCTGTCAGCATCATTCAGTGAAAGAGGCTACTGGCAACGGTTGCTATGTATCCCGCAATTCTTTGTGATTCACTCGCACTAAGGGTTGAACTGGGAGCCAGAAAGCCTGACATAAAATCTGACACCGAACACTAACATCTTGAAAGGACAGTTGGCTTGCTTGTTGACCGGCAACGAGCGCGAGTGCTTTACTGCTGTCGAGTTAATTGAAACGTTATTTGAGACAGATTGTTCAATCTGCGCAAACTTTGACAGGAATCACTTTGCTGAGAGCAAAAAAAAATAAAAAAAATAATTCAGGTTAAACCTTTATCCTCAGCACCAGATGGTCCTGCTGTTTTGAGGAAGGCGCCGCCAGTCATCTGCTTATTTTAGTGCTTCTCCTAGTGGTCGTACTTGTGTAGTAGAGCAGCACCCAAAACCTAAGGAAGTGTGTGTGCGTGTGTGTGTTTGTCTTGAGCCCGGGTGTGTATGGGGGTGGCAGAGGATGAGCGAGCCGCCATAGATAGATTCCGGCTGACGTAAACTCCGGCAGTGGGGAGTGGGCTAAAAATGAGAAGCTGCTCACTTACTGGGTTACTCACACACAAATCTCAGATATACAACAGGACCCTTACTCACACACCTACCCAGATATAACACTAAGATGCAAGACCCTTGCTCACACGCTGTAGCAGCCCACATTCTCAACTCCCAGACTGAAGACATGCCAGCACACGTGTATCAAGTACGCGTGCATACAACCGCCATAAATGGATTCTCACTGGCTTCTCACTCAGAGTCTCATCACTTGGTGCTGAACTTCTGTAATTCTGTCTTTTAGCCGCAATCTGCAAAACCTTAAAAGTGTTTGCAGTCACCTGGTCTTATTGGGTTTCTTGTTATTGAATTTTCCACTGGTCGCAAATCAAATATAACAATATCACTGCAAGAACATTCTGACAAACCAATCATTGGTAATATGACTATGATAACTGCGGAAGAACATTGGAAAACATAGTGTATCTTTTGGCGGCTTAAAAACACCAACAGAGTGATGAGCTTTTGTTTTACTCTGTTCATATTTTATAAAATGAAATTGGTAGAAATCTTCAAATCCTCTACACTTTGAACTTCTGTTACTACTTTCTCCCACAGACCAGATTGATACTTATGAACAGCTTTTGTTACAGCAGATATCTTTTCCAGCTTATTTTTAATCAGCCAAGTTAAAGATTTCTGCCGAGTGTGACACATGACCTGTGATGTCACCCACCGATCCTCCTCTGCTTTTCCTCTTTGTCAAAGTTTTCGACTTCTTTAAATTTTTTCAGCCGTTGCCTCTCCGCTTCTATCATTTCCAGCAGTGCTTTGCAGTGCAACATTCACATTCATTTTCTCCAGGAGATGCATTTTCTAGTAAATAAATGTTACTTTAATATCATATAATTTAATATTCTCTCTGTTTAAAAAATCTTTAGAAATATCACGTTGGTTCACTTTGATTTGGAAAGCATACTTGCATGTTGACCTCTCTACTTTTACTCTCTAATTACTTAAAAAAACAGCAAACACAAACCTATCTTATTTAATATAATGTTTAATTTAATATAATTTAATTTGATTTGATTTTAAAGGTACCTTGTGGAGTTTTTGACCACTAGTAGTGCTAATGAGTAATGTTTTTATGAGCTTTGTTGGTATAATATGCACACATTCAAGACGCAAACACACAGGTGACGTGATACATTAAACATTCATACCAATAGTTGCTATGGACAGTCAGTTGCAGCAGCAAAAAAAAATAATGTAATGAGCCAACAACAACTTTAATCACTTTTAACTGCAATTGAATACTTGTCTGAAATATTGTAATTCATTATTCCTCTAATCGTTCAGCCTCACTTGATAACCAAAATCCCAAGTGATATTTGGCCTCACGTCTCAATATGATCATCACCCAGCGCCTTTTATTTATTTACTGTCAGCGCTAATGATGAGAGTCATTGAGTCATTAAAAAACTGTTGCTTTTAAAATTAGACGCTCAAAACCGAAATGGCCTTGCTCTGAATGTCTAACCCACAAACTCGTTCCCTCGAGGGTAAAACACAGACACACACGCAGACACTGTCTCTCTCTTTCCCCTTAACTATTTCTTGTCCCCGTTCTTAGACGTCAGTTGGCAGAGCAGAAAGCAGGACTCTCGCAGCAGAAAGATGGGAAGGCGGCCAGTCGAGTGGGCTCGGGCCAGGAAGTGGTACCTCGTCACTGGGAGAGGGGGCGGTTGGACAGGCGGACACATACTCATGCACACAGACACACACGCACAAAAATGGGAGCAGATGCCTTTTTCTTAGCTGGCAGAGCTGCCGTCTTTTCTCCAGGCTGTCTGGTGCGGCTGATCTAAGTAGTGGCAGAGAAAGTGGCTGTGAAGTTTGCCTAGTTTACTTGTTGGGAGTGTTTAGGCTCGCTGTTTTCTTTCTTTGGGAAGTCAATTATGTCACTCTGCCCAGGGGGGCCTTTTTCCTTCAATGCTGAAGTTTTAACAACCCGGCCCTGCAACCCCATAGCCTTGTTGTGCTTGAGTGTGGATGTATGCTTGTGTGTTTATACAGCTATGGGCATTGAACCTTTGGAAGTGTGACACAAGAGTGCATGCTTGAAGTTCTTTTTTTTCTTCCTTTTTTTCAGCGAGGCTGAGCGGTAAATTGCACTCAGGAGCATTACCCAGCGACTGAGCTGTCTCTGTCTCTGAAGGCGTCTTTGTAGTTCTCATTTGCTATTTCCAAAGAAAACCAGATCGTACCTGAAGAACATCCAATTTAGCTGTGTTTATTGCACATTAAGACGACTACCGAGCACTGGGATAATAAAGGAAAGGGTGGGGGGGAACACAAGAGAGAGAAAAATCACCCCAGGGCTTCGACTTCAACTTAAGTAATTACTGCGTGTAGTTTAAGTTGACGCCTCCCTCTTGAGATACTTTTTTTTCACTCATTCTTCAAGAGAAGATTAGATCCTATATCCTCCATCTCTTTCTAATAGTCCTTTACAATATTTGCTTCATTTAAAACACACTCACAAACTTTACACTCATCGCCAACTTTCCCTCTTACATAGATAATATTAAGAATTTCTTTATCTCTCACACACACACTGTTTTTACATCCCTTAGGCTCCCAGCTTTTCCTCCTCTCTCTATTTCTTTTGCACACAAAAACAATCGCAAACTCTTCTTGTGCACAAACGCTGTACAGGCGTTTCATATTGGAGAAGATGAGGTCATTCCAATGGTTTTATTAACCAACGTAGTTAATAGGCCTATCCTCTGAGCGGACATTCACGCGAAGAACATTTCTGGGTCACACTATTGCCCTTAATGAGAACGTCAGCTTGTGGCTGCTCCCATGCCAGCCGGACAAAGGATGCAATTTTTGCAACAGAGATGCCGAGCAAGTACTTCACTTTGGACGCACTCATTTAAAACTTTGCCGTCCCTGGAGGCAGAGAAGACGCTTAGAGTTTCAAACGCTTCGCATTTCCAGCGATCCAACGTTCAGTAGAAGCAAAGCATCAAAGAACTTAATGGATCGCTCTCAAATGGAAAGCATCAACACAGAGCCAAGGCTGCTGTTTCTTACTGCTGTTTCTGGGTTAGGAAAACCGTACATCTCCCCGAGGGCTTTGTAGTTTAGTTTTGTTTGTTATCCATCATTCATATTTTATCCTGTGGGTCCACTTAACTGAGTTTGTAATGATGGACTTGCCAGAGGTGTTGAGGAAGTAAATGCAACACGGAAATCTAGGACTGGAGCCTAATAGCATACAACTATTCAAATGCAATATAAACACTCTGCTAGGTCGTTTACTCACCGGCTCAAATATCTAAAGCAGAATTTAGCAAGGGAGAAAAATATTATCGGAAATAGTTACCGTGGAGAAATTCTGGTGTAGGTGAATCAGCCACTTGCATGGTGCATGTAGAGGTAGTGCTAAAAGTGTGAAATGAAGCCTATGTGGAAATGCCAAAAACTGCAGTTCCTTGTAAACGCCCCCTGTAAGCTTTGATTAACAGGTGGGTGTTGTTTCAGGTGGCTTTTGCATTCAACCCACCTCAGGTCCACCAATGATGCACATCTTTACACATCATTTTAATTTTTAGATCAGCTGGAAAGGCGGAAGAGACAGGGCTGCCACACTCTGGGCTTCACAACTGTCAATGTCTGAAAATTTAGTCCATTTGTGGTCCAGGATGGCCAAGTTCTTACAAGATACATCTAAATGGTCATGATTATATTAAGAAAAAGGAAGAAAAAACAATTGTAGCTCCCAGTCTGTTAGTCTGTTCTTCAGTCCGCCTCCTTGGACTGTCTGTCCCAACTAGAATATCTCAACAGCTACTTGATAGATTGGATGGACATTCATGGTTCCCAGATGATGTATTTTAATGACTTTTGGGAACCCCTGACTTTCCCTCTAGCGCCACCATGAAGTCTTTCCAGTTCAAACTAAAACAAACAAATACATACATGTGTGTGTAAGTCGGCAAGTTATGTGCACGCTCATTCCACATGGGGAAAAACAAGATGTTCTGTGTTTGATTCGGCACACCGGCGGCCTGAACTGCTGTACGACCTGAGGGAAGCCGCTGAAGTACAGACGGGACACAGGGGGCGTGTTTTACACCTCCAGGTTGTGTTTTATCAGTCTGCTCTGAAATTGGATTTGAAAATGTACTGTGCGTGTGAGGCTGTTGTTACAACGCTGTTCCCACATATTTGCCTCTCACTTTCCCTCGAGACTTCTTTTTATTGTAGATGCACAGTGTAATTTAGGTGTGATCTACACCTGTGTCGGGATTTTGTCTCATATGAGTGTGTTTGTCTCCATGTCTGATATAATAATGTAGAGAATTTTGTCTTCTGGTTATTGTGTCGGTACATCTTTTCATACCACAGGTGGTACACATGCATAATTTTCCATGCAGAGAACCTCAGGCTACACCGGGTAAAAAGGTGATAGATCTGAATAAATCTGCAAATGGAACCAGTAAAAATAAACCCTATTAATAACGAACCATATTGATATGCCTGACTACTGATTTAGTGTCTAACAGGGCTGAAGTTGATCTAATATATTTCACAAGGTGACATCTTTCATGTTTAAACATTCATTTGCTGGCAGCGTTTACCGTCTTGAATGATTCAAAAAGCAAGCACATTGCATCAGCAGAAAACCCTTCAATTGTGCGAGTGAGCAATCAATAATTCAGCAAAATATGTTCATTATCAGGCCGTGTGTGACCTGAAAAGAAATTCAAGCGGAGGCACAATACTTAAAGTGTTGTTTATTCAGAGCTATGAAACTCTGCCGTGGAGAAATGATTCTCTGAACAAAGAAGACTGAACAAACGAGTGGCGTTCTTGAATAACTGTTTTCTATTGACAGCATCTTAAATTGCGGTGTGCCATTAGAACCGCTGAAGTTTTGTAAGTACATAATGGATTGCAAGCTTTTTAAAAAAAACAACAAAACAAACAAACCCTCACCTAATGGAACCTGTGAGAAAAGGACAGGAGATACCGAGTGGTGACGGCACTGATGGCACAGCTTCAGTCCTCGTTGAAGTTTGTCAGTCTGTTTGATATAGGGTGCTAGAAATGTTTCAGCGATTTAACCTTAACACTATAGAAATATAAAAATATGATGTCACAAATAAAAGCAGTATTACAAATATTAAAACGGAAAATAAAGCAAGACAAGAATGTAATGTAATGTAATTGGCCTTTTGACATATCCCAGCAGAAATAGAGTCTCTCTCTCTCTCTCTCTTGTAACACTATCGAGGTGAACCAGGAGGAGTCCTCATTAAATTCGCACTCATCAGCAGCGCAGACTTTAAACCCATTAAAATAACTGCGTCTTACGCGCTAATACGGCTAACATATCAGCAAAAGAATTGCTTGTTTGCACACAAATGTATGAAAGTCCAGTATTTTTTCTTTGCATTGTTTTTGGTTTCCAACAACTCCTGAAGGAAACTTCTGACTCCTGCGCTGCTAAATGCTCCACTCTGTTCACCAGCTTCTTGTTAAACTGGTGTAGTGTGCATCCTGTTTACGAAAGACTGAGTGCTTGCTGCAGGGACCCGGGTTCGACTCTGGCCCGTGGTCCCTCGCTCCGTGTTGTCCCTCCTTTCTTGTCTCTCTTTGACTGTTCTATCAAATAATAATAGTTTTTAAAAAAAAGCTGTGATAATTTCAGCTACGCCTCCCCCACATTATTACTTTGACTATATTCCACTGAACCTCTTCTCTATTTACTATTAGTGAGACTGGCAGAGCTCAAGTTCATTAGGTTACTAATACGACAACAATATATACATGGCATTTAAATTTATTACAGCTCCTAACTATCTCCTCACCCCTAAAGATCCTAGCTTTAGTAACGCCTTTTAAAGGACTTTATTGACGGACATGAAAAGTGTAGCGTGGACCCATGTCGTTGTTTCAGCTGGAGATTCATGTTTCACCTTTTGTAAAGATGAAACGGTGTCATCTCTTTCTGAGTGAGTCTGAAAGGAACACACGAGACTAAAGAGGCGAAGTAATCGAGGTATTAAGCGCCAGATTTGCTGAGTGTCAACTATCACTGCCAGTTCACTAACATTTTGTCAGATGCTGTAATCTGCCTGCTGGTGTAACAGCAGACGCAAGACTCCCTCTCAGTAAAATGAGACACATCTGAATGTCTGGGTATCTCGCAGAGCCCGTACACAAAAACAAAACAAAACACACACACACCCACACACACATACTTAGAGCAAACGGGGTGTATCAGCTATAATTTAATCAGTCTGGAACAGTGTCTGGGCTGCGGGTGGTTCTGATAACGACGTGGACGGCTCCTCGGAGAGCTCGTCGCGTGGATTCAGCGGGTCTCCCGGCATGCGACTCTTTTGTTGGCGGGGAATGAGCTCTGATAAGCAGGGCACTGAAAATCAGCCATGGAGAATGAGGGGTGGTGGTGGTGGTGGTGGTGGGGTGTGGGGTAGCGGCAGAGAAAGACAAAGGATGTTAAATTTAACCGCCAAGGGCATAAAGCCACACTCCATCTCTGATTGATTTCCTCCCCAAAGTCGATGATGTTCAACCGGTTACGGCTTGTAAAAAGACGGCTCACTGCTCCATTACCGTGTCTTTGTGTCTGCATCCTCGTCCGTGGTCAGACATACACAAAAACCAGCAGGGCTCCGAGCAGCGCTGAACGTAGGACTGTAGCTTCACCGGGTTGTAGCCACGACCCCCGAACATGGCTTCATTATCTGACGGCTCTCGCTTGCTAAACGCAGGTCTGGATGGAGGGAGACGCAGAAGAGGCCTTTATCTTTGCAGATATGAACATTATGCAGCAGATAAAAGTTTATTTATGTGTTTGATGGCTGCGCTTTATTACGGCTTGCCAGATGTTTGGGCAACGTTTCCTTCACTTTTATCTCTTCTGATTCGAATTTGAATGCTAATTTGATTTCCTGGCTGCTTTCTGTATCGATCTATCACAAGTTTTTGTGATGTGTTGTGTTCCTGCAAACTAACAACTACAATTAAGTTGATATTTGAAAGACAAAGCACAGGTGTACTTCTTTTTTTGGATGTCCTTATAAGATCTTGATTCCTGTCGTCACTTTTCCTGATGAAACTTTAGTGGCGGAAATATTTAATATATGGTGGACGCCTGACTGTTACAATTATGTGTGATTGTTGAACATGGCAACCCAAAACCGTGATTCATTTCCACAGCAGGATCTAATCCGATAGCACCTTTCTGGTCTTCTGATCACTCAAGGTTCTTTTACACCACGCATCACATTCATCCGATCACACACGCATTCATGCACACTAGCTACTATGCAAGGTGCCAACTGCTCATCATCAGGTTTTTAAGTGCGGGGGGGGGGTGAGGTGGCTGAGCGAGCCTGAAAGGAACGCGTAAAACAAAAGAGCTGACGCGATCAAGGCATTAAGCTCAAGATTCAACTATCACTGCCAGTTCACTTGGATTGGAGGACACTTGGATCGTAGAAATCATAGGAAACGCTAAAATATGTAACACGCGACCTTAGTCACACAGAGATCTTATGTTCAGAAATGGAGGAGCAGCCAAAATACGTCGTTTTTTGCAGTTTACAGTCAAACCATCAGAGATCTACAGTATGTTGATATCAGGTGTAAAAACCTGCCTCTGAGCCACCTGTCGCTGGCCTGGCTGCAGTTATGCTGTAGGAGGGTTGCGACGCGAGTCAAGTCGCATCTCCGTAAATATATCTCAGTCTGACCACCTGGATTAGATATCAGATGTTTTTATTTTCAACCTTCCTCAGGTGACAAGATGTCACAACAAGTTTCACACCGTCTCCCTCTACCGCATGCTGTCATGAAACAGAGTAAACATCTCCCTGTTACCGGCTTGGTGCAGCTCTCAGAGTTGTCGGTCAGAACTGTACCCTTTGTCACTTTGAGCATGTTTACGGTGACATTTTCTCTAAGCGCTCAGGTTTTATCTCGCCCGTTAACGATCGAAGCAATGATGTTTGACATTAAAAGGTCTGTAATACTTCAACGTTCAGTGTATTGTAGTTATGGCCTCCTTACGTCGATTGTTCTGTGGTTGTAAGCTATGTGCGTGTGTCTGTTTGTGCAGGGAGAATGAGGTCCTGAAGGTCCAGTTGAAGAAGTATGTGGGGGCGGTGCAGATGCTGAAGAGAGAGGGGAGCCAGGGCAATGACGGTAAACAACACACACACACGCACACGCACACACACACACACACAACATTATTATGACCTGAAATTAGATTTCATATCTGTGTCCCAGTCCATCTATTTTGCTCTCAAACAGAGCCGCACTTTGATGCACACACAGAAAAATAAGGTCATCAGTTTCCTCCACATCCCAGATCAGCTCTGATGCATTTCTCAGGGGCTCAGATGACTAACCTGCCTTTTTACGGTGAGAAGTGTTGTCAAACAGTGAGTGAGCCTCTCACTCTGTCTCTCTGACTCTGACTTATCCGTTTTCTTTTTTGCTGCTGTTTTGGGGTTGATTTGATAACTTTGACTTTGTTTCCCCCGTTACCGGCGGGTGGAGGTGTAAGCGCTGCTCTGTGTAAAGACCGGTGAGATAAGGCCCTGCTGTACCAAAGGCAAACTAAATGAACGTGGCAGATTGTAGAGGGGTTGTATAATGGTTAATTACATTTTGGGGAATAAGTGGGAAATCTGTGATACCCCGAAGGGCGTGTTTGTCAGTTTTATTGTATGTTTTGGGAGACAGGTAAAGAATTGTACGTTATTTTATTTTATTTTTTAATAAATCATCATATAAAGCAACACTGCAAAGAAGTTGGCACTTTTGCGATTGAGTGCCCACAGTTTCAGTGCAATAACACTGTGGTAAATATGGACAGCTGTACACATACATACATGTATCTGTACTAGCCATCGACGACTTTGCTAACAGCCCAACATCAAGCGAGCAACAACACTCTCTTTTTCTCTTCTTAGCGTCCTACATCAACGTCCTCTTCTCGTCCTCTAACAGCAGCTACAGTTTACTTTACTGTCCTTCAGAAAACCACCAAACAGAGGCCTTGCAGACCTCAGAGAAGTGAAGCAGCCGCAGTGAAGTCACGGCACCGACACGCTCCACAACTCTGAACAAGAGCAGGTGACCTCTGCTTGTGGAGCGCGCCAATGCCGTGACTTCACTGCGGCTTGCCAACTGTATGCAGGCAGAGCATAGCAGGGACTGTCCGTCAGCTAAGATGACAAAGTATTTAGATGAGACAGCATTTAAAAGTCGAGGAGGTGCGCCTCTCTTCCTTTGGTATTCTCCACAGAGAATAAATTGACGTCAAACCTCCATCAGTCTCCTAATACAATGCAAACAGGCTCACCCTGATCCCTTATACCACTTGTGACAGTGTTACCCAACCCTGCTCTTTTGTTTAAAACTGACCGTGTCTGTTGCTTTCTTCTCAGATCCCAACAATTAACTTGTTGAATACGATGTTATTCTTAAAGATTGGAATTGAAATTCAAGTTGTATGAAATTGGACTTTAATATACAAATTTACCAAAAGTTAATGTGTTCCTTCAAGACAAGTTCAAAAGCTGGATCTTTTTGAAGACGAAGTTGACAACATCTCTCACTTGTTAACCAAGCGCAGGCCTATACAGCGCCGTCCTACAACGGCATCATGTTTAAAACATCACAACAGTTGCACATTTCATCCCTCTGGTTTCTCGGCAATTACCGTGTTCAGCCTGTCAAACAGAGCGCTGACACCGGAAAGCGTGGCAGGGAGGAACACTGACGATGGGGGATGATTGGAGGGAGCCGCGGCGAGTCCCTCGCACATGAAAAGGCACTTATATCATCAGGAAATAGCCATCACCCAGCTCAACCGCTTGACAAACCTCTTCCTGTTTTGTCATGAAGCCTCGGTTCTTCTCTCTTATCTCTAGTTTTTGTTTGTTTCTTACCCTTCTTGTTTCCCCGCCACTCATTATCACTCTCGTTCATGTTGACTTTTCATTCTCCCGTCGTTCGTACCCTTTCCCTCTCCCTTTTCACCCCTCCTTCATCCCCCTTGTCTTTCCCACTCCTTGCATCCCCGCTCCCCTCCATCCCGACAGGCATAGTAATTCCCTCTCCGCAGCGGCGTCTAAATGATTTCATCCTCCCTCGCCTCTGTCTTCTCCTCGCTAATGATGTGCCTCGCTCCATCATACTTTGATGTTGCCTACCACAGTCTGCTGGTGTGTGTGTTGGGAGTCGAGGAGGAGGAATAACGTTTGAGCAGTTTAGGGGGAGCAAAAAATCTGGGAGAAAAAATGAGAAGAAGGAGAAAAAAAACGAGACACGAGTTCCCCTTTTTCATGTGCTGTCAGCATGCTTCCCCGTGATCAGTGTGCTGCCTTTTTGAAACCCCTCCTGTCTTATGATTGCGCCGCAGACGTGATCTCTCGAACGCTCCTCGGGCGCTGTCAGCCCCACTGACACCACACAAAAGACGCCTCTCCTCTATACTGTTTCAAAGGAGTGGTAATTATTCTTTCCTGCGTGACGCCGTCTCTCTCCGTTTTGTTTGGGGGATTTCCCCTCTCTACTCATACTTGCACACCAGAGAATAGCATGAATGTGTTCTTCGTGGGAACACGCTGTGCTTGAATTTGAAAATCTGCATACGTTGCCGTAGTCAACGTCGGGACGTATGTGTGCTTTACATGCCACGTTAGCGTAGCTCCATATAGGTGTGCGTGTGTGTGTGCATTTGCATGTGCGCTCGTCATTAAGAGAAGCCATTAGCCGAACCCCAGAGGACTTGTAGTGTAATAGTGACAGTCATGTTTACTGTAAGGCAGAGTTAGATGAAGAGAACTCTCCAGGGACCGACACGTGTCGGATCATCACACACACTCCAACCCAGTTTTACACAGAAGATCCAGGAACGTTTGTGCAACGCCTAGTGATCGGAGAGTCGCAGTTTGATTCCCAACGTCCCCCAGTCCAGTCAAAGTGTCTTTGAGCAAAATACTGAACCCCCAAATTGCTTCTGGTAGCGGTGACATTGCTGCTCGAATGTGTGTGTGTGTGTGATCTTAGTTTCCGTGTGAGCGCTTGGAACAGGAATCACTGTACCGCTCCCGATGAACAGTTGGCACCTCGCATGGCAGCCTGGGTGGGTGGGTTGAATGAGTGGTCAGTAGATCAAAAAGGAGCTCTAGAAATACAAGTTCATTCACCAAGTCCGCAATTTTCTAAACAACCATGACATTTATTGAAGTTTGTTTGCATTCTGTCACGTGACAACACACCAGAACGCGCTCTTTCAACCATTTCGCCACGACTATGCGCGTCTTTCTCAGATTTGGGTACCCAATCCAAAAAGGACGTGTGAAAGACGGAGCCAAACATAAAAAAACATAACGGGTGCCAAAAGATAAGAACCAGAGTCTGGTCAGACTGGATCTGACTGGACTGGAACAGACCCAATGATAAGTAGGACTTGATCCAAATGCAGAACCCAGAGATGATTCTTTACTTTAAAATTTACGGTCACATATTACAGATCCCGGGTCTGCCTCTGAATGTTTTAGGTCACGAGGAAAAAAGAAAAGGTTCTGCTGGTGGCAGTCCATTGCCTTAACTGATGTGAGCATGTGAGAATCAGTGAGGCTTAAGGACAGTGCGAGTTAAGATACAGAGTGCTTCTGTTTGAGGTCAATGATAGAGGGCGAGGACTGGAAACAAAGGCACTGACTGGATAAGAAAACATTCGTTTTCTCAGGGAGCCGGCGCTGTCTCCTTCTCACTGGATGCTCTCCGTGTCTCGGGAGATAATGTTTCAAGGCGTTTCATTCTCCTGGGTGGGGGGTGGGGGTGGGGGGGCCGGTGTTTGACTGACTACTTTACCTGTGAGATTGATTCCCCGAAGGGGGGTAGTCACCGAACCTGGGGAAACAGTCCCCTGGATTGCTGCACGGTCAGCTGAAATTGGCCTGATGTGCAGTGTGTATATATATATATATATATATATATATATATATATATATATATATATATATATATATATAAAAAAAGGACTGGGATAGAGATCGGGTGTTATTAACCTGTCAAGTGCTGGCTGGGCATGCCAAGGACACTCAAGGAGATCGATAAAGGTTCAGAGGGCAGGTAGTGTGGCAAGATGGAATTCCCTCTCTTCTGTTTTCTTGTCAAGAGTTGTGTGATAGGTCTGTTCCTTCTCATATCTATGCAGTCCATGAATCCACTACAAGAGTGCTCTTATTTTGTAGGAACAGCAAAATAGGGAAGGAGTGACTTTTAAAGACTTCTTTTTTATTTGACTTTATATTTTTTATTTTTATTTTTTTTTATTTGTCAGCCCTTTTTTGTCCTGAAAATAAAACATTTTTATCTTTTAAAGATAAATAACCTCGTATAGTTTCTTTATTTTTTATTTCTTTGGTCTTCCCCAGTTTTTTATGATTTATACTTTATGAACGCCTCATATCTTTTCCCCCCTCTCACCTGTGTGTTCCCCACTAGGAGTAGACGTGAGCACTGAACAGAGCTGCTCTTTGATTCATTCTGCTTTTTCGGCTGTCACTGCGTACGTGTTTAATTCGCTCCCATAAATAAACCCGCCGCGGACAGCAGCTTATTCATCTCCAATAAGGAAATGGATTACATGGCCGTTTAAAACCCAATAAGCTTCCCTTGCTGCGCCTCGGTCTCTCCTCCTTCCTGCGACAGCCAGTGGCCTAATGAGTGAATGAGAGGCATTTGTCACTGCTGCCTGCCCTAATAGGAGTGTGTAACTTATTCATTACACACACAGATCTGCGTTTATTGCCCCTCTGTGCGCTTCGCTTTACCCTTGTAGGGCCTCAGGGAGGTCAGGCATCTTGCTGTGAGGTGTCAGCTGTGTGAGTGTGTGTGTGTGTGTGTGTGTGTGTGTGTTTGGGGGCAGCCGTGAACACGAAGCTGCTATTATCAGTTTCAATCATTTTTACAGGAACAGTGTATGAAATGACTACTTAGAGGTGGCTTGTATTGATGAAGGCCCAGATAATTATCACCTCCCTCACATCACTTGTGGGGATTTCAGCATCTTTCAACTCACTGTCATCTTATCTCAACCTCCGGGGAGCTGAGACCCCAATATTGGGAACCAGTGATCTAAAATACACCCTCTGATGAGCTTGAAAGATTCTTCCATATCGAATCTAGGATAAATAAACATATTTATTATTCCCTTGACCTTAGATTTGCTTTCTAGGATTAAATAAAAAGAAGATTTTGTCAGAGAAGGAAACTGAGTAAACTTTGTCTAAAGCATCTAATTTATATATAAATGTCTTAGGCTATGTGCAAGGGCTTCTCTCCCTGATTATAAACTATGCGTTAAGCCTTAAGACAAGCACGTTCTGCTTGTCTAGTTGAAAGCATGTCGAACTCTGCCCGATGCATCATCCGTTCTTTATATAGCTCCGGGGTTGGGGCAGTAGCGTAAACTCTATCTGCATCTGAGATGAGCTTCGATGGTTGCATTTTCCTGGCTGTCCATGATTAATGGACATGTGCATTGTGGGAGATAATCTGACTCCTCGGATCTGTTTTGAGAGTCTCCCAGAGTAAAAATGAGGACGTGTCAATATGAGGATTAATGAAGTTAACAAAAGAGGCATCAGACAAGAGGACGCAGTTAAATCTCCAGTGGGATCTATTGGACTTAAATTAGAAAAGACCAGTTTCAAAGGAGCATGATCAAAAATGACAGTACCAAACTGTATTAAAGAAAGTAAGGTTTTGTCCAATGTGTATGTGTGAAAAAGTATGATGAATGGGTGTAAAGCAAGAATATTCTCATGATACTCTTTTGGTTGGGTACCGAAATCACCATGAGTTAGACTAGCAGTAGCTGTAATGCTAGCTTCACCACTCCTTTTAGGTCAGATGCAGACCAGGTCAGATGGTGCTACCAATGCAGGTTTGTCCATTCATTCGAGTGGGGGTAGTACATTTTGGCTATGCCAGTGCGGACTGCAAGGGTTGCTTGAAAAAAAAACAAAAAAACACAGGGACCTGCATCAAAGTTGAGCCAGATTCAACTTTTGGAGAAACGTGAACCGCCATCACGCTGCCGGTCAGACGAACAGACTGGTCAAACCTCTCCACAGTCAGCCTGAAATATCACTGAAGCTGATCGCTGTCCAGGTGGAGGTCATACTCTGCCTGTTTTGCCCTGGCTTGGTTTATTTCATGTACCCAGTTTCTAAATCTGTGCTGCAAAATAGTGACAGTATCATTTGGTTTGTGTCTGATGGTTTAAGAGAGAGGGAGACAGCACTGGTTGAGCGACATACACAGTGAGTGAGAACGAGGGGGCGCCCATATCGAGAAAGTAAACTAAAAAGTTATTTTCACATTGTTTCATAGCAGTTATGTTCAGCACAAATGAACATCCCCAGCAGCCCTCTACACAACACCACAGCACCTGATTTGTTCTGAGTGTGGCCTTAGGCTCATCATGATTAGCCATTATTAAGGATTGAGTTACCTCGCATCAGCTTTTTCCCTTTGCCTAAATTCTTAACTGAAGTTGACACTGTGATACGCTGAAATTAAAATATTAAAGTTGTCCGCAGAGCTCAGGACCTCACACATTAGACCCCCAAAGGCACCTAACACTCAATTTTTGTGTGTGTGTGTGTGTGTGTGTGTGCGTTTTTGTTTGTGTGCACAAGCTTGCTTTGCGCGTGCATTAAAGTGTGTTAGCATGTTAATTAAAACTTAGTGAAGTTATATTGTTTTCTAGAGCTGACCTGTTTTCGTTAAACCAACAATCTGTTGTGTGTGTGTGTGTGTGTGTTATTATGGAGGTGGATTTTCATTACTTGTTAACTAATGGAAAGCTGAGTGTGTTTGGGGTTTAATGTGAGAAAAGCAGGTCACAGTGGCGAGAGGGGGGTCATTATCAAGCAAATGTGTGTAGGTATGTGTTTTGTCGGGGCAAATGTGCATATGTGTGCACGATGCTGTATTAGTGTTAATTGTCTTCTTGCGGACGAGTCCCGCGTCCCTTTGAGGGAGTGTAGGTGAGACACCGTGTGTATCGACGAGTGTGTGAAGCTGAAATTAAACTGTGCATTAGCGACTGTAGGTGGGTATGAAAGCGTTGTGACTGGTGTGTAAGTGCTTTATGTTATAAAGTTATTTACATCCCAGTAGGCCGACTGTAAAAGAGCAAGTGATGAGTCATTCTCTATGTGAATTGAGATTAATTGTGCCCACACGATCAGCCGCAGCCTCAGATCACAACAAGAGAAGCCGGGCTCACATTGTTTAGCCTCTCAGGCCTTAATCCAACAGATTGGGCATGTTTACCAGCTAAAGGTGTGAGGAACTTTCATTTATTCAGCAGAGGGTGGTCTGTTTGTGTGTATATATGACAATTAATTCAACACACACTGTTTATTTACCTGGCACAAGAGAGGTGATATATCGCATATTGTTTGTCACAGGTAGGGCCAGGTGGTCGCTGCCCAATTCCGCGCGAGCGCGGCGGCGGATTTATGCACCTGCGCCGTCATATCTCACAAGCGTATCCATGTGGGCCCAGCAGGGGTGTGTGACAGATTTCATCACCTGGACGCATCGGTGTTAATGAACATTTTAATCACCTCGCTGAACGCCAGCGCCTGCTGGGTGTCGTCACGTCCGCCTTTCCTGGAGATAAATATGGAAAAGTGCGGCAGAGGAGGGGAAAGCGCTCCGACGGGGACGCAGATTCCCATCTGATGCACCTTTTGGCACTCAGGCAGACAAATCTTAGCATCCGTTTGACTTGCTGCCGTTCCGCCGCAATACTCGATGACGCAAACATTGCAGCGTTTGGTTATCTGCGCTGTCAGCTGTCAAAAAAATGTCACAAATTCAGAATGTAAATAAACATGCTTTTCATCTAACAAAATCAAGTCTTCAGGCATATACTGATGTATTGGGATTTGTTTGGGTTTGACTAACAGTGACAAATCTTTCTATTGCTTGGTTTTTACTTATGACTACCACTACTACTAGAAATCATCACTGTAACACCTGGGAGCATAACTGCATATTTTAAAGAGTTTTTAATATTGTGAGTTTGATATTTTTATGCTTACATAATCTTGGCCCGTCCTTGAAACATCCATTTTAGGAACCGCAGTAGTAAATGATGGATTACAGAAGTGACTAACAGGAGCAGCTTATGGGAATATGTAGAATCACTGGGTTGCAGTGTAAGAACATCTCCGCACTACCTCCGAATTTAAAGATGCCGCAAAATGGTAAGAGTACTGCGTACTGTAAATTATACTCTGCAACGGGAAGTGTTGGATAGCATGTCTGAAATTCTAAAGTGAGATCGAACCGCAGTGCGGTTCTACCGTAAGTAGTGGTTTCATGCAGATCTCTCTCTTCCTGAATGGATGCAGCTGTCATGGGGATGGCTGAGTTGACATGACGGCGTCAACAGTGGTCACATGATAAAAGGCTCTGGCCTCGCCCCTTCGATCTTTTCCAAATGTCCGCCATTTCAATGCTTTCAATGCCGTCTCAGCTCAGCTGATGACATTTGCTGTTAACTATTTCTGGAGTTCATTCAGTCTCTTGAATACGTAATCCAACACAGTTCTGAGTGCAAGACCTTGACTGACTATTTGAATAAAAACTTGTGAGCTGCGAGTGTCAGTTCCTCAAAGACTCGTCAGGGATGTTGTCACTGTCTCAGCTTTCCAAGCCCAAAGTGTTTCATAAATTCATTTGCTGTCAAAAAAAAACCTTTTGATTATAAACTAATAGCCCAAACAGGTGAATCTAAGTGAAAGCTAAGATCTCTCAGTTGTTTCACTATCCAATCATCTTCAGAAGGGATCATTGATGAGCTTACAGACGTGCAGAGGGATTTATAAGCTGTCAGGCGTCTGAGGCATTGTGCGCCAAATCTGAGAGCAACTCAATTTAAAGAGGACGGTTCTAATATTTGTTCTCATTCAATCCTCTTGAAAGCTTCATAATGGAGTGAGGCATCTGTCTCCGAGACTGGATTAAGTAAAGAGAGAGAGAGAGAGAGAGTGGCTATGAGTCTGTGGAGGGAGGAGGCGAAGGGAGCACGAAGCCTTCAGGTGATGCATCTAGAGATTCACCTTCTCTCTTGCCTCGGGGTGTGTTTGAATTCGCGCGCACACACACACACACGTATCACGCCTGCAGGCCATCGCTCTATGGTGTTCTGGTGTTCAAAATCTCCCTAAGTTGTTTCTCACCACACAGGTTTACACTTGCGTGAGACATGGGTGTGTTTTGTAAGAATGTACCACTAGTAAACTGACAAAGCATCTCTCTTTGTAACATCTCCTCCACCTCCTCCTCCTCCTCCTCCTCCTCCTCCTCCTCTTCCTCTCCCCATCTGCCTCCCACCTCTGTCTTGGGGAGTGATTACATCTGGTCCCAGCTCTCCTGCCCGCTTGCCTCAGAGCCAGTGTAGGAACTGGCGCTGTATTAGCAGAGGCCAGGCTAGCCACTCATTTACTGCATGGCTGCCCGCGACGATGTTAACACAGCACAGACTCACTTTCGCATGTGGTCCGCGCGGACTGAGGGGATAAACGGTCCGGGCTGTGGAGAGAGCAGATGTTGGGGACAGAGGGGAGGACTCGATGGCTGCTCGTTACGCCGGCTGTTGTTTCACTTTGACACGTTTTTTCCTTTTTTTTTTTTTATATGCACGATTTAGCTGCGAAGTGCCGTGACGGTCGAGTGTGTGCATCACCGAGAGCAGAAGGAGAGTTTGGGCTTACTTGCGTGCGTTTTTGAATCACTGAAGGAGAGTTCGAGGCTGAGTAGGGCGTTTTTAATCACAGCAGCAGCTGTATGTCGGGCACCTGCGGCAATCCAACCGATTTCCACTCCTCCTCTCACAGTTGTTGCAATGCACCCTGGGTAGGAGGTGGAGATTTACAAGCATACTTCAGCAGCAGTGATGTCATTGGTCTGGTTCTGACCGAGGGGGATATTAATCAGAGCTGATCGGTGCTCTGCGAAAGCCAACCTACGTGGCGTCCCACACACAGAGCTGATAATGAAATTGTAGGAGCATCTGTCTCGGTTGTCCTTTGCTCTGTCAGTGTTGTCTCACATTTGGGTTGGCCGTGAGAATTTCAGATCGCTCCAGCAAAGTTCTGGTTATATCCCATCTTGTTTATTCTCTTTTGTTCTTGTCTTCAACGCGCTGATTAATCTACATGATGCTCAGGTGTTAGCTAGAAGCAGCATAATGTCATTTTTGTTGCTTTCACCTAAAATCGCTCACATTTCATTTTAACCGCAAAGATTGCAGCAGATGTTGCTCAATTTCCAAAAGTAGGCTTTGAATACGTCTGTAATTTACTTTATTACTTCAGGCAGCTGACACCAGTTGAATCCTTTTTGTTTTAATGTTTCTTTCTTTTTCATTTGCACAATTTGTGACGCCAGGTGGAAAATCTCAGAACCAGCTAAAGGCCCTCAAATGCACCGCAGTTCTTGCCTCTACGTCTCCTACAGTTTTCTGTCTTCCCTGACATTGCAACGTGCTGCTCTGATTAATTACCACAAAGTGAATGTACGATGTCATCAATCATTCGTTGTCACTTTGACAGATTGTGACACATCTTGTCTCTCGATCAATTGAATTACTCGATGACTGTCAAAACAGTCGCCTCGCTCATTAAATATACAGCATTCATTGTTGTGATACAGTCAATCTTCTCCTTTTTCCCTAAAGGTGAATGCTACATTTCATAAAATTATAATATTTTCCACTGATATCAGAGGAAGAAGCGCAAAGAATGTTGATGTTAAAGTTGTTTCACAGTCTGCAGTCTGTTTAAGAGTCAGGGTTAGCGATCAGGTCACATCAACATGCAAACATGCTCACAGTGAGAACAGGCTGATGTATAGCAGGTACCTAGCGCAACTGTGATGTAAAGCCAATGCGGAAGGGCCAAAAGCTGCAGTTCCTAAAACGACCACTTGAAGCTGGCTACAGAATGAGTCAGTCTCCATAAGGCGCCATGTTAAAATGTCCAACTTCACAGCAGACATACAAACATGTTTACAGCCTGGTAGAAAAAAACAGTTTTAGTGTCTCTAGCTAATTTCCACATTCATGACAACTGTACTGAGAGTGAGTTTCCTTTATTGAACTCACCTGTTCAAATGATATTAAGGGTTAAAATCGTGCAGAATTAACATCACGGCCGCTTTGATTGAGAGGTGGGTGCTGTTACAGATGGCTTGTTTGAGCACCCAGCCGTTATTCAGCCCACCACATGTCCAGTGATGATTCATGTCTTTGCCGATTTCTAGATGTTTTCTAGGGAGGCGGAAGTGGCAGGACTGCCAAGATGGCGGCGAGCAGAGATTTTGAGCGTCAATGAGTGTACCAGGTTTGTCATCCTGGTTTAGCGTATTGGCATGCAGGCATTTACTAATTCGCCCCAAACACAAAATACACAGCGCTGGACACATTTGAAAACTGACTCGATGATGGTGATAATCGGGGGATTGAAGTTTTAAAATTCATCCTGTCCTAATCATGAATATCTGTAGCAAATTTCATGGCCAGCCATTAGTCAAGCCTGTAGTTGTGGTGTCCATCGCTATCCTTGGGGGGGATGAGTGCTTTTCAGGCTTGGCTGTTTGAATCGCTAATTTGTCTGCTCTCTTTTGTCCCCCCGCAAATTCAAAGGGAGGTAATTGTACAGTGACGTAAATGATGATTTCAATTGATTGGTGTAATGGCAGGAACAAGGAAAAATAATGCACGTTTGAAAACGAGGATCCTGTTCTTATTCAGAGCAATTTTCACTGAGTACGGACTGATGAGCTTCTGTTCTTTGATCAGTGAGATTACACAAGGAGCGTAAAGGTCAAACCCACAATGCCATGACAAATTACTGCAACCGGAGCAGGGATCATGCAGGAGTGCTGCGAGCGGAGGGAGAGCAAAGATAATGGCAGCAAATAAGAGCCACGCAGAGACACACATTTCAATTTATTCTGCTCACCAGCGTTCCTGTAATAATAACAATAAATTTAGTTTTGAGTGCCTTTCAAGGAACCCAAGGATGCCTCGCAAACACAAAAGAATCATTCTTCTTGTCTAGTTTCAGATTTGGTCTCCAAACATGTGGGAGTAATCTGTTTTGAGTGATATGTCTTGGCTTGATTATGAGTTTTCTTTTTCTTTTTTGGAGCACTGCTGGGATTTGGATATGAATATTAGAGTCTTACACAGATAACTATCCATGTTCGTTTGGAGCCTTTTCATTTCAAACCCCATGGAGCCTTTGAGAAGCCGCCGCAACCCCTCTCCTGAATAAGTGCCACCAGCAAACCAGCAAATCTCTATCTCTTCATCGCTGCCTCAGAGCACATTTCCCCCCCCCAGCCTCTCTCGCACTAAATCGCTGCTTCCTCTAAACACCCCCCACCACCACACACACTTCATGTATTTGTGTGTATATGTGTGCGTTTGACTAATGTCTGAGTGTTTAGCTTGTTAACATGCTATGTGATAACAGCCCAGCTCTACAAACAACTTAATCCTGTGTCTTATGTACAGGGGAGCACCGCTCTCTGCTCCTTCAAAGACCTGGAGGCTTAAGAGGAGAGGTGCAGGTGAGTGGGGTGGTTAGGCGTGTGCGTGTGTGTGTGTGTGAGAAAGGCTGAAAGTAAAAGAAGAATAAGAAGCTAAGAAGTGTGTTTGCAGTCAGGAAAGAGGTTGACGAGCAGAGATGGAGATGAAAGTAACGGTAAAGTCCCTGTAGAAATATATTGACCTCAGAAGCACCTTGAAAATGCTAATGTCAAACTGCTTGACTTGTTTTTCCTGTATGTTTATAGTGGAAACAGGTGCTAAAGCTCACGGCTAGGCTAACTAGTTTTCACTTTACAAATGGAATACAAACCAAACCGCAAGACGAGTCCCGCTAAATTACGGGATTTAGTACATAGCAGTGTAGTTGCTGATTGTAACCCCCGTCCCTCAACGTCTCCTTCCTGGCATGAAGGAGAAACTACGGTGGCTCTGAAACGCTTGGAAAAAAAACAAAACAAAAAACGAGTGCCAGTGTTAAGTTTTCGATTTTTAGATTAGCCAGGCGGTGGCGAAGGCAGCACTGCCAAGATGGCAGCAAGAGCACAAGAGATTCTTACTGTATGGGTGACATAATGGATACAACATCCATTCTTTAAACTGTCCACGGAAGAGGACTTGCAGCATCTGTAGATATCAAAGGCTCATTCTAAGGTCAGAAAACATACAGTTCTTATGTTCAGATGGTAATACACAAATGAAAACATATATAGTCACATTATTTTCCATGTGTGCCAGCCGTGCTGTAAATAGGGCCCCCTAAATCTTACACACTGGACCTTTAAATCAGCCGGCTTACATAACCCAGTGCTGTGTGTGCTTGCCGAAAAAGGAGTAAAAATGTTTGTAGGCTGTGCAAAGCTATGGCATGCTTCAGTTACAGTAGTGCGTCTCTTAACATTGCCGGTCCTAAGATGTCTCAGATGTCATGGAAAATACCCACGTCGAGGCTTCGAAAACTTAGACATTGTGTCCACGAATATGTCCAGAAATGTTTCTCTTCCACTCCTCTCCGTGCACAATAGCAGCGGCATCATTATAATTTCCCTCCACGAGAAGTGAGGAGAATTCAGAGTCCGGCTGTCACTATCTAAACAAGGCGCCGAGCGTGCCCACACTGTGCAGCTTTGTCAAGCAGCGCTTGAATTTTACTCTGCGGTTATCCGGTATCGATAGCGCTGTAGCTCTGCAGTCTTTAAAAACTATTCCCTCCATCTAAACTCATAAGCTTCTAACCTGTACAATGCTGAAATCGAATTTGAGCTTGCCGAACACCTTTGGTAAAAGAATCAGAAGGGTGTAGAAATAGATTTTGATTTCAGTCTTTGGCAGCAGCAGCAGCATCAAAGCAGTGTTGACATGCCACTGTTCTTAGTGATACTAGACAGCGCAGGGTGCAGCGTGGAGACAGATGAGTGAAGCCGTTGAGGAAATGATGAGAGCTGCTGCAGAGCTTCTTATTCTAACCACTTTCTGACAACCTTCACTCCAGCAGGCTTTTTTGTATTGGTAAAACACCAGTGCCGAGGATAAGGAGGGCCCTCTAAGGGCCTTTACCGCTTTTGTTCTCATTTCTGTTTCCTCCTCTGGGAAGGGACACGAGGCTTTACTTGTCTATCCGACCAGCTGTACCACATCGGACCCAGAATACTGATGAAGAGGTGAGATGGGTTTGTCTGCCGAGCCCCATATTCCGTATCAGCCCACTGAGGGGGATGAGTCATTTACAAGTAATTTATGTTCTCCTTTGGCATTAACATGCGTCAAGGGTAGGCAGATTTTAATTTGTGAGCTCAAGAACGGAATAAAAATCCAGTTTATCGACTCCGCTGCAGCAACAAAGTCTTCAAAAACAAGTGAGGGTGAAATGTGCCGCGGATTTAGACGTGTCTGATGTACAAGTGTACGGTACATTTTCTAGACAAGTCAAACAGCCAGTGTTTGGGCTTTGGACAGCAAACACTTGTATATGATTCATCTGAGCAGCTGTAATCAGTTCATGGATCTGAATAGATTCTGTGTGTACTCGAGGCCTGCGGACGTGATTGAGATAAATATATTTTTGTGCTTTGGCTCATGTCTGATTATGTTTATTAGTTCAGATCAATGGGTTTAGAGACGGGGTTTTGAGATTAACTTGATCCGCAGTTTGTTTTTAGCATGACAATGAAGTCCACATTCTTTGCTTCTGGTGTTCAAAACTGCATTACTACTTTTGCATACACATCTTTCTCTCATCTTACATCATCTGCGTTAACATTTACATGCAGGCAAACCTTTCCCTGCTTTACAGCTGCATTGCCAATATGGTTATGAGTTTGTATTGATTAAAGAAAAATTAAATTACATCTCTAAAAATGTAAATAAGCAGTTGAAGGAATAAGCATAAGACTTTTTGGCTGACTACCAACTGTTTGTCAAGTATTTTTGAATTTTGGATGTAAATAAACGCACAGCACACACACACACACACACCGCAGGGCTCCATTGTCCACTTCATTATTGCACTTATTAAAGTGGACATTGGAGCCCCGCAGTGTGTGAGCTGGTTATTGCTCACTTTTGGCTCAGCACTTGTCGTCTTTTGGTTTGGATGCGCACACATTGCCCTGTTGCTTCTGTTTGTAGCCTGCTTTTGGAGGTATGATCTCTCTTTTTTTTTTTTTTGGTTGGTGCTAAGCATGGCTGGTCGGACAACACGGACTGTACTCCCGTAGTCCTGTACAAAAAAAAGTCAAAGTCGTTTTCACTTGACTTCGAATAGGTCCTTAGGCATTATTCTATGCAGTTGTCTGCTGGGGAGGGGGAAGCACAGAGAGAAAGACTCAACAAACTGGTCAAGAGGTCCAGCTCTGTCCTGGACTGCCCCCTAGACTCCATAGAGGAATTGGGGGAGAGGAGGACGTTAGCAAAGATGAAATCCATCATGAACAACTCCTCTCACCTCCTGCATGAGACTGTGGGGACCTTAAACAGCCCCTTCCAGGAAGAGACTGCTCCTCCCTCCATGTAAGAAGGAGCTCTACCACAAGTCATTCATTCCAACAGCTGTCAGACTCTTTAACTCCAGCATGACTTTTTTTTTCTTCCTGGCATCATTTATGAAGTCTGTCTTATCTTTATCTTACTTACATACTCAAAGTATGGAAGCTTTGTATTATATTTGTATGGTGCCATGCCGCTCTGTCATGGTTGATCATCTTTGAATTGAAAAATTTAAACACAGCAATATATGAAACTGAAAAATACTACACGCATAGTAATTAAACTAGATATGAGAAATGACTTATGCAGCGGTGACACTAAGTACATTGTTTTAGCATTAATTCACTACTGCTAAAAGACTAGAAGTCTGGACTCTGCATGCAAAACCCATGGCATCTTTTATCTTGGGGGGGGGGAGAACAAAACTGCTTGAGATGAAAAAACTTTCTACAACATAATGAAGATAACTCACTTGGAGGGAATCCACTTAGTGAGAAAAGTTTTTTTATTTTTATTTCTTCAGAGCATTTTTTTGGACTTTTTCCCTTGGTGAATCCCACTGTGCTACAGCCAACTCAAAGAAATGCTTGTTTTGTAAAAGTCCTTTGGAGTCTGGATCAAAAGCGTTTTTCATAGCAACTCAATCTGTGATTGAAATATTTAATACTGGCACCAAGCCTCACGCAATCCCTTTCTCTCTCATGCCTCGCGTTTCCTTTTCCTTTTTCCTTTCTACTCCTCCTGCCTGTTTTCTCGTTGCTGCGTCTCCAATCTCTCATCTTTCCTGCCTCACATTTATTCTTTTTCCTCACCGCCGATCTTGTTGCATTAATAATCCATGCTAATGCGGAGTGAATGTGAAGATATAAATAAGAAGCCGTATGTATATTTGATCATCTTCCGGACCTTTGACCGCCCAAAGAAAGCAGCTATAGCGGCTAATAACGTTTGGAGCTGTCGTCGCAGATAAAGCAAAGAAACACAGAAGTACACTTTAGAGTGTTTTCGCTGCCTTCTGCGTCCCTTTCATCCTCGTTGCATGTGTGAAAAGCTTCTGAAGTTCTGTTTTTTTCCCCCTCGTTGTGTAAATATGAATATGGAAAGAAGTGTCAGGGTGTTTTGGGGGGAAGCTGTTGACATTAGGGAAGACTACTTCCTGGAAGTTCAGTCCTTAATGATTATCTGCGTGTGTGTGTTTTGCATATGCCAGGGACAAGACAGGTGATCTGATGTGCTTTTGTGTTGTTGGAATCATCAGCGCAATGCAAATCCCTCGCATCAACACAACAGCATGGGTCATTTCCCTCTTTCAACAGCGCAAACGCTTTGTTTTCTGCCTTATGTTTTTCTGCAGGACTACTCTGCTGATTAGGCTCGACAGAGACAAAGCTGGGATGTCTGCAGATAAGTTATCGTGATTAAAGGCCACCTAATAAACTTTGACAAGTTTTGGTGTCAGAACTTATTAGATACAGCGCACTGAGCCGGTTTGTGGTTATGAATGAGTCAGCCTCCTGACAGGCACGCAAGGTGAGGTTGAAGAGTTTACAAAAACAAAATCTAGCACGGCACACAGTTGTTTTCGGGAGCGGCGCGTGACGAGCAGGTGGCGCTGATTGAAACTCGCTGTCACCTCTAGTGATTAGGTATGTGTGATCTTCAGTGTGTAATGGCACCCTCATCTCCTGCGTAATTGACTGTCGTATTGATTAAATAACATATGCAGCAGGTAATGTTTGTTTAGGAACTCAGGAACTCGAAGTTCTTGAACTCGTGTGATTGAGGTGTTAAACATCCTCTGGTATGCCGAGGTTTAACGTGAATGGCAGCTGTGTGATTAAAAAAAAAAAAAAAAAAAGATGCTCTTCTTAAGGCACTGTCTACTCTGTTTGATATGATTAATTTGTAATGCTCAAGGCATTATATGATACAGTACATATAATTTACATATCATATATGTGGTGATGAAGTATTTCCAAGCACTAATTCCACTTTTGGTTCAAACTGCAACATTTCTTATGGGGTTGCAATGCAGAGAGATAAACTGACAAGACTTAGCCTCTACCATTAGAGGCTGCTGAGGCCGGTTACATTACCTGCTTGCCGAGCTCCGTTTCTGGCTCGACAATGGCTCTGCTGCCCCTCAGCATTCCCCTGCACCCTGGGCTCGAACACCTCCTCTTCACTGTGTCCGAAACACCTGTGTTATAAACACTAACGCTCCACAGTGCTCTGAGTTCACAGTCCAGGCAGCCCGGCTAACAAACTAATCAAACATTAGCAGCAGCTAACAGCACCTATAATGCACAGCAGTTTACTTTACTGCCCATCAGACAACTCTGTAAATCCGAGATCAGAGAGTTGATGCATTCAGTAAAACACTAGCGCTCCACAGTGCTCTGAGTTCACAGTCCAGGCAGCCCGGCTAACAAACTAATCAAACATTAGCAGCAGCTAACAGCACCTATAATGCACAGCAGTTTACTTTACTGTCCATCAGACAACTCTGTAAATCCGAGATCAGAGAGTTGATGCATTCAGTAAAATGCTAGATGCGTGTGACTTAGTGTTTTGTACTTCTTATGGGTGATCATACAGAAAGTTTAATAGTGCAAGGACAGACATACAGGGCACACTGTGGGAACGACAGAGACATCATTTACCATGATTACACGTCAGCGTAGCATCAAAATGTGTTATTCTATGGTGGAGTTACACGGTGTTGTTCAAAAGAGGAACTCGTTTTTATGTATCGGTATGCGAGCACCAGGTTTTGACGAGGAGGATGAATGAGTGGAATAAAAAATGCGATTTCTCTGAGTCTGCTGTGATTCCGTGAATCACAAGTCTGACAACGCCGTTTGATGCCACAGCGTTCTCTGATAACTGTTTCAACTGGACCCAAATGTAGAGAACACAACCACGTGTGTAACTGGGGATTTCTTCTTCTTCTTTTTTTTTTTTATTTGCTCAAGTGAACAGAAACACAAGAAAACCTACTTTCAGAGCGGGCAGGGAAGACTCAGCTGGCCAGAGACATAAAGCTCTGAACCAACCAAATAACTCTCGTAACGAGGCAGAACAGATTGTTGTGAGGGTAACTTGGCATCGGCGCCAAGACGCAGAATCCAGGACATGGAACAAAGTATATACTGTGTAACGAGTTTAACAGGGCATGCAGATAAATGCGGGGGGGGGGGGGGGGGGGGGGGGGGGGGGTTATTCAGAGAAACTATTGACCATCCCGGTGAAGGATAAGAATAAGCACCAGGAACAGGAAATATCTTGTTGTTGTCGCTCCTTTGGTTGTGATTTGGCTTGAGGTTTTGCCTTTAATGACAGGCTGTCGCGGCAGCTTTTGTTGTTTTCCTGCGGCAGCAGATGAGATAGAATGAGGAGAAAAATCCTGAACAGAAATGAAATCTCTATTCCACCTTTTCTAATGAAGTACAGCTCGTTTGGATGCCATTTTCACGTTATTGACTTGCACTTTTTTTTTCTCCTGTAGCAGCTAAAACAAGAGTGACAAAACAACTTTTTTCCCTCTGTGATTGATAATGTATACTGTACTGTATTTCCACATATGCACAGACTTAATATTTCATGTCAGTGTGACCTGCAGTATAATGGATGTGCAGGTAGGAGCTCAGTTATGGATGTTAATGGCTTTTATGAGACTTTCCATTAGTGGGGCTAGCTCTTTTGTGTAGATGCACCAGCTCTCTCCAGGTCTATATCTTTTACCCATAGATGGCAGTGTGTCCATGAGTCTCCAGCATGGCATCTCTGTCTCTGCTGGTCTGTAATGGTGTGAGAAGAGGCAGACAGCCGCTGACAGGCCTCCGTAATGTAGATTTACCATAATGGCCTGCAAGGAAATGAGATGTACACTGTTAAATAGTTTGGAAAGACATCTTGCTCCGCTCTGCCGTGGCCTGACCTCGCTCTGCGAGCCGGTGAAACACCAGACCAGATCATTGATTTGACAAATGCCTTGACTAATGATACGAGGGAAGAAGTGGGAAGAGAGGACAAAGGGGAAGAAACAGCAGTCACTGTATGTCTTTTTTTTTTTTTTTGTCAAGACATGGGTTGAAGTGATCGGAACCTGTTGATAAGGCCACGGCGGCAGAGGGCTCGTACATTAACGAGCGCCATTGACACATGCTCTTATCCCGTCTGTTGTGAATTTCCCCACCTCCTCTTTTGTCCTTTCACTCGGGTCCCTCAATTAAGCTCGCCTTTTGTTCCCGGGGCTCATACAAAGCCAGTGGTCTGTGTCATTCTCCTCATCCATTATGGATCAGCACCAAGAGGAGTAAGAGCAGCGTTTGGGGTGTTTTTTGATAGAGAGACGTCTTCATCTTGTGTGCTCTAGAGGCACTGATAGACTTGATGGGTAAGAAGTGGGCCGGATGAGTGTGTGAAAAAAGGAACGCACATGCTGCTGTGCACTGATTTTGTTCGCTGTACCTGACTTCAGATAGATGTCTCAATTCAGGGCTAGCTTGCAGTGCATTCTGGGTGAATTAAAAGATTTCCTGAACTAAAAACGCGGCTAACCGAGCAGCCATGTCGATCTTTGTTCCCGTTCTTGAAAAAACAGTTAAAAGGACACTTTTTTTTTTGTTTTTACTAGAAAAGTAAGAAAACAAAGAAGATTTGGAAGTGCAGGAACGTGTGCAGGAAAATGGTATACTGTACATCTCACAGTTGACAGAGCATGAAAGAGAGGCTCAGGATAGTTTCCTCGGGCAAGCGAAAACGAAATACTGCCTGTTACCATGGCAACCGTGGAAACGTGGCTCCTACAGTAGCTCTGAGTTAGCCTGGGGGCAGGGTGGCTGTCCTTTTTTTAAGGCTTAAGGTAAGTCAGTCTTTTGCTTTTCTGAAAGTGTCTCAGTTACATTCAAATAGTCTAAAAGCAACATAAAGACTGGCCTAACGCCACAGACCAGTCTGAGATATCTTTGTGAAACCAACCAAGTGTCTGTTATCAAAAAAGCAGTTTTGTCTTGAGATGTCTCTTGAGCTCACCTGGCACCACTGCCGCTTTGACAGTTTTCTCCCTGCAGACGATGAGATGTGTGGGACAGATAGTTTCCACTATCTGTGAAAAGCCATAAGCCAGGTAGTTTTCACTCTGCAGTCTGATTTCAGTACTTTTGGGTCGGTTCAGGTATAGACACCGCAGACTGAATTGAGGGCTGGGATGTATATATCGGCATTTCTTTGAGCTCTATTTACGGTGACAAGCGTTATTTTGGCTTGTTGTGACAGTCAATATTTCTAACACCTGCTGTACATACCTGGGAAACTTTACAACACAGTGTGACAACTGGCAACTTGGCTGTTGTCTCCCATCACAGCCGGAGCATACATTTTACAGGGTTTATGATATGGTGCTTTCAGTTTTATTTCTCCCGGTTTGAAAATGTAACATAAATATAGCTAGTGCTGTTTTTATGTTTTTGGCGACAGTGCAGATTTGAAAACACAGCCTTGCCTCGTGTCTGGAGACCTTTCAGTGTGAATAACATCAAGAAATACAGATCAGATACTGTTTAAGTGTGCATCTTTGTGTGTGTGTGTGTGTGTGTGTGTGTGTGTGTGTGTGTGTTTTAATTGCATTTCTAACACAAGTGCTTTTCTGGCTCTCTCTTCATTCTGACTGATGTTTTCCTCCATCAGTGTGTGACACTGTCTTCCCCCTTTACACTCATAATAACCCGCTGATAGCATCAGAATCAAAGCCCTCTGCCGCTCCTGATGCCAACCTCTGTCCTGTTGCGCTCTCTCTCTCACTTTATGTCCCACTATTTCTCATTATCTCTCTCTCTCGCTCTCTCTTGGTCTAAATCTCTGTCTTTCATGTCTCTTTCTCCCTGTCATTCTCAGCAGCCTCCCTCTGTCACCACCCCCCTGGCTTTCCCTCAGCTCTAAAATAGGAAATGTCTAAATTACACTTGCTAATAGGTTGCAGCAGCACTGTTTCCCTCTCTCCCACCCCTCTGTCTTCTTCTTTTTGATTTAGTGTTAGGGTCAGGACACATTTCATTTGATTCTAAATGAAAGGATTGTTCTTATCAACTCTTGAAAAAGAAGGAAAGACTCTCCTTTCTCCTCTCCTCCTCTCCTCTCCTCTCCTCTCCTCTCCTCTCCTCTCCTCTCCTCTCCTCTCCTCTCCTCTCCTCTCCAGATGGGAACATCAATTCTTAATGCTCATTCTGCCACGCTGGTACCCATCTCCCCTCCCCGGGCGTACAAAAACCAGAGCGCAGGGCACCATCTCAAACACACAGTGTCGTGCTTAGCGCATCTGAAACACCTACAAGAAGGTCTTCTCTTTTTAATAAACACTCCCAAGACATCTGAGCCGAATCCTCATTAAAACGTGATGCAGTGCATACACATCAACAGATCATTAACATATTAATTTGAGACATCAGAATAACTGCTCTCAACAAACTAGACACTCTCTGAGAAGATTGGCAGCTTCCTTTGGCCTCTAAATTGTATTCTGCTGATGGGTTTGTTTAGTTGGAGCTCGGCCATGTTGCATTAGAGCCGAGAGAATAAAAAAAAAAGCACTATTTGTCCAGTACAGATGGAAGAAGTCTGTGTTGCACAAAATGGCAGAAAGTGACAGACATCAATGACATGTTTCCCAAACTGCAGAATCAAAGATCTTGATATTGGAAATACAATAACCTGACCAAAATTAAAGCAGCTATTACAATTTTCAAAGGGACAAAGGACATTACGAGCTGTTGGGTGTGGTTAGAGGTGAAACAGGAGCTGGTATCAAGTCACTTCTTTGTTTTTTTTGTTTAGTTTTTAATTAATTGATGATTCTTTTATTTTAGTCGAGATTATTTCGGTCGTTTAATATAACCAACATTCAGAACATCCAAACTCAATGACTCAAAGGGAGCCATTTGTATGGTTCTTTTCATGCAAACCAAATGCAATACTAAGCACTTTGTTTACGCAACAAAACAATAATACCTCCTCCATCCACACACAAAGCAATGAATGACGGTAATTAATAAAGCACTCAGCTTGCAATGAAAACACAAACTGAGGAAAAGCTGTCATAAATCTCATCTATTTGCAATGTAGTAACACCATAGGCAGGATTAGAAATAGATAAAACGTCAGAATAACAAACGGATATACCAAGTACTTAATAATAATAGACAAATGAATAAAGTGCATTTAATTTTCCATTCATTCCCTGTTGCTCTCATGTCTTCAGGAAGTAATAGTAATAAAATGATACCTCTCCATGCGGTTTTGTTCTGATTAGAGATAATTAGGGCCACTACTAGAAGACCTGAGGGTTCTACAGGCTAAAAGCAAATCTGCTAAATAGTTAAGACCCTTAAGAGCGTTATGAACCAATATAAGGATCCTAAAATCAATACACAAGCACGCAGATAACAAGACTTTAAAACTAGTGTAATGTGTATTCTCTTTCAGGTCAGCTGAGTTTGGAAGTGACGAGAACTGGGCTTTATTTTTTCTAAGAGAGACCAACAAGTATAGCATTAGTCAGTAGTTTTTCCATATGCGTATTAGTCCAGAGATCGCTTCCAACCATGACATGTCCTGTCCCCGCGCAAAAAAATTAAATACATTCTTGAAATGTTGTGGTTCATGAAATTATTTTACTGGTTAAAAAAATGATTGAAATGAACTCGTTTCAGCACTACTAATATTATATTACAACGGTGATAGGTATTTGTTATCTCTGCCAGTCCTTTCAGTTATACCAGTATAACAGTTTGCCGGTCATGGCTCTGCTACATTATTTGTTATTTTCCACCAGCATTTTCTGGCCTCACAAGTGTAGTTTCATTGTGTTTCCTGTTAAACTGGCAATAGTTGAATCATAGTAGACGCTGTTACCCAATGTAAGTTTGGGCAGCGATCCATGGCAGACAGGATGGCTAGATGTGCTCATTTGTTACTATGGCTTCAAGTGTGCGAGGAATTCAGCCATTATACACCTGTAAATGTCAGGGCGAGATGTTTTCTGGTTGCATAGTTACATTTTTTTCCTGCTACGGTGATGTATGTCAGATCCATTTTCTTCCATCTATAAATATTCGCTTTCACACTATTTTGGCAGAGATGAGGAGAATCATACATTCTGTTATTGTGGGAGCAAAAGTGATTGCTCTGACCAGAATTCGAACTCTTCACTCATTTTCCATCCTACGAGTATCCTAGCCTTTTTTTTTTTTACCTGGGAAGGCTGAGCACAGATGGCTCTTCTTCTTAACCAGTATAATTGCTTTATTTCCTCGCACCTTGACAGTAATTTTCTTTTTCATGAACTTATCCCACCCAGATACTTCCATTTATTGGTAATCCCAGTTTTCAAATCTTTTAGGCTATTTAAAAGGTCTCTCACGTGCTTCCTGTGCCTGCCATCTAATTGTAGTTTTGAGGTTTTCCTTACAGGGAAGTTACTCAATGTCTAATGCAGTTGTTAATAATTTGACCTCGTTAACCTTCCTCATTAGCCACCAGTGCTAAATGATGGCTGGGCAGTGGGCGGCTCCAAACAGAAAGAGCTAAAGCAAACAAATGGTCTGTGTCGTTAAATTAGATGTTACCAATGCAGGCGGCCTTTAAGAGACTATTAACGCAATAACCAAAAAGCCATTAGATTGACTCTCTAAAATGGCTCGTGTGGTTAGAGAGGTGAGAGAGAGAGACTTTGAGACCGAGAGGAAATTATAGTATCGGGACACTGGGTGACGGTGAGGCAGCTGCTGATCGCTGTGGTCTCGACAGTCTGGAGCCAAGCTATTCAGATGTCACAGGTAGATAAGTGTCAGATTATAACTTGTCATATTATGTAGTTAAAATGAACTCCTCATTCTTATGTAACATGCATTCTCAAATAGTGGCCTGGGCCATTAGTCGGATTTCTATTCCTAATTTTCCCAGATAAACTCAAAACTTTATACTTACTTACTTGGTCACTTCACATGTTTTATCAATTAATTCAGCATAATGTATAGTTCCATATCAGTGCAACAGCAGAGTCGGTCCCTCTTTTTTTTTTTGTCTCTTACAGAAATACAATTTTATCTCATCATTCAAACCCAGTCTTGTCAGGTGTTTGTGCCTTTCTATCAATAAGTCACCTTAAATGCACCTGAGCCTTCCAGATGATTTTTTTTTTCATTAAAAGTCGTCCAGCCTTTTGGTAAATCTACAGAAAGTGAAAGTGAAAACTAGAGCTCTTCCTCTGTTTAAAAAAAATGTTTTACTGGCAACACTGTTGGAGGAGATTTGCTTGTTATCTCAGCATTCTTTTGTCACAATGTTGTATGGTTTTATCACCGGTAGTCCCTTTTTTTTTTACTTTCAAGAGCTGTATCGCCTAAACTTTTTATGTACACTGTCTTTGATTGTCCAGATGTCTGTCCAGTTGCGCACTGCAAGATTCAGGTTTAGCCCTTCAAAGGTACATTCAAGAGCGAAAGGAAACATTTGCTTCAAAAGCATTCACTCAAAGATGCTACAAAGATTTAAATCTTAAAAGTAAACTTCACCGGGTCTGTTTTTCCTCAAAGTGTCTTTGTTTGTGGTGTAATAAACTTCTGTTAAAAGGGTAGACATCTGTCCATGTCTGCTGTCAGAACAAAGCGATCCAGACTGACAGACTCAGATTAATGGTCATTTTTGAAGTTTCCAGTGAAGTCCATGAGTATGACTTCAGTTTGGATATTTTCTTGTCTGAAGAACACCTCAGTTTGCATGCCAGTCCATCTGTTAGCCCAAGTCTATTTGTTATTCAAGGGAGAAGTAGGCAGCTTTAAAGAAAGCTCTGAAAAAGGCACTCTTCTGTCCATGCAAATTGAAGGTATTTACTCTCGGAGATGTCTAGTTGTATCCTATTAGAAAGTAAGAGCACTCTCTGATCTGGAGGGTGAGTCCAGAATAAATTACGTCAGGACAGCTCCAGGTGTGATTACGTGCTTTTCGTACATGTAATGATGCTCACGGTGCGGAATCGGCTATTATAAGGATGCAGACATGACAGGAAATAACAAAACCTGTGTTGTCATGGGAATAGACAAGATAATAGGCATGTTTGTCATGGCCAGGCATGAGGAGCTGATATCTGTTTTGAAGGTTGGCTGACTCCGTTTTATGTGAATGATAAAATCTCTGATTGTTTTGCGGCGTCAACATGCAACGGTGTTGGGAAACTGAAGAGTGGCTTATACTGAAATATTGAGGCTTGTTGATTTGTGTCTCCACACTGCCAGTGTGTGGGCTTATGTAGAAAACAGAAAACATACCCTTTAAACTAACAAGTATTCCAACTGACTGAATACTCCTCACCTCACCCTTTCATTTTAAGCATGAAAGAGGAACTACAGTGTTTGGTTTGTCCCTTCTGGGCTGCTGTAGAAACATGGTGGTTCATCATGGTGGACTCTGTGGAAGAGGACCAAGAACAAAAACATAAGAGTTCTCATTTTTAGGTGATTATAAGAAAAGAGATCCATAGTTATATGAATGTGAATATTATATTCCATTTCTGTCAATAGATCCCCTTAAATGTTAAATACTGGACCTTTAACTGCAAGTTTTTCAGGATCCAGACCTGATATATCAACCCACCTTTTAACAACACTCAACACCTTCAACTGAATTTCTATTTGTGTTACAATACAACATTTTTTTCCTGTTATTTTTCATACATCAGTACCACTCAGTGGGGACTCCAGGCTTTAATATGCACGGAGGAAAGACCATATACACTTCTTGTAATGTACTTTCCATATGAATGACAAATCATCTACTCTAGGTGTAAAAGGTGCAGTGCTTTTGCTTTGGTGCAGGCTGTTTGTTCCCGAGCTGTCTAGACCAGGAATGCGAAATTTAAGGTTGTACATGTTCATGTGTGTACGTTCGGGCATATATGATATTTCATGCATAACGAAATGTGAATGCCTAACGTGCTGCGTTCGCTGAGTGGTTTTCGTAAGCCACTCAAATCGATGCACATTGTGTGTAAGCCAATGGGTGAACACGGCGTACGCGAGTATTGTTTTTAGTAAACCAGTTCAGGTTTTGCCCGCGATTGGTTCGGTGTATATATAGTGCAAATTTAGTCATGCACCAGTGTGCGAGCGCTCTGCGAATGCTCAATAACTCTTTTAATAGGTTGCAGCAGATTGAGCTGTGATGCTTTCCAGCTGAGACATTTTTGGGTCAGAGTTTTCTTTTTTCTAATAATTGCTTTGATCACAGGAATAATTAGGTTTTTCCTCTTACCGTAGCTCCAAACACACATATGTTAGCAGACACAGGCACCTGCTCACACACATTTCTCTGCCATCCTTCAGTGTGTGATGATGTACCCTTTTTTTTTTTTTTTAATACTCTGACAAAAGGCTGTATGTAGAAGAGGTAACAAAACAAGCGAAGCACTGTCAGGTCAAAGATTTAATGGAGACTCAATCTTCTTAATGCAACTGAAGCTTCACTTTAGCATACCAGGATAAGAAGCGATAATCACTCTCTCGAAGCTGCTGCACTAACTGTTGGGCATGCTGTGCACAAGGTGGAGACTTATAAAGCTCAAAATTCAATTACGACACCCCCCACAGTGTTTCTTTCCTCCTGAGTTCTTTTATCTTAGAAGTGCAATCATATTGTGCAATAAAGTGTATTCTTAGAGGTGCAAGTAATCTGGCATGTTTGAGGTTTTCGGATAGCAATTGTGACTGCGCAACATTTGGGCAACGGAAAGTCATTTCTATAATGTCTGTGCCTGCGTTAACGGCAGTAAATCTGTGAAATTATGTAGCAGAAAGGAGATTTCTTTATTATGAATATGCTAAAAAGTTTGGGCCACCGTAGCAAAATGGCTTATTTGTCTGAGTTTCGAGTTTTGACATAACTGAGTTTCCCCCTGCAGCAAATTAAACCATCAAGGTGCTAAATATGCACCGAATGAAGAAAGTTTTTCCACAGGTTTAATTTTGTGAAATGAGATTTTGCACGGCTGAGTTGAAGTAGTGAGCTGTGTGTTTTTGCGTGTGTGTGTGTGTGTGTGTGTGTGTGTGTGTGTGTGAGTGTGAGTGTGTGAGAGAGAGAGAGAGAACCATTTGCTTGTGATGTGTCTGTGCATTTATGATATTGACAGTGACACGTGCGCATTATAATCCAATTTTTGTTCCTCACTCAGATCATGAGAATTCCTAATTAAGCATTTTACATGCCTTAACATTTCCTATAAATTTTAATTAAATCATTCCACTACACATAATCCAAATATTAATCGCACGAACAACGTCCCATCTCATCATTTTCAGGACTGCGCGCTGTTTGCATCCAATTCTCTGCATCCCCTGCGAGCGCTCGTGTAACGCTCAGAGGTGTGATGGCTAAACAAAAGGCTGAGTACTTCAGATTAGAGCAGATGATAAAATGAAACTTTTATAATCCCCGTGGGGAAAGTGGGTCATTGCAGAAGTGGCGAACGGAAGACAAGAAAAGAGAAAACGACTTGCAGATAATACAAGTAATTACAAGTAGAGAACATACTGTACTGAGGCTAAAACACAGGATGAGTTAAGACGGGGCATATTTGTTGGCAGCAGGAGGTTAGAAACGTTATGTTCATTTGGACGGAGTGGAGAGCATATGCTCCAAACATATGTTCTGAGATGTAACTCAACCATTTAAAGATTTGTTTATGTACATGTAACCGCGTGTAATGAAGCCGAAAAAGCTCTAAAACAATCTTGTCAAAAAATGGACCGCACGCTGCGTGTGTTCAGGTCACAGCGACGGGCTTACTTGTCCAAACAATCACCCCGCTGATTTGATCAGCATTGTCGCCGACGCACAGTTTGATTGCGGGCTGAATCTCTCATTATAAACTCAGTGTAACGTAATCAGATTTAATCGTCTGAGTCCTTGTAAGAGTGTCAGATGAACTTTATTGATCCTGGCAGCTAAATTGGGTCATTACAGTAACAGCGATTAGAGGTGTGTGTTTTTCCGGAGACATGAAACAAACCATTTCTCTGATTCTCTGTTGACGCCTGAAGGAGAAATTAATCTTTTTGTGTGACCTTCAATATATGGCGGGGATGTTTTTAGGAGAGCTGTGTGAACGTGTTTTGTTTTGTTCTATACATTTCTTAGCGTGCACAGAATGGTCGTACTAATCAGTCTAGCAGCACTGCCACTTAAACTTAATGAGGAGAAAGCAAATATGTACGACTTTACTGTTTGGCTTCTGAAATACTCCCGCAGTCTCACCATTGTTCACATTTTCATTCCATTTGTCTTACCAGCGAGCCGCTCAGTATCCTGTTTTGCATGGCGGGACAATAGTGTCCATCAATACGACAATTAGAAAACAGGTGGTTATTGTACTGTGCTGACAACTTTACAGGAGTGCGTGCAATTTTCTTTTCTTTTTTTTTTGAAGTATACACTTCAAAATTACCCTGAGATCTCAGTAATCTATAAAAGATGAATCATTTTAAAAATATGTTAGTAAGTTAGTAAGTAAATTGTTACTTTCTGAACCTTAAAGCTGCATTCATTTACTTTTCGGCCACTTGTCGATACTGTGCCAAGCTGCAATCAGAACATTAATATCTGATCACCTGATTAAGTTGTCATTTTTCTAGTCTAATGTTTTCACTTCTGGCTCTCCCCTGTGTTCCCCAGCTGCTGACTAGCTTTGTTGGCGGTTTGGAGCTGGACAGGTAGTAAGTATTGTTATGCTTTTTCAGTGAAAAACAGCTTCCTGAAGTAGGAAATGGCAGATTAAAACGAACCAAAACAAGGCACTGAAAGACGCTAAAAGGGTCCGAGCTGAAAGGAGCTGCACAATCGGGTGATATCTGTCTGTTCATCACTGTGTGTGACGTCACTGTGTGTGGCTACATGCACCTTAAAAGAGAGGGCAGTGGAAATCTGAAAAATAAAATACTGTTATTAACTGTGCCCTTGTTATTGTCAACAAAATCTGATCCTGGCTGTAAAAAAAAAAGAAAAGAAAAAAAAGCTGTTGCTGTTTTCTTCACATGAGTCACGACCATCTTTAGATGCTGTTATGTCACCGGGCCTGTGACATCTCTTCTTGATACTATGAATAGCTAACAGTTTAATAGGAAATGTTTGTCCATTAGTATTCCTTCCCATCTGCCATCTGATTTTACACTTACATTTCATATCTTGGTCATTCGGCGGATGCTTTGCAGCTAATGAGACGTGTTCAGGGAGCAGGTCGGGGCACAATCAAAAAAGTACAATCTGGTAAAATCAGGATATTTTCCGCTGTTTTCATTTCCGGGGAACTAAATTGCTTTCGGATTTCTATTCAGAGAGTCGGGACATGATTTGACCTGGTGTGAAAAAGGATATTCTGGGGCGGACGGGAAGCACTTTGGACCGTTTTTCACCTTTTGTGCTATACAGGGCTGAAAAAGGGCCGTGGTTTGGTCGTGATAGATGGTAGATGGCAGTGGTTTGCTCTGATTGGAGCTATTCTGGACACTCGGAGACAGGAAAAAAAGAAAAGAAAAGAAAAAGCTCTCGAAATGAAAGTAGAGCATGCACACAAACAACCAGATGGTTTTGAAATGATAGGTTTGAGTGTTGGAGTGTGTGTGTGTGTGTGTGTGTATCTTGCACTGCAGGTATATTTTTATACATACAACACTCTATTTCCTGACACAAAAACATTAATATGACCGCAGGGAGTCATATTAATTTGATAATCCAAATCCTGCACATTTAATTAGTTTGATAGTTAACTTGGAGGAGGACTCTTTAGATTCAGGTGCATCGAGATATTTTTCTCGTTTGTGAACAAATATCTTGGTGTTCTTTGTTCACCCCTCACTAAGCTCAAACCAGAAGACGCTGTTCTCTCGCTTTACACCTCTCCCCCCCGTCCTCATTGACAACTAAGAAAAGCTGAAGACAGGTGTGGAGTGCTGTGTATGCGTGTGTGTGTGAGCGTGTGTGTTCTTAATGCAGGCGTGTGTGATCAGGATGTCAGTGTTTCTCCACGCGTGATCAGCACACCCCTCCCTCTGACTGAACCAAGCCAGCACGGAGCTGATTGGACGCATCGGAGCGAGAAGAATAGTGATTTCCACACCTTCCGCCTCACGTGCGCGCGAATTAAAATGAAATCTTATGCTGTTTGTTCCACGAAAACAGCAGCGAGCTGGCCTGATCTTCATTTTTTTTTTTTTTCTCTTCTCTCTCTCGACACGACACGCGGACCGATAAACAAAGGCCTCTGTTATCTGAAGGAGGGGAACGCGAGAAATGAACTATGAACGATTAGAAAATGAAAGAAGATTGCTTTTGATTAGCACTCGTTAATTAACTCAGTCAGCCGCCTGCCTGCTCCCTAGCCAGCCCATCAACAATGTATGGCCTGACGCCGTGATTAACTCAACTTTGTGTGCGTGTGTCTGTGTGCGTGCGTGCACGTGTTCGACAGAGCGGATGCTTGCTATTGTTAGTGTAGCGAGGCACAGAGACATTTTTCTTCCTCCTGATTTTTGCTCTTGTCGTTTTTATAATAAAAGAAAAGGAAAGAGAAACAGACGAACCTTGAACCTCGTTTTGCTTTGACGTCTGTCTGCACGCTGTGCACCGCTCACTTTGAGTGTTGGCGTGCGCGCGCGTACGAAAGTACTTTTTCCATTGATATGCATGATGGGGAACGGCTGGCCTTCGCAACATGCATGATTAGCGGCGTGGGACTGGTGTTAGACCACAGCGCAGCACGCTGCCAGGTTGCACTGAGTGGCATTGAATGATTGATAAGGGGGGGGAAGGAAAGAAATTAAAGGAGAGATGAGAGAAAGACAATGAGGAGGAGGATGAGCGGGTAAGGAGGGAGGAAGGTTTCAAAGGTACAGTAGGTATGAAGGGGAAAAAAAAGAGGAATGAAGGTTGCATAAGCAAGCAGGAGAAGGGGGAGTGCTGGGAAGAAAGACGCAACAAAGTCAAGCGGAAAAGAAAGAAACCAGATCAATACTTTATGGAGGAGAAGACTCAACAAAAACAAGGACATGTTTTTTAAAGGGGAAAAGAGATGAAAGAAAGTTGGGGGCGCAAAAAATCCAGAACAAAGGGGTGGGAAGCAGGAGCTGGGAGGGATGGAGCGATCTCATGAAAAGATAAGATATGGAAGACGTGATTCCGAAGAGCCCCAATTTCACAGTGGTGTGAGTGCCGCAGGTTTGTGCTGTTACGCCGTCGCAAGGAGCTCTCCACTTGATTGCGCGTTAGTCCCATTGTGGAGGGAGCTCTGCACATGTTTTATTTAGCAGGCTCGCTCCGGGCTGAGCGGCCCCCGGGCTGGAGCGGGACGGGCGACTGTTTGCTCTCCAGCCTGATGCGTGCTCGGGGTGGCGGATGCAGAGCCACGTCTCCTTACTGCTAATGGACAGTGCCGCATTAGTCAAGTGTGTCAGCCTCTGCCCCGCCGTCTCGACAAGAGGCAGCGGCGCTATTATCGCCCGTCAAGGCTCCCACTCTGGAGAGGATATTTAAGGTTTTTCTTGATTTCACAGGAGGCTTAGGTTACGAGTCATATCTAATGTGGGATTTCTCTGTTCCTGCCCCTTTCTTCTGCTTTTGAGAATCACTTTAGCAAAGGCGGTGCGGGCCACGCGTAATGCGTCTAAGGTCAAACTAACTTAAGCCGTCTCCTCTCGTCCCTCTCCTTCCACCCCGTGCCTTCCAGCTGGTAGCGACAGCAGATCAGCTCGTTCCATGTTTCACCCTTTGCCATCACGGCCCTGTGGTGAATCTTTCCCTTAACCTCCCGACCTGCAAGCAGTTTCCAGCTGCTTCTCCTCGACACTACAAGCCAGACAAATGAGAACGACTTGATTCGAGACAGCAGTTTGTCCTGTAAGCTGTGCTGCCCGCCTTAGAATCAGAAAAACTTTTAATCTGCAGGTGGAAACGGAAGAAATCTGCAGGATGAACTCCCAAATCCCCAAAAAGCCAATTATCAGGCACAAAAACTGTCTGACCGGATGAAACAGGTTAGATACTGATACCGATACGCTGACCTCACTTCATAAAGATTTGTTTAACAGTAAAGATTTGTCTTCCCCTCCAGAAGCTCGGTGAAGCCATTTAGCTCCCGCATCAGCTTGATTATTGACGTGACGACCACCTCTAGTTGCTTTTCGGTTCCTTTTTAAACATTCACACTCTCCCTTCATTCTTCTCTCTGTCTTGTGTTTGAGATCTCTCGTGGTCTGAGGGGAATCCACTCTGTGTGTGTGTGTGTACAATACACAGATTATCTATGTATGATAGCCATCTCACTGCTGCTCTCTGAGCCCTGCAGCCCCGCGGGGGCAGCAACAAAACACAGCGATGAAAGGCGAAGGATGATTGGATGTTGGAATTCAGCGAAGACCTGAATGAATATTGGTGGTAGTAGATAGTCGGCCAGTTTCTTGGACACAGACTAAAATGTTGCCAAGTGCGAGACGGTTTAATTGTGGAAGGATGAGCACATGTTTATGTTCATTTAAAATATATTGGGACTTCACAGACCGTGAGTCATCATGCCAGCGCCGTTAATACTGTGTCGGTGTGTGGCTGTCTCCTCTCCGATGGATGAAAAGACATCACGGATTAGCTTTATTCTGTGTGTGTGATCGTGATATGATGATGCAGTGTGGATAGAGGTCTGCGCTGTGACCCTCTTTGCTTACCGTAGCATCTCTTCGATGTCGATGAGGATGCTTATCTGTGCTGGAGGGGTGCGGGGGGGGGAAGTTGCAGGAAGTGTGTACGCATGAGCCGGATTTGTGACCCTACAACCGGTCCAGAAGCCAATCGTGGTGCAGAAAGTGGAAACTTGATGCCTCCAGGGCATGTACAGTCTACTGAGAGTGCCTTTTCTGTGAAGTAGGCAGAAGGAGTAGAAGTCATTTTTTTTTTCTTTTTCTTTTTTTTTTTTGTAATTGAACCCGGAAAGTTACAGCGGGCAGAGCAGAGGAAGACATCTGTCCCAGGCCAGATGTGACCCATATACTACCCAGTTAAAATTTAATAATATTTCCATAATGTGCTCAAATTGTTTTTAGCCTCGCTTGAAACAGACAAACATTGTTAGAAATTAAGTTATTCCACCAGATGGAACAAGTTACGTGAACAAAAGGTCATGTAAGTCATCTGACTGTTACATTAATGCACATCTGGGTTACGTCTTTGTCGACACCATCTTACACATTTCAAATATTCTCATACAGCACACTGTGAACTTTTGCTCATCCCTCTGTGAATACTGCGCACATTCCTCCATAAAACTGGACTTAAATGACTTAAATAACATATTCCACATACACTGTTGTATTTTTTTCATATTTTACTGCCAATTTTAACTTGTCTTCTTTATATTTTTCCACTTCCTATGTTTGTTATGCACAAAACATCAATGCAAATTCCTTTCATGAAAATCTACTCTAGTAGCGGCTAAATTCCACCGGGCACAGACGCGCCAGTTCCCTGTGTGCGCGTGCTGCAGCCGCTGGAGCTGATCGCGGCCCTTCTAATCGATGTCTGTCACCCCACTGGAAGCAGCGCGGTGCGCTTCAGAAGCGTCCCAGATGTGGCCCTCCACTCCGCTCCACCGAGAACACGCTGCTCTATTTTTGACGGGCGCCGTGAGCAGCCGCGGCACTCTCCACAGAGCAGAGCTGTCAAGCTGACCGGAAGTCAAAATAAAGCACCCGGTGCGAACATCCGATTGTACAAACAGCCAAAAAGGGAAACGATTTAACTATCGTGCTTGCTCAAGAAAAATCAAGGAAAACTGACAAAGTTACCAAAGTCTGGTGGGTGAAACGCTCTGCATCTGAAACGCTGCTGGTGGGCCTTTAGACCATGCAGCAAACGGACCAACAACAGAGACACGCCGAGTGGGGTTCCACTGTCAGCACTTCATCACTTCACCCAACAGTGCAAAGATAGAAGAGGGTTGCACATTACTCCTTACCGGATCTCATGTTTTTGGCTTTGTACCATCTTTGGATGACTTGTGGCCAGCCGTCGGCAAAGAAAAACCTTTTTCCTGGTGTGAACACTCAGTCCAGTTGTTTTTTTGTTTTTTTTTGTGGCGGTGTAGCAGCCACTGGCCTGTGAGTGTCCGTCTCTCAGTGGACTCTCCCACTAAACTGGCTCATTACCTCACACACTGTGATCATTAGAGGAGTGTCTCTGGAGACGCACACACTCGGGTGAAAACCCAGGGGGCATGCACTCTTCAGGGAACGGCACAGACACACAAAGAAACCGCTTTAAAATATGATCTGATACTCTGATGCGGCAGTTGCACTTAGAGTACAGCGTATTGCTCATGTGTGGCTCCACGTTTCTGGCGTTTTCTACGTGCCCCACACGCACACACACACACACACTCACTCGCATACACGCATGCAACGCACAGCTGCTGGGGAGTTTTGCTCAGTTAGTTGTGTTATTACAGACCAGCTGTCTGCCCAATTTCCTCGAGTCAGGAACATCTGTGTGTGCCCCTGTCTCTCTCTAACTCACCCCCCCACCTCTCTCTCTCTCTCTCTCTCTCTCTCTCTCCACACGCACGCTGTATGTGTCATTATTAAGAGCCTATCAATGTGACAGGTAACAGAAATCCAACTTGGGCGGGGGAAAAAAAAAGTCGGTTGAGGCAAATTGGTACCGCACAAGCGTCAGCAATCCTCTCTGTTTGTGTGTGTGTGTGTGTGTTCAAGCGTTTGTTTGCTCCCTTTAAGCTATTCTTCCCATTCTTGTGTGTCTTCTTGAATGCCCTTCTTACTGTAGAAGTCTTTTTTTTTTGGCGTTTCCTTTTTTTACAGTATGCATATATTTTCATTTAGTGTGCGTGTGTGTGCGTGTAAGGTAGATTTCTAGGCTATTAGGCTGCTGACTGAGGGATACAGTACAGTGCTATTGGTGGGCCACAGATAAGCTTGGGGATTGCTGTGCTGCTCGGCCCTTTGCAGGAGCCATGATAATGCGTTTCTGTCAGCCTCTGTAAATGTGTGTGTGCGTGTGTGTGTGTGGGCGCTGGTTTTTGTGTGTAACTTTTTTTTGCTGTGCCGGTAATTGCAGGTTGTAGCGTGACAGAACTTTGACGTTTAGGTGTGAGGTTTGTATCTGTGTGTGTGTGTGTGTGTGTGTGTGTACAGATAAACTGAGTCCCTTTAGGTGTTTTAATCATCATTCAGACAAAAGAAACAATTTGAACACCTTGAAATGTGTTTTTCTAAAGAAGCTGGTTTGTTGCTGGAAACTAGTTTTAAATGAGGGGTAACTAAGAGGTTATTGAATTTTCTGAATATTAAGAAGACAGTTTGATTTAGGAAGGACCAGCACCACCACCTTCATGAAATGAATGATTATTTTCTCAGTTTTGTATTAATATTTAAATACTTTTAATAAATCTTAATAAATCTAAATCTTTATCTTAGGTACAGCGTGTAACATTTATGGGGCTCGATTTACAGAATATGAAATGGAATATCATTAGTGTATAACCACCTTAAAATAAGAATCATTGTGTTTTTGTTAGCCTGGACCTGCAGGTTTACCATCATGTTTCTACAGTAGCTCAGACATACACGTACACTGGCTCTAGATGGGGTCTTTGAATGGTCTTGAATGGTCTGTGAAAGCTCCTAAAAACTGGCAGCCAATCAGTGTATGAATGGATGAGTGAGATATGTAGTGTGAAAGCACTTTGAGTGGTTAGAAGACTAGAAAGGAGCACAGTTTCTCTGTCATGCTTGGAAGGAGCGGGCGATCGGTGGGGGTTGCAACTACGCTGCTAGATGCTACTAGATCTTACACACTGGTCCCGTTCTGTCACAAGTGCAGCGCATATATTTGAGAGCTGATGTGGTTCCCTCAGTCCTTGACCAATGATTTCCATTGAGCTGATGGAAAAGTGTGCAGAAGTTTCAGACCACTTTAGTCCACCGCTGTCACCCATCAGTAGAACACAAAAGATAAAAGACGTGCAAGCCTTGTCTGAGACGTAATTCAGAGTAATGAATGTACAAATGAACAGTCTCACCAGCAGGACAAGCCTATCTACCTGACAATGCACGCAGTGTGCGTGGCATTACTCATCACCGCTCTTATTTTTGTACTCGTACCTGTTACTAATTCTCAGTAGCTTTTTTTCCCCTACGGCCCTTTCTATTTGGAACTACAATGAGCCGACCTGCCTCATCAATACCTGCCTCTCGCTGTCTAGACATTCAGACAGATCTTGCTGGGGGTTCACTCTTTTTCTAATTACAGTCCAGCTGTATATTTTCTAAAACTCCTCCCCAAAGAGTCATGATCACAAGTTTATTTGAGCTCTGTGCAGCCTCTGGACATGCTAAATTTCTATATCAGTACTCTTATTTTCCCCCCTCTCTCTCTCTCTCTCGCGCTCTATCCGTCTCTCCCTCCTCCTCGCCTCACTGTGTTTGTTCTAGGTGTTAGCAGTGTGCGGTGGCAGCGAAATAACGGCGTTAATTTGCTTTTGCCGAGGTGAAAAAACAATCCATCTCCCAACCGCCCCTTCTGCAAAAAGATACAGAGCGCCCATTCTTCTAAGTCCTGCCATTCCTCGCCTAGGGAACCCGATTAGTTGATGTTTATGGGCTCCGAAGCGACGCTTTAGGCTCCGTCTTGATGACTTTAGCTGGTTAGCGAGCTCCAGTACAGCAGTGCAAAGAAACAATAAGCTCCGTCTGAACAGGGAGCCACAGTAAAACAGACAACGGCGAGAGAACGAGAGTTTATCATTGTGACAGAACTGTAAGAAGTTTTCTCAGGAGGATGTATAGACAAGATGACTTGTGTGACTTCCTGTGGGTGTGTGTTTGTTTGCCTTTCTCTCCATGATTATATGTAATTTTTTGTGTGTGTTGTGAGTCACTCATATCTCCTTCAGTGTATTAATTAGATAAAATTGAGATTTCGTGGCTTTTGCCTGGCTGGTAATGTGTATATTATATACCGTAGATCTGCTGCTCTCCGTGTATTGTTCTCTCGCTGCTAAAACAAAAGCATCAGACAGCCGCCGGTGTCACAACTCGTTACAGAGGACGAAACAATGTGCATAATTGGCGAGAAACTCGCTGGTTATAATTGGTTGTAAAAGGAGCTTTTCTTTGCGGTGTGCGTTTTTGACGTGTCACAGTATCTGAACGTTTGTGTTAACGGAGCTTCGCTCTCTCCCTCCTTTTGCCGCAGCTCTGTCAGTGTTGCGGTCCAGTGAAGAACAGGCCCCTGTCCCGCAGAACAAGTTCATGGGTGACATCGAGGAGCTGGCAGCCAGCTACGAACGCAAACTCATAGAGGTGAGTGCTGCCTCTTTTTAATTCCTCACTGTATGTTACTCGATATACTCGATGATACTCGTCAAGGAAGTGCCACAGTTCACATTTCTCCGTGGATAACAAATCTCTTTAAATTGGAGGGTGGTGAATGCATTACATTTTAAAGAACTATTTACAGCATTTAAAGAAATAAAGGGCTCTGAGTCCGGTTACATTGTCCACTTGCCCAGCTCCGGTTCTGGCGCGACACTGGCTACACTCCCTGTAAGCATTCGCTTAGAAAAACTCCTCTTCCTGGTGGTCCAAACACTTACACGACCCTGATGCTCTAAACTCACAGTCTGGGCAACCTGGCTAACAAACTGAGCTAACATTAGCTAAGAACAGCTATAGTTCACAACAGTTAACTTGACTGCTGTTAAATGTTACGATAGAAACATTACACATTGCTGTTATAGCAGCCGTTTAGTGACAATTTTTTTCAATAATTATAATGTTTTACATTTCTGTTATTATGCTTTTGATTTTTTCCTTTACTTTGGACAGAGCCAGGCTAGCTGTTTCACCCTGTTTCCAGTAGTTAGTAGTTAACTTATAATAACATGGGTGCGGCATCAATCTTCTCATTTCACTCTTTGAAAGAAAAAAAGAAAAATCATATGTCCCAAAACATCAAACATATCTTTAAAAAAAAATGCAGTCGGACACCTTCATATAATCACTGTTTAGAAACACGGTTATTTGTAGCCTCTTTATAGAAATCCGCACCACATAAATATGTCGCTTCTTGTTCCAGAGACAAAGTTGTTTCTTCAGTCTAGTTTATACTGTTTATTTTACTGAAGAAGATAAACATAATTTCTGCTTTTCACTCTTTGTATCAGCTGCCAGTGCCACAGTCTCAAACAGTATTCACTCTGTTTGGTCTAGATGAATAGTACAATCCACTACATTCCTGTCCAATGTCCCAGCTGTTGCCACACCATGCAAAAAAAGTAGTGTAGGGTCCAAAAATCTTGTGTATTGACAGTAATTGAATTTGTTTGTGGTAACAATTTATTGATGTTACAGAGCCACTCGGGGCTTTGTATTGAAAAATCCCCTAATTTGGTACATTAGCAAGCAAAGTTAAAGAAAGGAGAAAGTTTTTCGGGGTTTGTGTGAGCTGTGCTGGGGAATAGAAAACTCTCACCCAGCTACTCCGTCTAAATAAAGGAGAAAATTGTGCTTTCTGCAGCTGCATTGATTTAAAACTCTCGACAGTGCCAACAGCTATTCCCCGAGCAGATTCTCCTAAAAAATATATTGATTGCAGTGCACGGTGAAGATCTCTAACTGGACATTGGGCACAATGCTACCAACTGTGTGACGGATGATGGGTCGAGTCCAGTTTCCTGTTAGATTGACCAATGAGGAAACATCCCCAGTAAGAGTGACATCGGTAGAGGAAAATAAAGTCTGTTTTTTTTAATGGGTAGTGAGGTGTGGGCGGGTCATCTACATGAATAATTAATCTGAGGTTTTAGATTCCTTTAATAAGACATAATTGCGCCTGTGTATATGCACATGTATGTGTGGTGCATTTTTAATGGTGTTTACTTATTTATTTGTCCATTTGCTTGGCTGTCGATTGAGCTTTCACAGCAAGCCTGGAGGACCGGTGTGGGACACAATCGCAACACAGGCTCTCCTCTGGTCTCAGGCCAGCTGGGCTTTGATGGCTTTGTTTAAATAAGCCTATTATGCAGAACACAAGTCTTTCCTTACCCCTGATATGTAACATGTCACCCAGTGAAAATATAATATATAATAATAATAATAATAAGTAGTGGCAAGACTAGTGCTGCCTCTTTGGGTAATGATATCAGCAAGTGTCTTACCCACAGAGGAGAGGGGACAAGAACAGGAGATACAAAATGTTTTAATAGGATACATTGATGCCTTAATATTCATGACAGTGGAACAGAGTTGAAATATTTTTTAGAAAAATTTGGGGAGGGGAAGACAGAAAATTTGTGTATTTTTATATAATAATGTTAGTCGGTGTGCATGTTTATTCGGGGTCGGCAGCACCTACTGACGCCCCTCATGTGAGGACTCATAAATTGTCTGATTTACATGAGTAGCTGTCAACACAGCTGTGATTCTGCTGTCTCGCTGCAGCGGCTGAGACAAAATCTGCCTCACCGAGTTATTGATTTCTGAAAATGTCACATCAAGCCTTGTTGGATACGTACATGCCTGCCAGACACAAATAAATATTGGACAGGGCTCAGCTTTCGTTAACCTGGGAAACAAGCCCATGTTCGTGACCCAGTTCAGTTTTAATTAAATGATGCTAATGCATAGTATTGACTTTGACTTTTTTATATTTGAGCCATATTTCAAGGCACCCTTTGCTCTTTCCTCCTCAGTTTCTTCTGTTCATTCACAGAGCAATAAGAGGTTTCAGGATAAATGATGTAAATTAAATTAACTGAGCCCTTAGTTTCATCTTCAATAAACCACTCTAGTAAATATTACTTACTGATATTACTTCTTATTTTAAACTAGCATGTCAACAACTTTGCTAACAGCCAAACATATGTTTAGTACAACAACAAAAGACAACAGCCAACTAATATTGCTTGCTACTAATACTAGTTACTAGTCCTTCAGCCTTTTGTTTCATTAAACTCTCACCAGCGATTTACAGTCAGTCTCTATATATTATCTCTCGTTTTTGTCATTATGTCCAAAGTCTATGCACAGCCCAGTTACACTGCCCGCTTGCCCAGCTCCTGTTCTTGCATGACACAGGCTCTGCTCAACATCAGCATTCACCCACGCCCCAGACCTGAATCCTGAGGGTTAGAGTGGGTTTGGGTTAGCTAACCCTATCCCTAACCCTGAGTCAGTGTAGCTTCAAAATGATTTAAAATCGTACAAATCATAAAATTAAAGAGCTATTTTATGATAGAAAAGTTACTCAGTGGGGCTGTAAGTCCAATATTCACAAGCAGCTGTTTAGTGACACAAGATGTGGTTTTATAAGCTAACTGTCCACTTACAGATTCAGAAACCAGAAGTTCTTTGATTTTAGAAATCGGATATTGGTCATGCTAATGTGAATGCAACCATGTGAACTCTTTCATCACACCTCCAGCGATTATAATCTTCCCTTCAACTCTGAGGCCGCACATTTTCTTCCCCAGCTGAATTCTCTTATCATTCACGTTTTGCTCAACCGTAAACCCATATTTACCCAAACTGACTAAGAACGTAGCCTGACCTACCGCATTGACTTCAGGAGGAAGCGTTTATCTTTACCCTCCGATGACTCCAGGACTTTCACTTCTCATGCCGCCCTCTCACTCGCTTCGTCATTTCTCAGCTGTAACAGTGAGGAAGTGATATGAGATGCGTTCATGTATGCGTGTGCGAACTCACCAGATGTGCAGTGTCTTGTACGGATGAGTGGAGTGTCGCGCACAAATCTGCACGGATGTCTGATCTAAGTGGGTTTAAAAAGCTTTCAGGAAATAGCTTTAATACATCCCAATGGACCGGCGCTTGAAATAAAAGGAAAGGCGAGACAATGAAATGATGAAGAAAGAAAATGAGTGAAAGACAGATGGAGTCAGAGAGAGAAAGAAGCAAAGAGGGAAGAAAGTGAAACAACAAGAACTCAAGGGGATGGAAGCATACGCATTTTAATTTTCAGCTTTATTGCGTGGTGCTTTTCATTTGTCTGTGAGTAATAAAAAAACAAATTACATAGTTGTAGTTAACATGTCCGTCGAGGTTTCTCAGAAACAGTAAAACATGCATGACATTGATCTGTGAGGCTCGGGTGATAAGGAAAAGGTGGGCAGCGAGTGATGTAACACATTTCTCTTATCGGTGCACACAAGCTGCTGGAGTCAGGCCGGAGGTGCACAGCGCGGCACCACCACTGCGAAGTGACGGGCTGCGAATCAGTCACACTCACTCACATTTTTAATAACATTTTTAATCAGTCGCGAAGCTAAACTGATAGCCTCATGGGTTTGACATTTTGTTATTATTATTATTGTAAGCTGTGCCCTTTGTTATAGAATAATGTCAGGGTGTTGTCATTACTGTTATTCTCACAGTCTTTTTAGGCTCCGTATACTTTTCTAAAATAAATTAAAGTGGCTAGAGGCGCGCAAGCTGAAAATGATGAGGGAGGGAGTCGTAGAGAAGAATTTCTCAGTGGCAGTTTTAGATGAAACAGAGATGAAGGTAAGGACTGCATCTCCTCAGGCACTTCAGATTTTCAAACTCACCTGGAATGTTTTAAGTTACTTCCGGCTCTCATGAAAGAGACTTTCAAGGACTCGTCCCGAGTAAAGTCAGGGTATCTCTGTGTTTCAGAACACCAAATTTAAATCTGTTTAAAAAACGTATTAATTTGAAAAGGCTGAGTGGGATGAATGCTAATTTACAAACCAAGGTGAAACTCAAGGAAAATGTATACTGTCTGGCTGAATATAATTATGAACATACGATGCATGTATTTTCATAATGTATTTTATTTTCCTAATGGCATGTTCCATATGTGGTCCATATGAGTTTATTAAAAAGAATGAACTTTCACCCTCAAATAAATAGGAAACTTTTACATAACAATACAGAACTTCAAGTTCAAGTACTGTTTAATTCTAATTTTCTAAGGAAATTTTAATATTCAGGATTTCTCTTGCCTCACTTTCCAACTCTGCCTCATCAAAATAACAGCCTGTGTTATATAGAGAGTACATTATGACATATTCTTACTGTTTTTTTATTCTTATAACCCTGAAACTTCAAAGTTTTCAAGCTGCTCTGTACAGTGAGTTCAGGGTTCCTGCATCAGCACAGGATTTTCAAACAGAAGCTGAAGTGCTTGTTTTTCTTTTCCAGATTTAGTGCACATTTTAACCAAACCTCCAGAATATATTTTTTTCCCATTGTTTCCATCGCATTTTGTTCCATTTTGTCTCCACAACGTATCACCTCAGTTAAGTGTGTGCACTTGCTGTTTTAAAGTGGACGCGGCTCTGCCGGAAAACGGGCGATGTCAGGTACTTCTGCACAGAAATCAGCATTTACAGAAGCAACAGTCGACAGCGGCCCGGTTGTTTGATCACTGTCCATCACATCTGATCAAAGCACACACAGTCCTGAAGAAGCAGATTAGATGGGTTATTGAGGGTTAAACTCTTGATGAATAATATCTAAAGATGTTTTCTTTCTGCTTATCAAGGCATGATGGTTTTCAGGGAAGATGTATGAAGTAGTTTATATAACTTTTTATCAGTCTGTCCCTGATCATCAAACTGACGAGATTACTGTAGCACATTTTCAATAGAATGGGTGAGCCGGTTAATTATAGCAGAAGAAGGGATAATACAGTGCAAATGAATACTTTTTGTCCACGTTTTGTAATTTGCCCATTTGGATTGTGGACAAAACGATGCGTGAATAAAGGCTGCAAAATGAGTTTCTGAACGGCAGAAATCTCAGCAACTGTTAATAAAAAGTAAAAATAAAGATACCAAACTCGAACACAGATAGATAGATCATTGCTGTCGAACAGTATACTCTTACTCAAGACACCTGCAAGTGTTTTTTCTTGCCACTGTTGCTAATGGTGGGAATTGTTAAGTCACTGCAAATGATATTATTTAAAAAAAAAAAACTATGGTCTCTCTATGGAAAGTATCATGAGATAACTTTTGCTATGATTAGTTTTTATCATTAAAAAAGTGCCTTGAAAATGTGAAAATATGTATGAAGGCAGGTCCTTGAGCCTCACATTGAGGCCTCGTTACATCATACGGTAGTGCTATGAACTAATTCGTTTGTAGCTCAAAGGCTGGATCATCCTAACTCAAACTGCTCTGCAGACATCTGATTCATATCCAATAAACAAACAGCCGCAAACTACTCAACGAGTCTTGTGACAGTTGCAGCGGTTTTTTCGTTCATTTTGTTTGTTTTCCCGTGGTGTATTTTTTTTCTTCTTTTTTTTAAATATCTGCTGTGTTGCATTGGTAAGTAGCGGAGAGTGCTTTTGGAGGATAGAGAAGAGATATGGGTCGAAACTTCCAGCGGGATCAGGGTTTCTCCCTTTGATCCACAAGCTCATTAATTAACCATAAACAACATCAAGAACAAGAACAACAATTAGAAGCCACCGACTCAGAATCGCCTCTGTCGAGAGAGAGGGGGAGGCGGTAATAACCTGGAGAACATAAACCGATATGCTTGTGTAATTCCTGTTGTCTTTGCTGTGTAATGCAAGAGTGAATGTGACTCTTGAAAAGCCAAAATACTGCATAATGCATGCTATTTCTCTCAGAATAATGCAGGTGGATCTGCTTTGAAGTGTTCACACATGCTCGGAGTACAAAAGCCTTCTTAGGCCTTATTAAATTTGCTTCTGCTCGAATCCTTTTTGTTTTGTGAGACTCCACGAAGAGACCGCCTTATGTACTTTCTAGGGAAAGGAACCTTTTCCTTCATGCGTTTGGATGCAGAAACGCAACACAATAACGATTTCAGTGTTTCAGTTTTGAAGTATTACAATTTACAGACATTTAATACCAATTTGGATGAATCATTAAAGGCCTAGAGCACAATATTAAAATATAATGATCCTGCTACGGAGCTTGAATCTGTGCATGTATGATAAAGTCATGCAGTTCATCTCTGCTACTTTTAGCACTGAGCTCCGTGGTGAGAATTAATGCTGGAGCCAAGCATGTTGCCGCTAAAGCTCTGCAGCAGGAGTCCTGTATAAGGTTTGAAAATCTGCTAAGTCGAACTTGATTAACTTGATTTTCCGCCAGCCGTGTGATCTGTTTGCTAACCCTCTTTTAGTTACTGTTGTTATACTTTTCAAACTTTCCATTGTGGCATGTCGCATACAGTTCAAAATGAGAACAGCGGCACTCTAAATTTTTCATTTTTGAAGAAATGGGTTCTTCATTTGAGACAGAGACACATTTCTAGCCAATCTCTGGCAGTATTTTGTTGCTAGCTCTGTTTAGCTGTTTAGCTTGCATATTTGTTTGGACCATGCTTAGCCATGGTTGCTAACCTATGATTGGACAATCATTGTTCATCGATCGTACTGTAGGTATTTTAGCATCATGGAATCACAGATTGATGCACAAATAAAAAAAACCTAAAAAAACTAGTGCTGCTTATTCTCCATAGCTACCAGCTGACTGTCAATTAATCCGCCAGTCTTCACACTGGCAAAGAAGTTTGGGCTCTTGATAGCGAAAGCGACTACTTTTTGAATGTAAACCTAATCTTAATCTGCCCAAATACTTTTGGCGCGCGCAGACTGCGAGAACACGCACCAAGACAGGGCTTTAGTTCTCTCCCTGTTCATCCGGTTGTGATGAAAATACCCCGAAATTAAAGCTGACAGACTGTACTTTAACATTGTCATCACTGCAGCCTTTCAAAGTAATAATACCACATAACCAAAAAATATGTGAGCCAAGTGCTCATGCAGCACGCCGTGTGATACGGCAGTGACAAAGAGCTACGTCTGTACCACGGGCCAGATTTAGCCTTTTCTATAAACTCCCATTTCTGTCTTTTCTATTGGCCCATCTGCCTCGCGCTCATGTGCTCACACTTCTTAACTCATCTCCCTCCATCTCTCTTTGTGTCTTTTTTCACCTCGGTTCAGAGTGGACAGCACAGCTTGTGATGTCTATATTGGTCCTTTCTCACCCTCTTTTGCTACTTGCTTTTTTTTTTTCTTTCTTTCTTTCTTTTCTTTTTTTTTTTTTGCTGCCGTCTCTCAGCCACGTCTCTTCATGTTTAGGAGCAGCTGTGATGAAGTGAGTCAGGAACACCGATAGAGACACAAGCTTCATTTAGATGTACAAAGTAATCCAGTATTGGCCGTGTTCCCCTCTGAGGTCTCACCCAGTTTAAGATGTTTAAATGAACGTTTGATACCACGGGTCTCCCTTCTGCCATGAATAAAAAAAAAGATGAAAGAATTTTCCTTTCAAGTCGTTGTGTCCTGCCCACTATGAAATGATCTTATGTGTAATGCGAACCCTTAAATCCATCTGCCCATTAGGTTTTATGGAACGTCACATGACATGGTGACACATTCTGACGTTATTTTCTTCAGAAACGCTGCAGTAGAATTGAGTTATGAAACGATGTACTGTAACGGAAGGATAAATCGGAATATATGATGTGCATTTTACAGCCTATATGGGTTCTTTTGCAAGTCTTATGGTGGCCTAGTTATTTAGCATTCATATTGCATTAACAGTAACATTGGTTGCAGTCTGGCTTCTGATCTTTGTTGTACCATTTGTGGTTTTTAAAGTTTTGTAACAGATTTAACTTTGAACTTTGTCAGATGAAACATTGATATGTAGATTGTTAACATTAAAACGTTGAAATAAATGTGAAAGGGGGTTGCGTTTTTTCAGACAGCGGGTTAGTTTCCATTGCTCTACCGGCTTTGAAATCTCTTTGAATAAATGGAGCATCCGTGTCATGCTGCAACTATAAAGGCTGAAATTGAAAGTAAACGTCTAGAAAGAGTCGGGGTGTTTTCTCACCATAGCAACAAAAACTAAATTTTGATTGAAAACACAAAGACCTGCTGATATGGGAACCAACGTCAGAGTTAGTTGTGAAAAGTCAAACATTTGTACGGTTTTCACAAAAACATAACAAATATGAGCGTACCTGAGTTATGCTGTGTGCCAAAACCTACTACTACTACTACTACTATGACTACTGCACAGGTACAGCTACACAGGTGCACTGATACAAACTCTCCCCTGCCTCCCCTTCCTGTCTTTTCCATACATCTAAACACTAACATGTTGTCATATTCTCTCCCTCCTCTTGACCTCATTTTGCTCCACCCCATTCATCGTATGTGTCCCGTCTAATTAAGGTTATTAGGTTTCAGGTCAGCTACCACCCTCGCTCTCCTTTTCTCTCACTGTTTTATTTAATTATTTTTTGGGGGGGGGGGGGGGGGGGGGGGGGGGTTCTTCCACTCAGCCAGGGCTTTCTTAGACTTTTTATCCAGGCCAGCTCAGCTTGGCACAGCTCAGATCAGATCATACACCGGGGGAGAGTAGAGGAAGAGGCACAAAGAGATTCGGTAAAGATGGAAGAGTGCAGAGGAGGAGGACAAGACGTTATGTGAAGGAGGGGATTGTGTGTGTGTGTGTGTGTGTGTGTGTGTGTGCGTCTGCATGTGTGCTTTTTTGAAACGCTGTGGTAGAAAGTGTTTATGTGAGAGAGTGTGCGGTCAGCATCACTCGGGTGGCAGTTAGCTGTGATGACTCCAGCAGTGCTGACAGTTGCATCATACCAAACCAACTCTGCAGGCCAGACAAAGTGTCTGATAACAAACAACAATGCGCATCACTGCTCTGCTTTGGCCACAATTTTCCTCATATTAGATACCTACACTCTAAATGTCAGATTACATAGTAATCACTATTGTCAAGTCTGAGCCACTAAAAGCTGAGCCATTGATTCTCATTGATATGTTTTTTTTTTTGTTTTGTTTTGTTAATTTTATTTCACAACGTGATTTGTTCTGTTGGCCCTGGCAGACTCTTTAGTCTTCGCTGTAAACTTGGCTTTGTGTCTTTTTAAGGCTGTGCGCTTCTACTTTGCAATGTTGCATGAAATAGATTATAGCAATTTGTCATTGTTACGTCGAGAATAACCGGCATAGATGGTAAAGTTTACCGCAGACACTGCAATATGTAGTACATTTGTCATTGTTAATAAAATTGGGGTCAGTCACTGAATTATTTTGTTCACAGTTAAGGTTCAGATCTCGTTCTCTCACTTAGTCAAACTACGTATACCGTGAACGGTACAAATGAAAAATCTAATTTAACAAGAAAAATTGCTTAAGTCATAAAAAATATGGAAGTTACAGTCCAGTTTCAACTGAAGAAAATATATACTGATAAAAACTATATGATTTATAGTCATCATATGTTATCTTCCACAGTCTTCCAGAAGATTCACTTACCATTGCCCATTTTTTTCCTACATATGATCTAATTGGTTGTTCTTGAAAATTACCAATTCAATTCAAGCTTAAGTTATGGAGACATTAACTGTGTCTCACCAAAATTCATTGTGTGTATTCTTGACACCTAACAAAAATACTGAATATGCAGGAATGTGCATCACATCCCAAGTGTGCGTCTGTACTGTATGTTTTGGAAGTTTGATGGTCAATGCTAAGGGTGTCCCACAGGGCTCTGTCCTTGGCCCATTTCTATTTCTGTTTTCATAAATAATTTGGGTCAAGATGTCAAAGTTGTTCATATTAATTTGTATGCTGATGATACATATCTTCTATGTTGGTGTTCTAAATTGGGAAATGCACTTGAATTCTTCTCACGAGCCTGCAAAAAAGAAAGACCTACAAACATGTAGGTGATTTTGCTTCTCCCAGCTCCCCAGGAAGAGCATTTCAAAACATTCTGTCACTTTTGGTCATGATCTTTGATTGTAGAGTGGCCTCAGGAGCTCCCTGACTGGAGCCACACATCCATGGCTTCAAGGTTCCAGACAGGCCTTATAGCCTAAAGGAGACAACAGCCTGTCAAAGCTTCTTCCTTCCTAGTGTATTGAGTTGTCAGGTTCATTGTGATGTGTTTTTATGGTTTCACACTCAACGCTTTTCAACTTGAAAAGTCAGTTCATCACCTTCAAGACTAACAAGTTCCTGTTCAGGTTGTGTGTGTCAGGGGACATGCTGTATTCTCACACATGCCCTTTCTAACGTGTTCATTAAGTTGTTTGTATGTCATGTTGTTTCTGTCATCGTTTGTCATGTTATCCATTGCATTTTGTATGTCTGTGTTGTCATGTGTGCTAAACTCAAAGCCTAAGTCTTTCTGACAGCGCCCTTTAGCTTTGGAAGTTTCCATCACTACCTTGCTGTGCTGTGCCAATCTCTCTTTTTATTGTATATTTGATCATGTGAATGAGATTCCTGCAGCCACTAATTGGCCCTTGTGCTGCAGATATTCATTGGCTGTTCCAAGCCTGAAGCAAGCCTTTCGGTGGCCTTGACTAGAGTACAATAATACAACTGAGTAATGCCCATTGCATGTAAAGTCCAGACACGAGTGTATGAACACTGGAACCTGGTTGTGCATCTCAATGACCCTCCGTTGATAATAGTGCTGCCTGTTTAAACAAATTGGCTACGCTAGCATGTAGCCGCTGCTTATTAAAAACTTCAGAATTTTTTTGTAAAATGAGTACGCACGCTGTCAAATACACATCCGCACATGTGCATGCACATACACATATAATACTGTGCATGCACACACACACACACACACACACATGCACAGCTGCCAAATGCCAAACTGATTAGCTCCCTCTCACTGAGAATTAATTGGGTTTCTTCACGCTTAAAATTAATTCCCCCTTTTATAATGTCCTATTTAAGAGTTGTGGCAGTTAAATAAATAGAGGTGATGAATGGCTGGTGTGCTGAGGGCAGTCAGAGGGTTTTGGGGTGTTACCATGGGTGTGCACTTCCTGGAAATGACAGGGGACATGTGGTCATAAAGTTAAATTAAAAGTCTGAGTTTGGATTTCTTTTTCTTAGCTTTTCTTACAAGACACAAACAGAAACATTAAGATGTCAGGTTTGGGGATTCTTTTTCGAACTGGAGGCGGTTATGTTTTATGTTGTAAGATTACCATCGGCTGTGTTTTATTGCGTCCTGGCCCTATCTGATCCCGAGATTTCTAAAGCCTCTGTTGTTTAGAGACATGTAGATATCGACTGAGCGCGATGATATATCTGCTTTGTTCAGTTAAAATAAAGTGTGGCAAAGCGGGGGATCAACAGAGCCCAACTGGTTTGATGCAGTGTGATTCCCCTGGTCTCAGTTTAACACTACACTGATTTTTGATGTGTGGTGAAGTGAAACACCTCATATTTTCCAGTATTTCTTGGCCTCGGGTGAAAAAAAGCAAACAGAAAAATGTTCAAATAATAATCGCTGAAATCTGCTGTAAGTGACTGAAGACCTTCCAAAACTCCAAACTTGTTGCGACCTCTTTACTTTATACTTTGGATGGTTTACTGCCTATAAAGCCGAGGTTGTACTTGACAGAGGGGCGATTTAACAAGCCCGTCTGAGGATACAGACATTGTTATTCACTTCATAACTTCTGAGCTGCAGTAATGTCGAGAAACAGAGACAGATAGACATGCAAATGAAAGCAGGGTTTGTTTGGTAAAACTTCCTGTCATTATGGCAGATGTGTTGATGAGAGGAACAGATTGATTACAGGAGGCTCTATTTATTAGTGCTATTATATCGACAACGGTGGTCGTTATCATTATTTGTGGTACGATTAGCATTATTTAATAAGAGAGGTTGTGCATTGTAGTCGTTTGATGCCTCACATTGGGTGAAGTTGATGATGTTACTCTGTCTCTGCTTGTTGAACACACAATTAATGGTAATTATGTGTTTAGCGCTGTGTATTTAACATTCTCGCAGTTCTGTCAGGCTTTTTGCTTTCAGTTAATGCAAATCGAACAGATTAATGAATGCAGTGCATCTTTTATGTTAAATTATATATTGACATCAACAATGTAGTGCTAAGTGTTACCTGAAGAGTCCACACGAGCAACATTTGCTTAGCTGAGTTGTGCAGTGTCGTGCAAAAGCTTTCATATTTGAAGACAAACACACCGCAGGCTTCCTGATTCAGCGTGATCTGTGCTCCTGCTGTGATAAATTGGCAAATCTGGCTAATCTTTTGCCATCAGGACGCCTGATGAGGCTCACATATTTGTCACTTTCTGTTTGTATTAGTGTCTTCATCAGTGTTATGTTTCAATATCTCATTTTAAAATCTTTTTAGGGCATTCATATTTGAAGTTGCAGGAGGACGCATGCTTCTTTTTTTCTTATTTGGCCTGCAGGCTGTCTGCTTCAGAGTTGGGGACACATCTATAGTGGCCTTGCTTGTATTTATGAAAAGCAGTTGCTGTGGCAACTGAAGCATTGGTACCACTCCAATGCCACTACCAAAGACTGGATTCATTAGATTTTTAGAAAAATTAGAAACACTCGTATAATATGATCATAGCATCACCTCCAGATGTTTGGCTGGGCCAAACAGTGGACTAGGGATAAGTCTTGATAGACAGAGGTCCAGTCTGGCTATATATACAATTTAATATATATAAAAATATATTATTATTATTTATTTGGTTGCTGAAATTGTTCCTCCTGTCAGTACTGACTGCCAACACACTACTTTTTACTCTACTACTTGTTTCCAGTGTAAAAGACTCTGCTATGAAAATCCCCCTTTTGTGTTAATATTCCTTGAATGCAGCTCGAGAAAGCACGAAAAGGGAATCTCTTAACTTAGACTTGCATATTAGGAAGGAGTCATGTCAATGACTAAAACCGTTTCCGTGCACACATAGACACGGGCAAAGAGTTATTTTAAAAGAATATGAAATTTTGTGAGACCTGTTTATTCACTTTCTTGCTGAGAGATTGATGGGAAGATTGATACCACTTTTATGTGTGTCTGTCACCATTCACTGAGCTTAGCTTAGCATAACTGATCAGTCTTGCTTGCCAATCAATGCCACAGATGTACAGTACCTAAAATACCTAAAATTGTACCCAATGCTAAAATATAGCGGCAAGCGGCAACCTCTGTGGCTGTGAAGTGAAAGAGTACCAAAAACTGCAGTTCCTCAAACGGCCACTTGAGGCTGGCTACAGAACGAGTCTCCATAAGCCCCTTATGTTAAAATGTCCAACTTCACAGCAGAAATAAACATCTTTACAGACTGGTACAAAAACAGTTTTGGTCTCTATAGCTAATTTCTCCTCAGGTCCCCTGAGGACTGAGGGCTGATTTTTAAATTAGCCGTTAGGCGACAGACTACTGCTACTACCAACATGGGTGTGACCAGTGGCACCACTTTCTGAGCTTCAAAATGACAATTCTTTACACTTGGTTTTTTGGGGGGCAGGACTATTTCTTGGGCATGAGCAGTTTCTTTCTGAAGTTTGGTCATCACTGCAAAATTGCCAGGCAACCGGTAGACTCTTCAGGAAATTACCGCTCCCAGCCAAGAGATAGTTATTAAGATGGACTTGAAAAAATGTGAACCTGTCTTTTATCCAGGTGAATAAACTGTAGCTAGGGGTAAAGTCGCCAGGACTCCTTTGCAAAAGCTGTTTCCAACCTCAGTGGAACTCAGCCTGGTTAAATGAAAAAAGAAGCTGCTGGGCTTACTTCAGGCACAGACCGACTTCTGTGCTGGATTGTCATATTATTACATTTCTGGATATAACCTCAAAAGTACAAATCTACTTCAATACAAAACTGTTTTGCGAAGCAGTCTGTTAGAAGTGTTGCGATGAATCAAGTTTATTACAATCATCATCATCACCGCCGTCGTCGTTACATAAGCAGCCTCTCCTCCTCCTTCATGGAGGCGTGTGGGCCCTTAAATGGGATGTGAATAAGTTAATGCGTGAAGGTCGGTGTTGGAGCAACAGTGGCGCAGCGCCTCGGCTCACCTGTCAGCCGGCGACGGCACTCTGCAGAAGCGGCTGTGACAGCAGGTGTCCTCCATACAGCAGACTGTGTGTCACAGCTGTCAGTCTCCTGACAGAGACCTGTCCACACTGTCCAGCCTGGTTAGGCAGACAGGCCAGAGAACACACACACACACACACACACACACACACCCGCGTCCATATTTGCATGAGCACACCCGTACACACGGATGCGAATAACACCACGTCAAGGTTAGTTAGAGCTGATGACAATTGATTAGCCGGCTGGCAGGAGTCTGACTGTTTAGGATATGAACTGGTCTCACCCCCCACCCTCTCTCTCTGTCTGATTCTCTCTGTGTCTCACCCCTCTCTCCCTCCGTCATTCCCGTCTCTGTCAGGGGTTTGACTGTTTCCTAGAATCTGTCCTGCTGTCAGCACGCATTACGCCTCACCTGGAGTGCTTCTGCCTTCTGTGTGTTCAATGGAAACTGAGAATTGTATTTCTGAATCTTCCTCGCTCCATGCGTAATGTGTTTACATGCTTTCTATTGCCCTTTTTTTCTCCTCTCCCCACACGCACACGCATGCGTGTTATATAATTATATTTCCCTGCAGGATTCATTTAAGTGCCTCCGTGTGTGTGTTTTCTCTGTGTGTGTTACAGGTTGCCGAGATGCACGGTGAACTGATAGAGTTTAATGAGCGACTGTACCGTTCCCTCATGGCCAAAGACCATCTCATTGTCCAGATGAGGCAGGAACTCATTGACCTGAGAGGACCGGTGAGTGAGTGCACACACACACACACACAGCCGCGCACACTGATGTCCACCTTCATCTTGAGTTTCCCTCCTCCTGCCTCTCCTCTGTGTCACCCTGCCATTACGTCCTCCTCATAGTGAATTTGTTTGATTTCCATCTCCACTTCCCTCTGTTTGTTTTCACAGTGGTTCCCCGCTCATTGCTCTACACGGTCAAAAGCTGCCAATAACTGCATTTTCCTTAAAGTTGTCATCTGTAGGATTCTTGTGTTATTATTATTTTTTCCCTTTGGTGCTTCAGCTCTGCACTTCCCGGAGATAATCTGTCAGTCAAACAGCGTGCGCTCACATCTTTCCACTTTTCCGCTGATGAAGTTTGATTTGTAGTAGGCGGTGCTCTTTTAGTGCCCATTCAACCCCAGCCGCTATCACCGCTAATGCTGACTGTCTCCAAAACAAACTACTCTCCCCACCACTCTCAAACTTGTCCTCTGCAATGACAACAAACACACTCGGAACGCCAACATCTGGTCATGCTCAGGAGAGCTTGAAGCGGTTTGGACTCACAGACACCGTGGGTTGATGCGGTGGCAGTGCTGGGAACCACAGGCTGAAGATAGCACCTCTTATCCTTCAGCTTCAGCCCTGCTCTGCTGGACTGGTCATCCTGTGTGTGTGTGTGTGTGTGTGTGTGTGTCAACCTACTTCTGGCTCCTGATTGCAGCGTGCTTCCAGCTGCTGCAGTTGACCAAACCCGGGTCACTTTCTCCCCTGCCTCTCACTCTCACTGTCTCTCTTTGTTCCTCTCACTCCTCTATTTCTTTAATGGTGTGTGTGCATGTGTGTGTGTGTGTGACTCTTGGAGGGTTTGATCAAAGCCCGGAGGCTGGAGACTCATTCTGAAGGGAGCTGTGGCGATGTTGTTTCAGCCCAGGTTTAGATAGTCTCTGTGGGAGAGACGAGGGGCTTACAGGCCAGCTCTGGACGAGAGAGAGGGACACTTTTTCACACACAGACTCACCCACATACTCGCATCCAGAGAAGCCAACATCTGGGCCTGGTCATGTGGTTGCAGAGAGAAAACAAATCACACACACACACACACACACACACACACACATCGACATAACACACATCCACAATTTGATAGACGTGTCAGATTTTCTAACCAAAAGTTATCAACGATAACAGCATTACACATAACACACGTGTGCATGAAAAGCCATTACAGATGAATAAACGTGTGTATTGCAGTGTTTCCCAGATGAACCTCACAACCCTGTCAGAGGGTTGACAGAGCATTACTTGATTGCTTCAAATAATTTTATTTCTATTAATATAAAAATAGTTATTTACACTATAAAAAAGGGGTATTATTAAAATATTTTTGAACAATGTACTTGTGTGTACAGTTGTTGCCTGTAGCTTACTAGATCCATCAATCTACAAACTACAATCTGTTCATGTACCTCTCTGAAAATTGCACCCTCTGGGTACTAGTACTCCTGGCAGACTTTTAGTGACTCTAAACAAGAGTTCCTTTGTGGTCCTTTGCACTAGTGGGGTCAACAAATTGCACAGACCTCTAATAACTGAATGAATGCACACAATAGAGATGGACAAATTATCCAACAATCAGATCTCTTACTTTGTTTGAGGGTTGCCAAGTAGCTACAAACAGAAACATGGTGTGAAATCAAGGAGAAAAATTAATTGTTCACAGACTGTGAATCCTGCAGGATCATTTTGTCCAAAACAAAGAAACTAGTTGTTATTAAACTAGAAAGTCGGCCTGGAAACAGAAGAAAGAGTCATTTTGTTTGGATTCGTCAGAGTTTTCTCATCATATCAGAGACGCTGTGGTCACATGTTAACTGAATATTTACTGATGACTACAAAGACAGTTCATCTGATAAATACTAAAGCATGATGATGATTGACATGCAGGACATAATATTTTCAAAGTGGAGGAACTTTGAGGCTTCCTTTTTATTTGGCTTCAGATTCGTCACATACAATTACAGTATTATAAGACAAGATTTCAGAATCAAGGAGCAGTCGGGCTACATTCATTATTTTATTGAGAATTCTACAGAATCTGAATGAGACATGTGTGTGTGTGTGTGTGTGTGTGTGTGTGTGTGTGTGTGTGTGTGTGTGTGTGTGTGTGTGTGTGTGTGTGTGTGTGTGTGTGTGTGTGTGTGTGTGTGTGTGTGTGTGTGTGTGTGCGCGCGCCATATTTGTGAATTTGTACTCATCATCAATCTTCTCTCTCTCTCTTTCTTTAATTCCAGGTTCCAGGTGATTTAAGCCAGACTTCAGATGACCCCAGTCTGTCAGATTTCGAGACGTCAGTATATTTCTTTTTTACTCTCTATTACTCGATTCTTCCCCTCACTCTATCTTTCTCTGATTTCATGTCCTCGTCATCGATTTATTCCTCACTCTGGAGTTTCCTTTGTTTTGTATCTTGTATCTGTTCTACCAGCACATTTGTCTATAAGTTATTCTCCCTTAAGTTCACCTGAACAAAGCTCAAACACTGCTTGATGTCATACACTCATTCATTTGTTCCGCTCTCAGATCATGACCAAATTAGATTTCGAGGTGTTTTACCAGAGTGAGCTGTAATTTGCCGTAGCTGTCCAAGCACAGTGCCGACACACTGTTGATGTTGCTGCTGCTAGTGATAATGATGATGATGATGATGATGATAATGACGATGGCAGTGAGGACGGTTTGTTGTTTGTGTCACTCAGGGCTCATCGCGCTCTCATCAACGTGTGGATCCCCTCCGTGTTCCTGCAGGGCAGAGCTGCCAACGCCTACCACGTCTATCAGGTATATTCAGCCACTTTCAAATCTGCCTGCCTGAACCGTGTTCGCACTTTACCAGCGAAAACTATCAAGTACAGTCAACACTTAAGGACATATTGTGTTTGTGACACATGGTGATGCATGCTGTTTGGTTTAAGTGGGAAAACCTTGCCAGAGGACGTAGAAGCTGATGAAAACAAACAGTAGCAAAGGGGTTGATGGAGTTTTTGTGATCATTTTGTTTGAGTTACAAGTTCATTAAGCCAAGGGGTGAGGGGACAAATGAGCACACAAATAATTACACGTTTACTTTAATACCTCATCGTCAATGTCAATTTTTCTTTTTTTTTTTGCCACTCAACTCTGCTCAAGTGGTCAAACACAACACTTTACTGGCTTATCTTCTTTTTAATTGGCATGCACCAACCTATTTTTAGCCGTGCTGCTGGTCTGTGACTGTCACTCCGGAACTTGGTCCAGACAGATCTTTAACAAGTGTTTGATTGGATTGACGGGAAAGTTTCACTTTTCTTCTAGAGCCACCAGGAGGTCAGAGTTTTCACTTATCCCCCTGAAATATCTCACCATCAACTAGATTTGCATTTCTAATATTACCATCAAGTTGATGTGTAAGATAAGACGTATAACAGTAAATATAATTAGCAGCTTCTTCCTCTATGGAGTCTAGGGGGCAGTCCAGGACAGTTCATGGTTTGTGAAACTGCTTGATTAATTCCCATAAAATCTGCTTCAGGCATTCATGTTTCCCTCAGGATGTACTTGAGTGATCCTTTCATCATCTAGCTCTGTCACCCAGTACTTTGGTTTATTACCAAATACCTGCAAAACTGACATTCCCATCAGCCTCAGCTGTACTTTCTGTTTGATGCTAATTGGCAAATGTTAGCATGCTAATACGTTAAGCTAAGACGGCAAGCGTGATGATGAACGTGCCTTCTAAACGTCGTCGCATGTTTGCACTTTTACTGTAAGCATGCGAACGGTACCATTCAGCTCAAAGCACTGCTGTCCCTGTATACACACACTTCACAGTTTTCCAAAGACCGGCTCTAATGTGTGTCTGTCATGTGAATAAACTGAACAGAACACTGTCGGGCTTAGAAAGGTGTTGTTAGAACACAATGTTATAATTAAGTGTCAAAAAATGAATCCATAATGGGAAAAAAAAAACCCTTTCGTTTCAACCTTTCCTTTCTGGTTGATATTTTTAATGACACAAGAATAAGTTTAAAGTGACAGTCCCTTCTTTGTGTTCCAACACAGCTGTGTGTCCCTCATCATTGATCGTTACCTCGCTTGCCAAAACTTTTCTAGACTTAAATCAATTCCAGAATAGTTACCGCACTCGTCGCTACAGTCTGTGCCACTTCTAAGTTCCCATCAAGCCCCGTCATTGACATTTCTGCCAATATTAATGACGCACATGTACTTATCCAATGTAGTGGCTTCCGGAGCTCCGTGCCCGTCGTTTATTTAAGTAAGGTGTGTTGGGAACTGAACTCGAGAGCGGCTTAACAGACTGAACTGCTGCTTCTTATTGTATCTGTCAAGTTATCGAGCAAAGTAGACAACGGCGGCTCATTCCCTCTGTGACTGCTTTACTGTGTCTGTCACATTAACAAGGTGTTACACCTCAGCTCACCTCAGCTCTTTCACTGCAACTGTCCACCAGTTCCCCCCAGTGAGAATGAAACACACACACACACACACACGCACACATTCACACACGCTTTCAGATGTTCAGTCCCCTGGTTCACACACACACGGCAAACAGGAAAAACTCACATTAATAAACACGTGTCCATAGTGGTGCAGACACAAGTATAATTGAATACACGCACATGCAACTATAAATGGACACAAGAAAATTCACACACATGGCCAATCACAGGTACAGTAGACAGACTGTAGAGAACCACTTGTCAGACAGAATGGTGCGCGCACACACACACACACACACACACACACACACACACACACACACACACACACACATTGTGCTGTTATCTGCTCTGTAGCCAGGAGGTACAGCTGTAACGTTAGTCAGGGGAAACCATATGGGACGAGAAGAGACAGGTGACACATCCTCAGCTCTAACTGATAGTCAGGACTGGCTGGCCGCTGAGCTCAGCCTGGCTCAACTTATACATAATAGATGTAAATTCACAACTCTGGGCTCAAGAGAGTGCGAGCGAGAGAGCTCCCTGACACCTTTTTGTGTGATATTATCTTCACCCCCTCCCGACAGGACCGATGCGTGTCAGCGGAGCACGAGATGCATTGTTGTAATTCCTCTTGTCTGTGTCGCTTACATCTTGCAATTGCCAGTCTTTGGGTCAGCGTTCTTCATTGACGAGCAGATGCTCTGATTTCTTAACACATGGGATGAAAACGATTTGGCATTTTCCGGCACTGGCGCTGCTGAAATGCTCACATGGAGAGCAGCTCACTTTCAAATTGCCGTGCCGTACTGGGAAAAATGACTTGTTCCCTGCAATTTTGGAGCTTATTTATGCAGCAGGACTTAAAGGTAAGTGCATGGTAATGGGACTGTCAGAAAAACACAGTTTTTGGAGGATTCAGTGCAGAGTGGCACTATCACTGCATATGGCCCGCCCCAATTTTGTGCCCCTCATGTGTTACTCTTACATTTGATTTGAGCTAAGCATCGGATTTCCTGAAAAGTAAATACCCCCTGACCTTGGATCATGTGTCAAGTGTTCTGATTTTGATTTAGACCAAAGAAGAAAGTGTTATTAACCACTCAGCAAAATTTGAATGATGGAAAATATCATCAGGTTTATGAAATCAGGTGTCAAAATCGGGTAAAAATGAATTCTCCGCTCCAGGACTGTGGGGGGCGTGTCCGCTGAATCTACTGAAGCCACGCCCACTTGCGGGAGCAATCAAGCAGCAATTTTGAAGCGACTGAAACGTGTCAGATCAGTTCAGGAAATGACAGGACTAACTTTGAAACCCTCTGAGTGAGATGAATTAATCTCTGTCTCTCTGCTAGATGTTTTACCTAGCAGGACCCCCCCCCCCCTTTTTCAAATGAATTAAATGTCATAATAGTTTGATTAAAAAAAAAAAAAAAAGTGGAATACACTGGAGTACGCAGATATCTGCCATGCTTTTGGGCACTAATCAGTGTCCACCTGCAGTTCCAACTCATGGATCCACTCCAGCACTGAACCTGAACATTTTCCATGTGTTGCACCGATTTAGCCTAATTTCTCTCTCTCAGTAACAGTCTCTGTGAGGCTGCTGTCCAGCCCTGGAGCTGGTATAAAGCATAGCCCATCTGGTGGATTGGATACTTCTCTTCCCAGAGCTATATTCGTCTAATGGCTCCCTATGGAAACGGCTTTTGTTCTTAGACAAGTTAATGGATGGCCAAGGTTATCGGAGTCATTGTTGTTAAGGTGAGGTGGTTGTGGTGATTGAACACCAAGCCAACAGTCCTAAAGACTGGACAGCATCGTGAGAGAGAAGGCAGGGGTCTCTTTAAAATACCCTCAAGCGGGTGCATGGAGGGTTGTTTTTTTTCTCCCCCCCCCCAGTATTTTTCTCATTTTCGTACTTGCACACACACATACACGCGCGCATATAGTTGCAAAATTGAACCAATGATGAGAGCAATGAGCCATAGCTGAAGCTAGAGAGGGTTTTGGGGAGGCTCAGAGAGCGAGTGGGATTTCAGAAGCCTCAGCCTAAGTTAGGTCACCGCAACCTTGTGGTTGAAAATAAACACGCTAACAGCTCTACGCTGCTGCTAAACTGCACCCAAAGAGGAAGATAGGCTGATCTGCCCACCACCACCTCTCACACTCAGTGCCCCTAAATGCCTGCTTTTCTTCTCTGCATCATCCCTCCGTTCAACGTGCCCTTCTTTTTCAACCTCCCTTTCCATCTCCCCCCCTCTGCCAGATTGCACGGCATTATGGCAATGCTAAAACGGCGTGTACTCCATTTTCTCTCTTTGCATTTGCCCAGAGCCACTTTTCTCTTCAAGCTTTCTGAAATGACTTCCATCTAAAGCTCAGTAATGCCCGTGGATGAATGACGAGAGACGGACAGAGATGGAGCGCGAGAGACTGATGGATTTATCGGTCGGGGTTTTGCGCTTTGTGGCAGGCCGTGCCTCTGGGCCTTCATCCCGCCATCGCTGCATCCCTCGCTGTGCCTCTTTCCCCCCTTCTGAAGTCATAATGAGAGAATTATACCGGCCGCGGCAAATCAGTGTCTCCCTCCCACACAATACCAACAATAGAGGCTATCATGAGAGGAGGGAAGGAGGAATCGCTCGCACGTCGTCAGCGAACACAAGGAGCCATTTAGTGTGTGCAGGAGTGTCTGTGTTTTCATCACCTGTGTATTTTAGGCTCGCATTGTGCTGCGAAAAGCGCATCCGACCAAAGCCGATGAGGAACTCTTTTCATTTCCCCAAAAAATGAGGCGCTGGCTAGTTGTATGTTATCAGGATCTGTGAATGTGTGGAGTTCTGTGCACAAAAAGGCACTCAGCTAAAACTCATACAGCAACCCCCCCCAAAAAATGAGTACTTTTGGAAAGCAAGATAAGAGTTTGGATCAAGGGATGGCAAAGTCAGTCGGCTCCACTTCAGTCCAGACTGAAATATTTCAGCAACCGTTGGATGGTTTGTCATGAAGTTTGATACATACGTTCATGGAGTCCACGAGATGAATCCTGAGTACTTCCCTGATCCTTTAACCTTTATCTAGCGCCACCAGCAGGTCAGCATTTACACTGAAATACATCAACATCTACGTGATAAACACTTATGACATCTACTCATGATTCTCACGACGTATTCGGACGCCAGTGATCTTTTAATCTACAACTGTGCCCAAGGACTCTTCGACATAAAGACCGGAGGAGCCGAGGATTGAACCACCGATCGTTTGATCAGTGGATGACCCCTTTCAGTCAGTACTATGGGAAATACAAGCCGCTGACACATGGGTGCATTGAGACACTCACCATCATGGTTTGACACATCAGGACATGTACAGCTCCGAAAAAAAACACTTATTATGTCACCTTTGCTCCCCAGATTGGCACATCCAGACTACCATGCAGTACCTCGACTTACTCAGGCACACTCTGTAACTCCTCTCTCCGCGGTTTAAATTCCCCTCAAACATTTTCTTCCCCCCCATTTCATCGCATTTCAGGAGAGCAGTCTGACAGCGTTGGAGCCAGTGAATTTTAACTTCTGGGATAGTCACTGAAGTTCATCTGATGTTCGTATACAACACAATATAAAAGCCGTTAGATCTGATCCAAGCTATTTGACTCAAGGTATTTTACATTTTTCCTGTCAGACACTCCGGGGTGGTCCCGCTGAGAACCTCACTGCTGTGCCGCTGTCTGATGGGAGCTTTCAGGTTGTTGATTACTACGTGTCATACCTGTGGTGCCGCCGCAGCGGGGGGTATTTGCTCTTTGTATAGCAGCTGACACTATCGAGCCGTGATAAAGTTTTGTTTGCTAACAAAGAGGAGACAAATACTTTATATAATTAGGATTCTTGCTGACTTATCTGTAAACTCTGATTGGGCGTCTGAATAATATGACGAGTTGCGCGCCGCGTGTACTAAACGCAGTTTCTCTCCGCTGAATTAGGGCATCGCTAAACAAAGCGAAGAGAGAAACCGCTTCACACAAGGAACACACACACACAAGAAGCTATCTTACACACAGCTAACATGCCGGTGAAGTTAGGGCAGCATGATGCAGGAAGGTTTGACCTTCCTCAACTTTTAAGAATGAATAAATATATATCTTTTATATATATATATATATATGAATATAAATCAACCTAAAGTCCCAGATTAGTCACCTTCACCATCATCTCCTCTTAATGTTTCAGATGGGAATGGAGCTAAATGTTACTTAAGGGTTTAAGACCAATAAACTCACTGTGTTTACTGCCTTTTTCATGGATTTAGCTCCTCATCATTATCCATCTCTCCACCCTCCTATTTTACTGTCCTTTCCTTTATCTTGTTCTTTTTTAGCAATCAGTCTTCCCTTTTTTTTTTTTACCCCCTCTCTCTGACTGTTTCATCAGTCGTCTCCCAATCATTCTGCATTCATAGAGTTGGGAGGGTGGTGTGCGGCTCCCGATGGCGAGTTCCAGGGCAAAGCGTGTGGGAACCTCCCGCTTCCACGGCGCTTTGACAACAACGATGAATCGCAAATCTATCCTCAAACCACTTCCCCCCCCGATGAGACAAAGACAAACACTTTTACTCCTCAGCGGATTTTATTTGTTCACCGCAAAAACCTGTTTAGTTTGAATCTGCATGCGCTTGTGCAGCCATCCATGCATGCACACACAAATGCAAACCCCTGAATACCATTCACAAATTGAATAAAAGAGTATGTATATCACAGTATAATACAAATACCCACACACCAATGTTGGGAACCTCCGGTCCGCTACTCACCGGCTGTTTTACATATACATTTAAAAGATATATGTGCATATATTCCAAATAAGCAATTCTCTTTGATCAGCAAAAAGCTGAGCTTATAATTTCCACACAAAGTCAGTCTCACTGCAAACTTCTCTCGTTTTAATTATGCTAATGAGGCTGGATAGTGTCTACTGTAACTTTTCTCCTTCTCATTTGTTTCCCCTCTCCGTCCTTCACACCTTTGTTCTAGTTCCACAGAACTGCACTAGGTGTAAAAAGCACACGTGTCCACTGCATTTTTTAATAGCACCTCTGTATTATCGCTCCGCTTTATGCATAGTACAATACCTTGAACTGTAGCTGTTTGTGTGTAAGAGAGAATAGAGATAGAGGGTCCCAATTAATAGCAGTTACATAAACCATTTTCCTCCTCCCTGCGCCTCCCAAAGCCTTTAATATGCACCATATGAAACCACATAAATCAGCCACTCAATGAATAATTGAGACGTCCTCGCTGACACTCTTTCAGAAGTGTGCACCCGCTTGCCTGCAATGGTCTGCCGTGCCCCAGAGAAATGCAATGTGGGAAATGTGTTAACACCTTTAATTTCTATATTAGCCACTGGGTGTAGCCGGGGATAGCCTGGGAGACTTGTGGCTGCCGAGGCGGTAAGCTTTACATTCAGACCTGCTCAGCGCCAGTTGCTCTGATTAGCCAGAGGCTCCCGCCGCATGATGAGATGATGATGCATCCACATGTATTAATGCAGACTCTGAGCGCGTGGCTGCGTGCGCGCGCGTCCCAGTGTTGCATTCGGAGACGGATAGATGTTCTGTTTTTTAATACTTGTAATGCTGATCTGCATTTTTATCCATCTGCGCGTGCGCGCGCGGTGTCGCGCACATACAGGAGCGCGAGTGTGTGCGCGGTTATGATAATGGCTGGATGGTGACAGAGGGTGATAACTATTATGTTGATGATGGTAATGATGAATGTTTTACAATGATGATGATGATAATTACAATCGTTGTCTTGGTCTTACTTCCATCAGTCATAGATTAAAAACCCTGGGGAAAGCACGGAGGCTGCTTTTACTGCTGCAGCACGGGCGCCGCATCAGCTTCAGCATCAGCGTAATTTACATTACATTTCCATTTCAGCCGCTCAAGTTAGAGCTCTCATCCGGAGTGATTCACGATGAGGAGGTTGTGGTTCGATGTCTTGTTCAATGGCACTTAAACAAGTTGCACCGCTGTTGATGGACGCGCGCAAGCGGTGGCAGGCTTCAAAACTGCGACCTTTTGGCTCGAGGGGGAGGACACAATCAGAGCAGAAGTTGTACAGTAGAATGCAATACAACACAATGAACCTTCAGTAAACACCACCTCTTTAATAGAGCTGAAAAGGTACTGGATTTTTGAGGCCTTATCAGTATTGATCCTTGATATTTTACTAAAATCGGAATCAAACCACACACACAAACTCCGTTTTTCAGCCCTCGTGGGCTACACTCTCTGCTTTTTAGGCACTGACCGAAGCATTTTCCACTTTAACAAAAAAACATCATGTTATAACAAGAAAAGTTTGTTTCAATGAGATACATTGATTTTTCCAAGATTGATTTTTATGTTTTCATAACAAACAAAGTTGGTATAAGAGAAGAGAAAATGTTTGTACATAGTTGAGGAATATCAGCACTTTTGAGACTTAGCCAAGTCTGAGAACAGTTCAGATCCCACGCTGTTTGCCTCTTTGCTTTTGTCCTTCCCTAATAAGCACACCTGGAGGTTTGCGTCCTGAAAGTCCTGAACTTCTGATGACCGTGGATAGTTTAATTCCCATGTTATTTGTGGAAAAATATTCATCTTTACGGTTACAGTTGAAGATAAATAACAGTTCATTATGGAACGAATCTCCAATCAGTCCAATCGTCCAATCAGTTCACACTGACACCATGTCAGACACGTGCTGATGTCACCTGATCTGCAGTCATTTGTAATTAATTGTAGTGTGTTCAGACTTTACAGTGTGCACTGCTGTCCAGCATAACACAGCACATACAGCCTATAAAATTGCTATATAGGGGAAACAGCACCTCTGAAGAGGTTGCAACAAGAGGTATTACAGGACGACTGGAGTCCATGACGTTGTACAGGTGTTGAATCAGATCCACTCACTATGTGACTTTAAAGCCACTTTGATTTGTTTTGGAGCCCTGACTCCCTAAACCGACCATCATACTAAGAAACGGTGTCTGGTTCAGGGGGGTGTTCGCTGCCCCGTGACTCAAACCTGTATATCAAGTCGGGGGTGTCATTCCGCTGATAAGCGCTGCAGTTTGTTTCATCGCGCCGTGCATCTTTTTGCCCCCCCCCCCCCCGCGTGCGCCCTCAGGATTTGAACCCTGCTTAACATAGCAAACAAACACTGAGCTGTGCAGCCTCGGAAAGGGCGCCCTGCAGTCGGAGCGGATGTGAAGTCCTGCTGTGTCACTTCATCAGCGAACTGCCCGTGGATGAACACTTCAAAGGTGTGTTGTTAGCAGGCGGAAATGGGATGTGAGAGATGAGGTGGGGATTTTGCTCTCTGCCCTCTCTCCCTGCGGGGATAAGGTGGTGGAATCAGGATTCGACGGGCGACGGCGTTGTCGCTCCAAGGGAGAAGGGAGTGTGATGATCTCTGCTTTTCGCCTCAAGACATCTGATTAGATCTTGGCCTGGAATGTCGTTTGTCAGACACACCCCTCCCCTCCTCGCTCTGCTCCCTCTGTTCCCTCTCCCTTATTACCCTCAATTCATATTTACGCATTTTATTTGTCTCTAATTGTCTGCCTCTCCCTCCCATGCTTCATTTTCCCCCATCACGTCACTTTCTCCTCCCCACTGTCTTTCACCCTCATTCAGATCTACGTCGCTGTACACCCTCCACGCCCTGCCCTTACCCTCAATCATTTGCTCAGTGGCTTCTCTTCTCCGCTCAAAGCCAGTTTTCGGGTCTCATTCATTCACGTTAAAGAGGGGAGAGAGAAGGAGTCTCCTACCGTGGCTGAGTTTGTGTTTAAGGCAGGACACACAAAGAGGAGGAGTGGGAGGGAGGGAGCCGACAGGACAAGGGAGTCAGAGACGAACAGAGCAGAATGAGGGTAGCAATTGTGATGAAAGACGGCGATAAGAGCTGCGGCTTGTCCTGTTTCCCCCCCCCTGCTGCGGCATCGCTTTTCCAAGGTAGCCTCCAAAGTAGACGTTGAGTGAGTGCTCATATCTGGCTACCACCCGCCGGTCTTAGACAACTTGTGCCTCAAGTCCTCAAGTGATAAAAAGCTTACAGCGTCTGGTCTATTGATAGTTGTTCTGTATGAGGAAAAGATGAGAGCCTTGAAACACTAAAGAGCTGTTTTTTTGCCTTCAAAGCAGTATTTCACATTGGTGGTTTTCGATCTTTGTCCGGCATGTTCAACGAGCAGTTAACCTCCTGACGTTTTTGTGCCTCCTGATGGCTGGACTGTACAGGTCTCTGCTTCTCTCTTTTAGCTTACATCAAGTCCTGCTGTAAATTTTGACATTTCACGCGCTGCGTCACAAATTTGCAAGACAATACAGACAGAAAATCTTCACTAGTCTGACTCAAACTTTGGGTGACTGGATTGTACTGCTGTATTGTCCATCATATCCTCGTTGGTTTCCACTTTGGATTGCCACTTGCATGCTGTAGTTGTCATGCTTTCTGAATTTCAAAAGGTCACGGATGATTTGCAGTCTCGGCTTCTTTAGATCTAGGCTTATGCTATTTCACAACTGCTATAATCAGTATTTATACAATAACAGTGGATCACGTGACTACTTGAACGTGAAAAGGGTTTGCTCGGGGTGACAAAGCCACTTGATTTGGCAGTTCCTCTTGGTTAACTCATGTTGCGAGAGCTGCTTCCATTGTTTCGTTTGCCTGCATGCATTTTAAATGACTCGGCTGTCAGTGCATTCCTATAATGCCGCAGATGTACACGCAGTCTGCTCCCCACCCAAAAAAACAGCTCAGTTGCTGTCTTTCTAAAGAACCAATATGCACTTAGGGGATTGGAAGCAGGCGCAGTATTGTTTGTCGAGACTTGTAGAATGATGTGACATTTCTTTTTCCACAATTCAAGCAGTAAAACAGAAAACAGAATATTTTAAGAGTTGTGACGGTGGTTTAGGAGAAGCTCGGGTAGTCCATAAAATGTGTGGAGAAAAAAAAAGCCTCCCTCGACACTCTTAGTTTTCTTTATTACAGTCTAATGGAAGCAACACAAAAGTGATCTATTGGTGTGCCTCGAATATTCCCACTTTCAGGAGTATTTCCACATCACACAGGAGATGGCTTGTTATCTGGCATATGATAAAAATGGGTTTCCTTCTATCCTGCGGTCAGTTGAAAGTACATGTGTAGTGTAAGTGTAACTCCTTATTTGCCACGGACGTCTTCTTTCCGGTACATTTCCTTGCTGTAGGAGAACAAGCCAAGGGTAAGGTAATTGGTGAGGTAGATTTGCGGCAGGGCCTTCTTTTCCCTCTGTGTTTTAGAGCTCACCTCTACCTTATAAACCTCACGCAACCTCCCCCAAGCAGATACAGAGGCTGTAGGACACAGTAAAGGAGACTATCTAGTTTATCTGCCAAAATAAATGGCAGGGGGGGGGGGGTGGACCAATGGAAGGGTAAGGTTTACCATATCACCAAGAGTCTTATATTCCCTCCCTAGACCACTGTATCCATGAATCAAGCTAATCAAAAGGATGCACAATAGTCTTGTGATGTTCGGTGTGGCTGCTTTCATCCGCTTCCTTAGCAACAGAACAATGGAGTTTGGATTATTTTGGTTGAAGTGCCACCCATCGCTTGATCACGCCGCCACAATGATGCTTTGCTCGCTGATTTCTCTGTGGTCATTCAATCAGTCTTTAATTTCCCCATTTGATTAGTCATATAATTTAAAAGCAAGTGCACCCCTTTCATTTCCTCCACTTCTTCACTCTTCCCTCTCTTGCCCTTCCACCTGCTTTTCTTGTTTCCTTACATGTTCAATTGTAGTTGCTTCGCCTCCTGATGTCTTTAGTTCCTCCTCGCCACACTTAGAACAGCATTCTCCCACTTCCCTCTTTCCTCCTCCTTGTCTCTCTCTACCTCATCTGCATCCACCGGTTCTTCTCACAGAGTCTAATTCTGTAGAAAGAGCTCTAAAATAAACATCTTTACTGCAGCCAAGGTAGTAATCACCCTTTCTCTGCCCTTTGTCTTTGTCATTCTTTCCAAACCTGTTTTTTCTTTATATCTTTTATTTTTCTCTCAGTTTATTATTTTTTTTTGTCTTTATTGCTTTTGTAAATCAGTTATTTCTTTTTGGGGGCATCATAGTCAGCAGCCAACCCCCATCCAGTCTCTGATTATTGTTACATGATAAGTGATATCTTTGGTGTTCAGTGCTCAGATTTTGTCGACTAGCTTTACTGCTGTTTATGTTCAAAGTTATGTTTATGGCAATGTAAGCAGCTGTATGAGGTTGTACAGCTGTAAGCTTAATGCCAGTGTGTGAAAGCTAACAACTGTTTAGCAGGAATATTGTTGGACACTGTTTGGCAGAGTTAGCTTGCTAATAAGTACAAAGTTTGAAGAATTTTGACTTGATAATTGCTCTCTATGTCAAAGCATTAGCAAATTTAAAATATCTGCACCAGATTTCATGGCAATCCATACAGTAGTTGAAGCAATTTCCAAAAAAAAAAAAAAAACCCTTATAGGATATAAACCTCATGTTGGTGTCACAGGAAAGGTCATGGATTCCACTCAGGACCATATATGTCTGTCCATCCAGTAGTAGTAGAGATATTTTAGTCCGCACCAAAGCGGTGGGCCGAGCTTCTACAACTATCACTGTCAACCTCAGAGTCACACTGCTAGCATGGCATTGCTTGCCTGAAAGAGAGGATGCACTCATGGATTCATGCCTTTCCTTTCCCGTGGTCCTTTGCCACTGTCCCCTCTCTCAAAACATCCAAAGGGATTCCACTTTCTGCCTAATTGGGCAAATGGTTTGGCCTACAATGATCTGTGAAGAGGGAGGGGGGTGACATGAGGCTCTGCTGGCTTTGGTGTTGGTTTGACTTGGCTCACTTTGACTTCTTTTTCACTCATTTTCCTTCTCTCACCAGAATCACACACATCTCTAAAGACGTCCTGGTACCTTTTATTCCTCACTGGAGCTACAACATGTTTCACTTTGCGTCTCTCTCTTTTCTAATAGCTTTTGTATAGGTTTAAATCATATCCTTTTGATGAAAACATGCACATTTATTTGTAATTTGTCCTGGTATTTTTTGTTGTTTCTTTCTTTTTTTGCTTCATTTGTGGTGTGATCAACACCTTCAACCAGTGTTAAATGTCTTTAAAGTAAACCAGGGGCATGTTGGACCGGGTCAGAAGCAGACGGATTTTGATTCAGTGTTAAATTGGTGATAGCTCACATTGCAGCATACTAATGTAGAACACATCGCGTACTTCTAAACACCAGTCAGATTGGTGGTATCATACATTGGTCAAAGACGACGTCAGCAATCTTGTAAGTGTGCCTTCCAACTGTGAAGTGAGCAAGAGGGCTCTCTGTGTGGGACTCCTGTGGTGCTGGAAATGGGTTTGCACACATTTTTTTTTTTTTTTTTTTTTACCACAGTAGGAACTCCTACAGTTAGCCGGCCTGTCAGATGGGAGAACAACAGACCAGGGTCTTTTCAGGGAGATACAGCAGGGAGAAAGACATCATTATCATCTGCAATTCTCAGCTGTGGCTCACGACTACTCCTAGTTCCACCTGCTTGTTGGAATACCCTCAGGCTAAAGATCCAGTTGAATGTCAAGCAAAGAAAAAGCTGCAATTATCCATTCACAGACTTCCTGTTTCAGATCTTTATTCCTGAAGTTATTTCACAGTGTGCAAGTACGCTTTTCCTCAGGAAGATGTCATGCTCTGTCTATTACCCTGGATAAGATTCTCTACGGCTTCATGTGGGTTTCTACCAGGTGGACATTTTTAAACATTTCGTGCATGCAATTAGTTACTTTGATTCCTTAATCATTGAGGATGTAGATCTTGAATCATCCTGTTGTCAGCCAGTTGCTCGGGGGTCTACTAATGTAGGCCTTAATGAATAAATAAAAGCACTTGCTAGCCTTTTTTTTTTTTATGGCACATTGTGAAGACAGCGCAAAGCTTGTAGTATCATTAGGGAACTATCATCTGACGGTGATTGTTGGAATTATCACTCAGTGGAAGGACATACACAAATGATAACACATAGCGGGGTTATGATTTGAGACAACAGGAATTCCGATTTATTTCACATGTTCATTCGTTGGCTGTTATACATTTCCACTTCCTCCTCTCGCTCAATGATGTTCTGTCTTAAATGTCACCATAGATCTATAATTAGTCCATTCATTGAAGTGAGCATCTAAAAAAAAAGAAAAAAAAAAGCTCAGCTTAAACGGAGAACAAATAACTGTTATTCAGTTTCTGTGAGAAAAATCTGTTTATTTTTTCCTGATCTTGTCCACTTTGGAAGTGCTTATTTGTAACATTTTGTGTCACAGTTTGAAGTGTGAAAGTAGTTTGACCTCATTCAAGAACCACTGATATGAATGTGGTAACCTGAATCACCAAAAAAACGTTTAACAACTTCTTTCTTTCTTTCTTTCTTTACTTTGGCATTTTAACTTCTAGGCTGCAGTACAGCAGTTTTTGTTCCTCCACTTGGCCAGCTGCCTTACAGTCTATATGCAGGTCATTGTCAAGGGGAACCAAGTGTAAGGTCACCCACTGTATGATATTCTCTCATCTCTCCGATTATCACATCCCTTTGTGCTGTCTGCCATTTAAGTCACGGACCAACCGCTGCTTTGTTCTAGCGAGATGTTTTTTGTCACCAACCTTCACGACAAACCTAAACTTCTGTTACAGTGTGGCGCTGCGCTGATGACACATCATATCGGAGGTGTACTATTGTTTCAGATCCGCGAACACGACTACCAACGCTGCTGAATTAATAAAACAAGCAGCAACATTTTCATTTTGGTTATCCACTGGCGCTCCCTCACTCTCATTTACTGTCTATGTCCTCTAACTACTGCTCGCTCTCTCAAACCATTGGACGCAAACATACCAAGGAAGCCTCTCGGTGTCACTAATGCGCAGCACAGACTGCAAGCCAGATACAGACACAGAAGCTGGTACATGGCCACTGCCATTGCCACACCCAAAACAGACTTGGTCTCAATCTGACCTTGCAGTTCCAGTTTATATATTTTAACAGCTACATCTTTTGGTGATTTACTCTGTATTTCCTTGCCCATTTGTCTTATTCCTGAGGAATCCTCCACAGACTCAAGAGTGAGCACTTGTTTTGTAGACTCTTTTCTGCAATGATGTATCAGAGAGTGAGAAACCCATTGTGCAGGAGGCAGAGACGAGTTTTTGCACCTACATTAGTCTCAGTAGACAAAAATGCAATGCAGGTACTGTGTAAGCCATGTAGTTTCATGAATAAGGAGCAGCACAGCCTCTCTTTCTTGACCTTTCACTTTGCTACAATATGGCCTGAAGCTGAATGCATTGAGTTTGCACCTGAAGTAGGTGAGTCAATTTTGTGGGAGATGTCAGTATGCCCGAAGAAGTGAATTACAGCACTTTGCTGTGGAAAGAAAAAACCTTTCTCAGCATCATAAATCGCTGACACTTTAGTAACCAACGGTGGACTTCCTTCTTCTGTCATCTTAAGGTTATATTTTCGTCACATTATTATCTTTGTTATTATTACGCTTTCACAGATCTTCTCAGAAGTCATTTAAATACTGACAATAGGACTGCGTCCATCACAGCCGAGCTTTCAACAGCAGCCAAAACCCATCAACCCTTTTTCCGTGAGGTCCCTCTGAACCATGATTAGAGGCCCAGTTCCTGTTTGAAGACGGCTGTTTTCGGGGATATCAAAGCGCCGGTGCGCAAATATGCAAGGATGCTGCGGGTTTGGATGCTGACAAGATTTTTGTCGGAGATAATGAAAGAGTATTTGTGATTAGTCAGGAGGAGGGAGCTGGGTAGCTGTGTGCAGAGGCTAATGTGTTTCCATAAATAAGTATGCCAATGAGACGGTGTAAAGTGGATTAAGCTCGCTGTCGCTAATGCTGCCGTATGTGTGGAGCCATTTGATGTGTGAGCAGCGCCGCACACTATGGGGCCGAGTCTATCGTCATATCTTTGCTAATACGGCTCTGAATGCGCATTGAGAACGACGCTGCTACACGTGGCAATGTAACATGTTGTACATGCAGCACAGATGTGTTCCCATAAGCACCCTCTTTGAAGCAGGTTATACAGCGTTTATTATAGATTACGTAGCATTATGACGAGAATACTTTGGCTCGCACACACTGAAATGCTACTTTCAGGTCCGTGAAGCTGTTTGTGGCAGATATTAGAAATGAAATGACATTCAAATGCATTCATTTGTCTGGAAAGGTATCGTAGCTGGTTATTTGTCGTGCTCGAGCGTTTCAGGTTTCCTCGTTTTAGTGTTTGGAATACATCCTGAAATGTGCAGCCCTCGACTTAATGCTACCATAGTTGCTCACTTTGGCCTTTTCACTTTGATGTGGCAGTGACGGTGTGATCAAGACAAGCATGCAGGTGCTTATTTTTCAACATGCTTTTGCAGATAAACCCATCACGGGTTGTGACTTATGCCATCCTTGCTGTTTCTACCCATAATTTCCAAACACACTTGGCGACATGGAAAGTTTTCCCTATTCTTGGTGATCTAACAAAAAGCAGGAAATGCTAGTGCTTGAGACATTTTCTTACAGAGAACTCTAAAATGAAGTCAAAGAAGCTGTGATGTCGCCTGAATAAGGCATTCATGGTGGCCCATTTTAGCCAGGTATAGAATAACACATGACACACTCACACACACACACGCAACCAGGCCACACCAAGTCACTCCTTCTCTTAACTTGCAAAAAAAAAAACTTTGATGTGCTTCTTAAGGTCAGACAGAAAGTGCTGAGATGACTGAAGACTCCAGTCCATTAGTGGCCTTGTCTGCTTCAATCTTGTCAGCCACTACTGTCATTTAGTGGTGTTTCCTTTAGTGCTGCTGCTCTTCATACGAGGTACTGTAAATCTCTGTAAACTTTGCCTCCTTCCCCCTTAAGTCAGAGCTGCATAAATTTTGGGCAAATTGACACCCTTAAAAGTAGTCGCCCCTCCTGTCTTTGCAGCATACTCATGGATGTACAGTACAGACAGGCACTCACTGGAATGCTCTGAGAATGAAGAGAACCTAAAAACATCATGATTCTTGGGCGCGTTTTGTTTTGGTAAGGAGCTACTTATTTTTGAAGGCAGATTTACTGATGTTTATTCGTGAGGTGCATCAGACATAAAGATATTCTCAAGTGTAACTTGCACTGAATGTAAAAAAAATTGTGTGTGTATGGATTTGGCAGGGCTGTGACTATGAGTCGTTAGAGTACACTAATTGCCTCAGTGAGCTCTGTTCCTCTTCAATGAACGCTACTGTTGCAGTCGCCGACTGTGCCGGCAAGTCAGCTGATCTCCAATAACTTTCACCCAATTCCGCTTTACAGTAGCGAGTGGTTTTCATTCAGGACGCGTTATATATGTGTTCATTATTCTGTGATTATCCTGTAGATAAAGCGAGCGTTAATTAATGAAGACACGGAGAAGCACGCTCAAGATTAGAAAGGAACATCACGGTATTCTTTCACACCTCCCACTTACAGTAGATGTCCATTTAAATGATGGTACATGCTTTTAGATCATTAATCCGACTATACCGCAAAGTGTCATTTTCTGATATCTTTTTATAACATTAACGAGGTAGACGCGCCTGTCACTGATGCTGAAATATTAACAAGGAGGCATTTAGGACAGCTAACAAAGCTTGGGCTGCCAGTCTCCTCCTAATGGCTGTCCAAGCTGTCACATTTTTCATGTTCACCATGTAACCTAGACGGCACATTCTGACAAAAGATCACCGAGTAAAAGAACAGTCACCTCAAAACAAAAAAAACCTGTCATTATTCACTTGCTCCCGTGTCCGTCAAAATGTCTTTGAGGTTGACACGAACACAAAATGTAGTAGGAGTTTCTGTGCTGTAGCTCTGACAGTCTGTTGTCTGCACGATGAAAAAGGGGGGAAAGTGCAAAGCCAAATAAAGTCACAGCCCCTTTATTTATCTCGTATGATTCGTCTTATGTAGAATGGTAACTTTTCTTTAGCCGTGCTAGCACTCAGTGAAACATCTGAACACATCTATTGACTCAAAAGTGTAAACCTACCCAGACCCCACCTACTGGTTTGTGGACATCTGCTTTGAAGCCTTGAGTTTGGCATTCTTGGTTTTGCCGAGCCAGAAATGACCAAAAATGGCAGTCTGTCTTGTTATGAATGTAATCGTATTACATCTAAAACTCCAGTCTACCCCTGTACTCAGGTAAAGGGAGATTTACGACCCGGTGCTTATGTCCTGTGTGCACAAAGATAATCCACTGTCTGGTACCGGAGGTAACTCCAACAGTGTCAGAGATGTTGTGTTATGTTTGTTTAGAGATATCCTCTATTGATTTAGTTGGAAAAGAGGATTTACTCCTGCAGGCCAAACTGAACAAAACTGAAAATCTGCCAGTGATTTTTTTTTTTTTTTTTTTTAATTGATTGGTTTGAGAAGAGGGACTACCCGGACATGAGTTTTTCTTTTTGGTTAACCCTGATGTGTGGTATTTTTCTGTTGACCTCTAGACTTATTTTGTCACATTTGAATTAAATGGACTTGACTGTAAAGGTAACATTTGTGTTTCCATGTGGGAGATTGATTGACAAAGCCCCGTCTGGCACCCCAAAAGGAAAAGAAAAGGACCCGTAGGGCAATCTGCTGGGCAAGGCTTGCTTAACAAAGCGATTAGGGGTGTGCCATGGGAAAGGTCCATTGTTAAATGTGGTAATAACAGATCAGACCTTCGTTATTTTGCCGTCTCTGCACACCAAAGGTGTTTCTTTGCAATTTCTCATCATCTTCAGTGCAGTACCGGTGCCCTTTTCTTTGATCAGCAGCTGCTGTTGTGGCATTGTTGAGTGACGTGCTTCAGCCCATTTACTTTTTTGACTTTCTGTGTTTTCTCTCTTGCCGATGATGACAAAGCAGCCAACAGCCATGTCAGACACTTTCAGGACTGTGTGTGCTTGGAAAGGAACATGCAGTTCAACGTTAGAGCACAGTTTTGACATTTCTGCCTTTTTGTTTACTTTATTTTTGCGCAGTAGGAGGGAAGCTATGCCGAGGTACATTTGGTCGATTTTTAAATCAATTTGTGTTTTCATGTACCTGGATCAAGTTTTTTTTTTCTGTGGGCATTTTGAAATTGAATTCTCAAAAGCCGTTCTGCTTTCTCTTTTGTCTCTGTGTTCCCTGTTTTCCACTGTGAAAATGGAACCCATCTTCTACTCTTTTTCTCCCTCTCTATCTCATAATAGGCTCATCTCTCTCTCTTTCTCTCTCTCTCTCTCTCCCCTTCCTATCTTTCGTGAGTCTGAATAAAGCAGCTAATGGTGCATGGAAATGGTGGCAGCACAGTCATGCCTATAGACAGACTCTTTCTCTGTTATGTCTTGCAGTATGTAAGTGAAAATACACATTACCAGGGATGAAAGGAAGTTATTCTTTTACCCATCTCATTTATTTACTGTATTAGAAGTACAGACCTAATTACAAATCTGTTAACTTTAATAGAACAAAGGTTATTAAACAACTATCTTTTTTTTTTTTTTTTCAATATTCAATAACTGGGTTTTGGTTCAGGCAATCAGTATTGCATTGGAGTGATTGTTATGTGTGGCATGATGTTGATGATGATGTGTCTTACCTTTCCTCAGGTGTACATCCGTATCCTGGACAACGAGTGGAATGTATACAGGCGTTACACCGAGTTCAGGGAGCTTCACAACCACCTGAGGACCCAGTTTCCACAGGTGGACACCTTCAACTTCCCACCCAAGAAAGCCATAGGGAACAAGGTGAGCAAAGAGTAACCACAAGCTATTTGCGTCACTGATCAATGGCCTCTCTCTGGGAATCCGTCACGTCAACAGCTTCGGTAGAGTAGTGGTATATACAGACCTGCTGTAGTTATGATTGCCGAACTCTGGGGTTTACTGAATGGTTGCCTCCCCTGTCAGCGTGTAACCATGTTGAGCAAATAAAGCGGCGGCCAGATGGGGTTAAACACGACTGCCAGCGCATTATCACTCATTTTTGGCCATCTTGTTCTATTGTTCTGACACACAACCTCTCTCTTCATAAGTAAGATCAAGGGACAATCACCGCCCCAGATCCCAATGGTACACTTATCATTCTAGTTACTAGAAGAACTCCCATCTTTCTCTCTCCTCTCTTCCCTCCCCCTCCCTGGTTATACCTCTCCTGTCTCCCTCCAACGCTTTGGAGATAATTTGGCTCTGACCCCAATTCTCTGCCTGGTTGGATTTGACGATGCCACAGCCAAAAGCGCTGGTCTGACTCCCGATCTTCAAAGACACTGCGCTTTCAGGCCAGAGACTGGACTGAACGCTGAGTGCAAATGTGAGAAGAGGTCAAGTGCGTACGTGTGTGGGTCTGCGTGACCATATGGGATCACGAGGAAGTGCAAGTGTCTATCAAAGGTCGAGACAGACATTGTCATTGTGTCCTGGAAAGCTCTCTGAAAGCCCATTACGCTGCAGGTGTGTGAATTATTGGTTTTCACCAGGAATTCAGCCGGCACTACAGAAAAAGCAGGAGCCTTTCGAGCACCACATGCTGCCTCAAAGGCCAGCACATACTGAACCCTTGCTTTACGTCTTCTGTAAAGTCTAACAGGTATATCAGAATAACTTTTTCACCTTGCTGCTGTGATGTGTGCGAAGGAATCTGCCTTATTTACATTAAGGTCAAAATGGTATACTGTTCCCACCCCCCAAGGTGTACTCAGGGGGTGTGGTCAGTGCACTGTTAAGGTGCCCTCAGACTTTATCTGGCATTTTGTTTTGGTTTGTGAGAGGTGAACTGAAAGGTGAGAGGAATGTGTTCATGTGTTCTGAATTTAACCTCTATGACTCTCATTCACTGTCCCCGTCTCTCAACCACTACTCGCCCCATTCCCCTCTCTCTCAAATCATTGGACACAAACCAAAGAGCTGCACCTGGGCTCATAAGAGTGAACTTAAGCCTCACCGTCCCACTGTGTTAGACAACCCAGGGTCAAGATTAGCTTTATTTAGTTTTAAACAGACTGGCTATGTCTCTTTAGAAGTGGCACACGAGGCTAGTTCAGGTAAGCATATGTCCTTGTTTTTGTCCAATACTCAATAGACACTTCAGACCTGCATAGATGGGTGAAGAATTACTTATTTAGACATGTAGTGGATCTCAGTAGGTCTTGTAAGGATAAATACTCTCCATCAGGAAGAAACCTTCAGAATTTGGTCGGCATCCACACAGTGATTCACTTGTACTACTGATCTCCATTCCCCTCCATCATGCATCAATAAATGATGCTGTGTAAGTCATTGAGGTCTCCTGAGAACTTCTTTCAACTACAAACAGTCCATCTCTCTCCATCCCTGATCAGTCTTTCACTCACAGCATGGAGGCGTACTCAGGGAGTGTAGTCAGCACATTGTGATCTCACCATTGTGTGTTGTCGGAGATGCAGCAGACCTAAGTCCATGTAAATTAAAATTAAATATGTGTTCTGAGTTTGTCAGACCAAAGAAGAAAGTGTTAATAAGCTAATAGCCAATGAGCCAAATTTGAATGATTACAAATATTGACAAGTTTATAAAATTAGGTGTCAAAATCGGGTAAGAATGAGCAGTAGTCTCAGCTCCAGGACTGCTTAGACAATTTTGAAGCAAGTGAAATGTGTCAGATGAGTTCAGAAAATGAAATGACTAACTTTAAGATACACTGAGTGAGATGAATTCATCTCTATCTCTCTGCTAGTGGTACAGGGGTACGCTCGGGGCGGCCTCAGCGTGTCATCGAGCCACCCTTTAGGACCGCCCAAAAAGTCCTGCACGGAAAAATGGTGAAAAACCGATTTAACCTCTAACTCCACATTTCAGTAATATGTCAGAGTTCAATGTCTTTTCACGTCTATTTTCCAACAAATCTCAGATTTGCCTTTACGTGGACCAGCTTTCATGTTGATTTCTACAGGTCTGCGATTGTGAAGCTGCAAACAGCAGCTTGTGTTGTGGGGAACTTTATCTAACAATGGTCAGTTAAGCCAGTGGAGAGAGAGTGCACAGGAGTTCAAGATGTCTTCAGCTGAAAGGTTTATTAAGGCGTGATCATGGAGAATTTATCAATACACTTGTTAAATTGTGAAGAAGCTGTCCTCTCTGGCTCGCCCCGAGAATAGTACCACAACTACTCCGTGTTCATAATTGGTCATTAGTCTACAAAAAATGAAATATGTTTACTGTTAGCGGCCCGACATTGTTATCTGGCTCTGTAGAGGCTTCTACATTATGTACCTGTCTGTTGTGTCCAGGGAGTGAGACATCCCTATCCTCTGACCTTGGTTACCATAGTAATGATGAGAATGGTGTCTGCTTTCATAAACGCAAACATACAGCTGCTCTGTATCTCAGGGAGAGAAGTCAGCGTCTCCATAACAATTTGAGATTTAACACTATCCATACAGTGACCTCGAGGCAAGCTCAACCGCGTGTCACCTCCAAATGTTGCATGCTCGAATAGAACATTCCCTCACAGCTTGCATGCTGTAAATTCGGCGAAATTACGCCACAAATCTTTGATCACGACATTCATTATTCTTTTACCGTTTGTACAGCTGTCTCATATTAGCTACATCTGCTTTATCCTTATCGTTGTTTGTCCTGCGTTGTTTGATTGTCTTCTAACGTGTGAGAACAAATTCACCTTATCTCACCTCACCTCACAAATTCAGTTGTCTCCACTTGTCACTCCACTGAAAATATGAGCACTCATTACAGTGTTTTCCTCCACCTGCACACCCTTTTTAACCTGTAAACATCGGAATATGAGGAGAGTCTGTGGTGATCATCTAAAGAAAACATTTTGAAAATGGATTAAACATCAGCCGCGCATGCCACAGCGAGAATCTTATACAACAAACAAGTATTTATTATGAAGTCCTTCAAGCTGTAAAATTAATTTAATCATTTCTTCACATTTCTAAAATGAGCTGCTCCAACAACAGAAGTCTTCTTGAAACTTTCCCACAAAATAACAGAGCTCAAGGCCTTTGGGCCAGACTGAAATGAAATGTGGGAGCAGGTGGAGGGGCTTTATAGCTTAAAGATTTGATAAGTACCAGATTGGCAAAGTATGTGTGTGTGTGTGCATGCAAAACATGAATTTCTCTGTGAACACTGAAGCTACACAGCATAATAAAAAAAACTGTTTTACCGTGTGTGTGTGTGTGTGTGTGTAAAAACACTCCTGCTCTCTCTGAAAAGGTGCATGTGTGCCTCTCTGTGTGTACAACCTTGTTTTTATACCTCAGAAGTGAGTCTCTGCAGCATGAAGTGTGTGTCTTGCATATTCCTGTGTGTGTGTGTGTGTGTGGATTTCTTAGTGATCAGCAGGCATGCCGCTCTGAGTTTCCCTGTTATTTCAATCTAGTCAGTGTTTGTTTCGGGCTCTCTAGGAGTACTTTGGAGTGTCTGTAGCAACAAAGATCTTCTTCAGGTGAAGCGGAGAGCAGTGCTGCTTTAGGAAACCTTCATTTTAAACAGAAGCTAGCTAAAGTAAATAAATAACACACGATTAGTGTAAGATGGAGATCAGATGATTGACTTGAAGTGGCCACCAGTTGGCTATAAAAATCTCTGTTTGATCGGCTTACCTATCCTGCTGCATCGCCTTAAACAGTCCAAATTGCTGCATCGCCTTAAACAGTCCAAGTTGCCTTTACGTTCACCGTTCCTTCTCACCAGAATGTATTATGTGTCCTGAGACCTAAAAGAAATGTAGACTTTCATTTTGAGTCCCTCATAAAACACAGCACACGGCACAGCTTGAAGGATGTTAAAGAAGAACAGTATTAATGTTACATGTCGCTTTTTTAAATGGACTTTTAAGGGCGCCCTCTGCTGCACCGAAGCCAAACCACTTCAAATAACCTCAACGCAACAGACATTTGAAATCCAATTAAAAGAATTATGTACAACTGATGTATTGATTGTCGCTTACTTAGCCATATGATGGCACCCGTACATCATATAAAAAACCCTTAATTTTAATATTAAAAATAATACTAAAATCATTTAAATCAATCGGCCAGACTTTATTTACATAGCACTTTTCATATGTAACACAAAGTGCTTCACACCCAGAAGTCCCACAGGGTTCATGGACTAAAAGCAAATGTGATGAAATGGACCATTAGGACATTTATAAACCAAAAAAAGACTCTCTTGAAATAAATGTTAAAGCATATAGGTAGCTGATGCAGAGACTTTAAAATGAGTGTAATTTGTGCTTTCTTTGTGGACCCAGTCAGCGGAGTTTTGAAGTAACTGTAATTGAGCGCTATTTTTCTGGGGGGGGGGAATAAAAGGGAGAGAGGAGAAAGTAGAGCAGTACAGTAGTCAGTGCTGAGGGAAATGAAGCCGTGCATTAGTGTCTCTGTGTTGGCTTCAACGACAAACAGTCTCACTCTGGCAGGATGACGAAAGTCATTCTTAGTTATACTTCTATGTTTCTATATGCGGTTCAAAACTAACATCTGAATCCAAGACAACATGACAAGGGTTTTAATGCCAGTGCCTGTAGTGTCAGATTCATATTTATTATTTATAGGGAGGTATTATTTAGTTTCAGCGGTTCTAGTCTCATATATGGGCAATTGAAGATATTTGATGATAATGAATTTATTTACCTCCATGCTCGGATGACAGCTTCTCAAAACATTTAGGACTATGGCAAAAACCTGTGCTGGTAAACGGCGTTGCTGTCTTCACTCGCAGTCCATCTGTTTCTGCATTGTCTTCTCTGTGTATGGTTTTCTCATCTCCGTCGCTCACTGCGCCTCTTCCCGCTTTCATCCATTACAAAGTGGCGCTTTTCGATACAGAGTTTTGCAAATCCAAAGCTGACTTTGATACACACACATTAAACACACACGGGGCCTCTCACTATTATGTACGGCTAATGATGGAAAAATGGTAATGTTAGGAATGGGTTACTTGGTGGGGTGTGAAAGACCTTCAAAAGCACCGTGAATCTCTGCGCTCTGCTCAGCTGCGGTTCGCTCTGGTAAGGATGAAACACACCAACTGTCAGTGGAGATCAGGTAGCAGGGGGAATGATTGCGTGCACACACCCCTTACTAACTGTATTACATGCCAAGGACTTTCATCATCATCATCACGTGCGCACACAGACACACACACACACACACTTCCCAAAATGATTGACAACTCTGCAAAAAAAAAAAAATTTTAAAATGCAGCTGTAGCTGTCAAAGAGCGTCTGCTCTGCTCTGGATTTAAGTCATCAGGAGTCTTCATATACATACCTATCACATGTTAACCTACACACGCACACACACACACATTATCTATGCTAACACTTGACTGGCTTCTCATGCAGCTTGCATGCCAGTGGCCTGTGATTGGACCGTTTAGCTAATCTCCTGTCTTGGTTGGTGTCAGGACTCATCATTAGTGCAGCACATGGAAGGTGAATCACAGAGGTGTAAACCCGATGTTGGCTTACTGTAACTCCAGCACTGTGTACATGAATCACGTTACGTCTGACATGACATGGATTTTTACTTCCTGACTAAGTCATTAAGTAGCCTTTTATATTGTAATTGAGGGGTTATTTACTTCATGCATATCAAGACTGCTTGTTACTGTATCTTCAGTTTCCCGTGTTCATTCACACGGGTCAAGCTGCTGTGACAGTTGCAACATTGAATTGGAGTGGAGAATCGTTCTCTTCAACGCGTCCATGTTTATTTATCCTGCTACTGTCTGAGTTTACATTGACACCTTATTTTAGCCAGTCTGGATTCAGCCAATTTTATGAGATGCCAGATGATTTTTTTTTTTCGCCATAAAATTGGATTCCTTTCTATAGACAAATCTGGGGTGGTAGGTGGAAGTAGACAAGCCGCCGCACTGCGGAGGCACCTCATTTGTAAAGCAGCTTTTAACACTGTGATCTATGCAAAGGACTCAATTCAAGTCTTTTCAAGCTTTATTTTAGAGACAGCTGAAGAGTGACAGGAATGTGGGGAGAGAGAGAGACGGGGAATGACATACGTGAAAGAGCCACAGGTCGGAATCGAACTTGTGCCTGCACACATGGGCCACCACCCCAAGGATTCAAATTTTCAAAAAATTCAAACACTTGAGCTAAGAAATCTGTCCAAGATACAGTATGTTGAAAATACCAAATGGCATTAAATTATGATGTATGTTATTATATTATTTTATAATTATAATATCAGTTTCTATGATTAATCATATTCAATTCATAGATTCCCTATAAGAAGTTTAGAGTTGGTCACTTGATCAGTGCTTCTTTTTCTTTAAGCAAATACGCTTTTTATTCCAAGCTCAGCATTTTGAGACATTTTAAGCGTATTTCTCAGAACTTAATATATTACATGTCATTCCAAGTTCATACGCTAACTTCCTCTGCTTTAATGAAGTTAGAAGAGCACACAGCTTTCAGGATTAAAGTTACCTCAATTTCACCTTGAACAGTGAGGCCAAAAAAAAAAAAAAGTGAATAATGTAGAAACTGATTGCATTTTGGAGAAAAGATGCTTCATCATTACATTTTTAATATGCGCAAACCCAGGTCGAATTATGTGACGAGTGAAGTTTGAAATTGTGCAGTTGACAGCCGAGAGACATTACACTCATTTATCTTCGTGATTAAAGGAGGATCGATGCAGGACTAAAACACGGAACTGAAGTGACACCAGGAAGACGGGGGTCATTTAGGAAAAAATGTATCCAACACAGATCTGCGATGTTAATGTTCAAAAATTCAAAAGTCAAACTCAGATCACACTTTATTGTTCTCACCGGGGGGGCAATTTGTTTGGAGCAGCTTTACACGGACAAACACAGAAATGTATAAACATACAAATAAATGATACAAGGGAGCTCAATGTGGAACAGCCAATAAATAATAAACTACAAAAGGACAAGATAAAAAGAATAACACCAGATAAAAAACAAAAAACACATACCAACAGTGACAATGGTTCGAGAACAATACTGAGCGTTTAGCAATCGGTCTGCAGAGGGAATGAACGATTTAAAGTATCTGTTGGTTTTACAAATGTAATTACGTGTCCAACAGAGGCAAAACACTTCTTTTACGGAGGAATTGTTGGTTACAAAAGTAATTAAGATTCGCTTCACTTGAGTGACCTTTAAACAGACTCTAACAATCCTGTTTGGACTGTTTCTGTCTTTTACCGTGAGGCTGTGAAACCAACAGACCCTTTTCAACTTAGGTTTAATTTCACACAGTACAAGGACAAGATAGTTCATGTCCAAACTGAATTGAATATATGTCGAAAAGAGTTTTACAAGTCACGGCATTATGTTTTAGGCAGTGTCCCAACCTATTTGGACCTGAGGTCGTGTGTAATAAAGCTCTTCTAAACAGGACACCTTGGGCTATCACTGTATAAAAAGCAGCCACGCTGTGAATGCTGTTGAGGGAGTCACAATTTGGATTCATTTAATTTCGAGGAAAATTGGCTCATGTCACAACAGCCAGTGGCAGTTCGACCCCGGACAGTGTTACCTGCGGTCCTGCGAGGCCTCGTCGCCGCCAAGACTTTGCCTCTTTGACTCATTTGTGCATCTGTGACTTTCAGTCCTGTTAATGAGCTAATGAGACCCCCCCCTCCCCGTGTCCCCAAGGGCCTTAGGCGAGACTCTCCGACTGCGTAACCCAACAATACAGATGATGCTACACACACACACACACACACAGATGCGCACTCGCACTCTCAGTGACAGCTCTTAACCAGCTGATTTGTCAGGGGCCTGGCCAGGCATACAGGCTAAATGTTCCCAAGATGCGCCTGTCAAATCCCTCCTGATGCTAACGCGGAGACAGAGAGGGGGCAGAATGATTACATCAAAGCCACGTTGTTGTCAGACCCCAGAGTCCAGCTGTCAGCTTTTCCTCACTGGCCGCACCTCATCCAGATTTTATGGCTTATGTCCAAAGACGGTTCTTGCCTTTTTATTTTTTTTTGTTCTCCTCCCTCAATATCAATTTCTCTCATTCGCACGCTTGTATCACTGTCTTCAGTCCTGCTCTTTCAAGTCACTCACCCGCCTCAGGCTTTGATCGAAACCGCTTCATTTCTTTGCTGTGGCTTTTATCTCTCTCTCTCTCTAGTTCGTCTTTCTAGGACGTAAAATGGAGACATTGTGGCTGTCTTTTCCCAGGAACTACAAATGAAAAGAAAGACAAAATGTGAAAGAATTCCTAGACGTGAATGCCGTTTTCTGATGAGAAGATCGATTACAACTCACGCATCTATCTGCCTGTCTGCAGCCTGCAGCTACTCAGTTTATCTTGGAGTAAAGTCTGGAAAACAACCAGCATGGCTCTGTCCAGCGCTAACAAAACCCACCTATCAGCACGTTTAATATACATACACACATTCTGTTTGTTTCATCTGCAAACTGAAACTCTTTTGCGGGGTTCATGTGCCAAAAGATGGCTCCCGGGAAAGAAAACATTGACAGTGCTTGTTGATTTCAGGATTGTTTCTCTCCCTCATCAGACTTGTGGTCAAAGACATTTATCCCATCACATGTGTTATTATACTTTATTTATTTATATATTTTTCCCTTAACAGGGAACTTAAATATTGTTGGGGAAAATATATTTTAGCATAGACTTGACTAAAACAACCAGATTTTCACGCAAGTGCACTTGAATATCTGCTATTCCTCAGTCACTTGCACATAGTATACTGCGTACTGCAGGACTATTGGAGGTGACTGAAGCCACACATTTGAGTCTGTGGACTACATACAGTGAGGTAAGTTATGATGATATGATGGGGCAAACGTATTTGATCAATGTTAGTAATGTTCAACTTGCAAACAGCATAGGTTATCTTATCATGGTGCTGGCTTACCCCCAGTTACTAAATTCCATAATTCTCATGCTATGCTTCCAGTTTGGAATGTTTCCAAAATTCCCCAGTTTAACTTCCCACATTTTCCACTCCTTTGCAGCCCCATTGAAGGCAGAGAGCACGCTAAGGTGATCGTCAGCATCAGCCCGTCTCATATGTTGGAAATAAGCTTGGTTGCTTGGCTCCCTGGTAGCTCACCTGATAGGGCATGCCCCACGTGTACAGTACAAAGGCTCAGGCCTTGGCGTAGTGGTCCAGTATGCGGCCTTATGCTGCATGTCATCCCCCCTCTCTGGCTCCTACCTGTCAGATTTTCGTCCTCGGCAGTCACTCCATCTGCACAGAGAGAGAGAGAGAGAGAGAGAGAGAGGGAGGGAGAGAGAGGAAGAGTGGGAGGGCTGCCCTGATTAATTAATCAGAAAGTACAAAGTGAATTATTAACCAGCTTTAGTATGTTGTGTTCACATATTATACAATATACATGTTTTACGCTTTTAATTATGACAAGGACACATTGTGGAAGTCGCATATAAGCATTTCCTGAATCGCCTGTGATGTTTTATGCATGGCCCGGACCTGCGGTGGCGAGTGTTTAAACAGGGCGTTGAGAGAGCAGCCTGTTCAGCCTGCTCGCTACGGTCCAGTGTGGGTTGACTTGGTGGAAAGCGTTGACCTTGTTTTGTTGCCGGCGTGCGCCATCGGTGTCCACTCTCATTGAATTCAAGTGTACTGCAGGTCCAAACCAGCTCTCAGGTTCCTGTTTAAAGTGGCGAACGGGGAGATTCTGTTTTTATATTTTGACTGCACATGTGACGCTAAGGAACTTTCTGTCTTCCCACCAGACACCACGGGCCAGGTTTTCAATGCATGAAAATATTTGCTCCCAGTCTGCTTATGATAATTGTCTGAATTGCCAAGACAGCAGCTTATTATGCAACCAGCACGTTTTGGCCTGGGACTTTGAGTGTATGGCATCCCTACACCGCCCCTATCTCACTCTTTGGAGAAGCAAAACCAAAAAATGGCAAAAACACAAATATGTATCGCTGTAAACACGGTAATTCCAGTCTCGATCAAAAGCATTGATTTTCTGTTGTGAGGGGAAAACAGTGGTGGAAATTGTAGGGTGTAGTTACTTTTACTTAAGTCTTTTGTTGCCAGGCAACATTTAGTTCCTCAGACGTGCTTTTGGGAATCGTTTTTTTTTTTTTTTCCTCCTCCAGAATTGAATGGTGTAAAGCTGGCAGCAAATTCACTGAGCAGTTGTGGAGACCCCGATGCATATGTGACTACTTCACGCTTCTCTTCCATTGACAGCTCCCCTCTCCTGCTTATCTGTTCTCTCTGAGAAGTGACATTTAGCTGTAGTGTACGTGTGCGTGTGTACACTGTATGCGTGTGTGCTTGTGCATACATCCAGTCTCTACTGTCTGCCGCTACATGAGTATTTCCCGAGCCCATATCGAGGTACATTTCATGCACATAACCACAAGGCAAACCTACGCTTCCGATAAGGGCGCATATAGAAACGTCTTATCTTGTAAAGCCCTGCTCGCGTGCCAATACAAGAGTAAACGGAGGGAGGGGAGGAAACTAGGAAAGAGCAGTGTTGATATAGCTGGATGTAAGCAGATGGATGAGCATTGTACCTGCATCAGTATGCCATGGCAGTTTCTCCTTTGCCCTCTCGTTCCTCTTTGCAAACGGGAGACAGCACCTGGCCTCCTCGGCCGTCCTCTGTGCCTCCACGAGAGGATGAATCTGTCACGATGTCCATTAGTGTTATTACCGCTCTGACGTCCATGAAAGAAGTCAGGGTGTCCCTTATTGTGTTGACATAGCATGAAACCCATGCTGGCATGCACAGCCTAATCTGACACATCAGATTTACGCCGTCCGACCGCGTCTATTTCACCCTGCATGGAGCGGAGTTTAGTTATCCACTCCTACTCCCCATAAACTTACTCTTATCCAATACTCGGACTGACAGTGGAGCTCTTATCTACTCCGGCGGTTTTAAAAGTTCTCTCTGGCCCCTGTTCATCTGCCAACGTTTTGGTAAAATATGAAGATACTACACCGTGAATATGCAGCTATTGTGTCGAATTGAATTTGCATTTATGGATATGTTGAAATTCTGCTCACTACATTCATTTTCTAGCTGTTGATATACACAGCTTTATTTGATAACCACACACAGTTACTGACCCAGCACTTGGGTACAACAACATTAGTAAAGTATTAATAAAGTAATAACATTAGTATTATTTTTAAATAATAGTTCTGGGTGGACAGTGATCCCACGCTTTGCTTGTAACTTTTCTTTTGTAAGTTTTTTTCTTGACTCACATCTATCGGATTTATCCCAAAGTATGAGTAATAATTCTTCTGTATGACACTGTATCATATTTATTTTGAAGCCTGTGAATGAAGCCCTGTGGGTCAAATGTCAGATGTCAGAATTCTAGCCCAATACTGGAGAGACTCAGGTTTTATCCCCGAAAGCAATGTCTGCAGATCTTGGCCATATTCAATGTCCGGTAAGACATCATTTCCTTGTTGCTGCATGAGCGACTGCTTCATTAGGGTGGCAATGCAGATCTGTGTAGAGCTGGGGGAATTGGGTGAAGGTCTCTATGCAAGGTCTCCACACTCTCTGTGGTTGTTTCCCATTCGTTTGCATTTATATACAACATGCTTGAAAGTGAGTAAAATTCCAACATGTTTGCGTCAGTCTGCAACGCCACTTATTGTATTATGGATGTTAGAAACAGGACAGCGGACACAATTCACAGCACACTGGATTTTAATGTAGCAAGGTTTAATCTTTTTTAATGTATCTTCTAGCAGTAAATATTCAGCTTTCAGGGTTTATCTGGCCATACATCCTGCTGCTGATGATAATCACTTTGTAGTGCCAGTGTGGCTGACAATAAATCATATTTTCATAGAGTCTGAAAAATATGTAGACACTTAATGAGCTGCAGAGACTTTAAATAAATGAAAACAAAGGAGAGCTTTTGAGTCTGTGATGAAACAGTTTCAAGTAAACACTAATAACTGTTTGTTTTAATGACTCCAAACAAAACTAATGTTTCAGACACTCTGCTGTATTTTATCTCTTAATACCTGTTATGACTTGTCTGTCTTGTTGCAAGACCGTTTTAAAATTAGGGTTAGTGCAACCTTGACTTTTTGTTAATTAATACATTTGCCTCATATCAGGCTTGTGTTACCATTGCTTTAATTGTGAATTGTTTTTTTGTTTTGTTTTTTAAAACATAGTGTCACTTTATTTTTCTCTCGTTCTTCCGATTGATGGTTGTCCTGCAGCCATTCAGAGTTCATTCTTCTTATAGAGAATAAACAAATGTGTATTTAAAGACAAGACCATTTCATTCGCATGGGTTTTGGGATTTTAGATCAAAAGAGAAACAGTAGTTTCAAAAGCAGGAAAGCAGGGAAATGTTGGCCTCCTACAATATGGCCCGTTTGTTCCCATCCCAAGCACCAGAGAGTATAACGGAACATTGCCCATGCTTTGTTCTGAGCCTTGCTGGACACTGATTAGCCATGCTGGCTACACCGGCCATGTGGCTCCATGCCTCTGCCTCTGAGTCGCTCTCTGTGAGGGAAGTCTGAAAGCTCGAATGACTGATTTTACTGTAAACAAACGGCACAATACGCATTTATGTAGGTGGACTGTTCTTCTTCTTGTGTGACCAAGCTTGTCTAGGGAAAATAAGGCATCATAAAACCAGATGCAGTTATTCATTTCCAGCTGTTCGGATTGATAATATGAAATGCGAGGCAGACTACAAGGGAGGAAGGGTGACTGCATGCTGCTTAAACCCAAGAAATAACCAAAAGAGAAGAAAATCAGAGTTAACTTAGGAAAGAAGAACCTCACCTCTATCTATTCTTTATTTCACAACCAGAAAACACAGAAATACAGCACACCTAAACCTAGTGACCTTCTCAGTTAAAACAAGTTAATTCAGTTATAAACAGTCAAAAGAGGCAAGCTATGAAATGACCCGGCCTCCAGGACTGCCATGCCGTCCAAACTGAAGTAAGTTATTCCCCCTACTTGCATCTTGGAGGGTCGGACAGGCTGCCACTCTAATCAGCATCCTCCAGCGTTTCATGAAACCTTGCGCCTCACCATCTGCAACCAGTCGGGATCGGCGGACTGCACACACACCTAACTCTGCACATGCATAAATACTACAAGGGAGGTTATGTAGAAGAATTATGGAGGATCATTTTTCATGGGAGATATGGCGTTTGGATGGCAGTGTTGTTGGTGTTAACTGCAAACATAAAGTATTTGTTATGACAGAAGGAAAACTCCGAATTACAAATCACAAGGGACCTGATACAGGACTTGATGTACAGCAACATTCTCAGGTCTTTAACTCACAATATGCAGGGTTTTTTGTTGTTGTTTTGTTTTTTGCTCGAGGCAGCATGTGTTTGCGAGGCCCACCATCCTGCCTCAGCGCCGGGCACCTCACACCTCAGTAAATGTCATTCATCTTGACGAAACATCTAACTTGAAACATTTTGCCCGAGGCTGAAGGAGAGAGCATCTGTACAGCCAACAACATTAAAGAAACTGTCATCACAAACCACGCTGTGTAAATAAAGCAGTGATGACGTTCATCATGTTTTGGAAAGCGTCTTTTTGATTTCGTATATCTTTGCCGGTGTTTGGTTTTATCACGTCGTCCGCCATCACTCTTAGTTTTGCATCTGACTGACTGGTTTTCCACCCAGTCGTCTGCTCACTGCTTTGGTTTGTTCATTTTTAGTCCTACTTACCAAAACTGGTTTAGATGATCTGGCCTCACTTTTTGTTTGTTTACAGCCACTTGTGTTTCTCGCCCTGTTGCATGTTGTCATGGCACTGTCGCCTAGTAACAATTGTCTGCTCAAACCCTTCAGATTCAGATTATGAGAAAGGGGCAACTGGACTTATTGCTTTATTTTGGTTCCCACCAACTCTTCAGGGGGATAATGTGGCTCCTTAGCTATTCCTTTATGCTCACCAGCTTTTCCCCACAGTAGGGAGTGAGAATGAGACAGTGACTTTGTGTGGTTTAGACCAAGTAAAGACCAATACCAGACAGTACAGACAACTTTGGTAGCTAATTTGTGGTTAATATTTTCCAAATCTCTCTAGATGAGGCCATCTCAGTACTCACACTGCTGAGTGTATTCTTTTGAATGCTGTTTTGAAGATGAATTCAACATTTTCACTACAGAAAATTGGCTGACTTCTCCTCCCTAACATCCACAGCCCACAGCTCGTGTGCGTGTGAACCACGCTCTGTGGCTGTTATTGGCGTCAAATTAGAAACAAGTCAAGTGATTGGTTTAATTTGAATCAGGATATTTCACCTCCAGTCACACTAATGATGTCAATAAATAAATCAAACCATGCAACATTTGTGGTTAAAAAAAGTGAAAAAAAAGTCTTGAGACTGGTGTCAAGCACTACAGTACAACACTGCTTGTCTCTAAATGTGTCTGTCTACAATTTAGTGTTGTAACGTATAGTGGATTCTTAGAGCTTTGTTTTGGCTGGAGACAGCTGCCTGTTGAATCTGGAAATGTCACTGATGAGAGCAGCGAGACCCAACCAGAACAGTTGTGCTGTAAAACCAAAACAATTAACTTTAGGAGGCTGTGAAGCTCCATTAAAGTGAGGGGAACTGCAGATTGGGTGATAATTCTCTGTGGCTTCATTATTATGAACGACCCCTTTCACATCGCACTTTACGTGAGGTCATGTAATCCATTGTTAGATGAGAGAAAAATCTATTTTAAATGTATGCCTTTCATTTGTTGTTTTGTTACAGCCTCTCCAAGCAGCGTAGCAACTACAACTCATTCTTCTCTCTCCCTCCCCGCTCTGTTTGTCTGTTTGTCTCTCTGCGTCTGCAGGATGCCAAGTTTGTGGAGGAGAGGAGGAAGCAGCTGCAGGGCTACCTTCGCATGGTGATGAACAAACTGATCCAGACACTGCCGGAGTTCACAGCCCGCCCCACCAAAGAGACCCTGCTGTCTCTGCTGCCTTTCTGCCTGTAAGTGGACGCGTACAGAAGGTTTTCAATGAGGCATTTGAAGCTTTCGTGTGAGCATGGGTTATAGATATGCGTGTGGGTGAGAGAGGTTCAGGGAGAAGGATGCCAACACATGTGTGTGCAGGTGCAGGAAGATTGATGGAGTAATCCAAACAGTCAGGAAATGTATTACAAGGAAAGAAATCATGCAAATATCTTTGAAACTTTCTTCATTGCTGTTTTTTTTTTGTCCACAGCAAGCTTTAAATATGGCAGAATCATCATTATTTATCTCTTCTGAAAAAGTGGAGCTGCCTTTCACCATGGCGGAAATCCCATTGTACGCTTACACAATATCGAAAGAGATAAAACTGTCAGTTTTTGGCAGTAGCTTGTATATATAACACCAATTTAATCTACAAGATTTTCAGGAGGAATTAGCTGCCAGGGCTGATGTGGTAGTAGCTGTAACAGGATACAAACACGGAGGATTATGTCACTGAAAATGCCAAATCTCTTGTAAACAAACTTCACCGTTTCCCTGCGTTTTGCACTCATATGCATATTCACACATACAGCGTATATGTTCTCTCTCTGACACACACACACACACACACACACACACACACACATTCACACGCACTCAGACTAAGCAAGTGTGAAAGTGCATGATGCCTCGGCTGCCCACCTACCTACCAGGCTACATCTGAAAATGAGATGCTCCAGTCATTTCCTGTCAATATTCAGATCAGTTTCCACGTACTGCGATCAGTCAGTAAGCGTGACCTGTCACACCGTCTGACTGGAATGTCATTTCCTCTCGGGAGACATCTGAATCACTGGGCCGGGGCAACAAAAACAACAACAACAACATAATTGACATAGATAAATGTAGGTTTTCTGTGCCACTTTGTGGCCTTGTGTTAAGCTGCTGTGTCATTATGAAGAGAACAGAGAACGGAGAAACAAGTAGATATAAATTCAAAGGATACACTTCTAAATCCATCCAGCTTATCGTGAGAACTGTCTAGGAAGAGATCTACATAATTATCCGAGATCATTTGGTAACCATGGTAACGTGTTTGCACATCAGCATGCGACTGCAGGGATTTTCCCAGATACATCAAGAGAAGAAGTTAAACAGAGGTGTGCTGTTCTTTTGTCTTACTCTGTTGCATTAGAGCTGCCTTGTATGATACAAAGTACAGTGGCTCTTTTTAGAATTTTCAATCAGTCATATATTATTAAATTGTAACCATGGAGGCAGTAATGTCTAAGCATTATTATATTTTTTGCAACTAGTACAACTGGGGCTAATCGAAACAATATACGCTGCTCTTTATAATCTATAATATAACATCAAAATGTATTAGATGATTAGATTTTTGTTGAGAATTTGAATCTGCAAAGTAACTTGAGCTGCAAGATAAATGTGGTGGAGTGATATGTACTATGTTAGCCTCCAAAATGTAATGGAGTAAAAGTATAAAGGGGCATAAAATGGAATTACTCGAGTACCTCGAAATTGTCCTGCGGCGCATGAGGTAGAGCAAGTCACCTGATTAGTCGACTAATCAGATGATCGGTGGTTCGATCCCGGGCTCCTTCAGCCTACCTGTCAGTGCCCTTGGGCAAGATACTGGCAGCTTGCATGGTAACCAACGGCCTCGGTGTATGAATGATTATATGTGGCGTAAAAGTGCAGTAGTGTAATTGGCACTTACTTAATTAAGACTTTCCTTGTGGGTCCATGTAGCACTGATGGTGCCGTTCGTGGCGAGAGATGGTCCCCACAGTGGTTCCCTGGATGACTTACACAGCATGATTTACTGAAGCTTGGATCAAGGAAGGAATGGAGATTAGCAGTGCAAGTGCATCACTGTGTAGAGCCCCATTCTGACAGATGGAATATGCGAGAATATGATGTGTGGCCAGTTGTTCACAACAAGAGCAGCAGTGCAAACAGAACGTTAAAGGCCCTGCACACCCAGACAGGTGTTTTTTAAAATTGTTATTAGTTTTTAATTAAACCTCAGTTCGGGTTAAAGCAGGGTGGAACTTTGCTAGGAATTACTAATTGAATAGGAAATTCAGTTTTTTCAAGGGGCACCAAACCAAGCAAGAATCAGTACAATCATTAAAAAACAAAACAAGACTCCATATTGTACATATCGAGGGATATAAAGTCAAATTGAAAGGTAAGTGTCCAAAAACAGCAGTCGAGTAGAATAGGTACAACAGAGAGCCTGTGTAAACCTCCAAAGCACAGACTGCTCATTATTTAGTCTGCCCTGAGAGGCTTAATAATCCTATCTGTCTGTCTCATATCGCCGAGCTGAAATAGAAACATTTCTATTCCACGCCTTTGAATGACATGAAATATTACAGTGTCAAGACTTCACGACTTCACTTTCTTCTCTTCTTCCTAGCCTAAAATATTGTTACTCCGGGTTTAATATGTCTCCATCAATATGTGTATCTACTTTTACACAGTTATTGCGTGTGTTTGCGTCGCCATTGTGAGTGCCTCCTTGTGTACCAATTACTCCCGACTTGTATCCCAGGAACACAGCAGGTTAACCGTTAGTAAACACACCAGCTGAAGTACTCAGTGGTGTAAAATAGCTAATGTTACGGGTCAGAATTCTGGGAACTCGTCAACTGTGTGGCCAAAAACTCGCTCTGGAAAAAGACGAACTTTCAAGTTGAGATGATGCAACGGGGGAACAACCCACGGCAACTGCTGAAAAAAAAAGTCAACCTGCACATCATGTTAACACGTTTGCACAGCAACATCTTGAGTATAGCATGTTGCACGGAGCCTGCGAACCTGTCTGCATGTGATGAGACTTTGTGGTGACGGCTGACAAAGAGTTGATAGTAAATGACTTTCACTTGCATATGCAGGTCTGTCTCGGCCCGCGGTTATCTGTGCTGACACTCGATTTCTTACCACCATGACTCAGTGGAATTACAGCTGACACTGGATCAAAACTGATCATCATACCATATTATATTTATATTCCTGGCTCATGTTTGTGTGTGTACAGACACACAGTACTCTAGTTTCTCGACTGTCTAGCTTCTCATCAGTGTTGCTCTGAGGCCTGCCAGTGTTGTCGTGATGTTTAATGGGCTACCATCATGCTACTGTCTAATCTGGACTCCATAGCTGCCTGTGCAATTGGTCCCACAAACCTGTGCCGGTGGCGAGGATGCAGAGAAGCGATAATGCTGTTTGCACCTGAGTGGATACCTTATGTTGCTTGATTGTGTAACAGCAGTAACTGATCCAAATGAATAAAATATTGAATACCATGAATTCTGAAATAGTGGCCAGGTCTCCGATAATAAGCCAGCACAAACAAATAAAGGTCTGTCTTTCTTTCACCAGTTTTCAGTCCAGGAATTTGTGTGCGGTCCTAAAGGGTGGCTCGATGACACGCTGAGGCCACCCTGAGCGTACCCCTGCACCCCTGGCAGAGAGACAGATTAATTCATCTCACTCAGGGTGTTTCAAAGTTAGTCATGTCACTGTTTGCACCCACAGTCCTGGATCTGAGAATACTGCTCATATTTATCTGGTTTTGAGACCTAATTTGATAAGCTTATATGTTTTTTAATCATTCATCATTATCTCCCATTTACAGCCCATTTCTGTTGTATCAATGGATACTAATGGGCAACATCTGAACATTACAGAATTGATCTATACCTACAAACTAGTAATGCTTATTATCGCCTAGCCTACACCATATTACCATATTTTGGCTTAGCCTATATAAAGGGGTGGAGAGACTCGAACCTAAGATGACAGATGTTCTGGTGCATTGAGAGAATTTGAAGGCAGTGGAGAGCGAAAATGACAGGGAGCAGTTTAGTGAGAAAGATGAAGGGAACGAGACAGCAGAGGATGAAGGGGAAGAAAGAAAGCCGTTCCGAGGAGGAGACGGAGGAAAGGGAGGAAGATAGATTGAGGTTCGGCACTCCAGATCTCCTGCTGGGGCACTTGGTGCTCAAAGGCCAGATGGAGCTCAAAACTACTTAATGATGCTGCGCTGACCTGAATGCCTTATAAAACGAGGGTGTAGTAACTTGCAATATGATGAATTATTATCTTATTTGAAGTCATAATATTCCTGTTATGAAGCCATAAAAAGTTACTGCTTTCTTTGAATATCAGCTTGAAGTTGAGTCATTCAAAGACTATGTTGCATTCAATCCTCAGGTGGGATTTAAAAAATATATATATATATAATTAGTTTCTCAGTTTGACGTGAGTTGGCAGGACGGTTGCCTGTAAGGGTTCCCACTGCATTGATTTAACTTAGCAATAGTTAGCAAAGGCACTGAAAGCATTAAATGTTGCTATTTGATCACACTTTACAGGCTAAAACTAAAGGTAAGAGTGAGTGTGGCATCTTGGGTATTCAGTGGATCAAACAGCTGCTCCCGGGAGAAATAACCTGCTGTATTGTGTAGTAGTCTGTAGCGGAGTTTCCGAGGGTCCACGTGTCTTGAAAGATTCCCAAACTAAGGGGAGAAATTATGGTCAAATAGTATCTGAATTTACTGAGCAACATTATGTAAAATGGTCATTTTTTAGCCATTTGGCATGCTCGATTTCACAGTGCCATTTAGATAGAGAGCGCTTTAGTAAATAGACAGTAAAGTAGACAGCTGTGCAAATGCATTTGTTCTGATTATAGTACTTATGACAACTTTTTTTGCAGCCAAACATCAAGTAAGTGCAATAACACAAGACATAGCAGCCAGCTGATATTGCTTAGTAGTCCAACAGCAAGAAGCCCAGCTCTGCCACTGTGCCTAAATCACAGAGCTCTTAGCTGTTTTAATGCTAATGGCCAATTAGCAATGGTAGGCTGTCATTAAGCCACCTTTTTTTGTTGTTCATTCCCTTCTGATTGATTGCATTTAACACTAATATGCAATTTATATTTGATAAACAGGCTTCACAGCAGTGTGCGCGTCTGCTTGTGCTTGACGTGCACAGATCTCACTCCCTTGGACGCGCATGCTGCACACCTCTCTCTGTTTGCCAGCACTTAGTATGCAGCCTGACCTCGACACTTTTATGGTTTACTCAGAGCACTAAGTACACACTCTCGGCGTGTCTCGGTTCTCGACTTATTGACTTGCCGCCTTGTGGGGGGAGAAAAAGTGTTTCAGACCTTTGTCTCACTGTCAAGAGCAGTTTGTGGCATCTGATGAGCATGTAACCTTTTCTGTGTGTGCACCTGCACACGTGCCTGTTAGTTTTAGGAGAGGTGTAGCGCGCGTGTGAGAGAAATACCTTTTGCTGTGAGACAGTCAATCTGATGCATGCTTGTGTTTCTGTACCCATTTGATCTAATTATGTTACCTTGCAGACAAATTATAATATTACAACAGAACTTGGGAAAGTTATTATCCTGCACAAGTCAATATCATGACCAAATGGGGGGGACAAGCACATGCTGAGAGTCGGAGAAAAAAAAAAATCTATAAACCTAATTAATTTAGCACATTGAGCTACTTTACCCAGTTTGATATGAATAAATGAGATGGCTTGCAGTTTTAGCTCCGCACGCTGCCCTCAATTTAGTCTGATTTTTTGCTGATATAATGCCCTATCTCATCACTGTTTGGCCAACCTTGGTAAAATCTCAAATGACTGCGTGACTGCATTTGATTGAGCTTGCCTGGTGTGGTTGAGATATGGGAATAAGTGGCACTCGAATCACTGCTAAATGTACATTTTGTGCCAGGGGAACAGGAATAACGATTACTACATTAACAAAGTTCACACTGTTCTCCGATTGGTTGGTCACGCCGTTCACCCCCACCCGAAGACGTTTGATCCTGATGGTTAGGACAGGAACACTTTGCAGCCATCCATATTCATGCAGCATACAAGTTTGAATCTCGACTTGCGCTCACGAGGCTGTGCCGTAACCCGTCTCCTCCACGTCCCAGCCTGCTTTAACATGACAGAGCCTCTCGTCGCTCTTACTGTGCTGCTTTTTTAGCTCCTGCTGCCTCACATACAAGCATATGGCCCGCAGTGACACTTATTGCCAAAGCACCTCGCCGCGAGTGCGTTTATTTTTAGCGTGTGTTGTCAGTGCGGGGATCAAACTTCTAACACAGGACCACCGGGATGTCCCAGATAATCTTAATCACGTGTCATTAAAGAGGTCACTCGGACATCAACAGGGACGTGCCCTCTGCCCCTTTTTACTGTTTTAAATATTTATTGGAAATCCCTTTGTCAGAGAACCTCTTGAACTCCGCCGCTCCTCCAACAGTATCACCGCGGCATCACAGCCTGCAGGTGAGGGGTCACCGTCATGGGGCTGAAATGCTTCAGAGGAATTCGGCGTTTAACTGCGTTCTTCGTTCATTTCCTTCCTTTGACAAGTGCGTCTCCTTCATCCTCGTCGTTATCAGATGAGACCGAGGGATCAGCGGTTCATGTGTTGTGAAGACGGTCGTCAGGGTAACTAGGGCAACGATGTCATCATGTGGCCAACATGATCTCCTCCTAAGTAATGAGAAGCCTAAACATCATCGTAAGATCAGAAATTACTATAATTTGGCTCCATGTGTCGCAAATAATGGCTTCCGGTGGAAACAGCAGGAATAATTAGGATTTTACATGTTGGGGAAAAAAAATAATAAAAAAAGGTACTGCAAGCAAACCAAAACACATCAACTGATAGTAAATTAATTCCGAATGACTACATATTCAGTTGGTCATTTGCTAAGTCTCCTCTGTGGACAGTGATTGTCTAATCCTAGCTTAGCAACCGTAACTAGGCAAAGCAGGCGGGTCAAGCTGTGGGTTTCTCCACATGCCGGAGCGGGTGGTGTTCATGTAGCTGTAGTAAGAGCAATACTCGTCATTGAGATGAGAGGTTGGAGGCTGGTGTCTGGTTTTATTTTTTCCCAAATTAAAATAATAAGGAAAAGTTACAGAATAAATGAAACGTTGTGTTCATCATGTCCTGATAACTAGTTTACTTTATTCAGTAGTAACCCAGCGTTATTTCCACTGGGCACTATTAGTCTTTGTGGGGTTACAGGATGAAATAAGCCCCTTTCACATTACATGAGAAAAGGTTTCTAGGATAAGGAATGAGGAAACACAATCATGAGCAGCTTCTACACAGGAGGGATGCATGACATGTGAAAGGCGGTTGCGTGGTTTGCCAATAAGCCGTGACTCTTGATTTCAGTCAGAAGAAATGACTATCTGCCACCGTAATTACTGAAAACTGCGTGCACGCTGCGCGAGAATGGGAAAGCTTGGCAGACATGGCAACAGTAACTAAAGGGAGGTGAACAGTCGATTAAATGCATCCACTTTATTTCAACTCTCTATTAGCAATTAATGTAATGTAATAAGATCCAGCTGATTTGGTTTATGAAAGTGTTTCTATTTGCTGTTGTGACTAATGTCAAGTTTTCCAAGAAAATGTCCTCCGGCAGAAATTAAATGATGCAATTAAATCTCCAGATGCAGAATCAGCGGTTTGTTTGAATAATAAATTTGGTGATAAACTTCACCAGATGTTCTTCTTCCTCCTCTTCTTCCTCCAGAGACACACCCCAGGCCAACGATGGTGGAGCCAAGACACCCCGGTCCAAAACGTCATCCCGTTTCCCCAGACTGGGTCGCAGTCGAAACCAGGAAGCCAGACCTGAACCCCAGAGTGGCGACCTTTAACCCAAGAGCCTTTGAACTAATAATCTCTCGACGTACAGGCCGAGGACGACGGTGTTACTGTGGCTCACGGTGTGTGAGGACATTAAGGGCATCTAACGGACCTTCAAAGTCTTACAGATAAAAAAAGCCTCAGTTGAGGAGGGGAGACGGATGTGTACACGTCGCAGGTCTCTTTAGGAGATATGTAAATGTTTCTGTTCATTGCCTGGCTGAGTAAAGGATAAACGAGTTCCCCGAGGCTGCCTATCGATGGACCCAGTCATACAGCACCTCTTACCTCACTGAGAGACAGAAAGGCTCTCCATAAACTGCACACGAACTAGCCAGGACTGCTCTTTCACATCTCAAACACGACGAGATGACGGGGACGTTTTTTTTGTTTGTTTTTTTTCTTACTCCGCTCATTTTTGTAGTGAAAAGCGTATCATGGTCACAGTGCCTACAGTGTTTTGTAGCTGCTTTCCTGCTCTGATCAGGGTGGGGTGGGTCTGTAGTGGGGTGAAGAGTGGGGTAGATTCAAGTATTCTCTTGGGGAATGAACATTGTTTTTCAGCTAATGTGTCAGCGTTATTGTGCCATTATTACATTTTAGACAACGATGACTCGCAATCTCTGGCGTGGACCACCAGGCAATGGGCATTCCTTTTTTCTACTTCTGTCATATTATTACTACAGCTATTACAGATAATCTGCTGGAAATGGAACATATCTTAATGTCACCAGGGATGCAGTGATTATCAAAAATATCTTTTTAAATTCCACATAATGATCATATTAAAGGATTTAGGGTTAAGCACCACTAATAAAACCAAAATCTCTTAGGGACTGTATGAAAATGATTAGAATGAGGAGGAGGTGGTTGGAGTTTGTATTTGATAAGATTCTCCTACTTCTCTCTTTAATATTTTCTTTGGACAGCCACCCACCTTGAGAAAATAATATCCCAAAATATAGTACTGAGGTGGGAGGACTAAGTTAAAGAGGCAAAGCAAAAGAATTTAAGATTGTGTAATCTAATGTAGAGCAAAATGAAGTCACTCATAGGTGGACATGTGGCGCACACTAAATCCATCATCTGTGACGATTTAAGCGTCTCTGCCACGCCTCCCATCAGCAAACATTTTCTGACCTACCTTCTCCCGCTAATAATTTTTAGACAGTCCCTCATTGAGAAAGTCATACATCACTATACATTGTTTACTCTCAAAAATATATATTACTCATATCCACATGTCTAAGATCAGTTTACGTAACCGCTGTATGGTAAATTCATCTCGAATATTTCTGAGCAGAAAGGAAGGGAAACACTATTTTACCTCTAAAAATAGACGGTGAAGCTGTACTCCCACTTTATCACATGGAAGAAAAAAAAAAGGTCTTCATCAAAGGTCGGTTGGCCATACTGAAAAATTCAATGTTTAAAAGATTATTTAACTAATGTGTCTTAGCGGGATTTAATGCGGCGTTATGCTGCAAATGAATGTTTTAACGATGACTAAACACTTGAAGAAAAGCTGCTTGTTAGAGTGTAAGGAAAGGGCCGCTGAGCATCAAGTGTGTGTAAAACAGAAGCTCATGCATATGTATGGTTTGCCCAAGAGTAGTCAGAGACTTTGTTCACATGGAGGAACTATTGTGGAAGGAATGGCGTTGGAAAACTTGAATCGAAAGGGCCGGACACGTAAGACGGTAAAACGCTGTTCACCGGCTACGAGGGACGGAGAACAAGCGAGGCTTGTGGGTTTTAACACAAAAGTGACCCTCGCGAGTGTCCAGTTACTGGTGAACGCTGCGCAGTGTTGGGAAATTCTCACAGAGACGACAAATGAAAAGGTGTTCGTGAGATTTAAACGTGATGAGCTGAAAACATCACGAGAAAGAAAACGAGACATAATATCAAAACCTTTTGAAGAAATGATTTTCTTTTATTGTGGCACTGCTGTTGCATCCTATCAAGAACATGTCATTGAACTTAAAACATGGATTTCTGTCATTCTTTTGTCCACACTTTTCCCTGCTGTGATCCGGCAAAATAGTACAACTGATGATAAGTAAGTGTAGCACTGCCCTTGTATGCAGCCCACAGCATCTTTACTATATCCTGTACCACTGAAGAACACTGTCACATCATCACTCTATTGTAACAAGTACTCTTTTCATAGACGTCTCTTAGGTTGGGCTCGGTGTTTCTCTGGGACCAGCGGTGGGTCGAACTTTCTCTCTGCACAAATATCCATATTGTGTGTGTGTGTGATAATGTACAGTAATTATGCACATTTAGTGGAGTCTTTGACCACTAGTAGCACTATGGTGTGATGTTTATATCCGTGAGTCACCGTTTCACAAGCACCCGGGTGACATTATACGCCATTCTGTTGCTTGTTTCATGCTGATCTGCTGATGTGCGGTGGTCTGTCAGCAAAGAAGCGGTGAAATGTGCCAACCGGGAAGGGAAGACGAGGGCTGCTGGTTAGCAAAACACGGATGCAAACAAATGCAGGATATTCAAATAAGCTGTTTTACGAGGAAGGAAATGCATTCGACACATTTGTTCCACTAGGTGATGCGTTTCGGCTAAGTCACCCTTTTGTCTGACTAAAAGGAAGAAAAACTCCACATGGCACCTTTTTTTAAACCTGAAACTTTGTGCTCTAGATAACTGAAGGAGGTGCTGATCTTTTCTCTCACTGTTGCTAAGTACTTAATCAAAACTAGTTTAAATCAGGACAGTTTTGCTAAAAGTAAAAATGACGTTTCTTCTATGGCTTGAAGCTCTAAATGCTTAAAATATCTCAGGTGCTGTCGAGAATTCACAAGTACAAGCTTTTCATTGACAATAGCACGAAAACAAACACAAAAAAAAGAGGCCAGTGCCGGCCATATAGGTTTGCTCCTTCATCAAACACACTTTTAAATGGCTCCATTTACTTCCCTTAGAATCCTCCACAATCGGGATGAATTCATCTTACTGTACGCCGAGGCTGTGAATCAGAGCAGGCGAAGGAAGTGGGGTTTAGTTTATTGAGATGCAGCCAAAGTGTTTTCTCTTGCAGTATGCCATGTTTATTCCTGCGTACTTTTCTGTCCTTGCCTTAGTCAGCAGTCAGGCCTTATCTATCAGTGTCACAGCAAAGAGAGGCTGAACAATAAAGTACAGTTTGTACAGTACAATACGACGCCTCTGTGTTGTCATTGCTAACCTCGTTGCTTGCATCAACGAATGAAGGAAAGCGGTTGTTGCGTAATCCTCCCGCAGCAGGCTTTTCCGTGCGAGTGCATGTCAGCATACATTTACGTTTTCATGCGTGTGTGCGGCGCAATTTGAATACAGACAGGTTTGGTATGAGGCGCGCATGTGTTTACGCGGCAAGATGAACGCATCGACGCTTCAATGATATTCTGCAGATGAACTGTATGCATAAACGGATGGATGGATACTGGGAATCCCATCTTCGAGCATCTGTGGCCTCCCGTGCGTCTGTTTTGCTTGTCAAACGGTTATTTGACCTTCGCTGCTCCACTAAGCAGCCCGTGAGCTTTCATTTAAAACACGCAGCTATCTTCTGTGCTGGGTGTGCTGTGCCGGGTCGGTAGAGAGACGAACGCCGACGGTGCGCGAAATGCTCATTGTCCGTTGACAAGAAAATTGGTTATGAGTGCGTTTTGGATGGATGCTTTTGGCAATGGTAGACATGCAACACACACATCCAAACATCTATCTGCATGCAAGCCAATACACTCTTAGGTTGTCGGCAGATTAGGTGGAAGTAGGTCATGTTTTCTAATATGAGCAATAGCATAAAATGCACGTGTATGCATACAGCGACAAATGACTAATCAACGTGCACTCACATTTCATTCACTACGGTTCTAGGTGTAAATGTGTAGCCTCGTGATTTGAGCGCATGGCATCCGGGAGCTCTTTTGCCCCGAGTTCAGCCTTTCAGGCAGTGCTTCCCTCGGAGGCAGCGTTGCCCCGATTAAGCTGAAGTTATACAGTGAAGATGAATGCTCCAGTTGCAGTTTGGGTATACCTCCTGTATCCAGGTGTGAGAGGCATAATATGTACACAGCCAACTGTTTTATAGTCATTTTAAATTATTTATATCTCCTGCTGTCTGTTTGAGTTCAGCTTGGCATATGTAGTTCAGGCGCAGCATTTATCAGACTGCTAGAATGCTCTTTAATTAGTTAATTTCAGGTTGCTTGAAGGTGGACCCTACATGAATACAGTACAGACACAGAGGTGAGCACGATCTTGTTTTGAAGTGACAAAGGCAGTATAATTAAGGTAAGGTCATTTGAATCTATGCATTTAAATTAAGTAAGAGTATATGAGTGGATTTTTACACCACCTCTATTTTATTTTCTTCTTTTTAATTCATCAAGATTATACACAGCAAGAATAAATCGGCAAACAAAATGAAAGCTTCTTCTATGCGGGAGTTGGTCTTTAACCAAGACTGTCCTTGTGACAGTCTAGTATGAATAAAATCGGCCTTGTTTCACCTCCTCATCCCTGTCTACTCCTTCTTTGTCCCATTCTCCAGCCTCTCCTTGAAGATATGGAGGTCCTCCTTGGCTCATTTTACAGGACTGTATGTAATTACCAAGCGCTTACCTTTTGTGTGAGGAACATCAAGGAGACAGGGACCCTAGTTTAAACAAGGTCACTGTACAAGCAGTCCTCCTATCTCTACAACACACAATGTTCATTATAACGATAAGGAACAGGCTGGCGTCTCAGGCACCCTATAGACAACAAGCCCTTCAGGAAGCAGCTTCCTAATAGATTAGTAATAGAAATTAGCATGTGCTGCGTATTTACAAGAAGGGCAACAGCAGATGTTCCTCAGAGACTCGGAAGTCTCCATCGGCTCCTGAGCTGAAATGCTTACGTCAGTAATTACAGTAACTTTGCTACTTTTGATTGCTGGGGCATTTTGCTGCATCGTAGAAGACACTTTTCAATACGTAAGACGTAAACAGCAATGAAAGCTTAGCAATGCAAACGCAGATTTACATGAATCACAGGTGTATTTTTTGACCAGCATGATTACTGGTTCATGATAACTCTTTGACTGACTGTAGAGATTACCACGGACTGCCACGGTCTCCAGTGAATGGCATCAATCAGGGTAAAAGTTTTGAATGTGTGATTTAGTATTACCCAGCAATCATTTGGAACACTTGTTCTTGACTGCGACCACGAGAAAAATGTAGTAGAAGGTAGTCATGAAACCATCATGCTACTCAAGCATGCACACAACCCAAAAAAAAACAGAAGCAAACTGGCTTGTTTCTTCACTAAACGTCCACTGTGTAAGATTTAGGAGTATTTATTGGCAAGAATGGAATACATATATATATTAATATGTTTTCATTAGTGTATAATCACCTGAGCATAGGAATCATCGTGTTTTCACAGTGAGAGCGTGAGTTTTTTTTTTTCTTTTTCTTTTCATGCTTGGAAGGAGAGGGTGAGGCGTGCCTTGGTTCTGCAAGTTCACCACTAGGTGCCACTAAATCTTACACACTACACCTTGAGTCCTGCTCAATATCGCTGATGCTACCAGCTGTAACATCCAATCACCGTTTCCTTCTGCTTGTACAGCATTGGGTCGCAGTGGCAGCAGGTTTAGCAGAGTGTTTCAGACATCACTCTCCTCAGCCATGCATTCCAGCTGAGGGATTCTGAGGTGTTCCTTGGCCCGGAGTCTCCTTGTTAGTTGTGCCTGGAAAACTTCCAAAAGGAAGCTGCCCAGAAGGTTCCTATTAAGATGCCTGAACCACCTCAGCTGGCTCCTTTCGTCGTGAGTGAAAACCGAGCTCTTCACCCTATCCTTAAGGATAAGCCCAACCACCCTACAAAGGAAACTAATTTCAGCCGCCTCTATCCGCAATCTTTTTCTTTCGTTCACTGCCCCAAAGCTCATGGCCATAAGGTGAGGGATAGAACGTAGATGGACTGGAAAATGGAGAGCTTTGCCTTCCAGCTCAGCTCTCCCCTTCCCCCCCCAGAGGTCCAGTACAATGTCCGCAATATTGCTGACACTGCACCAATCGGCCAGTCCATCCTGTGCTCCATTTTCCTGTCAGTCATAAACAAGACCCCGAGGTACCCGAATTCTTTCGCTTGGGGATGCAACTGCTCCCACCTCAGAGGAAGAGAACCGTGGAGGTGCTGACTCTCAGCCGAGTACAATCATGCAACAACTCTGTATCCTCGGGAGTAATGAAGACTGTTGAAGTGTAAGGTGAAGTGTAAGTCACTTTTCATTGACAGAACTGCAGACGCTTTATTAGCATTGTAGAGCTCACACTAATGATGCCGGAACCAATATGTGCTTTGACCCGTGTCCATGCAGCAGAATATTATTTCTTGATTGAGAATTTGTTTCTGGTGTCAGTCTCCAGCAGCTTGTATTTCGGCACAGCTGTGTGTTTTCTTAATTTCTTGTCAGGTTTTAAATTATTTGTCTGAAAACAAACATGTGAGCACATTTTAGTCGTACTCACAAGCTCCTGCTCTCCGAGCTGTCACGAGTCGAATTAAAGGTCCGCCCTATTACCTGCAGATGGTGAAACACTCCTCCGCCGCACTTTCAACTTTCTCATGGTTAGGCTCTCCTCTTATCTTTCCTTGATTCTCTCTCTTCCAGATATCCCTTCCTTTTTTTCCTTTTCCTTTTCTCTGTGTCTGTTTTCTCTCCTTCTTTTTACTTTTCTTACCCCAGTCCTCCTCCCCTCTACAGGTTGCCCCTTTCATCTTGTTCTCCTCCCAGCTCTCCTTCCCTGCCCCCACGCCCTCCCTTTACTCTGAACTTCTCTATCCTCTGTTCATCTCCCAATTATCTCCCTACCTTTATCCTCCTCTAGCTGCGTTCTCACACCCTCCATCAATCACCACATCATCCTCTCTCTCTCTCTCTCTCTCTCCCTCCCTCCCTGCCTCCGAGACTCAGCTCTGCTTGGCACGTTGTATTTACTCAGCCCGTCACTGGCTGCCTCTGTTTATTACCTATTCAGCGATGAGGCAGGAGAGACAGACAGAGCCGGCACTTCGGAGAATTTTCCTCCCAGCTCTCCCGCTGCTGTCGCTGAATCTTAAAATGCTGCGTTGGAAAATTGATTGATTCAGGGCTTTTTTTTTCTTCTTTTTTTTTTGTCCTTTCATCTTTTTCAATTTATTCTGCATCGAGTGACGACTTCTGCCTGTTACGTCAAACAAAGTTCACATGACCTGTAATTACCGCGAGCTGGGGGCGGGGGGCTGGATGGTGGAGATGGATCACCTAAGGCACTGAACAGAGGATAAGTTTCTGTTGTATCTTATCCGAATGAAATCTCAAGTTAAGCTCTAATGGATTATAATAATGAATATGCCATCAGTTCTGGGAACATGGGAAATAAACTATGTGCTTTATCCCTAAGCTTATAAACTTCTTTAGCATTAAGGCAACATACAGCTCTGTTTACATCGACTTAATTAGATAGCGCATATGCAGATTCTCCCGTGCTGGGGTGCAGATAAGAACAGAGAAGCACGTGATGCTGCATGTTAATTTCAGGATGTGACAGGAAACAGGTGAGAATGACTGCTTGGACTTTCTCCATGTATTCATTGTTAGAGTTCCAGCTCTGTGTTCAGCTCCTTCTGCAGACAACAAACCTTTTTCTTGGATCTCACAACGCTCACCTTTCTTCTTGTCCTCTCATTTGACTTTGTTTCCTCTACCTGCAGGCTGCCTCCCCCCTTCACAATGCAATCAGATTCTGAAGCGTGCTCTGCCTGCCCCTCAAAGCTATCACAGGCTTTCACAATAGCCCGAGGCAGTCTTTTGATCAACCCAGAAGCTTGATCTGAACACCTCGAGGTGCTGCTTAAAGCGCAGCGGGGGGGGGGGGGGGGGGGGGGGGGGGGGGGGGGGGGGGGGGGGGGCATGCGCAGAGGTGAGATGTAGCTACGCTCCGTTGACGACGGAGCTGCCAAAGATGGCGGAGAATACTCAAGAGTCGGAGAGCTTGCATCAGCTCAGGCAGAGTAAAACGAAAGCTTAATAATGACTACTTTTAAATTCCATTATTGATTGGTTGATATTCCATTATTAAAACAACAAAAAAAAATCCAGTGGAGGAATAAAAGAAGGTATATATTAAGTCCACTTACATAGAATTTTGAGATGCTTGTACTTACCCACTCGGCTCAGTCCATCATACAGCCTTGACTGGGAGCTTCAAAGCTTTGGGAAGTTTTGGTATTTAGACTGCTAGGAACAGATACTTAGACCGCTGGGAGGAGGTTTTTAGTCTCATGGCAAGTCAGGAATGTGAAGATGAGGGATGGAGCTACTTCCATGCCTGAACCGGACTCGGGCTTTGCAGGACATGACAGAGTCTAAGAGACCTAAGAGTCTAAGAGAATGCTGACAGAGGAAGCTAATGAGAAAAGGGTGACCGAGCAAGAAAGGTGTAAATCGCATTAACGCATGGCCAGGCCAGGTCTGGGTGGGCTGTTTACTTAGTTTACAGCTAACACAGTTATATAGATTGCTGAATTACAAGCACGGATCAATCCTAACTGTCCTCAAGGAGCTTCTATGTAAAAAAAACAACAACATTTATTTTAACGTCAGTTATGAGCCCAAATCCTAAAAAGATTTCTTAAAAGATTAATCTGCTAATACCTATGATTAAAAGTTAGGGTTGGATATGCTTTAGTGGCATCTACCAGTGTACATCATACCCTCCTAGCAAAGGAAGGAAAATCTATGGTGGCCTAAAAAACAGGAAAGGCCCTATCTTATCTAGAGCCAGTGTTACTGTAAGTCTGTTCGGGGCAGCTGCAGAATTATGGCATTGATTTTTGCCATATCCTGTAAATAGAGCGCTCATAATCTTACACACTGGACCTTTAAAGGCCACCTCAACTCAACTATTTCATGGAACTTTTTTTGTGTGCCATCAAAGGGATAGTCTCAGATATTTGACATTTAAAGGGGATACATTCGGGGAGCACAATAAAAAAGGAGAAAATACTTTTTAAGAAATCAATAACGGTGCTTACAGTGTGACAGTGTCTGAAAACTCTCCCCACGTGTCTTGGTAATGTGGATGTTATATGTTGCACTTGACTGCTCTATTAGACAAAAGTGACTTCATGTTGTATCTTTTTCTGCGTTTCTCATGCGCGACCTCCAGATTTTTCAAAGGAAGCACACTTGGCAGGAGTCACAGGGTGGAGGCCTTCGGTGGCAGGGCGGATTTGTTTTTTTGATCAAATTCTGAAATTGTTCGATTGAAGAAAAAAGAGGAAATTGCCATCCTGAAGTGGCTGTGGTGTCTGGATCCAGACACTTGCAATGTCTTGAGGTGGAATGGCTTTTTTCTTCGATGAAGATGCTATCTGTCTAGACTTTGGACTCCTGGAACAAAGCCTATAACTCACACATAGGACAGAAACAAACAGGGTCTTCCCATGACAGAGGTGAGATGAATAAGAACCCCCCAAGCGTTTCTATATTGCATGATTCCAGTCAAGTGCAGACATCCACAGTGAGCCAAAAACCATCCAGTGTTAAGGTTACGTTTTCCTCCACACCATCTACCAGAGCCTAGGTAAGTTAGATATCATTAGATGCCAGCTGCAGCCACTCCTCTCAAACATCAAGTTACTGAAGAGAACCATGAATTTAAAAAATCATCAATGACGAAAATGAACACCGCCATCGGATTATATAGCAACTCAGTGCTCAGGTGGGAACCTTAACAAAGATGGTTGCAGCTTTAATTGACCAGCAAACAGCAGGCATACATGCAACCCACTCAAAGACTCTACCTGTCCAAACACTAGGCCAGCTCCAGCCACACCCCCCTCCTACATCCATTTCCAGCAAATTACCTCCTCCCACACCAGGCCAGCTCTATCTCACAAGGACAGTTAAAAACCCGGCTGTAACGTTTAAACCTGGGCTCAGAGAATTGTGACCACTGTTTTGTGTCAGGATTTAGAACGTCTGGCTGTTTAAGAAAGGTGAGGTAGCAGGGAGACAGAGATCAGTCTCTGCTGAAGGACAACCATGGAAAATCCCATCTGTAGCACAACTGACTATTAGAAAAAGTCTGCTCAAATGTTTCATCAGCTGTTATACAGCAACGGTGTTATTCGACTCTGGCTCACAAGTAAACATCACAGACGAGTCTTGAAGAGAGACATTGTTTCCCAATCAACCAGTATGACCAATGTAAGAGCGCCTTGAGTCGACTTGAGGGGAAAGCTTGAATCTGCACGCGGCAAATGGACAGTCAATCCCATATGACAAATTGATGGAGCTAAAGGTTAACCTCACAGGGAATGACAATCAAAACCTTGCAATAAAAGCCATCATCCAATAAGACAATCTAAAATGCGGTCACAATCAGAGTGGGTAAAGAGAATGTGCGTATTTGGGTGTAGTAACACACATCTTGACCTGTTGTCCTATATGAACCATCAGAAGAAAGCACAACCTTAGAACAGCTAAACATCGGGGAGGGTATTTTAGAGATCAGTAAGAGCAGGTGGTCATTGGGCAACGTGCCAGTCAAATTTCCATTCACACTGGGCATTCAATTATTTTCTCAAAGATAACCCTGTTGGGCTCCATCCAGCACATAACCAATGTCCTTGAGATGGGAAAGAGCAGGTTGAGACGCCACAGGTCACCATCCCTATGTCAACCCCCCCGAGGACTACACCTACTGAACCTTGGTGACCACCTGTTCACCCGTCATCTTAACCCAGAACATTAATGGGTGGTTGGGAAATGCTTCATAAGGAGGATGACACTGGATGTATCCCCTCTCTCCAGATGTCAGTCAGGCTTACAGATGCCGTGTCTGTTCTGCGGGCTTATGCTTAGTTTCCAAAGCCCTTGTACGGGGAAGAAAACAAGCACATCCAGGAGTTGTTAGTGAAAGGATGGATTCTAAAACCCCAGTCACCAAAAGATTTGTGTGTTGACTATCAACTGCCAAACAAAAAGACTGTGCCAGACAAACTCGCTTGGAGACTATAACTGGTTCTTAGATCGGGGAAAACCTATCAACAACACTTCCAGGTGTTCCAGCCAATTATTTTGCTAGGATGTGAGTATGTTGGCCGCCTGGTCTCTACAGAAGGGATGGGAGTGGATCTGAAAGATGTAGAGGCAGAACAGGCATTGAAAGAGAAAACCACACAGACCGTAGTGTGTGTCAGGAGACTGTTGATGGTCTGCCAGAGACAGATGCCAGATGTTCACCTACACATCTCACAGTCAACCAACTCAAGATGAGCGTGATAGGGACTCAGCCCACAGTTCACACTCACCAATATCCACAACCTTACTTTGTGAGGTTACTATTGAATATTCTAGGCCAATTTTAGTATCCACCTTTAGTAATCACATAATTGTTTTTGAATCATAATTATCCTCCTTTGGTTCTTCAGACATCTCAACTGTACACTGGACATGTGGAATGTAGAGGAACCTGAAGCATTTAGGCTAAACCTTCATTCAGGATTTTCTCCACCTGCCTCTAATCCTTTCCAGGGTTAGAGGGGCAGCTGCCAATTCTAGTATCCATTGTGTGGAGGGCAGGGAAACACTGCAGGTGGTGATTCCACTGCAGAGCTACACAGACAGGCACATATTCACATGGGCCGTACAGGCTACACAGCTCTGGACCTCAAGGTCAGCTCTGGATATCTTAGAAGACTGCTTACATCTTCAAGGGCACAAACCTAACTGCTAATAAAGACTGGAAGGAATTTCCCCACACACAGCTTTGGTGCAAAGAGTAAAAGTGATTCCTCAACTCCGTCTGCTGGCTAAGTTCAAGTGGTGATAAAAGATTTCTTAAATTAAAATGTGTGTTAAAATGTCAGTTGGTTGCAAATCTCGTCTTCCTGGTGGCAACTTTCTGCAGCTCGTCTGTATCACTGATAGAAACATCTGATCTGTGTTTTGGGATTATTAAATCTCATGAGAACATGGAGACTGGCATATTAACCCCTCAAAATTAAGTCAGACTCCATGATCCGACCTCGCTCTCTTTGCAATGTGGACACTTTTTCTGCATGGGGCACACGTTTGCTGACTGAACAGAAAACCAGACTATCTATCTGCTATTACAACTACGGCAGGTGTTTTATGTTTTGGTGATCGCTCACACACCCACACCCCTGTCACATACCTCACCCTCACCCGGAGAGCAATCCATTCATTCAAGACGTCGCGGTCTAAAAGTAAGTGGTGAGGTCGTTCCGTCGGGGCTGTTGGTGTTAGCCCGCTTTGTCTGAAACTCCATGCGTCTCTTCGGAAATGTATTCCCTTTTCTCGGACATTAATCCCAGGGGCGTGTCTAAATCTAAATTGGCGGAAAATCTGTACAAACACTGATAAATTCATGAGATATACTTTGGTTTTCTTATTTTCTTTATTATTTTTTTACCGAACATGAACTTAAAATGCTTGCAACTGAAAAGAACTTTCTGTTCTTGAGGGTTCAACATGAGTGTTTTGTTTTCTGTGTTTCTGAGTGCTGCATGTGATTGACTAACTGACAAATATTAACTCACAAACCTGACAAAAGGTTTGCTTGGTGCTGACACTCCCAAGCACTCAGGCGTAGCCTTACCTTGTTTCTAACACTGCAAGAAAACAACAGTTATTCCAGAATATGCAACATATAAGCACAAAACGGAAATCACAAGGTTTTAAAACTAGATTTTGACACAGTCAAGCACGTCGAGACAGGCCCCCAGGATTAGACACAAATTTGCCTCAAGGCAATTTTCATGCTAGTTTATATGCTTTAGTGGTGCAGATACAACAACAACAGTTTGACCCTCCGGCAGTTTTGCCAGTTAAACCAGCCCCACACATAGAAAACGAGCTAACGTAATCAAACTGGAGTCTGACCACTGAACCTCTTACCGGTCCTTCAAGTAGATTTCATCTGTAATTTCAGGAACCACACAAGTTTTTCCGTCATTTGGACTCAATGACTGAGACTAAGACCCATTCAGACAGCTTGATATGAAAGCCCCTTTCACGCAACTAGCAAGAGGAGGCGTGGGACGAGAATGGGATTGTAATTGGACACTTAATCACGAGGAAGTGGTGTTTTACGGCCAGAACTGATGACCCTTAATGAAAGCCAGGGATGGTTTGGGGTGCTGGAGGAAGAAAGAAAGACTGTCTTTGCTAGCCCTGATGCAGTGGGACCGACCGTACTGGCTGAAATATGCTGGTGTCGTCTTGAAAAAGCGAGCATCACGAGCTGAGTTTATCTACCTCCCATCCCTCCCTCCGACTTATTCTCTGTCTCCCTCTCCCCCGTCTCACCTGGACCCATTTTCTGCTACAACATGACATTTCTAGTAGTTAGCTCTGAGGCAGAAATCGCTGACCCTGGACAGTGACCCCTGTCATTACCACTGAGACTCTATATCTATTCTCTGTTCTGTTGGAGCACACAGACAGAAAGCAAAAGGAGGGCAAAGAGAAGGGCACAGACAGTTGACCAGACAGGGGTAGAAAATGACAAATGCGGAGCACGGGTAGAGTGAAAAAGGGGGGGAAGTAAAAAGATGTGAGAGAGAGAAGGAAATGACGGAAAGCTATGTGGCGACCGAGAAAAGAAGAGACAAAAAATGAGCAGAGAGGAGGAGTAGAGTGGGTGGGGAAAAAAAGAGAGAATAGTGAGATCCAGTGATTGAGACAAAACGTGGAGAGCATGGACGGAGAGAAAGCAGGCGCCTACCCTCCTCTTCAGGAACGGAAATGGAGCGTACAGAGGAGACAGAGCTCAAAGCCGCTGCCGAACACGGCGCAGTGGATCCATCTCATGTGCGTCGAACGAAGGTCAGCCTCATTTGTTCTCCGCAGAGACAAGGGGGTCCTTCATGTGACGAGAGACGGAGAGATTGGGGGGGTGGGGGGCACAAAAAGGGATGAAAGATGAGTCCGTCAGTGATGGGAAACATGAAGGTTGATCCTATTTGTGTGTTCCTGTCTCAAGCAGACACGGACCCGCGCACAGAAGTGACAGAAGGGAATACATTTGATTGTCAAACAGGTGCTTCTCATGAATGTCTAATTGTGTTTCCCGCGCCAAATACAACACGATGGCCTTCATCACACAGTTTCATGGCATCCGGTAAATTCCTTCCTCCCCAGGTCACTCTTCAAGGCCGAACAAGGCAACTTTTGCATGTCGGGAGCCCAGAGTGACAGAATGAACTGAAGTTTGAATAATTCAAGTCTAAAAATATATTCAGGGTTAAAAAAAAAAATGACAAGGGACCGGGGTGAAAATGTTTGCTTTGTAAACGATGTGCGAAATGAATAATGAGAGAATCACTTTTTTTTTTTTTTTTCTCCGTCTCACTGTGAGGTGTCAAAACTTCACACCTGACTGCAGCGCCTGTTCGTCACGAGCCTCTCTGGCTGACTTTGCTTCAGTTCTTTGTGAATGAGAGATGTGAACTTTAAACGATGGACCTTTGCCTCTCCGAGTGGACGGCGTCCCTTATTGACCACACGGCGCTAACAACATTAATCAACGGCTGCTTGCAGATCAGCTGTGTCGGCAAAGGTCCTGTTGTTGTGCATGCTGCCTCACCAACATGGCTCCTGGGGAACAGAGCATTCATTATTAATGTTATTAATTACACTTTGCTTTGTGCTTTTACTAAAGGATATGCAAATGCTAATTTGAGCAGGTTATGTAGCCTCATTCCACCTTACTGAACTGCCCACAATTCATTTGTTCACTACAAAACAGAGGGAAAGGTTAGGTTACACAAAATGGCTGTTTGATTATGAGGCCACACATTTTGAGATACTTTTAGTTGGAGTATAAAGTTGCACTTTTAAAAAGTATAGTCAAAACGTTGGCGTGCACACAACACGCCATAATGCAATTAAAGATTAAAATGGTGGAGCTCACAGCTGCAAACCATGAAAAGAAATTGTGGATCATAGTAAGACACATTGCAACACAGACATTGGTTCCCCGTTGAATGATTCAAAAGAATCTGTGGCACTAATTTGTGCCACAAATGGAATGGAATTAACAAATGGAATTAATAAATGGTCCAGACCTGGTCCAGAATTATAAATCCATAAGCTGATTTTGTTTTCCTTGTTTAAATAGAATATTAATCATCTAAAATATGGAACTAAAGCAACTGAGCAAGTTTTGGAGTTTGTAATGAATATTGGCATGTTTGGCACAGCAAATTCTTTCTCAGTATTACTGAACCAGTATCACGCTCTGTTTCACCTACTGTAGGCTCTAATATTATCACATCTATATGTCTGTGAGCGTCACATGACTGCCTCTAATATTATTCATGGGCTACTTTCCTGCAGAGCATTTTTTTTTTAGCATCTAACATCAAACTATCAGCACAGAGCTGCACTGATCAGTGGAAGTTTCAGGTCCGCTAGTAAAACTACTGACGCTAAGCAAAAGGTCATCAGTTCAGTCCCCCCCGTACTGGCAGTAAAGTCTGAAAATAAAGCGCACTGCTCTGCTTTAAAAAAAAAATATATATTTTTTTTGTCTGCTTTTTTCTGACTGCAGGACCTGAAGCTCCCCTGAGTCTTTTGTACTCTTGCCCCCACATTTGGAGCTCATGCTGCAACTTTCTCTGTGTTGATTAAGAAAAAAAAAAATCCACATCCACAAACCCATTTATACAAACGAGAAATGATAGACTACGTGCACTGATGCATGACAATCAAAGAAATATTGCTCCTTTGACTAAACAAAGAAGACAGACTGCTGGTCTCTGTCTGTCGAGCCTTTATTTTTGTCCCTTTTGTTTTACAGTTTGAATGCACAATATATTTAAAAAAAAAAAAAACTGATTAAAATGTGTGCAGAATGGATTTAGAGCTATTTGGCACGTTGGGACGCTTGACTAGAACAGAGCCATTGTTAAAGTTATTAGTGACAGCTGTGTTTTTCCCACTGTGACGAGTCAAAACGTCCACAGTGGAAACACCTGTTGAGATGAGCCGCTCACAGCTGCAGAACATTGAAGCTCATTGTGGACGGGGGTCAGACAGTTACAAAAAATGTACCTCATTTAGCTGCATTTAGCTTTGTGTTGCTGAAGTTTATTTGCCAGAGGAAAGTTTGATGAACGCCCAGAGTTACACATGTGGCACAATCTTGAAGTATAGTATGAAGATATTATGAAGTATGAACCATGGTGTCCATCTATACAAAAGAAGGACATACAGGAGATTAATTAATGTACTTAATAATCAGATCAATGGTAGAAATAATTGGCTTTTAATTAAAATAAAGACCGTAAGAAAAACTTAAAGATCTTTGAGCAGGGGGATCATCTGAGCCAGGCTTCTAAGGCGCTGGTGGACAAGCGATGATGGAGGGCTACCGTCGCACAACTATCAGGAACAGAAGAGCATCTGTCTTGAGCTCAGATGAGGAGCGGACACTGATGAGCCGGACAGGAGAAGGAGACCATCAATCAACGATGAAATCATCCCCTTTGGAGATCTGTGGTGGCTGCAGGTGAGGGTGAAAAACCTAACATCTTTTGCTGTGTCGAAATGTCTGTAGCTGTAAAAATAGCGTCGAGCTTGAGAACATCAGCAGCCAGCATCTGCTGTGTCCTTCACACAGTTTATTAAAAAGGTATGTTAATGACACGCAGGCAGACAGCTTCTTTAATGCAAGAAAGTGACAGATTTTTCTCTTGGGGGAAAAACATTGATGGCACAAGTTTCCCAATCGCTGAGTCAGAGGTGGAATCCTCGTGATTTAGTGCCATGGAGGACGACACGCTAAGCTGTTAAATATCACACTCTTAGTACTGTAGATTCCCTCCTCGCCTACACAAGGCTTCCCTCACATGCTGAAAGTGTTGGTGCTTTGTTGGAAGAAGGTGTGTGTGTGTGTGTGCAAACACTTTTGAGTTGCTGTTTTTCATTTAATTGTGCGTGCATGAGCGCCTGGGTGAGAACTGCATTGTTCGCTCATGCGCGCAAACGTGTGTGTGTGTGCATTCTGTTGCACGCGGCATTCTGTTGCTCGTGCTAATTACCTTTTATTTCTCAGCAACAGTGGCGACTGCCGCTATTTCAGAGAAGTGCAACATCACACCATCTCAGGTCGGCCGGGCTGCTTGCCTCGTTTTCGAAGGTTATCCACACGTTTTCTTTTTCAGTATTTTCAATGCGGTCTCATCGCGGCTGACAATTGGCGGTTTCAGTTCCATTTATATCATGTCTGTGACTGTTTGCAAAACAGGTGACGCTTTCACACGGACAGGCGACGGAACATCGAGCATCCTTTTTTAATACACCGAAATCATGTCAACTTTCATCCCCGAGCACTCATTTATATTAAGAAACGTCTATTTACAACTGTAACAGTATATTTGAGAATGATGCCCCCCCCGAGTCTGGCATTCCTTGCAACACCAACGACTCATGCTTTTCTGTTAAGAAGCTAAAAATTCAACTGGAAAGCTGGTGGGAAAAATGTTTTCTTCAAAAATAAATTATAGACCAAAAAGTTAGCAATCTCAGTATTTAATGATGCAGTTATGGAGTTATTTGTATTGGCAGTCATCCCCCCAGTTTAGGGTGTTTTTTGAAAGTCCATATAGCTGCAGCTGTAACACTGAACATGACTGTACACACACTATACTCTGAAGCATTTTCTCTCTGGCTGGTGCCGTTAGTCTAACCCCATTTTGCTAGACTCCCCGATTACATAAGACCATCTCCATGAACCATAGTCCTCCATGAAACCTCTGGGACTCCCGACAGCACTGTTGTTGTTGTTGTTGTTGTTGTTTTCGCTGCTGCTGTGGGGTAATACGCTTGTTGTGTCTGTTTTTGTACGTGTGTGCATGGACTCTGAGTGGCGCTTCATTATTTATGTGTGTGCAAATGAAGTGGAAGAGATAGTACGGGGAGAAAAGACAAAACTCCGGGACCAACAGTGAGACTCAGAGTAAGTGGAGAGAGAGAGAGAGTTTTGCCTTTTTTTTTTTCCAAACGAGCCTGCCAGCAACTTCTCCTCTGCTCGCTTGTGCTTTTTGTTGTGGGAGTAATTACATGCGGCCCAGGGCAGGAGGTGTCTCCTCTTTGTCTGATCTGGAAGACAGCCACCGCTCCACCTACAGCTGAAACAGGATGTCTCTGCTCCAACATGGTGCTAGGGATTAGAGCGCAGATAAAAACAAACAGCCAGTCCAAAGGTATTCATATATACGGTTGTTATGTGGCTGTGGGCAGGCTTGTCAGCCAGGACAAACTAGTAAACTAGTCAGGCAGTGGGCCATCGATGCTCAGTAGAGATGCAGAGTAACCGCTGTGTGTTCTTTGGCTCGGTTCCTGAGAGAAAGCTACTGAGGTCACAGCAAACTCAAAGAAAAGTTTGGCTTCTTGATATCTGAAATCAGAGGGGGGAAAAAAAGGTGTCTCTTTTCTTTGCTAAGTCACTTTTGCTTTATCTTAATGGAAAACACCAGAAGGTAAAAAGAAAAGGTGCTCTGCACTCTGCAAGTGACTTTGGACAAAAATGTCTGCCAAAAAAAAGACGTTAAAGATAATTCATGATCAGGAAAAGACTAGACGACAAGGAGAATCCTCATAAATCCAATCACGCAACAACAAAAACTCTACAAGGACTTTGGGGGATAGAAATATCTCTTATCCTTTTTCTCAAGGAAGGTTTGATGTCTCATCGGCTGGCGAAGATTCAAAAGGAATCATTGAAGCAACCTTTAACTCAACCCGCAGACTGTAAAGAACAGAACAAAACAAATCTGGGAAGATAGAAGCAGCTAAAACAAGTAAAATAAGACAGCTGATTGCGGAACAAAGGGGCACAAAGAATAATTCAAATACCACATTTCATTTCCTTTGTGTACATTAAAAAACAAAACCTACCTTCATAACACATACTGTGCTAATTCTACATTCATTTTATAGTTTTAATATCAGATCTCTTTCCCAGATGAACCTCCCTTTTCATCCTGTCACGCTCCACCTGTCCAGGTGTCCAAGATTACCTGACCTGGTCACCTGGCCGCCCAGCTGCTTCCCACGAGTCAGGAAACAGATGACATATCATCAGTATTACCATAGAAGGTCACCTTTTCTACCAGCGTGTCTGCATTTCCACTCTTAGCTTTGTTTGCTTTTCACTCTCCCTGAGCAAAGAATAAAGCGCCTCAGTTCACTGTTAAAAAATCTTTCTAATCAAAAGAGTTCCACCTACCTCTGCCTTTCTAATCTAAACCTCTATCTCTGAGTCGTTCCACGACTACTGCTGAACAGGCTTTATCTCAGAACAGGAAACCCAATTAAACTTTATTTGGAAGAAAGCAACAACAAACGTATATATATAAAATGCTGATATTGACTGAAGGAATTGATATTTAGTATTTGGGGGAAGCAGCAGTTTGACTGGCACTTGGGCGGTGGTAGCTGTCCCTTTACAATTCACCCGCTGACAAAGGTGAGGCAAACTAATCTGAATCTTACTTGACTGACTGACCCGTCTTGTGAATTATTTGAAGCTCCATTAGAGGCCCTGCACTCCTACACAGGTGCTTTGAATTATTCTGACTGATTAGATCTCTGCTCAGGTTGAAGTTTGGTGGATCCGTGCTGGAAATGATGCGAGGGCTCTATAAATGCTTACGGTATAATTTGCACTAATAACTGACAACACCTGTGTGGGTGTGCCTGTATTTATATAGCCGTTTGTTAGATTACTACTTTAAATGGGAAACGTTGGTTAGCACTGCTGCTCACGCTCAGAATCAAGACTCGACCATATGTTTTCTCCACCAGTTCACCAGTTATTTTAGTCAAGCCAGCAGCATGGATTCAAGATTAGTTAAGATAGACTTTATTGATCCCACGCTGGGGTAATTCACTTGTTAAAGCGGCTCACAATATATAAAGTGGAATTTAAAAAATCCGTTAGCCGTCAGCTCCTCCATCCTGCTGGGGAGAGATCTTACGTTTCCCATGATAACAACTGCTCTTGGCGCTTAGATCCAGCTCTGCATCCCTGTCTTCTTCTCCTCACTTCAGCAGGGATCCTTCCACAGAGAGTATGCTAACACTGCCTAGCGCTAACAGCTGTTCTCTAGTGTAAACCCTGTGTAAAGTTTTTTTCTGAATGGGTCACCGATGTATCATGAAGTGTGACGGATAAAAAGGCAAACCACTAATCTCCATAGTCCATATTTGCACAGAATGGATGAAGATGGCGATGTCGACTCTTAGTCTTGTTTTTAAAGTTTTGGCAGTGTGTATGCGCCACACACTCTACAGTGTCTCTGGAGTGGTGATCAGTGGTGCAACCCACAAGAAAGGTCACCTGAAATCAACAGGATTAGGGAGGACAACTGACCCGGCCTTTAGGAAGTCACTGTGAGCTGTTTGCTCAAGAAGCCACAGTGGGTAAAATGTTGAGCAAACATACAGCAGCCTACCTGAGTGGGAGACAGAAAATAAATGACGAGGAAGGTGTAAGCTGTGGACAATACTGGATGACTATACGAGGAACATAATAAGGTGCAAATATCATAGATGTACAATGCATTTCTAGGGCTTATGGTGTAGTTTACACCCCATTCAGAGGTTTTCATAAAAATATTTATACTGCTATGAATTGAAAAACAAGCCATTTCAATTTAATCAGCGTTGCATGAACAAAAAAAAAAAAGAAAGAATACCCTCTCAGCGGATCAAAAAGTAACGCATTATTTTTCAAGATTTGCAAGATTTTCTCTCAACAATAATCTCTACAAGTGAAGAAATCTTTCCTGCCATCTGTGAAGTGCTTGTATGAAGCAAATAGGTGGGTCAAACATGAAAAATAACTGTCAAATCAGCTGCTTTATTTCTTTTACTAGATTTACCGTTTTTTCGGACTCCTTTCACCATGACTTGTGGCTATGAACAGAAAAAAAGCAGCAAAGTTGAACCTAAAGCAAATAAGATGTTGATAAATTTGGAAGTCTATGATTACACCTGACTTTTCTGATGATTGACATGCCGTTGAGTTAAGTGTAAGTATGTTCGCTCCTTGTCTCTGTGTGTGTGTGTGTGATCCTCCGAGCTACGTCCCGGGAGACTGCTGAGTGTGTTGACAGTGTATTTAGGGAGCTTTTAACTTAATATACGCCTCAAACCCCATAGCAACCAGGCGCTTTTCATTCCTTTGCACGTCACCATGGAAACGCTGATGTTCATTAAATTTCAGCTTCTCTTTAAAGATATTAAAACAAAATGAGAGGGGGGGGAAAAAATCCTATATTGAAGCAAACAACCCTAAATGCAAACATCCACACTTATAAAATGTGTGTCTGTGGTTAGAAACTGCACGAAGGTTCTGCTTCATGCAACCCTCCGGGGATGCTCGCTTGCTGATTGAGGTGGAACTCATGGGGGCTGCACAGCGAGCAAACACGCAGGCGCTGACAGTCTTTACGCATGGGACGTGGAGAGGGAGATGGCGGACGGATACTATATACCATATTTGCAGACTTGAAATCCTGTCTGGCGTTGCCGCCGTGGCCCCAGTGTGGCACACATACACACGAATGAATAGAGTTAGCTGCGGGAACTGTATGGTCAAGCAACTGAAAGGCCGACTGAGAGTCTCCTTTGGGAAAAATCAATTTCCATACATCTGAAGTTCTGTGTGTGTGTGTGTCTGTCTGTCACACCGTGCAGATTCTCACACACACACACACGCACGCAGGAATTGCATTAACCCCTGATAGACGTGGTGAGAAAGTGTGTGCAGAGGTGACAGAGTATTATAGAAGGAATGCATCTGCTCCATATAAATGAGCAGGAGTGGGACATGCCAAGCAGTGGCACACTTTCACATACACTGCGCACACTCATTTGCACGGGCCCATACAAAACATAGACACCCATACAGCACGCACACCTCCGCGCGCTCCGTGCATTCGAGGAGGCAGCTACACCTACATGGTGCTCGACCCACGCAGCAGCAGAAGCCCGAGCCTCTCTCCTCGACTCATTACAGAAAAGCCACAGTGCAACTGCAGATGGGGACCCTGGGAAACTGCTGTGTTTATCTATAGAGGATGGAGGCAGACTGAATATGTATTAGACCAGCTGAGAGTCTGAGATGGATTCTCTATTGCTCTCTCTAACTGAGGTTTAGCGGGACGGTATCGGCGCTGGGGTAAACAGCAGGTGATTGTGTGTATGTGTGTGTGTGTGGATGTTGGCTGGGGAGAACGTGATTCATATGCATTACACCTACTATATGCTCATGGTCACCAAATGGAGATGGAAAGATTTTGTGGGGTAGGAATTGGTTGTATTCTGAGAGGATCAGCCCGTGCTACATACCATTATTGGATATAGATGAACAAACACAGCATCCCTCTGGAAGTTTTCATGTTTTATTGGCGTACAACATCAACTTCTGACACTGGTCAACAGAAAAAGACCTAAATGTAAATACAGATCTCTACAAAGTGATCTAAATGAACTACAAATATAAAATACAACAGTGTGAAGCCCCTAAAGGTAAAAAAAAAAGTACCTATTCTTTGCAAAAGTCAGGTTTCATTGCAGTTGTAAGTGAATGTGAGTACAGTATTCGTGTCAGAGACGCATTTATAACCATTTTTAGCGATAGAATTTCATCACTTATTTTATTTACATTTCAGCCGTTCACACCCTGTGTTAATCTTTGTAAGAATATTATTCTGTCACCTTGTGTTGTTTGTCACTTTGACAGCTATTCATAATAATGATGACTGCTATAAATAACCGGGGCTGTGTTTTAACAGTCACATGTAACGGCAGCTGTTCCGGTGCTGTTGGAGCTTGTGAAACCTGTGGAGCACGCGACGCAATCTGCAGAATTGCTCCTTTCTTCTTTGCCGTTCGTCTCATTGACAGGCCCAATGAGTGATGGAGCCGACACGAGTATCGATATGCCAAAGGTGTTCATGTACATCCATTTATGGCTAACTGAGTGGAAATGAGGCTTGTGCACGGTGAAAAAATATTGTGTACGCATAATTCTGTCTTTGTGCGAACACACAGTTTTATCAGTCTGCCCCCTGATGTTGCTGTGTTTTCTTTTTCTTTTTTGAACACATGCTTTTCTGGACGTTAAAGTCGCCAGGTCTGATTTCATTACACTCTGTCACACTTTGCTTTTATACCAACTTTTCCACCTCAAATTTTTTGACTTTATTTTATTTTTTTTTAATGCAAAAAACAAAAACAGAAAAATGGAAATATGAAATGGAAACGTGGAGGAAGCAATCCACCATTTTTTCCAGCAGAGGACCATGAACTCAGACTTTAGAGGTACTGACTCTGATGCACAAACCGACCCCGTGCACGCTGGAGGACGCGGTCTGATGAAGCCGAGAGAAAAGAGCGGAGACAATTCAGAGGTCTGCGTGTTGGACACACTCCTGTCCCTGTCTGTGCCTTCAGATTCTGTCCATGAATATCACATCAGAATCAAACAGAATCAGTGACAAGGGACCACCCTGGTGGAGGCAAACACACACACACACACACACACAGTTGATCACCATTAATTAGTCAAGTGACTTCAAAAACCGATCATTTAAATGCTGATGTGTCTTATCAAATGGGGTGCATACTTGTAAACATATTATTTATATTTAATGTAGCTCACTTCGCTTTGACATTAAAGACCCCTTTTCCTGATGATCAGCGTTCAACCCCTTGATTCAAAGTATAATATACAGAGCTGGAAAAGTTGAAGATCAACTGACTTCAGATGAGAAAGTGGCACCGCCCTCTCTCGTGAGCTCGATGCTGCCTAGTTACCGGGAGAGATTGAATGTTTCTTATCTAAATATGCAATACAAATAGTGTATAGTTCGACAGGAGTTCACCTGAGATGAGGCAAAATGGAGAAACGATGAAGGAGGGAATTCAAGGGGACTAAAAATGCCCTCTGAGTATCTTGGAGTATGTGGAGAAATCATTAGGACTTACTCCTGAGCTTGGATTTATTTATTTTTTTCTGCGCGCGAGACACTGATGCTGTAGTTGTTAGCAATCTGAACTTCTGAAGTCGTCTGGAATGAGAACTTTGATCCTTAATTAGCTGAAGAAATCTGCAGAAATCCCTTATCTTTGCCCCCTTTTCCTCGTTATGCCCGCTTGCCCGCACCATGTTTTCAGACACACGCGTGCCCATGCAGTGTCTGCCTGCTACAGTACACAGATGGGGAAAGCACAGGTCAACTAACATGCACAAGTCTTAAATTCACAGAACTATATCATCAATTACAGCCTGGAGTGATTTCTCTTTGATGTAAGCGCTGAATAATAAAAGAACACACACACACACACGCGAGTAACATATATGGAGAACGCTGATTATAATAGCCTTTTTTTAGAATCCTATTTCTAGAGTGAAGAAGAAGCATGAGAAACCCTCCACCATTCATTGAGGCCCGGCCTCTGAAGTATAGTCAACAGCAGCATGTGGCGATTAATTAGAGATTTGTCTGGATGAGGGGAGGTTTGGGAGGCAGAAGGATAAAGCAGGCAAATCTGCTGGCCTAATTAGGGGAATTTAATTTCTCATAGGCTCACATTGACTCAGACCTTGATGAGGCATTTTTTTTGGGAGAAAACGGGAGGGGGAGGAGGGAGGGGGAGAAAGCAACTCGTCCGCGATGTTACATGCGGTAATAGATGGGTGAAGAGAGATTGCCAAGTGCGAGACACCCCGCGAAATCATGTGGCGCCTTGACAATAGCGCTCGTCAAATGCGCCCGTGTATTCTCGGCGAGGGTGTTTCTGTGCATGTCTGCAGTTTTACAGGGCAAGAAAGTTTTGAAAGTTTCCTAACCGTGTGTGTGTGTGTGTTTTAGATATCTCATTAATGCTGAATCTTGTCTGGTATTTTACAATCACAGGTGAGAAAATGACAGACAGTGGCGTGACAACTAGAGTGACTCTATACTTGTTGTTTCGATACTCATTTTTGCAGCTCATTTGATCAGTTTTCTTTACAATATTTCGACTTTGAATGTGCACATCATTCTCCTTTATTCATCAGTCTGCTACCTGAAGCGAAAGGGAAACTATTTAGTGAACTAGCTGACCTAGAAACACATAAACCCAGGAAAACTCTGACCAAGTTAAGTCTGACGGGCAAAATGCTCCACTTCTGCAAGGCTTCTGCTGGGATGTGAAGCCTTGTGGACAGCGTTACGGCGGCAACGTCACAGAGCCGCGTCCGGCAGGACCCAGGGGTGACTCCGGAGGGAACCCAACAAGCAAATAACCTCAACTGCGTCTCCAAAGAGACAAATAAGTGAAAAGCATTTGAGATTCACCTGAATCTTTATTCCTAATTAAAATTCCAATTCGCCACGCATATCAGTCAGACTCCGTTCCATCAGGAAGATAGATACTGATTAGAACAGGAACAAACGGTTTGTTTATTGAATTTGCTGCTTTGGTGGTGGGAGGAGCAGACGGAGATGAAGAGGGGAAGGCTTGCGCTGTCAGGTGGAGGTAATGGCGGAGTCTATTTTTTTTTTTTTTTTTTTAAGAGGTAAGCTCGGTTCATCTGTACTTAAATGTCAGCCGGGAATGATGCAGCAGTACTGCGAGGTTCATCTGAACTGACAAGAGAGCAGATGGGCTCATCTGTCTCCCTTTTTTTTTTTTTTTTTTTTTTTTTTTTTTTACTGGAGTAAACAGCTCATAGTACAACATCTAAATACTGTAATTAGTGCAGGTCCACAAACAAACCTGACCCTCCTTCACATCCTTTTGCCCATCTGTGATGATGAGTCATACCGAGTGTGTGTGTGTGTGTGTGTGTAAGGAAGCATTTAAGTGATGCAGTCAGTCCATATACATTACACTAATAGCACCCAGAGGACTGCTAAAGAGAGCCCTACTGTAGAGGAGACTAATATTCTCTTTTTAAAGACTATTGGCCTTTTGTAGCTGATGGAAAGGTAACCTATCATTGCCGTTGCTCCGTGTCTCTTTCTGCCACACACACACACACACACACACACACACACATATGCAGAGCCTAATGTGTTCACGGGCCTAATAGCTCTTTCATTAGTGCCAATCCAAAGACAAATGGATTCAATAAGCAGCCCAAATCTATCTGTCTGTTTGGGTTTAGAAACACCCCTGCTCCTTTACTCCCTGCCTGGCGTTTATGCACTCCGAATGGATGGAGAGAGAGAGAGAGAGAGAGAGAGAGAGAGAGAGAGAGAGAGAGAGAGAGAGAGAGAGAGAGAGAGAGAGAGAGAGAGGCGAGAAAATAGATGAGAAAGTGGATGAAATAGACAACAGATTGACAAAACGGGACATAATGACCGGCAGGCTAATGTAAACAGGCTGTATGTGAAGATGTTGTTTAATAGGGATATTGATGAAGCCATTAAGGAGGGATTAAAAAGGTGCTCGGCGTTCTAGCAAATGAATGAGGAGGGCGGTGTCGAGGATCATTTTGTGAGTGGAATAACAAGAGGTGTTTATCGCTTTAGCGTCCTAAAAAGCTGGAACGGAACTTTAGAAATACCTCTGTGCCCAGACGTGAATGGGACCCTGAGATCCAGGATCTTCTTTGTGCCGCGTTCATAGAAACCAGTCAAACCAAACAAGTGAGTGACTTAACGCCGTGAATATTCATACACCTGTGGCTGACATGGATCTACACACCCTGGTCCTTGTTTTGCCGCTGTCGAGCAACAACGGTGTGTGTTAATTACGGGCCCCGACCACGTGCAGCGTGAAGCGTGGCGCGCATCCATTGACGGTGCTCGTGGAGCCTCTAATCGAGTCTCCAATTCCAATTTCCCGGCGTTGCCCTCTCTTTGAGCGGGGGTCAAGTCTCCTTCACTAATTTGTTTGCCTGCCGGAGCGAGAGGGATTCCGGCTGGCACAACACCAAGAGGCGTCACCCGTGGCAAGTATCGAATAGCAGAGCGTGACGGCGGCTTTGGAGGAACTCGGGATATGTGTGTGTGTGTGTTTGTCTGTGTCAAGATTTCCCCCTATCATTGAATACTTTTGCGGATCACTGTTCCTTTCAAAAAGGCTGCTGACAAAGAATTTCATTAGTCTGGGTTACAGTGAGAAGATTCATGTCTAAATGCTTTGATTTGGAGGCTTTCCCACCCTGTAAAGACTGAACATTTTTTGGAGGATGCATTCATATGTGCGCGGTGGCGGCGGCGGTGTGGGTAGGAGGGTGGGCGGCAGCGTGGGAGGGGAATGATTGCTGTGTGTGGGTGGGTGGTTCGGCCGGTGGTGAGAGCTCTCTAAATAACAATGGTCTGTCTGAAAGCCTGGAATAAGATACCTCTCTCACTCTGTGTGCGCGTGTGTGTGTGTGTGTGTGTGTGCGAACATGCCTCTCTCTGTGCTAACGATGTGACAGGACACGAACAAAAGGATTTGGTTAGAATTAGTCAAGGATTAGACATCTATTTTAATGTCTTTTGTCGAGTCAAATGTGTTGTATGCCGCTCGAACGAACAAAGTGGGACAAGTCGCCGTCCTGCATACCAAGCGCTCTCTCCTGAAGCTGAAGAGGCTAACGCACACTGATAGACATTACTAAACTAACAACACACCGCACAAATAAATCATATAAGCTTATTCATGACCTGTTGACGGCATCAAAACAAAGAAAATGCTAACCTTTTTTTTCCTTTTCTAACACAGCTATTTTCCTGCTAGTCAGAACCTCTCACAGCACTTTTTTTTTTTTTTTTTTTTTGCATCCTTCAAAACTCTTCGAGCCTTTTGAGGGCCTTGTTTCCATAGCAACTAGGGCTGGGTGTGTGTGTGTGTGTGTGTGTGTGTGCATATGTGCGTATCCAGCTCGACTTGTTGCATTTTGCCATGCTCACAAGCACCGGGCTGTGCCTCAGGCTTCAGAGGACAGCACCACAGGCGAAAACAAGGCGTCGTTGGTTCGCGGGGGTTTCTTTTCGAGCCTCACCGCGCTGTCGGTTCGCACAAACCTCCACCAATAAGTGTATACAAAAGTATGAGCACACTTTACCACAGATGTAATCTTATGGACGCGTACAAAACCAACAACTGATGCAAACAGTTGGCCCGGCTGCTGAACGCGCTTGTTATCTTTGCTTCACTTTGGGTTTTTTTATTTTTTGTCCCCCGTTGATCAATGCAGCAGCAGCATCATGTTTACATGCCACGGTCAGTAATTTGGAGGCTGAACAACATCTATTTCATCCTGTCAGCCATCACAGTTTACTGAGAACAGCGTCTCTCTCCGTCTATTCTTTCTATGACTTAAATCTCTATTTTTAGTTGTCAGTCTGAGTGTGTACGTCCACACGCTGTATAAGTATCCCTCCACGTGTTCAGCCATTTATCGACCTGCCTCACTTGCTCTCCTTGAAACTTTTCTCCCCCCCCACACGTCAACTCAGCTCCCCCATCTATACCCTCCATCTTAACCCTCCACCTGCAACCCACACCCCGTCTCCCGGACTGTCATTTGTCACCTGTATCTCCTGTTGATGATAACATCTGTCTGTCCGTTGATAAATCAGTCATCTGCCGCGGATCAAAGTGCAGAGAAGCTCTCTGATACACGTAGCTATCGTTGTCATCCGTCCAGCTGTCAGAGCCAGCCCTCCCACCGTCTCCTCCCCCTCCTCTCGTGTCCCACGCTGCCCTTGGTTGCTGACACTAAAGTCAGAGAGAGATATTTAAACGCATGCAGCGAAATGCAAATGCAGTAATTTAATTTACTGCAATTGAACGACATAGACTGCTGTACACGATAGCAATGTATCTGCTAGTTAAGTTCTAAGTGCTGGTAACCTTATTAAAATGAAATAAAATGTGTCTTATAATGGGCTACAAATGTCAAAAGACTTAATGGAGTTGACTAACACAGAATTATTAAATAGCAGCTATTATAATGTCATAAATGAGGTGATATTTTATGGATGATGGAATAATCTGGATGAATAATAACATACCGAATAACACAACTGATGAATGTTGTGCTGTGGGAACACTTGTAAAGTCATTTTACGTCTTCATCCAATTATACTTCACTATTTTAAATGAAATTTACATTTTTAAACATTTCATCCAAAGAGTTTCTGTTTGACAGCATAAGACACATCAGGACACTTTGTACGGTTTGAACAAGTTCACAATGTGCAAATATGGTGACTGCGGCCTACTTTAACATGGGTTTTAAGGATTAAACATAATTGGGATCAAGAAACCAAAAGGTACGTCCACGGGTTTGACATCACTGCTAGCTGTGCGCTGTATGTACAATATTTATCACGTCATTTGCATATCAAATGCTCGGTTGGTTAGTCATCTGCTTTTGTTTAGATTGAAATATCTCAACAAGCATTGGGCAGCTTTGGTGATGCCCTGACTTTTACCTCTAGCATGACCACGAGGTCGGCATCCATGATCTTGAATGAAATGTCTCAGCAACTATTTGATAAGATTCTCATCAAATTTGTCACGCCCCACTGTGGCTGTGAAGTGAAGCCAAGGTAGGAGTGCCAAAAAACAAACTGCAAACAGCCACTTGCGGCTGGCGATGGTTTAAGGCTTTAAGTTGTGCATAATTAGCAGCATTGCCTCTTTTATTGACAAGTGGGCGCCGTTACAGGTGGTTTGTTTGAGCAGCCAGGTCAAAATGTGAATTTGCAGATCCTTCTCAGGTGTATTTTTGCGTTTAGTGATAACGGATGCTGTTGCCATGGTAACATGCAAAAGACAAATGGCACACTGGTTTGTACCGGCTAACCATCCACATATTAGCATTGTCATTGTGAGCCTCTTAATAAGCTGACATTAGCATTTACCTGAGAAGCACCGCTGTGCCTCCAGCGTCGCAGACCTGCTGGCAGGGCTGTAGACTCTAAAAACGTGTCCACACAGGAGGTGTAGGCTGAGTACAGCAGCGGCTTCAGTCCTCCATCTGTGTCTATACAGGATGCATTCAGGCACGAGGCTGCGAGCGTAGGTCACCTGCGATTTGGCAGCATTTAGAGCTCAGCAAACAATCACAGCGGTTCCGTGCATGAAATGGGAGAAAATGCATTAAACAGCCTGTCTAGACAGCCGTGGAAGTGCATCTCTTCTGATAGATAGACTTCCTGTATAGACAAGCCACAGTGTAGGAGCTTAACATCAAATGAGAACAATCGGGCCTGTTTAAAACTTAACTGCTCCTAAAGGAGCAAAAAAAAAAAAAAGACAAATGTACCCACAGCAAAATGCCACAATTGGATAACCTGTTGGCTCATTGCACTCAGCAGATCCAGAGGTCTGATTTTCATGTTTCTGGTCTTTTTGGTTGACTAAATGGGCAAGTCTCCTTTCCCATGACTCCCAGTTGACTTTTCTGAAAATCAAGGTAGCAATCCCAAAAAGATTAACTAGAACATTCACAGACTCTCACAGTAAATCTGTGTAGTCCACTTTAGCTGTTGATAATCACTTTACGGAAGAAGGAATGTGGGACTTGTACTGAATCCCTGATGAAAAGTCAGGGTTGTTAAGGTAATTGGGATGTTTTGGCTGGGCACAGCATTTGCCTTTAGCCAGGCGCAGTAGGGTGTCTCTTTTGGAAGAGCCCAGTATTTGGCATTCAGGTGGACAAGTCCAACACTTGGCAGAAAGACAGGAGCCAGGCAGTGTGACAATTAGGCTAATGACAGTTGAGAACGGGCTCAGTGACTGCTGTAGAGTTTGATGACTGTTGTGGGATGGAGGAGGAGTAGGATGAGGATGAGGATGGCAGGGATTTAAAGGTGGGGTTGTTGTAAAGACCCCAGCCAAGTCAGGTGTGCCAAACAGAGCAGAACAGTTGGCCGGGCATGGTAGAACTTGGAACAGCACAGCTTGGCTCAGGGCTGATGTGACCTTCTGCCACTTCCAACAGCTACTGCGAGAAAACGCAGAGGAGGAAAAAAAGGAGAAGATAGCATGAAGGGATTGGAGGGTGTTATGGGACGGATGGAGGCAAACAAGAGAGGGATAAGAAACACGGAAGACAGAAGTGGGAGGAATTAGAAGCAGCAGGGGAAGTGGCGAGGAGTGATGAGAATTTAAGAAGCAAGACGCAATGATGGAGAGGAGACAGTAGATCCAAGAGGGGAAGGGAGGGGACTGGGATAAGTGGGTAGTGAACACAGCTAAAGAAGGAACGAGATGCAGCAGGAGGAAAAGGGAAGATGTGTCGCAGGAAATTTGACATTTTGTCTGAAGTTTTATTAATGATTACATTTATAGAACACTAATCGAGTTCAAACTACAGATTTACCCTTTTACCTTAAACTTGTATGTAATGTTATTGCTGCCACTAGGGGTCAACAACAAAAGATGTAGTTTTGTGTCATTGTGATATTGTTGTGGTATCACTGTTAAACAACTACCACTGCTGTGACTCAAGCTAAAATTATGGTAACAGGTGTGTTTCTCCCCCTCTCTGCTATGTTCACTGCCACAAGCTATAGCAACTATAGACAAGTAAGAAAGTGACACTGAACTTGAAAAAAACATTCATTTCATTTCATTCTAATTTGGCAATGTTAAACATTGTGTATAAAGTACCTCCAAAGTCACAAATGTAAAAAGAATAATTTGGTTGAGTGAACTTTCGGAACTTTAACAGAGTTAATTTGACAAGCAGATTTTTGTTTGTTCCGTCTTTATACGTAAAAATAAAAATAAAACTAGTAACTGCAGAGTCAATGACATTCCATTCACCTCAGATGTACCTTGTATTCAATGCCACAAATCAAGTGTTAGCATACTAATGCCCTAAATAAATATTTCATCTGCTATCCATTCACCAAAATCCAGATCTTTCCCTAACTATGGAAATGCACTACTTAATATTTCAGGCAAATCACCAGTAATGAAAGGTGTTGAATCACGTAAAAATGATCATACGAATTTGAGGTTCCCTCAAACACCACGCAGCATCTTATTGTCTTTCAGCTTTGTTTTGGTTTTACAGCACATACTTTGAGTGTGATCGAGACAGCTGTTCTCAGCAAAATAAAGTTTACTAAAGTTTCTGTACGCTACATGCCAGCAATTGTGACAATCAGTGACTAGCTGGTGAACATAGTGGCACATCATCGGCTAAAGAACCAAATATTTCCCTCAGGAGTTGTGGAGACTCAACCAGAGCTGGACTTATATTTGTCAGGCTGACAGAGAGATGACTTCAGACGAACGCTCATGTTGCTCCATTTCTGCTGGATGTGAAAATAGGAAGCTAGCCTGTTAGACATTTGTTACACTGTGTGTATAGCTAAAGGAGACAGGGTTGAGTTGTAATGTCAATGTGAGTAAAGTGTTGCTGTCACAATGAAACCATCCTCCTGAGGGTTAGAGGTCAAACAGGCCTCTCGTTCATGCTTCACTTGTTGACTGACTGTGTGCAACCTGCAGCAGTACGAGGCAGGAACCTACGAGCCTGTGATGCATGATGATCGATAGAATTGAATTAGCTGTGATACACTGACTGGACATAGAAAGGAGATCCTCTGCTGGGTATTCTTTATTAGATTAAAGATGTTCTCATCTCATTGAAGGCTGCTACAGATGGCTGTTCCCAGGTCACCTCTCATAAATGTCAAAACTTGGTTGATGATAGCTCCCAAAGCCAGTTTTTAACTATGAGATGTTTGTCTGGAAAAGAACCGTTGAGAATTGAGCCAAGCATTTCGATGCCAGACCTCTCAGCAACTATAGTGAGTAGTTTATGGTAACAACAAGCACTGCTGTGTTTCGAATTCTAAACTAGGTTAAAACACAGCTGAACAGCTTCAAGTTGCACGAATCACACATTACGTTAAATTATTCAGTACCTGGTTTTTGTGGGTCATTTTGTCAAGGTAATTGGCGCCGTGTAATAGCACGGCGTTCTGGTGTGGGATCGAAGGCTGCAGATCTATCAACATATCTGTCCAGCTGAAGGGATTCAGTTAAGTGAAGCAGCTCTCCTATGGTATAAAACAGCTGTGGATAGCAGATACGGTTACTCATATTAATTTATAGGTACTATTAATGCAGACAGCTGCACCATTGTGCCTAATTGAACCACATTAAATGTTAATTCTTGATGCCAATTTAAACTCCTCTCTCGGTGATGGGTTTATTAAATTACTATATTTTAATTTTACGGCAACATTGTTTAACTTTTCTACCATAAAATAATGCTGCACTGGCGGCAAATGGTGACTCTGTCACTCCCACTCTGTTCCCTGTACACTTGTTGCTGCACAATGTAACTTTGCGGTCCAGGTACGATCACCCAAGACAAGTGAATAATTCTTTACAGCACAAAGTCACACACCATTATACACATACTTATTTTGGTGAAACTGGATCATATTTTATGGAAAAACTATTTTCTGCTTTCACTCTGATGTCCTGACCAGAGTTCCCTGATGGACAAAGTATTGTAAACTGCTGCGAACTATAGCTGCTGTTAGCTAATGTTAGCTCAGTCTGTTAGCCGGACTGCCTGGACTGTGAGCTCAGAGCATTGGGGAAGAGTTAGTGTTGGTACCACAGCTGTTTTGGGCCACAGAGAAGAGGTTTTCGTGCACAGGGCACAGGAATACTGATGGGGAGCAGAGTTGGCGTTGTGGCAGAGCTGTGCAAGTGAGCAGTGTAACTGGGTTCAGCTGCCTCTATGAGCATAATGACAAAGGTGAGAAGGCCAAAGAAGATTGTTACAATGGAAGCTAAGAGGAGAAAAGGAGATAGTGACCAGGCAAGAGGTCGACAGAAAAGAGTAAATCTGGGACTGACTTTAAGTTGTTGGTGAGAGATGGGACATTCATTCAAATGAGGTAGCCCCTCTCTTCCCACCTGTGCACCGCACACTCTGTGCTGCGTACCAAAATACCACAAAAACTAATTTGAAGGCCCGTGCAGAGTATTTGTTGAATGAGGCTGCACGAGGAGCTTATATTGTTTTCAGTGAACATTTGTCGATCGCTGTTGGTGTAGTTATCTTTCTAGTTCACCTTTCTCCTAAGCCTTGACAAAACACGGCGTACAAAACAACATTTGTTGGCTGATGATGTGAAATTTGCTCCAGAACACACACGCGCGCAACCAATTTCCTAGCGTGATCCTGGCTCCGATTATTTGCAATGGAGTGGATTGTTTGTCGACTCGTAGAGCTGATACAGCTCCGAGGCAGCTGTTCAAATGAACTCTGATGGGTGAGGACTTAATATAAACACTGGCACTGTTGGTCTTTATAAGGGCAAATGAACACTGTCAGGTTTGCTGTTCAGAGTGACCCGACTATTGCTAACACTCTAAGAGGTAATCCTCGTGTCATTTTTGTTTTTGCTACAAATGACGCCTAACAAACTTTCCATAGAGTGAGCTGCCCACAAAACTTCAGCCAAATTCTGTAACAAAACAAACTTTATTCCAACTTTACTGGCAGAGAAAAAAAAAAATCAGCATCAGTTTTAAGTTTGATGGAAACAGGTTTCCTTTAATTAAATCACACTGAAGACATCATAAGAAATACTCATGAGAGGCACCGAGCGCGTACCTGTCGCTGAAAATATGCTGAACTCGAGTTTACAGTACGTCCTCTGAAGAGGAGATTCTTTGAATACATCACACAGCCTTGGATGCACGCTCATTGGCTATAGTAAAACCTCTCTTCTCCAAACCCGTCCTTCCTCAGAGCTCCACTCTCTCCAGAGAATCATTTCAGCTTCATACCTGGGCTGGCACACATCGGCTCCCTGCAGGAGGCTTTCGAGAGAAAATCTTGCTAGTGGAGTTTCTGCCTCTAAAAAACTTCTTTTTTTTTTGTCCAGTTTTTGAATTATTTAAAAGGGAAGTTTGTTTCTGCATTCTAACTTTTTTTTTTTCTTCGCTCTGTGCTGCTGGTGGTAGAGAAGGTGGGGGTGCCTGCGAGGTGTTATTTTCTCAGAGCCTCGCCACAAGCTGGGTATCCGCACCCAGAGCTTAGCATTAAAATTAAGGTTGCAGATATTAAAATGATTAATTCGGCCTCACAAAAGCCGAGCTCCCATTTAGCCCGACCACTTTTATGTTGCTCTCCTCTCCCCTGCTCACACTGAAAATGTCCTATTCATGCAGATGTTCCATTATGTGTCTTCTGCACACAGGCGTGATGATGGTGGCACAGAGGGTGCGTGTGTTCGTGTGTGTGTGTGTGTCTGCCTGTTTGAAAATGATAAAGCCTCTGGGAGGAAAAGGAGGATAAGGAAACGAGGAAGGGGGTAGAGAAAGAGGAAGAGAGAGCGCGAGGAGAGTGACGGCTGTGTGAATTCAGGACCTCCAACTGTCAACTCAAACACCATTCATAGACCTTTTCTCCCCCATGTGAACAATGCACAGCCCAGCATCCCATTTCATATGCACTACAATGGCGCTGTCTTCCTCAGCCCGCCAAACCATTCAGCCTTTTTCCTGGCCTTTTCTATTTAAAAAGCAGAACCCAGACATACTGTATATCACAGTTTGTCTCCTCCTAGGGCTCATATGTAGCACCCTCTGAGGAACAACGTGCGATATAGATGGAGGAGGATGGATTACGCACAGCATTGATGAAGCTTAATTGCATTTTTCTTGGCATAGATGCTAAATAGAGGCTACAAATGAAATGTCATTGTCTTTGAAGATATTTGTTCAAGTATTGGACAGAGTAAGGTTTTGAAAAGTCAGAGGATCAAAGCTTTCATTTACCTCCTCAGGACCATGAATGTCTAGACCAAATGTCCCAGTAATCCAGCAAATCGTTGTCAAAGTAACCAAAGTAACTGTAACCAAAAAGTAAAAGTAACCAAAGCTACATTGTCTGTGAAGGGTTGATGTCTGTACAGAATACATGGCAAACCATCCAGATATTGCCTTGAAATAGCTGGTTTGACCAGCTGGTGTTGTTCGAGGAAAAGTAAGTGGATCGTCTGACTTTACCTCAATATAAGATTCATCTTGTTGACTATATGTGGAAAACTTACGTTGAACTATGAAAATCTTGTTTCAAATCTTTTTTTATTATTATTTCCACAATGAATGTAACAATGATACACTGAAGACGTACAGTATATCACAACAGTAACAAAAATGCCCTCCACACCTGTCAGATGGTATCAGAAAATTGTCATCCTACAAAATTTACATAGAAGAAAAAAGATTTCCAGAAAGCTCGAGGTAGAACACTGACCCCACCTAAAAGTCTGTGATAACAGAGCTGTAATACAGAACCTGGGAATGAACCTGAAGGGTTTTTTAAATGTCATTTTCAACTTGACTTAGATTTATTGGTGAATATTTATGTTTTGGAGGAAGGTCAGGTTGCTTTCTTTGTCTGATCACAGTGCTGATCTGTCAAAGGAGGGGAAAAAAATAAAGAAATAGCACAGGATGATGAACCTTTACCGCATTTCCATCTTTGCTGTAGAGAGTTTTACTACTGTTATTATTCAGGGATGGTTGTGTTATACTTCCTCTTCCTCTGCACAAACTAACAAGGCCACAGAAACGTAGCCTACTGATTTTGTCTGGCGGTCTCTAACTATCACGTGACCCTCAGCCGAGGTCGTAGCTCCTCGTTCATTCAAAGTGCTTGAGTGTATTCACTTCTGGTTACAGATGTGCAACTCTTTAGCTTCCAGTTTAGATTTCATTCATAGTACTGGATAGCAAAATAATACAAGCAAATTCATCCGTTATCTGTCTTGCCTGCTTTGAACTGATGGGAGAATAGCGGAAGTAGGTGAATAAAATAAGTATATACCACCGTGGATGGCATGAGAGAGGCTACTCTTACTGTGCTTGAAGGTATCATGAGGCAAAGTTTGAAACTAACTTCTCATTTTGTTGTTTTCCTGTTAATGACTGTTGGGCGCCCGTGTCGGAGCAGTGTCTCACAATCAAAGGAGAATGCATCCCCGACCTGTAGCCTTGTCTGACCCACTTCAACTCAGTGCTGCACATTCACTCTCCTAATTGCCCACCTGTGGGCACCCTAATTGGCTTAGTACACTGGTTTTAATCAGGGAGAGTACCGCGATTAAGACCCCAACACTGCCCCCACAAAGCTAAGACAGCAAGAAAGCAGAGTGGCAGAAAGACGGCGAGAGAAGGAGAGGGACTTACCACTCCGGCAGAGTTCGAAATGACTATTTAGTAAATGAAAACAAAGTACTTGTGGTATTTTGAGCCACCTCACACGCAAGCGAGTACTTAATGATGCACATTAAAGCAGAGATTTATTAAGGAATCTGTAGAAGGCCATTAGCTACGCCTTTGATTTATTCATCGGGGACTGAAGCAGCACAATAAATATGGAAATAACTCCTGGCCTTTTCAGACCACAGCTCTGGGGAACACCCGACCAGAATAAGAATTTTGATCCAGAGAGTGTCGATATCTCGTTCGGAGATGAGCTCATGATAGCTAGTTAAAGGTTTCTGTCTGTGCAGACCTAATCACTGATGGCTGAGGATTTCAATAAATGCACTCTGCTCCAATACACTGCACACACAGGGAAATCAGACGCGCACTCAGAAACTGTTAACTTGTAGTACAAATTCAATTACTGTTACTGATGCTGTCCATAATGCTAGTTTATTCCACCTCTGCCCACCGAGCCAAAGTGCGCGAACTTCATTCATTTGTTTAGATGTGTGAATTTCTCCAACCAAACCAGCTGTCAGTATGTTTCCATCTATATCTCTACAGCCTATCGATCAACACTGTATCTATATAATGCAATTCAGATATCACAGACGGGGGATATGTTGGGTTCCTCCCAGGAGATTTATGAACTGGTAGCTTTAATTGCGTAAGCAGATCCGGCAAAAGGGAAATTTAGTCTGTGCTTAAACATCTGTGTATGTAATTAACCAAGGGTTAATGAAGGTCAAAGAGCTTGTTTCCACACTAATTTCATTTCCTCATACTGTACTTCCACAATGCATGTTTGTACTGTATATACAATATGCACGCACTCTGCATCTCCTACACTGCACGCTGTTATTTATTGTCAGTGATATTCAATTTTTTAAAGGTTACTCTTTGAAGTCTTATAATTAACTCATTTATTTTACCCACTTTTCTTCGGCCAGTTCAGTCTTCTATGCTACATTTGATTGAATCTTCTTAACCACATTTACCAGTCCTCCTCCTTTCAGCAACCACCCTGACAATAATAGTGCACTCCAGATGAACTGGGCAGTCAGAATTTCCAAGTTCTCAGTCAGAAATTTCAACCGGAACGCTCCCTGAATTCAGATCTCTGACTCGGAAAGTCAGAAGAACCTCACCGAGTCTCAACGATGAGTGAAAGGTGTAGTGTGCTTCTATCGGTCGACATGTTGTCACAGTATTTGTGTGTGCAATATACAGTACTGCATAATATGTTGTTATCAACTGGTATTTCTAACAATGGCCAACGATGACGAGAAGTTCAGTTTTCTCACTTCATCAACTCATCATAGATTATTCTGAGCTCTGACTTCTTATGAAAATGTTACGCAGCATAAATGTTAATTACTTGTCCAGACCCTTATTCAAAAGGACCTTCTTGTGATTGCATTGCATTCTGGTCTATTGAAGCTACAGTTCGTATAGAAAATCCCATCTCTGCTTCTTCATCAGCGTGTTTTTCTTCCGGTATGATCTTTGAATGTTAACAGGGTAACCTGTGGTGAATCCACAGAGAATAATCACTTTTTCTTGTGTCTCTGAGGAAATCTAAATAAGTGTATGTCTGTGTATTATAATGCCAGTGCACACCCGAGTGACTGTGTTCTTTCCACACACAACAGAAATTTCAAGTAGACTGAAGTAGTTTGTGTCAGCGGGAGAAAGCATGCGCGTACAGACGGCAGATTGCGAACCTCATTTAAGTGAATTGAAAAGACGTCCCTGTGACAGGACCTGCATGTGATTTGAAACACTGCTTCACTGTTGCAGTAGGACCGTGGCCTTGGGATGTGTGAATAGCCAACATATTGACAGTCGCCAGCTTCTGTGCAATATAAATGCAAAAATACAGATTTGTGAGAGGTCACGCTAATGTAACACAGCAAAAAAACAAATCTCATACCAAAAAAAATAAAATAAATAAATAATAATAATAATTTGCTGTTTATGAACAACTTGAATGCAATTCCAGAAAATCTTCTGGTCTGCTTTAAAGAGCTGTAAGTTCCCAACCAGAACCTTATCCTCCATCACGACAGATATCTTTTCTAGCGTCACAAGTACACTCTTTATAGAGCAATACATCACCATGACAGATCTCATCACTGGTAGAAACAAAGGAAGCACTTGCCCTGCCCCTGTTCAAACTAGATAACTGCCTGCTGCTGTATGTGAACAGCTGCACTTTGTCTCAAGTTTTTTTTTTTTTTTTTATGTCTCTCTGCAGACATTCAGAAGTTTGATGTTACACTGCAACAGTCAGTCTCTGCTTCTTATGTCTGTGTTATGTTGTACACGGTAGATGAATAATGGATGTGCGAAATGGAAACTTTTTAAACTTAAAGGCAATACTGTGCAGGTTCACCATTTGAGCTGCATTACACGCAGGCAAACAGAAGTGTTGCTCTTAGCTCTGATCACGTATGGCACCTGTTAAAATACAATGGACAGAGTGTCTGGGATGCAAAGGGCACAAGCACTGTTGCAATAATTAGATGTCACTATGCAACTAGCTAATTAGCAGCTAGGCTAAAGTACCACTAATTGGGACAGCATTACAGTGTTGAACATGAATTTGGATCTGTTTCTATAGATAGAGAATTTAAAGGGTCATTCCCCAATTTTACATGTAAAGATCAGTTTACTAGCAAGGATAGTAGCACCTCATTGTACCAGCGGTGCTGAAATTGTGGCAAGGTTAATTATGTAAAAACTATGAATAAATTCTGTTAAAATTCTGACTACACAACCTAGGTTTAAAAGAGAGCCTAGGACTACAGGGCTGTGTGTAGGGCTACACGGGTTCTTTGCAATCAGGGGTCACCAGAGCAAAAACCAGAGCAAAAACTACAGGGTTAAGATTTAATGTAGATAAAATTATTTTTAAAATTAACTGCCCAAAGACTTATATCGGCATCACACAGCCTCATGCCGCCAGCCCTTCTCACTGTCCCTGACTATCCCCGTAGCTGGTACCCTGCTGCCCGCTGCTCCAATCCTAGATTGGTATTTCCTCCAGCCTGTGGGATAGCGTCCTGCCGTCGTCATATCCTCATGCTCCTTTCCTTGTTTAGGGCAGCATGGTTGTGCAGTGGTTAACACTGTTTAGCAAGAAGGTTCCTGGTTTGAATCCTGGCTGCGCCTGAGTTTGCATGTTGTCCATGTGTGTTCTCTCCGGGTGCTTCCTCTTACAGATGCAAGACATGTAGGTTTACGTCTGAGTGTGAATGGTTGTTTATCTCTATATGTTATCCCTGCCGACTTGTCCAGTGTTAAAATCATTTTCTATCTTAAATGTAGCATGTGCCCTCACAGTGAATCATGCGACCTATGACCTGTAGGATATTTGCAGTTATCAAGGCGTCTTCTGTCTGGAAAAACAAATCTAATAGGGAACTGTGTTAGGTCACAGGGAGAGGGGACCTCAACTGAAGTTTCCCTATGAGATAGCAATAGCTGTTCTCTGGGAGTACATATCTCCATGCAAGCTCAGATTCAGCTGGGATTGGCTCCAGCCCCCACCTCAACCCTCATAAAGTTAAGATGTTAAGGAAAATGGATGGGTGGATGCTCGTGTTTTCTTGTATATGACTCAAAGTTTGCCAAAGTGCATGTTTTAAGAAATACATCCTACTTGAAGTGACCACAGATTCACCCACCATCTATAATCGCACACAAAGTATCAAAGATGAATCCAGGAGCGCTCATCTCATTTCGACCCACAACATAAGCTACCGTGTGATCAATGCGTGACCTCTCTGAAGTATTTCTTGGCTTGATGAACACACTCACTGACAGTTTTCCAAAAATTGCTCCTCAAGTGATCTTTCAAGAGGCTCTGAAGAATTATCTTTTGAATCTTCCAGCTCTTCATGCTGCACGTTGCATCAGACCCTTTCCTCGACATATTGGACTATAAGCCTTCATGTTTGTCTTTCAGAGCTACTCGCTGCCTATACTCCCAGAGGGCCGAGCAGTACTCTATATGTACGTTGCCTGCAGTCATTTGCATTGTGTGTGTGTGGAGGCGTGTCTCATGATGCCTACAGAGGATCTTCCTTGAATCTAGTGCTTGTACTTCTAACATATGTATCTTGCCACATCTCTCTGAATGCATTCAAACACACAAACAATCACAGGCCCATCCACTCCATATATTGTGCACACACCCACCGGCTTCTCCCCTCTGCCTCTGAGGAAGCCTAAATAATAATTCTGTGTGTAATAACGCCAGTAACGCCAAACCACACCAGAGCGAGCGCGCAGCGTCCTGCGGGAGTGCTGCCTCGCACACACACACACACACATCAAAGCATTAATAAAGAGATTGCCATCCTGGCAGGCTGCTGCGTTTGTCTATGTGTGTCTATTACATACAGTAATGTGGAACCAGATGCTCCCATGTGAGCATCCTACAGGGCATAAGCCTAACTCAATGCAATAATCAGATGAATCCTGCATTATTAGGGGAACCTTGTTTTTCTGGAGGATCAAGCCGGGAAGATGCATGTCCTCCTTTGATCAGGCTCACATGGCTCCAGTGCTCAAAGCAAACATGAATGGCTCTTTTAATGGTCAAGAAGCTGAACGGTCTCCCTGTGGAAGTGGGAAAGAGACAGACGATTTTATTTTGTAGAACATTTAGAAAAGAATGTATTTTGGATTTCATATTATTAGACCAGATCAGTCTGACATTCAACTCCAACAGACAGAGAGCTTCAAAGCAATATATTCACAAAGCACAAATATCTGCAAATACACACACACCAAATACCACAAATGTGCACAAAGCCAAACACACACAGACGCACACAACTCAATAACTGATAACTGTCCCGTGGTTCAGATATCATTGTTGAAGTAAATTGCAATATCAAAAACAAACAATAGACATTTTCAAATAGGCCGAGGGAGGGGGTGTGAGCATATTTACACAGAGCTCCATACACGGCAGCTACATATCTCCAGCCAGTTGTTGATGGAGATAGCAGATTTACCAGCATTGCATTGTGAGTGCATGTTTACATATGCATATGCGAGCGCCACATGAGTCTCCAAAGCTACCGCTAGTCCCTGGAATGGGAATGGATCCAGCTGTTGCCCTTGGCTACAGATTAATGTGTATGTGTGAGTATGTGAAGTGCATAAATGTATTAAAGAGCCATATCTATCTCTCAAACACCTGTGATCCACTCTCTAATACCCCCCACTTCCTTTATGCGCATAGAGGGAGCTTGAAATTAATTCAGAGGGAGAATTCATTCCAGTCCAAAGTTTCCAATCTTTTCTTTGAGGTTTGCAGCTCAGAACTCTCACTTTCACATATTTGTAAGGGACCACAGCCTCATAATGTGCATATTGATTTGTCAAGATGGATTATGGGCAATACGTATAGCATGATCAATGAGATCAAAGCCAGGTGGGCTCTTTATTGTAATGCAAGGGTCAAATTGAGCCTTTCTTCATCTTGAATGCAAAAATACGTGATTACGGAGGGTTTCTCAGCATGGCGATGGATCCAGAATACTAACTGCAGCAGGATAAGTGTTTACAGCAGAGCACTTGCTGAGCTATCGTGAAGCTGATTAGTAAGGGAACGTTTCCCAGACAGATCAGAGAGAGAGTCTGGGGTTCCACTTAGTTTTTGAGAATCCAATTTGCTAATTTGTCAGTCAGAAACTTACTCATTAAACATTAGAGTCTCCCAATTTATTCACATGTCCAAGAAAAGCTAATTGTTTCACTTTGGACTGAAGTTCAACTGGAGCCTACAGAGATGAATGTTTAAAAAAGGGGGGAAAGAGACTACAACCATACTACCAGTGTTGTGAGGTTTGGCACAGCGTTGGTGTGCTACTGTGGTGCAGTGGTTAGCACTGTTGCCTCACATCAAGAAGGTTCCCGGGCCTTTCTGTGTAGAGTTTCCATGTTCTCCCCATGTCTGTGAGGGTTCTCTCTGGGTACTGATAGGAGGGTATTTATTGGACTGTCAGAAGTGGCGCAGTCGGGGTGTGGTCCGGCTCCTGAGCATGAATTCTTGTTTGTCTCTGTGTCAACCCTGTGATTCTCCATCTCTTGCCCGGTGCCAGCCCCTCACTACCCTGTTAGGATAAGGGGTTACAGGAAATGAATTAATGGATGGATGGTTTAAGCTAAATGCTAATCAAGCATTTAGCCATGTTCACCATCTTCGTTCAACCTGTTGGGATGTCATGGACTCAACATAAAGTACAAGCGAGGCTGATGGAGATATCATTCGTACTGAACAATTTCAACCTGCTGATCGCTCTAGAGGAAAAGTACAGTAAAGTGGTCACCAAACAGTTGGTCAAATTTCATGGCAATCCACCCAACAGCTTGTCAATTACTGGATAAGTAAAACTTTGAAATTCTAGTACCACTAGAATAAACCTGCTGGTGGTATCAGAGCAAAAGCATCGTCATCACAATCATAATTATGATCATAAGCTCAACCATAATCTCATTATTGCCATCAGTATCGTCCACTTTCAACAGCATATTCCAATCTCTTTCTTATCTTCATAACTGTCTCCATCATTACGTTTTCATGTCATCATCGTGTTATGAAGCGATGGTCGCATGCAGAAAGCCTCAAAGTCACCTTTATCCTGCAGATCAAAGCTGCCATCAGTGACTGAAGACCGGTGACTGATGTTTTTGGCCTTCACCGAGTTTAAAACTCCCTCATTGTGTGGAAGAAGTGGCTGACAGCAACAACACATCGCGCCCCAATGATTGCGCTCCATTTCATCATGCATGTGCTTTGTTGGTGTCAGTTGAACTGCTGTAGACTTGCAGATAGATTTTAACAGTTGAAATGAGAATCACTGACTGATTGGTTATGGCCGCATTGTTGATTCTGGAGTTGTCAATAATTGGAGTGTGGCGGGTGTCTCCGACTCAGTGCGGGTGCCTTGAGCTGGAAATCCTCATCACACTCCATTTATTGATGGCAACCACAATCCCATGTTACACTGTTAGATTATTTTGCTGCCAGAGGAGAGAAGTTTAATTGCATTAGGCTGCATGTATTCTTTTGCAAAGCATTTCTTTGTTGACAGCATGAAGCCAGGTATAGAAACCCTCATTCCTTTTGGACCTATATTTATCTCAAAGGAGCAAATGTACTCAGATATGAGAGGGATTTTAAGATGTTACGCAGCTGAGATTGTGCAATATTGGCTGCAACTTAATATCCTGAGGATCTCCTTGCTGTTTCATAGTTGTGTGTGGAACTTTAGCTTCTCTCAAGTGCACTGAACATCATAAAAGAAGAAAAAAATTCATATGTATGAGTGAATTTGGAGTAGGATATTCTGGAAGAAATTGCCTTTATTTAGTATTCGAATAAAAAAGCCCTACGTTCATTATTCAGTAACCCTAAAGGTCTAGTTGGCTCTTGAGAGTGAGAGCCAAAGTTAAACTTTAACTTCAGTCTGTTCCAGAAATAAGAAAACCTAATTCAAAATACCGTTTACGTTTGTAATAACACAAATAAAAATAGATTTGGAAGCGATCCTTAACAGTGTGCTGTGATTCACTCTACATGTCTGCAATGTGCCTAATAGGATGCTGTTACTGGAACACTTGTTGTTATCTAATCCACCTGTGCTTTTACAGCCTGCCGAGTGTCAAATGGTGGGTCTCAGTTCTTGTCCCACCATACTTACACTTGATATTTTGATTACATAAGTCGGTTAACACTCTCAGTTATGGCAAAATGCAGTGTGCTGTGAGTACTTCTAATGGTCAGAAAGTTTAGTGTGGCATGGTGGACACGTCTCGCTGTCAGTGGTCAGCATTTGATATTTATGAGTCAAATGGCACTAATAATGGTTGCAGTTTGGCAAAGAATTGTCACTTCAAGTACGCAAGAGAGAGTCCAATTCAATTGAGACAACACTACCCTGCTGAAATTAGTGCACTACTACTACTACTGCACTAGTACAGTGTACTACATAGAAGTGTACCAACAGAAAAATTCAATAGCAAGAATGTCTGCTGTGCAACCAGTCCACTGATGTTTGTTAATTTGTTTCTTTCTAGTCATGTTGAGGAAAACACCTCTTCCTACTAACCCCCACTCCTGATTACAAATAGACAATCATATTCCTCTTAGGATAAATTACAGTCACTTTGTTGATCTGTTGACTTTTCAACTATCATTGTCAATTGAGAATTTCACTTTCTAATGTTTTATGACAAGACCAATGACATGACCATCTACCTTTTAGTTGTAGTTGAGCTTACTCTTAAATCACAAACTAACATGCTGAAGTAAGACAGACATGCTAAACATCATTAACAACACCTCATTAAGCACTCCTGATTAAAGGGCCACATTGGTGAATATTATAGATATGGTCAAAAACAAGTTACAATGATGCAAGCACCTGGTTGGTGAAATACAGAGGATAAACCTGATGAACATCACAGAAAGATCACAGAAATGCTGAATGAAAGATTGCACTCAGTTACAGAACCTCAAAGAAGAAGCGAGTGAGAGAACAGAGATGGTTTTCAGAGAGTTGAAACGTGCAAATGTTTGAATATGCTGTGTAATCTTATTGTCCCATTAGCGTCAAGCTAATGAGCTAGCCTTATGAAACTTTTTCTGCCCTGCTTTATTGAATTAAATGAGACCTGACAACGAAATGCCAAAGGGGAGTAAATGGACCAGCACGACGAAAACAAACTGGTTCTGTGAGTGACCTACTAATGCTAGTACTCACTAGCCTGTTAGCTCTTAGCCAGTCAACTTTCTAAACAGCCCTGCTAGCAGTCACAATGATTTGTGAGGGCGTACAGATGAATTTTTCAGTGCCACTTTCTGGTGTGACAGAGGCTTTAAAAAACAGTGGATTTCATTCAGCACTCTTCCAACAAAGATGGAGTTATCTACAGTGTTATGTCGGGTCTAATAAAGTGTGATTACATTCATTTTGTTACTTCTGCGCTACTCATAAAAAGTGAAAATGCCTCTGCCGGAGAAGAGGAAAATACTGTATTTAGCCTCCAGTCTTCGCTGGAGTGATTCAACTGTGTCTGCTGTAGGTGTCAGAGCCAACCTGCTGGTGTCAGGTGGGTTCCATTTCACAGGTTAACCTGATAACCCGCCAACAACCCTCTCAGGATTTGCTGTCACATTCAATTACCCCACCTGAGTGGCTGTGTGTTTGTATGTGAAAGCAAGAGAGAGAGAGAGAGAGAGAGAAAGATCAAGACGGAGAGAGAGAATATAGTTCTGAAAGGACAGAGATTGATGAATGTCTGTATGCCTGTTGTTTGCTATCTGCCTATAAGAGTGTATCTGCCTGTGTGTGTGTGTGTCTGTGTTAATTCGTGTGCGCCCATGCCTGCATGAGGCACAACCCAGCAGTGTGCAAAAATGCTGTCAGAAAGTTAATGTGATCTTCCCTCGTGCCTTTGAAGTCGGTCGTGTCATCCCCATCACATCGTGATTCCTCATTATTCAGCCGTGTGTTTGACCTGCGCCGGCTTATGAAAACCAACTTTCCCATGTCACATCTATCGTATCAAAGAGACGCTGATCAGGAGCACTTTTCATAGTCTGTGACAGTGAAGGATATCCGCATGTTGGAATAACCATGTTGGTGACAAGAAATCCTTTCTAACCTTCACTATGAATCTCTATAACCACAGTCATTCGCGATGTAGCTTTAGCTACGCAGACAAGCTCATTACTTTTTATATTAGCTAAGATAAGAGACTGGACGGTAGAGTAGATAAGTATATCCAGTCTATATGCAGGCCAGGTGCTTATTGAAGGATCATGAAATGTGGCTTAAAAGGTAATACTCTGACTGAATCGATGCAACAAATATAGCAGGCTGTAATCAAATGAAGCAATATTTTTTAATGTAACGTTTCTGCAAATGACATAGAAAATAAAGAAGCAACTGCAGAGCTGCTTCTGGTGCTTTAGTGTATGGAAAAAGAACACAATCTAAATCTTTTCTAAATATATTCTATCCAAGAAGACAGATGTCCCCAACAGTGTGTTTGAAGAGCTGTAGTGAAATGAGAGAAAACTACAATCTGGACTGTAGACAGGTTTATGTTAAAGTTAAAGGGACTAGAATTGGTGCCATTGACAAAATATCAATCTTTATACTGTATATCTAGTTATTTATTTTTTAAAAATCTGCTACACTGCATAACGTCTGAATGAAACATTTTACCTGTAATGTATCTTTAGTTTTTAGCCCTGCCAATAGCAAAGCTCTATAAGAGCTATAAGTTTATAAGCTATAAGCTATTTCCTAGCACAACTTTGAGTGTATGTCTCAAATTTGCTAATCATATTCAGCTCAGACGACCACATAACTGCAAAACTAAAGACATTACCGTCTGCCTTCAGCTATACTACTCTTATACAGCTACTCTTAACTGGCAAATGTTGGCATGCTAACATGCTACAGTAAGATAGACGTGTTAAACATCGGCAATGGCATTGTGAGCTTTGCGAGCTTGCTAACATTATCATTTTGCTCAGAGCACCAGTAAGTCTCAGTGCAGTCTCACAGAGGCACTAGCAGACTCGTACCCCGTGTCTAGATAAATAGTGCTCACCAGACTGCGTCTGTCTAACGGTTCTGTGTTGTCACATTTCAAAGCGTTGCGCTGCTTTGATATATTTTAGGATTCATGACCTGTTTTTCCATCAGCACTGATCCGCATAATTGTTGACACCTGCCATTCATGATATTATGCTGACAACCTGACACTGAAGTATAGGCTATTGTCAGATTTCTAGAGTATATTACATAGGTTGAGTTTTCAGCCAGCCTGTTGCAAATAATCCTGTAGGCTATGATGACATTTGAAAAGACAGAAGGCGAGCGGAATCATAGAAACTCAGTAAGACCAAAAAGTGTAGATCATGTCTGTTATTGGCTATGATGAAATGGGCCAGCGGCTGCTGAGAGTCTATGAAATTACAAACTGAAGCAGAATGCGCTCCTCTTTTGCTCCCTCTTCCACCGAGGTTGCAAAATGTAGATAAACATTTTCATTCATTGCCTTTTTGTTGGGCATCAGCCTCGTGTTTATGGGTATATTGTTGAAAAAAAAACAGCATAAATATGTGCTTTATTCAGGTCGTGGTTATGCCTGTGAGACGTGAGCTGAGACGCAAGCCTGCATAGACAGCTGCATAGATTAAAATGAGAGCATAACTGCTGCATGAGAGTGGAAATTGTGTCTGACACGCTTGTGGCCTAGACCCGAGGTAAGTCTTCCAATATCCTCAACAGCAAAACAATATCTGAAAATCCATAAAACTCTATGAAAACATGCATTTGCAGTCCAATGCATGTCTCAGGCGTACAGGTGATTCATTAACCTTGAGGAAGTCCTGCTCTGCTGTGACTGATGGCTTTGACCCTTCATTGCCAAAGGCTGTTTGAAAGGGTGACCGTCAGAGTAGGCCACATGAGTGAATAAATGCTTACAGTGTTTGACTGGCAGCCCATAGTGGTAATCAGCACCGTGGGGGAAAAAACATGAGCAACATGCAAGTTTGTATCTTGATTATATAAACGGCAGCACTGGAACTGCAACCAGATCAGCTTTTTAACTATTTACAACATTTACCTGGACCTGCAAAGGTAAATTTAAGATTTAATAAGATGTAAACCTTTTTATTAATTCATTATTTTTAATTGTAGCTAAGTTTTTCATCTTGTTTGTAGTTATAATTGCAACATGTAATACCTAACAGCTAAATTCCACTGGGCACGGATGCGACATGTTCCGGGTAGCTGTTCTAGTCAATGTTTGTAGCCTCACCAGAAGCACCGCAGCGTTTTTCAGAAGCATCCCAGAAGCGTCTTTCTGCTCTGCTCCGCTGAGAATATGCCGCTCGTCTATTTTTGATAGACGCCACAAGCAGCCGCGTCAAGCAGCACAGAGCAGATCGAGCCGGGTGGAAGTCAGACACGCGAGCGGTCGGTTTTCAAAATAAAGCGCCATTTTAACTGCATAGCCTATTTGCTCATGGCAGAAGCACATAAACCAAAGAAAAATCACCAAATCTGAGCAAGTTAACTGGCTGGTGAAACACTGCGCTTCTGAAAAACTCCTGGTGGGATTACGGAGGACGGATGAAGACAGCATCGCGGCCACGAGCGAAACATGCCCGGTGGGATCTAGGCATAAGGAGGCTCAGACTGCTCACATTAGACCACGCTATATAAATAAATAAAGATTGAATAAGTATTAAATGATTTTTTTTTTCTTTGCACAAATTTGCACAGACTTAGTAACTAAGTCTGGGTGCATTTCTGCATTTCTGTTCATGACAGATAGCAGTGTTGACTCCTGAGCTACAAGACGTCTCACCTTGTCTTCCAGCACTTTGACATCACCCCCACATTAATACAGTTCTGTGTGACATGAGCTAATTGGCTGAGAGATGCATCATATATATTTCTGTGAAAAGGTAGTCTCATTTTTTATTTGTCACCATCTATTGAAACATCCCTAAACGAAAAGCCCAATCTGAGATTTAGCACATCGTCGTATCGTGTAAATAATCATATGCTCTGTTCTGATGTGTACGTGTGTGTGTGTGTGTTTGTACGCGCGCTCAGCTGTGCGCGAGTCTTCTAATCTGCATTTGCAAATCTGCTTACTTGGCACGACGAGTCCGCTCCACCTTTTCACGTTTTGTGAATGTGAAACCTCCCCCACAAGCCTTTCGATGGGTGACTTAACAGGCCCACAAGACAACGCAAAACAAATGTTTTCTCCTCCCTGTTTTCAGAGCCAAGGAATTATAAAATGTACCATGACACTGACATATGCTGATGTTTTCCACCGCCTGGAAAAATGGGGCTGTTATTTATTTATTTATTTTTCCCATCGATCAAAGCATTATTGGCTGTAATTCTGTATTCTGAATAAGAGAGAGATAATCTGTCTCTATAGAACAGATGTAATGCTTTTAAAGACTTTTAACACCCATTTCTAGGGCAGTACATGTGCGCTTGTGTGCGCGCGCCGCTGGAATATTGCCACTAATTACTCCGAATAAATCCACTGCTTATTAAGGCATTTGACTGAGAAAGTGTGACAAGACACATAGTAATCTTCTGCGGTCGACTTGGCCGATACTGATGGCAGTCTGTGTTAAATGCTGACGTCTTTGGAGTTATGCTGATGAGCAGAGTGACACAAATGTAAATGCTCGCAGACACCTTTGTTGGGTCTATAATACTGAACGCAGCGAATGGCGCGCATGTGGTGAATATAACATGCATATAAAACATAATGCCTGAACAAAAGCTCTATAGCACGTGTCATGCTCTTTCTGGATAAATCAGTGTGCAAATGTGAGAAAACCCACACTCCTCCCACCGTGCACCCACATACGCTCAGGTGAATTAAGTGCGAATGTGTTGGTTTGACTGTAGCTTGGTGACAGACTGGTGACTTGTCCTTCAAATGTACTGCGTGCTGGAAAAAGTTCTAGCACTCTCATCATGTCATTAAAGCGGATCTCATGTATAAAATAGAGGATCAAAAGCAGCCGATTTGATGGTTTTGCTAAAGATGCTTTAGCATGTTTGGAATGAACACAAATTCAATCTCCAAAGCCATCATCTGGTGACAATTTAGCGTCTGTGGGTAACACCCAATGTTTCTGGACTCCTGATGTCATCAGCAGATATCCAGAAAATGGATAATGGTTATCCGTTTTAAAGGGATTAGCAGAAATGTGTCTTTCTCATCGTTCTCACGTACATCCCAAATATCTGTTAATTGCTTTCTGGATTTCCAAGACTTCCTTTGCGGTCTGATTAGCAACTTTATATGTGAGAATGAGACGTGAGAAACATATTTCCGCTGATCTTTCTGTATCTGTGAACAGATAAATCAACATCACATGATTTCCCCAGTCAAGCTCCAAAAACACAGGAGCATACACCTTTCAAAATGCAACTCAGTGGTGTCTTTTTTTACCTAGTGGGGTCTTCTGATCCAGTTAGTTGGTCCACCAAGATATCTTAATAACTTTTAGATGAACTGCTATAAAATTTGATACACACATTCATGTTTCCCTCAGGATGAACTGTCATTGGCAATTCGGTGACATCATCAAGTCCAGCTTAGGTTTATGTCCACATGGCTGCCAGACTAATGACATAATCATCACTGTACTTTGTGTTCTCCACTGTTAGCATTCTAACATGAAACTAGGACGCCATGAAAACATGGTAAACATTCTTCCTGTTTTCGTTGTGTTTGAGAATTTGAGCTCCTCCAAAGCCACAGAAGACATCATTTTTACAGACTGGTGCCCTGCTTTTGCAGGTAATGACAAATAAACAGATATCGATGTGTAAAATTACTTTTTAGGCATCACACAAGAATAAGGAACAAAGCTGCAATGGCGGAAAACATTATTGCAATTTCACAGCAATTTCACAGCTCAAAACATTACGGCTAAAGATCCATACGAACTACATTAGTCCCCACGACTGTGGGGACGATGTGTGTTTGAAAAAGGTGGAATTGTTTCTGTTTGATTGAACAAAGTGCTTTGCATAGCAGCCAGACGATGTAATAAACTCCCAGAATTCTGAATAAAATGAATAGCACAACAGTTTCAACTAACCTGATGCTCAATATGCGTGTGGTAAAAAAATCATTTCATGTAAAAGTAAAGAAATGGCAGTATGGAAGATGCCTCTGGAGCACGCCAGAGACATTATTTGGACTGACGGATGGATGGTGATCTGATGGTGTCCGACTGGACGACCTCTTTTTTCAGTCAGTGCTGAGAGCGAGGCTGTGTGCAGCAGGCAGGAGATGCGAGCAGCAGAAGAACTGCAGTCAGACCAAAGTTCAAAAGAGTAATTTCAGCTCCATTTCCTACAAGAAAGAAAAGCCAACTTATCTCTCCCACTGTTAAGCGACCTATCACCTCCAAACCCTAACAGTGCTGTGAAGGATCAATAAAAATTCCAACACAGAAGGAGGAAAAACAAAGAACGTTGTGCAGTCATGCAGAGCTCTTACAACAAGGTGAATGTCAGATTTTACTCTTAATGGCTAAACGTCTCAAGAGGTTGGACTTAGGGAATAGGTTATAATTAGGAATGAATTGGAAGTGTTCCATATGGGTGCATCTGATTAAAACCGAGGCTATGGTGTGATTAAACTATACCATTTTAAAATATGGACACTGTACCCACAGGTTTCTGAACAGTTTGAGTTTGGTGTCTCTTTGGTGGCTACAACCAGCTGATGCGGGCTGAATGACGCCTGGATGCTAAAACAAGTCACCTGTAACCGCACCTACCTGTCAATCAAAGTGGCCACACTGTTAATTGTGCATAACTTTAAGATAAGAGAGACTTCAGTGATTGGTTACATCAAAATTCAGACTCAGTACAGTACAGTTGTCACGAATGGGGAAAAATAGCCATAGAGACCAAACTGTTTTTGCACCAGGCTGTTTATTTCTGCTATGAAGTTGGATATTTTAATACGGGGACTAATTGGCCACACTGGCTTCACTTCACAACCGCAGATGTCTCTGCTTGTAAAATAACACAATTTCACCAAGGTACGTGGGAGAGCCAGAAGCAATCTATCTCAGATTCAGATTAAAACCACACCGTAGATCACGGGTTAATGCCATTACTGCTTTGAAATATGTAAAACAAACACTCTTTTAGTATTTTAACCATCCTTTTAAACATGTAACAGATCTGAACTCATTTTATGAATGTTATTTGTGTGTGCAGTATTTTTAACTTCATCATTTTCACATCATTACAGACCATGAATTTACAATGCCTTTTTTCTTAAACTTGTTTTTATCTTGTCTCATGGCTTACATGCCCTACAGGTACACAAACTAACATCATTTTTTTTTTTTTTTTATCATCTGGGGAGCTTTTGTCAAGTGTCTGAAATGATCCAGGTGTGTATGTGTTGCTGTAGTGACAGATGCGTGTGCTGAAGCAGAAGCGGGAACGATCTGTGCTCCGCTAATTTGAAGCGGTGACTTCTTGTATCCGGCGTCTGTTACTGGCAATCAATGAGCTACAATGATGTGGATGTATGTGAAAATCACAGGGGTGAATGTAAAGACACACACCCTCAGAGAAACAAGGTTAAGTAACCCGGCTTCAGAACAAACCAGTATACCAGCATCAGTATACATGTGATATAATATTTCATCCAGCCTGGAAACATACGCTGAATCAGAGGAGAAAAAAAAAAACCAGGCTGTATTTCTGTTTGATCCTTCTGTCTCAAAGATACACTGCTGCTGCTTCTTTCTGATTCAGTATTCTGCTGAGTAACTTTGTTTTGGATGAGGTTACGGCAAACTGTAAATTCGCCCACACAGTCACGCATGATCGGGCATAAACAAGGCCGAGATGGAGGGAATAAAAGAGAAGTGGCCAATCACGTAGCTCTGGAGCCATAAACAGCCCACTTCTCATCTGCAGGAAGGACCGCCTAGCACTGACTAGCGACTGTGCCTGCCAGTCACACTCATCTCCAAAATGCCTTGACTCACTTTTCACAACATTGTGCAAAAAAAGATCAGAAAAATACTATCACCCTGATTGTTGCCTCAGAACTCATGCAGGATGCAGACTGACAACAGATGAATCACGTGGTGACTCAGAGCACAAATCAGAAATCGTCATTATCACTGAACTGCTGCTTTTGTTGCACTTTAAAAGGAAAATAGAATAAGATTGGCAATAATTTACATTTGTTTTATTGTCAACAACAATAATAACACATATTACCTGTGAGATTTTCCAAAAACTACAAACATGTGCAACACAATGCCAAATACTTTCACGTTATTCCACTAATTGACAGTTGGTGGTATGTAGGTAAACATAGCAGCGTGAAAACAAAGCTACTTTACGCCCCAGAACAGAGGGTTCGGCATTTGATGGGTGCGACCAACCTCTCCAGGTGGAACTGGTTTGTTCGTCGGTCTCCAAGGCTATCAGTCAGTCTGCAAGCAGTCTGCCTCCATCTCCCCTAGGCTATCCACATCCATCCTGTCTCCTATCTCAAGGCAGTGAGCGAAAAACTGCTTTAGGTCGACCTCATCTCAGCGTGGTTGAAACCTCTGACGAAGGAGATCTTTGAGTTGAGATTATTGCCAGTTGTGTTGAATTGGAAACTGAGCGTAGTTTGAGTTAAACGCTAACAGACGCGGGTTACAACAAAATACATTAAGGGTCATTTAACTGATTGGTCTGTGTTCTCATATTAAGGAGCTGTGAGTTATTAGGGAGTGGTGTTTTGTATAAGTGGCACAGTATACCTGTAGCTCTTTATGCCTTGAGTCAACAAGTCTTTGACACTCAGCGAGGCTGATCAGATAGCAGTTAGAGCGCTAACTGGCATTCGCATTTCACTGGCTGCTGGGACGAGGCACTTCATCTTCCACTAATGCCATCTGCGAGAACTGGCACCTTGCCCAGAGCAGAACGGACGAGCAGCGGGGGGCCCTAAAGTGTGCGTGCATGTGTGTGTGAGATGGAGAGTAAGAGTGAGTGACTGGCTGATAAAATTAGTAAGCAGGTAAGTGAGTTAATGAGGGCATGTTCGTACATTACAGCATTCACTTTTTGAACTCAGGTGGCACAAAATAACAGCCAGTTCCCTCTTCCATACAAATTGTTGTGCAGTTGGTTTGGGAGCTCACAATGTATTCCAAACCATCCACCGGAAATAACTGCAAAATGCATGAGTCTACAGCTGTGAGGGGAGAGATGCTGACATTTGTTGGCCAGCAGTCCTTTAGATTTTGACAGTTGACTGGAACAAAATAAACAAAATGCATCCTGGACTGATGACCATAATTTCCTTCATGCATGGTCACCTGTCATGGTAAGATCTGACCCATTATTCTCCTTTATATGCATTCACTTCCTGTTTTTATTATATGTGTCACTCATTACTATCATCTCTCTCTATAAAATGCAATTCCCTACCTGTCCACTAGTCACCGCTGCACTGGACCATTTCAACCGGTCGCAGCAGATGGCCGCCCACCATGAGGTGGGTTCAGCTCGAGGTTTCTTCCTCTTAAAAGGAAGTTTCTCTTTGCTACTGTTGCCAAGTGCTTGCTCACGGTGGGAATTGTTGAGTCACTGTAAATAATATTATAAAGAGTATGCTTTGGTCCTTCTCTGTATATGGAATGTGTCATGAGATAACTTCTGTTATGTTTTGGCGCTATATAAATCCACTCCAGCCCATGATTGGAGCTGATTACCTTCATACCCAGCTACTCTCTGTTGCCAATTAGCTTCACTTTATATAGTGAACCCCGAGATCTCATTCCATCCTGCTCTTTTACCTGATTTATGCCACTTGTTTGTTTTATTCTATCCGGCTTGACTTTGTTGACTCCAATCCCATGTTGACAAACTAAAGAACGCTCCATTTGCGTTGCCCACTGATTGTTAATGAGCATGGTGACACCTGTTAGAGTTACGATGCTCGTTAAGAAGAAGCGGTGCAGTCAATCATGCTTAGTTTCCCCCCCCTTGATCAAATCCTCTAATTTTGCGGGGTGTCAAGCCATTAAATATCTGTCCAGAAGACATGCTATCTGCCTATCCATGAGATTTTTGATTACAAGCCCTGATTCACTTCGACACTCTGAACATAAATGAACCAAAAGCAAAGTCAGCTCCTCCAAAGATCAAACTCAAGAGTTTACTTACAGCATTTTGTGATTTGGTTCTTATTTTTGCACAAGTTGCGCCCTTGCTGCTTTGATGTGTCTGCCTTTTAAAGCTGCACCAGCATTTTTATTTTATGTATATCAACAACAGATCAAAACACCACGTGTAAAATGAGGTGTTACTCGTAGTCACTGACCCACACAGAATTATGACCAAACTGCACGGCTCTGTGGAGCGTTTTAGCATTTTTCAGCCAATAGTTTTTTTGTTTTGTTTCAGTCTTATGGTGTGTTCACACAGAAAATGAATCAAATTTTCCGTGTGAGTGTGAAAATCAGTTCAAAGACTGCAAACAGAAGAAGATTTGTGTCTAATCAGAATGCAAATTATGCAAATTGGATGATTGCATTCACAGGGCATTGCAGAATGTTGTGTGGGAAAGACCGAGCGGAGTGGAGGTCTTCACAGGTCCAAAAAGTTGTGCACGAGGGTTAGATCCAAAAAATATATTACCTGGAACACAACTGGTTTTCTTTTTCTTTCTTTCTTACATCCCTGGTTGTGAAAAATATATCTAGGTTTTTCCATTATTCTTCTTTTGCTGATTGAAACGAACTTTAACAAAGACCGTTTGCCCTTTTACTTTTAGAATAATGATTGCCGCCTGGTGAAGATCAAAACAAAGCCTTTTCCTCTCAAATCACCATTTGTAAAACCTGCTCAAGCAAAAGTCAAAAAGGACCTGGATAATAAATTAGTCAAAGTGCAGTTAATTACCATTTTAATATATTTTAAGGGTGTGATTACTACCATTTTGGTATAAAGAGAGTCAGATGTGGCCAGGAATTGTTGCTGGAAGCTGACTCTTGTTCTGGATTTTGTTCTGCCGTCATCGCATTGTGGTCAAATAAAAAGACAGATGGCTTATTTTTTTTCGGGCAGCTGGCAATCTAACATCTGCAGTGTAGGCCCTCCTCACACGTGTTCCCTCTCTACACTCAATCCCTGCATTAGAACAGAGCTTTAAACATGGATAGCATAAAACATGGGTATAGAGTGTAGTGGCTCTGGATGTTGCCATCTTGGCAATCCTGCCTCTGCTGGCTCCCGGTTAATAAAACCTAAAATAAATAATTTAAAAAATGGGAAAAGACACGGATCATGGTTGAACCTAAGGTGGGCTAAAGGAAATCTTGGTGCTCAAACAAGCCAGTAAGGTAAGTTATATAAAAAAAATCAGATTCAGTACAGTTGTCATGAATAGACAAATTAGCTAGAGGGTCCAAAACCATTTTTTGGGCCAGGCTGTAAACATGTTTATTTCTGCTGTAAAGTTGGACATTTTAACATAGGGGCTTATCAAAACTGACTCATTGTATAGCCAGCCTCAAGTGGACATTTGAGGAACTGCAGTTTTTGACATTTCCACATAGGCTTTGCTTCACGACCATAGAGGTTGCCACTTCGTTGTAATGAAGATATAAAATGCAAATGTAGTGAGGTAAAAAGTTGCATACTGACTCAGAAATTTACTTGAGTAAAGTACTTATGTATAGTACCTTTTTCCACTATTCATCTGCTCTACTGCCCACCTCTGCTAGGGAAGTTTTTGCCAGCCAACAAAAACTTTTACTGTAAACCGACGTTCTGTGTTGAATAAACTGTAAAGTAAATTCACAGCAAATAAAACTGTGAGACATAGATCTACCATCATAGCTTAAATATACTCATACATCAGATAAGACTCGCGACACAGGGAAGAAACTCATTCATCTGTTCATGAGAAAATAAGCTCATAAGTACTGTAATAATAGGAGAAACAAAAGGCCTGCTTTCAAACTGAAGACGATCAAGGGGATAAGTAAGGATTCTTCAGGGAATGAATTCGGCCATGATGATGACACTGATGAAAGAAAAGACAATTGTGTTGGATAGCTTTGCCAGAGGAAGGCTGGTGAGAATGATCGACTTGAGCTGTTGTTGTGACGTTTGTCAAAGCATTCTCAATTTCTAGCCCCTCAACAAACCATTGCGAGGACAGGACTTTCTTTTACCTCTGATTTCAAGTGAAGCCTACTATCAGGTCCTGTTTTAACGGGGGGGCATGAGGAGGCAGCGGGAGCAGCATTATGCTTCTCATTATCACTGGATCCAACTGCACTTTTACCCCGGGCTACTGGCAAAGCTCATTATAACAGGCCAACAATGGAGTCACATTCTCCCTCACGGCAAACAGGAACTGAGAAATTTCTCTGTCAGCCTCTCTCTGTGTGGAATGTCACTGGCATGTTTTTTTCCTTCAGATTCTTGGAGAAGTCGTTGCTGCTGTTGTGGCAGGAGGTAATTTTGAGCTTCCACTTGGTAACTCCTGGGTGCTCCAGTCCTCACACATTTTAACAAGAAACACAACTCCCCACTGATCGTCCCCTCTTGCTTTGACTGTTTTTGAAACCATTTTGCATCCCCAAATGAAATAAAATACTTGAAACAGATGCTGAGAGACCATAGCACCCCTTCAAGTATGCTATTTAAACTTTCCACCCTTATTTATTCATTTATTTTGTTTCCATTTTACTTTTTAACCATGTGACTTTTCTGAATGTATGCACTAAGAATATCTTGATGAATACAACACAATATAAAACGATATGATGAAGTGTCATCGGTTCAGTTTTACTTTTACTTCCTATGATTCAAGTTCAAGCAACATTGCTCAGAAATTGGTATTTTTGTCACGCAGTGTCCCCAGTTTCAACAGTAATACTACTGTTGTGGACAGCTGTACACATGTATTTATTATTATATTACTTACAGTATAGTCAAAATAATACGTTGACAACTAGCCAGCTAATATTCCAACAGCAAGAAGATCAGCTCGGCGTCTCTCTCTCAGTCTTTTATTTCACAAAGCTCTCACCGACTATAAGTCAGTCCCATATTTACTCTTCTCTGGCCACTTCTTGCTTAGTTACTTTCTCATTTTCTCTTCATATCTTTTCCCTGTCAAAGTCCTCTTCGGTCTTTTCACCTCTGTCATTATGCACAACTCCAGTTCTGAGCTGGTTATGACCCCAGATTTGAAAAACCTCCTCTTCCTGGTGGTACAAAACACCTGTATGAGAACCACTAACACTCCCTCGGTGCTCTGACCTCACAGTCTGGGCGGCATGGCTAACAAACTGAGCTAACATTAGCTAACAGCTGCTATGGTTTCAGCGGTTTACTTCACTGTCCATTGGGAGTGTAAAGTAGAGACAGTAAATATGTTCAAATAGCTGGTGGTGGGTGACTGCAGCAAAGCGTTGTATGTAATGTATTTCTCACTGGTGATCATACCACAAAGTTACATAGTGCAGGAACTGGCATGCAGGGTGCAGAGCGGGAATGATGGAGACTCCATTCACCTAATCACAGTACATTACAAGTCAATGTAGTCAAGTCAAAAAAAATGTCATTTTATAGAAAAGCTGCACAATGTTGCTCTAACCCAGAGAAAACTCTACTGATGCACTAGCTGTTTGGTGCATTCGGTGGGATGCAGGCACTGAGGGCCTCTGGTTACAAATTAGCATGTCGCTGTCTAGCTTGGTGCACTAACCTTCAACTCCAACTATAAAAGACTGTTAGATTTACTCACTATTTAACAACTCGACTTGGCTTCTGTATCTGCCCCTTTTTTAATAATCACTTTTTTTTTTTTTACAAAGCAGAAAAAACCATAAGAAAATAAACCAAACCAAAATTCAACCTTAATGCTAAATTGGTTTAGATATTATGCTTTTCTTTGCTTTTGCTTAATGCTGAAATAAGTATTGATTCTGTGATATGGCAATATGTAATGGTTCCTATAAAAAGTGGTGTTTTAGTTTAGCCTGCCATACCAGGAGCTGAGAACAGTTGTGCTTTCAATTGTTTTCTTAATGCCGTTATCCTGAGATCACGAGTTAATTATCAAGATAAGAGAAGCTTGTTTTCTCGTGATGACGAGATAATTTATCTCGCTATCTTGAGAAAACAAGAAGCGCGATATCAAGATAATTTATCAAGTGTTTTGTGCAGTGCAGTGTGAAGTTGCAGCCCACAGTGCCTGGAGCATGTTGGACAACTAGGTGCTAGCTTCTAAAACTGAAGTAAACAAATGTGCCATCACAAACACTGTCTGTCTGTCTGTCTGCTCCTGTTCAGCTCTGGGCCTGCACATGCACCCCCTAATTTAGCCTCATCATCAGCACAAACACCCACCCACTGAGTGTGGAGTTTGCAGTAATCCAGATTGGGACATCCGTCACCTAGTTTGTCACCATAAAAATAAAAAAAATCTATGATTGACGATGATGTGATAAATATATGATTACTGTAAGACCCACAGCAGCAGGTTAGCGTTTGTGCTGTTAAATGGTGAAATTACAAGGTCACATGCTAATGTGCAGGAGCTGTCCATTGTACTGAAACAGAGAAGAGGAGCTCGACAGACAGACAGATGTACACCTACTGTATCTTCACATACTTCTAAGCTGCACGAAGAGGTAAAAAAAAAGTCTGCAGAGTTAGTTAGAGTCTTCAAACTCAGGTTTAGCCTGATTGCTATTCTCAGTTGTAAATAGAACTTTCGGCCCCCTGTTCCCCCGCCTCCATTATAATCCAGCCCTGGAGGGAAACAACAGGGAGTGAAGGAACATTGAATGAGAGAGAGTTTTGTTGAGTTTAGGTTAGTAAAACAGCGTTATTATTTTAAAATAACAGGATAATTAACTCGTGATCTTGAGGTAACGGAATTAAAAAATAATTGCAAGCATGGCCGTTCTCGCCTTCTGTACGGTGGAGCTCCATCAAGGTCGCTGTTTCCTGAGAGGGACAGGAGGGTATTTCGAAGTCAACAATTACCAGACTGAGAATACTGGCAGAGGTGAATTTATAGTAGTAGAGGATAGCAAAGAGCAGAGTAAAACAGCATTGGCGAGGATTAAAATAAAAACAATATACATCAGTCATCAATTTTCCAGTAGAGAAGAACCTGAGTACTTTTGAGTTGTTTTTCATTTAGCCACATCTCAAAAATGTATCTCCGGGATGATTTTTCTTCTTGAACACTGGCAAAGAAGAAAGACACCAAATGAGTACCACTGAAGACTCAAACTTTATTTCATATTGCTTGATTTTCTCCTGGGGCTGATAAATGTGCTTGTTGTGTCATGTTAAAATATGCACAAATGGAAGTAAAAACCCCCTCTACTATAAATAAATGTAATTGCACCATACTATTGTAGCTCCTGGCATGCATTTTATAAGTACTTGCAGAATGTACATTTTCAGGCTTTCATAAATCAGCCCTCCATACATTCCTTGTTTCTTCTTTCCATCCGTGTCTGTGGTGCGTGTGTGTGTGTGTTTTGTGCTTTTGCCTGTAGTCAAGCTCTGCTAAGTGAGAAAAACACTGTTAAACCATAAATTCCTCCAGCGCTTTGGTAGTAAAACGCATGCATGTGCGTGCATTTGATTATTTGTGCCTTAATTGTTTTCCCAGTAGTGGAATACTATGTGAATACAGCTGAGTTGCCCATTGCCTGCAGAGAAAGATGGGCCTTCGATGTGTGTAATTAAGACAGCCTTGGTAAGAACTGGTTTCAGTTTTTGGTCAAGTGCAAAGGTTGTTTTGGCACAAGAAGAAATAATACAAAGAGAACTGATACTTGGTAGTTGAAGAAGCATAAATCCCACACACTGTCCGCTTTAGTTAGCTAATGTTAGCAAATTGTTAGCTAACTAGCTGGCTTAAAATCAAGAGGAGTTCTCCTAGTGTCAGATTATTTTCTCCTCAATTTTGTTTTGTAATGTTGAAGAGATTTGGAAATGGTCAGATCATTTGGTTGCTGACATGTTTTTAAGATGACACGGTGGACAAAGGGATGCATACCCGGCAGTTCAACATTGATAGTATTGTCGGCCTCTTGTCGTCTCTACACACAGACTGTGTTGCTGTCGTTTTTCATTAATACCAGAATGAGTCTCAGCTTTTATGAGCTTGCCGTGCTCATAACAGTTAGTATCATAAATGTATCCTTCTGTCGAATAGTGTAGTCCTAATCTGACACACACATAAACGGAGCCGGCCTCGCCATCTTTCTTTTTGTGGCTAAGGGAGGCTTGTATTTGTATCATGGATTCTAGACTTTATGGGAACAAGGCGTAATATGACAAGTTACTCATGTATGAGACCTATAGTGTAGATAAGGTATAGATGGATGGAGCAGTCCGTATGAGAGGAAACAGGAAACTGATAAGATTTGGTATTAGCCAAAGGTTAATACACGCTATTCTCTGTGTGCCAGTCGAGAGCCGAACCACAGCAATATTGATTTGAAACAGTGATCCGTCTTTTGTAGTTGAGCCCGAGCAGACAGCAGGAGAGACTCCTCTGAGCTAATAGCCTTCACTCACCGACCTCCCTGCAAGCAAAGAACATGCAACGGGTACACAGAGGTGAAGTGTGTGAGTGACAAAGTGAGTGTGTGTTTTTGTGACAGAGTGCAGAAAGGTGTTTGTGCATGTGTGAGAGAGACGTCTCTGCGGGAGTGAGGTGGACTGCCAGCCTGAAATGCGTGTGTGTGTGTGTGTGTGTGTGTATTTTTGTAAAGGACCATGCATGAGTACACATGTGCAAATTTCTGTGTGTATAAGTGTGTGTGTGTGCATGCAAGGAGTTTAAGCAGTGTGATACCTCCCGGCACCCCTCGTTCACCTATCCCCTAATCTCTGCCGACTCCCAAGTGAGATAACAGAGCTTACTGACATTTGAATATTCCGACTCCTCGGCTGGAATATCAATTAAGATCAAGGCAGTGCTCGCAGCTTTCACTTTCCTCTTCTTTTCCTGCTGTGCTCGTTTCTCCCGTCAGCTCGTCACCCCAGAGGCATAATTGTGTCGAGAAAAGGGAAAAAAAACACAAAAAAAAACAACACTTCATGTGGACAGGGTGAAGGCTGACCAGATTTGCACCACCCTAAGAGGCTCCATAAAGTTTGTGTTGAGCTGAAGTCCTCCGTTCTCCCCCCTCTTTGTCAAGAGGCTGATTGTCTCCAGGCAATCGGAAGAGATGAGATTCAATGCTGACGTTAGATAACAGATACCTTTCCTTCTGGATCTATGCTTTTCCCTCCGAGCTGCGTGCAATTTCGGGGGATTTGATTTGATTCAATTTCCCTCTAATCTTGCTGCCTCATGCACATTAATGTGTGGAGCTGTGTATGAAGTGTGGAATTTTGGGGGGGGGGGGCTGAGCAAGCAGCCTGAAAAATGGAGAGTTGCATAAATCTGCATACATAACCCAAATGTAACCAAGAGCATATTAGAATAAAGTCATTCATCCCCTCTGTCAAGTCCTTCTGTCAACCTCCACTTTTCTGGCCTTGCAAGTAAGTACCATTACTACATTATTCATTTTATTTGTTATAGAGTAGATGGAACAGCGATGGAGCCACTTAGAAGTGTGTTTTTTGCTGCACACGCTGAGGAGAAAAAAAAGCGTGATTCTTCCCCGCCAGATTTATGCAATCATCTCAAAGACAGTGGGAATTAGTGAAGCCCCCGGGGCAAAGCAGTTCAAGAGTTATCAAAATGCCTCCAAAAATTGTTCTGAAGTCACAAAAAAAAAAAGAGAGAAAACATTGGACTCAGTTCTCAGCTCCAGAGAACAAAAAAAAAAAGTGCAGAGACAGATGGGGGGAGGGCGAGAATAGGAGGTGAGGGGAAGAAACAGAAAGAGGCGCAGGCAGGGAAAGAGTGCAAGATAGAGGTAGAGGGTGCAATAGTGAGAAATAGAGGCAGATATAAAAAAAAAAAAGAAAGAAGATTGCTACAGCAGAGCTGACTACCCAGTGTGCAGTCGGTAAAGGATCCATCGACTTATTGTGTCCTGTTTGAGCTGCCTTCTCAAAGAAGCGCTGCTGTATCCATCTGACTCAAAAGAATCTGCTGAGTAACTTTGTTTGGGATGAGGTTACAGAAAACTGTAAATTCTCCCACGCAGTTGAGAATCATCCAGCGTAAACAAGGCAGAGATGGAGGGAATAATAAAGCCTGAGCTCATATCTCTGCGCCTCAAACAACAACTCATCATCCCCTCTCCATCCTCTTACATCATCCTGTTATTTTCTCTCTCTCTCCTGCCCAATCTCTCCCTTTCTTTCCTTTCCTCTTCCCCCTTGCCAGACCCTCTCCACCCATTCATCCTCCCCTCCCCCCCGCCCTCCCTCCCTCCCCACCTATCCACAGTTGTTGCCTTGGTAACAATACAAAGAGATTTTCTTCGCAGCTCTGTCACCGTGGCAACGCTTGGCTTTCCTCCAGGCCGTTGTTGGAAGCACGCCGCCCTCTGGTCCGCTCCAGCCGGCTCGCCTGACCACCATCAGGTCGAGGCTATCCATCGGATGGATATTGCTATCGAGTGCTGATGCCTCCGTGGAGCTCTGGAGGAGATTCAGATACTCGAGAGAGAGAGAGAGAGAGAGAGAGAGAAAAAGAAAGAGAGATCGAAGGAGAGAGAGAGAGGCTGTGGCTGTGAAACTGATGGAGATTCAGTGAGTAGATTGTGTCAAGACGAGCACTTGGGGTTTGTTTCAAGCAGTGATGGTGATTATCAGAGTGTCTGGACTGAAGTGGATTTACTATCTTTCAGAATGATTTTGTTTCACTCTGGTTCTGGTTTAACTCCATCACTCCTTCTCCTGACCTCAGATCTTGCATTATAACATATTAACTTTAAATTAAATTAAAAGGTATCAATTCAACATACTTTTAATTTTGCAAATTCCCCAAAATCTAAACAAATATAGGCCGTTATTGACTCTGTAACAGAAATACAGAGCTGCAAAGTGGAGGGAGCTCTGTAAGGTTCACGCCTGTGGCCTTAAAAACAACACCCAGGTGCATTTACACAAGAAAGAGCTCATCACAAGCTTCAAATTCTGTTGCATGTGCCACCGGAGGAGGATGAAAGCTCTTTCGTTACAGCTGAGTTTAGGCAATGTTTCTCAGTCAAGACCGAGTCGGGACTGTTCGATCTCCTGGGAAGAGTCGAAACTTCATGAATGAGAACTCTAACTGTGGAAATAAATGCTCTATTTTATGTATGTGAGGACTTTGTAACAAGAGAAAAACGTCATGTGAGATGGTGGGAAAAGATCAAAATCCTCCAAATGTTAGCCCCTGTGCTAAAAAAACATGTGAACATACAGGCAAAAAAAATAAACAACTGTCCTAGAAATATTATAGTGCAACTTGCATGGAAACTGAGTAAGTTATTCTGACAATAACGGCTTATGGCATGGGTGGGTATGACAAAGGGGGAGGGAGTAGAAACTGAGCAAGGTGGTTCAAAGGATTAAACTTTAATGTTATCTGACACAAATCAAGCGTTTTCCTGTAAAGACTAAAACAAAGTGATACTTCCATGTCTGATTTTGGGGCCCAACAGGGATTAGTACTAATAGTCATGCCCAAACTATTAGGTCTGACAACCCGACTGTTGAAAGAACTTGTGTTTGACTTGATAAATATTCATGATGATAGTGTTTTTAGCAGAGAAAAGTGGCTGAGCGTCACCTTCCTCTACACGGGCGCATAATTGCTTGCAACACCCCTGCTGGTGGAACACGGATATCGCTGCAAACGCTAATGCTGCACAGCTGGTGCCCGAAACTGTGCGCCACTCGCGAGGCGCAACAGCCAGTTGGCAACTGAGAGGCTTATTACAACAGCAACAGGAGACTTGACATTTTGAATGCATTGTGCCAGTGAGTAAAATGCACTTTAGAGATGTCACGCTAATGGGATTGTGTTTTGGCAGGCTGGCTCTGGCAGGGGTTGGGAATTTCTACGATTACCAGGCCAAAACCTGGAATGAACGCTCCGACAACTGATTACACTTGTGTAAGAGTGTCAGTGTTTGGTTGTTTAGAGTCTTTTGTTTGAGTGTCAAATGATTTTTTTTCCCCCCAAATGCAGCATGACTTTATCTCTGCCTCGCATCGAGGCCTATTAAAAAGGTTTCCCTGGGTATCATCTCGACAGATTAGTCTCCTCCTTAGCCTCATTGTCATGGTGACTGGCAGGGCACAATAACAACAAAATCAATTCAATTCAGGCATGGAATTCAAAAAAAAGGAGAAAAGAAAGTGTATCCAACTGTCATACGGCAATAAAGATTTTACACATTGAGTTTAATTTACTTGTCAGAGAGAGAGAGAGAGAGTACTGTTCCGTCTGCAGGGAATTTCTCCGAGTTAGAAATTTAAGCTTTAAAACAGTTATGTTCTTCTGTTGAATCTGCCTCTCTGAATCCCACACGCTTACCTCAGTCCTCGCTAAATCCCAGCCTCTGATTTGAGTTTGTTCAGTCATGTGATAAATTTGGAGGAGGGGAGGCAAGGAAGTGTTGGCACATGTGGAAATCAGTAGAGTGCTGCCTCTTTAGAAAGTTCTCCGTCTCCATCCTCATGTTTCTTCTCATCCAACTACCGTACATCACAGAAATAATAACCCTGACAACACCATCATATGATCATCGTGCTTGTTAGCAACAAAAAGATGCATAGCGACCTTTAAAACACACGTTCCCTTGTTGTTGCTCTTCCCTCTTCTCTGAGGACGGCCAGATGGCTGAAAACATTTCTATTTTGCAAATAATAGTATGACCTTCCTCTCTCATTAGTTAACATGATTATTCAGGAATAATCTCAGACTCATTTTCATTGTCATATTGGGAGCTTTAGATCAGATTTCCTGTTGTTGTAGCTGTAAAACTGCTAAGAAATACATGGAGTGCATTTAGCATTACATGCAGCATCACCATGAACATTTGTGCTGCATCACTCTGCAGCAGACATGAGAGAAATCTGTCAAGGTCGGTGTTAAGCTGCTGAGATTTCACCCTCGGCTTTTTGACTACTTCTCCCACAGAGACGTTAAAACTCCTTTCTGTTTAACAGTCACGGGGCGAGGTGGGGCTCCTCCTCTACACCCTGCTGACAACACACATGCATATATATGAGTGTAACATAGCTGCGTTACTGTGTAATCCAGACTAAGTAGAGAAATGCTCCTGTCACAGTTCAGGGACGGCTGGCTCAGGAATCGGTGACACAGCAGATACACTCAGCCGGAGGGTACAGCGTCACCGGCGCTCCAACCTCAAAGATTTGTCCATGGATGCTGGTTTGGTCACCACTCCAACTGACGAGCTCACAAACAGCTGTAAACGGATCATGTTTCTGTTGTGTTCTGTTTCCTTTCGTTCTTTGTGAGCTCAAACAGATTCAAGAACTTATTTAATTGCTCAATTAAAAACAATGGAACCAGGGCTGTCATGTTTTCTGTTTAGTTATGCTCTTTATTAAGTAATGAAACAGCTGGATGCCATCGTAGCGCGTTGAGTGTTTTCTCTCTCCTCATGCAGTTAATCTTCTTAGACCTGAATCTCGCAGTATAACACAGTGAAGTCCTCCTCTTTCCTCCTACTTTCTTTTCCTCCATTTCCTGGGCTCTCTACTTTCCAGCACACTTTTGATGTTACACATTGATTGAACGCATTCGGAAACGCGCACATATATATAAATAGCAGCGAAGTAAAATGTTGACACATCAGCTGCTTCCTGCATTGTCTTGTGAGGCTGAGACCTAAATTTCTCACAGATATCAATACAACATAAATAAAAGCTGCTTTTTCTTTCTCTCTGACTGTGTGTAAAATTAGCTGACCAACCATGACACGAACCGAAATAAGCACAAAATTCAAGATGCTTTGGAAACTTATGTGACAAAAAAATGAGGCTGTCTCAATATGTCGTCCTCTTTTGTACCTTTTTTTTTTCTATGTTTCATCATTATTTTTGAGACGTGCCTTTGATTCATGATAACTCTGGAAATAGACGCGCAGCAGTTATTAAACGTACATTTATTCGGCATAAAAATAATTGCTGGATTCCTGTCCTCTCTATCAGCTGACCTTCCTGCTGTGATTGGACTTTTTGCACAGCGGCAAGTAGCTGATTGTCTGATTATAGAGATGATGGAGATGACCGGTGTGACTGTGACAGTGTGTCCAGCAGGGTGACTGGTTAGGTAGGTCAGTGCTTGGTTTGTGTGTGTGTGTGTGAGTGTGTGAGCAACAGGGAGATAGAATAAAAGATGAAAGTAACATAAGTGTGTGCTTTTAGTGGAAGTGTTCAGAAAAAGTCAATTTGCGTGTGTATCAAAAAAGAATAGTTTAAAAAGTCAGCTTGCGTGTGTGTGGGTGTGTGTGTATGAAACCTCAGGTGCACCCTGATGTATACAGCTACTTACAGTGTGTATGTGTGTGTAAACGTTGCTGTCATAGCGTGTGTGTGTGTGTGTGTGTGTGTGTGTGTGTGTGTTAGGAGGCCTGGCAGGGCACACTGGGACAGTTGAAAATAAAGGGCCATCTGACAGCTCGGTGCTGAAATGCACTCTGGGAAAAGCAGAGAGGAAAGAGAGTGGCCTATTTGACAGCCGGTGCACTGTCTATGGTGTGTGTGTGTGTGTTTGTGCATCCAGGTGTGCTGTGTGTATTTGTGGCGTGACTCAGGTGCAACACTTCCTGTGTGTGTGTGTGTGTGTGTGTGCGTGTATTCAAAGGTGTGGGCAGGCACGTGCGTGTCACTGTAAGTCTATGTCTGTGTGTCTGTGTGCATTTTTCGTGTGTGGTCCTATAGTAATTAGGTAACAGTCTGGCCCTCAGCGATCCATTTCCTGTCAGTGAGGACAAAGAGAGACCTGCTGATGAACCATCTGGTATCCAGGTGCATCACTACTGCTTTTCCTCTCGCTCCTGTTAGCAGGACGTCTGTCTGTCCCCCCTCACTCTTACCCCGGGGACGCTGCTTGACCCCCGGCTGCAACTCGCTCTCGTCTCCTTCGCAAAAAAAAAAAAAATCGATCTAATCAGCAGGAATGATTAAAGTGCGGCTGTTGTTGCAGTCCATTTTGTTCTGGACAGCTACCATTCCTCTCCGTACCCAGAGACAGAATACTCTGTCTGCTGGAAATAAGCAGAATGCGCTCGCTCGCGGGCTAATTTGTTAATAGAGGGGGTAGATGTGGAGCTGACGGCTCATGTCCGCAGCAGTTGGATTCTTTAGAAACAGCGTGATGTTGCTGCTGGTGCTGCGGCGGTTGTGATGAAACAAATCCCAGACACCAAGGGCTTATGAAAACAAAATTATCTTTACAGGAACATTCCTGCGCCCCGTGTTCACCTGTGGATCTAAATTCTATACCCGGTGAACATGGGGTTGCACTTTGTATGCACTGTAATTCTTCTGGGGGATGCTGTGCTCAGCAGCATATCCGCAGAAAAATCAATTCAACACGGTTAGTCAATGGTTCAGCGTGGACAGAGATCGACTAGGAGTCATTTCCTCATACACGCAATGATTTCACCGTTGTTGTTTTAAAAGCGTATGCACTCCACTTATCTTGGGCACTGTTCATGCTTTTGTGTCACTAACGTTATCACCACCCCAGGAACCACTCCAACTTTCATCTCATACCTGTTATTAATAAATGTTGGGATCATTTGGTGGCAGCAAAAAGAGCTATAAACATTAACATTTTAGCACCTTGTAAAGTTCACAGTGTTGCCTTCGTTCTGATGATATCGATATCATGCTTCTTCCGTGTGCATGTGTTAGTGTTTGTGTCTACTGGTCAGAGGCTCTGCCATAATTTGACTTTTATTCAGTTTTGAATCAGTTTTAGGCCTTCATACACATCACCATCATACACTCTTAGATCATGGTCATTTTACCTCATATTTACATAGATAAGGCTGTTTTAATTCGGAGTTGAAAAGTTTTAAGGACTTGTCTTTCATTGGTAAATAATGTCATTCTTTTACTGACCGTGGTTTAACTTTGAGAAGTTTTTCCACTTTTACGATCGTGTCGTTTTATGAGTTAACTCTCAAACTGAATTCAGCCATAATTGGCCGCGTGTCTGGACTGCAAACTTCAGTACTCACAGCTAATGGAGGATATCCAACACCTCCAATCAGAGTTTCGGGGAAAGGATGACCTGAACAAAGGCTTTGTATTCATAGCTGCTTTTTCCAGACAAAGCATGTTTCCTAGTCGCGGTCTTCCACTCTTGCTCTTCATGCAGCCTGTTTGCCTTCCTCTCCAATGCCAGCACTCATCTTGGCTTCTGCTCCGACCCTTTCCTGGCTTCCCTTATGCTGCTGGTTGCTCCTCGCTGGTACACTGCTGCTTCCATCTTGTGTGTATACGTTCTCATAGGTCTAATTATGAATAAAGCTGTTATTTAGCAGATTATTCTTAATATGAATTCTAATATTAAACACACGGCTAAGGGCTGATTTATAATGGATAGTAAAGATAGTTAAGTGTCATGGACTGTTGTTACTGTAGGTCCTTCCTGTACCTATAGTATACTCACAATACATCCAAACATACCAACACACTTCTTCTGACACTGTATCAAGTCCAAATCGCCTCCACTTCTTTAGGGGAGCACACTTGTCACTGCAGCTACGCGGTCTTGATGTCATGCAGCTGTTTTTGTTGTGCGCGTTCTGTTTTCACTACCTCTGTTTCAGTGATCTCCTGTATCTTATGTGGTTCTACCTGCCATGTACCACACTGCGCCAATAAAATGAAAAAAAAGGGAAAAAAAAGAAACGGACTTCCCCCCGAATATCTCAATCTCAAAACGGCCACCAGCAAGGTGAACGCCAGGAGAAAAACACTCACACTGCGCTAGTTCAGCTAAACGTCTTCCTAGTGTGAATGAGAGACAGATTCTGACAAAGAATGGTACATTGAAAATTATATAGCCTTCAAAAGAACACGGCGAGGAGCAGCTTAGCATCATGCATTTTATCCCAGAGAGCCCAGAGCCCACTCTGTGTGTGTCTGTGCGTGTGTGTGTGTGTGTGTTGGAATACTGTATTATCTTGACAGTGAAAGAGAGTGTGAAGGAGAGGAAAAGTCTCCAGGGTGATTGGCCGGTCAATCCTTTTGACAAGACGACTCATTGAACTTTGCGTAGAGGGTAGTCACACAATGCGCCGCCTTGTGCATGAGATAATTTGCTGCAGCGGGGTCGTGACAGGCCCGGTTCTGACTTTAGCTATGGTGCTAAGTTCAGCTTTACATTTTTGTTGACGTGTATGACAGCGATGGCTTTATCTAAAGAACAATATAACCGGCTGACAGGAAAAAGGGTAAAGGTCAGAGCTGCGTGATCTGATCATGTGTGTCTGATGGGACAAATGCCATGAAGGGAAATTTAAAGCCGAGGGGAAGGAGGTAAGAAGGATTATTTTAACGCTCGGGGTGGTGATTCACAGCTGCCATAAAAATGTGATGTGGTTATAAGCGTGCTACGGAGGATGTGTCAGATGTCTCAGGGATGTACTGTAGCCTGTATATGTGTGTTTCTGCATTTATTACACATTTCATTGTTTTTTTTCTCGTCTTTTTCTTCTCATGTCTGCATTTTTGTAATCATTTTCTCTACAACCTTAACTGTGTGCCGCTAAAAATTTTAAACTCTCTTCTCGGTTGTGATATTTTCCTTCTTAGTGTTCATCTTTCCCCTTTTCAATTCCAATTCAATTACAGCCCCCCTTTTTGAAATGGACCATAAAAAATGTACTCTGCCTAAGACGCTTCTTTGTCTAAGCGTCTTCCTTTTTTCCGTCTTTATCACCGTGTCTATTTCTGATTCCTCCACGAATTCAACCTAACTGAATTTTGGTCTTTTTGGTCATAAGTCACCCGTGTTCTTAGAGGCATCCTAATCTGCTGCGTGCGGGATGAAAGATGAACTGGCAAATGAGGAAAATATAAAATGAAATAGGCGTAGCAGAAAAACTGGGAAAAAAAAGAAAAAGAGAGGAAGAACTGCTCAGCAGAATCAAGCATGACATATTCTGACTATCAAGGCTCTAATTTCAAACAGACAGTATTACTCTGTTATGGAGCGAACCTCCGTTGGATCTCAAAGTTCAAACAAACAGTGGAAGAGACGACAAAGTGAGTCTCAGCGTCGCTGTCAGTGGTATCCCTCCAGGCTGTACATTGCTTTCTCTTCACAGATTAGAGTCTGACTCCTCCTGGTCTGAAGCTTTGGAAGCGAATGGCTCATTTTCACAGACGCTGATTTCTCCTGCCCTGGGCCATGAGAGGAACATATGCAATTTCTGAAAAGCTGAATGCTGTTTTTCGCTACATAATGGATGTGCTGTGCAGTGAATTGTAATGCTTCAGCGGACTTATTACAAAAAAGAAAAAAAAAAGGGCCAAAATATTTAAATGTTTAAATATAAGATTTCGTCTTTTCCCTTACTTACATGCCGACGCACACACAAACACACACATCAAGGTAAGTGCTTCATGCAACCTAACAATAACCATAAATTACAATAAATAATTGTAATTTGATCCTGTCACATGTACAAGAATGTCACTATTTATTATAAGTGCAGTCTAATGTACTCGTGGAATTGATGATATGACCTTTATAAGCAAATTAGCCTCCGCTGGAAATCCTATATGCAATACATTGCTGTCATGTTATTGTAGATTGTCCCTGACAAGTAAATGAATAAATAAAGAATAATAAAGAAAGAAAAATAAACCGACTGCTGCACTTAGACTCCTTACACGGGAATGGCTACCAAGCTGAAATGAATGAAATATTTAAGCATGTAGATAAATGAAAACCAGGAGTACACTGTACCTTCTTCAAGAAACCCGCAAACATCAAACGCTTGCAACCATAGATTGAAGATGCGTCTTTATTAATTCATAGGAAAACAATGTTCTAAAAGTCTATGTTAAGAAATCAATTATCACTGAAGGTGAGCTTTCCCTGCTCTACGAGTGATTTTGCTAGATTTGACATAAATGATTCAGTAGAAAACACATTACTCTGAGAAAACACAGAAACTGTAATAAAGTCTGATAATTTCATATTCTTCCTAAAAGAAGGAAGCCAAGAAACAGTGCCACAAAATAAAAAAAATAAAAAGCACAAAATAAAAGTGAAAGTTTTAGAAAATACTGAAGTTTGAATAAACTTTAATTAGATATGTAACAAATAAAAGACATTTTTTATTCAGTTTCTAGTCCAGCAATTAAATGTCCAGTCAAGGGCATCTATTGACAGTATATTGCAGAAAGTGAATATAATATTTAGGACTATGTCTTTATTAGAGTATAATGAAAAGAGTCTTTTGTATCTACAGAAGACGAGTTGACCTGCTCGGGTCCTCTTCAACAGAGAACCCAGAATGGACAAACTAAACACTCGCTCTAGATAGGAAGTTTCATGGCGGTGCCGTAGTTTCCTCTTCATGCTCGGAAGGAGACTTTTGACAAGCAGCGGAGAAATTTGTTTCTTTACAAAAATCCAATTTTGAGTTTAGGCAGCAGGCAGGCTCATGGCGACCTTGAGAACAGCAGACATTCAGTTTGACCGGAGTTTAAAAACAAGCCCACGTTTGATGAGAAAGTTTTGATATGTATCAAAAGCAGACTGTAGATTTGCAATAGATTAAGAGAAGGGCCATCCGCATATAAGATAGTGTCACCTCGAGATAACCTGAGCAGACTTCCAACTTTGGGGGATTTTATCTGACGCTAATGAGAGGCTGAAAATGTGAGCTAGAGGTGCTGCAGTTAAATCAGCAATGAGGTGAAGGAGGGAAGGATCTATGTTATCTTCATCCTTAGATTAAACCGACAGAGTGTGAAATAGTTGGTAAAGAAGCCGCAGATGGAAAGCCATCAGTTAAAGGAGTAGTAGTGAGCTGTTTGTTGCCGGAAGAAATTAAATGACGATTAAAAGCCTCGCACACTTTAGGGAGGAACGAGGCAGAGGAATTATTTTTCGAGGTTCTGACAATTTTCCAAAACTCAAAAAAACATTTCCAGAGGTATCTGCAAGTGAGAAGAAGTGGAAGTCGGATTGGGCTTTTTTTTTTTTTTTTTTTTAATAAGTCATTCAGTTATTCTGTGCCTGAAATTCTGCCAGTCGGATGATTTGTATTTTTGGCTTTATTCCAAGTTGCACAATGAGAGTTTTGGAAATGTTTGAGAAGAACCAATGATTAGAACGGCGGTTCACTCTGAATCTTTTTTATATGGGGCAGGTTGATTGGAAAGTTGTTGAATGTAAAAAGAATTCAAAGCTAGGTCAGAGTTACATTTTTTCCCATGTCAGAGTAATTTAATAGTATTGGATCTGTTTGGTTGAGTAGGATTATGTATTAATGTAGATAAAGCATAGTTCTGGTATTCTGTCCGAACGTTTTGAGAGACAGTCTAAACTAATGTGGATTCAGGCAGATGGTGGATGGGAAACAGGATATCATGAGCACCAGAAGTCTAATTAATTAGTGAGATGATCTGTGGCAACATATCTCCATGCATGTTTCACTTGGCCATCCTGCCATTGCATTCAGACGTTACATTACCCAAGTTTAAGTTGACAAAAATGGTAAGACGGGATTCTTTACCCAGGGTGTGAAGGAAGTCACATTTTGGGTAAAAGGCTCCAAATATATAATACAAATAAGTGCAGCAGCCCATGGACTTGTAATTTGTGATTTAAAATCACAGAGACGTTATTTGTGGGCAGTTGTGCAAGGGATGCCTGACTGTTGACCTTTACAGAATTATTCAGTACCAAGTCATTTGGTCTACAATTCTAGCCAGACAGCAGAAGATGGTTGCTAAGGCAACTACTACTCCCCGTCTGGGATCCCGATAAATAATATAGTTTAACTCTTCATTTATTTGACACCTGGAGTTACTGTTTGGATTAAATTGTACATACTGTACATAATATGTGATTAGTTTCAAAAATGTAATTCATTATTATAGATTAAACTAGCCCATAGTTTATGAAGCAGCATATTAACTCCACCTTAACCAACTACAACATAAAGTACTGATTAAATAATGGTAAATGGACTGTACTTATATAGTTTAACTGCTCATCCGTTTTAGGAGCTAACCATTCACACTCATTCACACACTGATGGTGCAGAAATTCGGGGTTCGGTATCTTGCCCAAGGACACTTCAACATGCAGACTGGAGGGGATCGAACCGAGGATGGAAATGCCAATCTTCAGATGAGTGAACGACCTGCTCTACCTCTGAGCCACAGCGGCCCTAATGTCAACAATGATAATGATAATTTAAGCTCTAACAAAGACAGAGGATGTTCAAAGATCCTGAATCGATGCCAAGCCTCAAATTTACAGGACATGAGCAGTGAAACAACCAGATGAATAACTGTGGTAGGATTGTATCAGTTGCCTTGACTGGTCTGAACTGAGCCAAACCAAACTGGCCTAAGGTCATCAGACATTGACTTGAATTGATCCTCCTGACTGTGAGGAAAACTCAACAGGAAGACAACCCACACTAATGCTGGTGATACCTGAACCAAGTTTTAACGCAACTAAAAATGAATGGTTTATAGTGTGAGGTTGGTTACACATGGATGCACAGATCATGCCATATCTTGTGGCGGTGGTGAGAATTTATCCAATATTTGCGATTCCAGTGTTGAAGCAGAAGTTGTCATGACGATGCTGTCTGCCTCCCAGTTCCTCCACTTGTTTCCTCTTCCCTTGTATTTCTGTCTTGTCTGTCTCTCTTTGTTGACTCCGATTCACCTGCCTGATTAGCTCACCACCTGCGGCTCATCATCCAATCACCAGAGCAGTATATAACCCCGGTTCAACCTTCCAGGCGGCACCAGATTGCTCAGTGGGTCCGGTCGAAGAGTCTGTTTTGCCTAGGAAGGTTGCTCACTGCATGAAATGACCCAGAAGTTCGAGTTCTCTAAATGTTAAGGAAACGTGCTCCAATGCTTCCTTTCCTATCTCCTTTAGCAAAGGATACACTTGACCAATACAGTCCCACAATTCCATGTGGCTGCAACATCAACATTTCCTCGACCTCATGATGTTTGCCATCCAAGTCAAGGAACAGTGTTTAGGAAAGGACTTACGAGGTTTTTTGGTTTTTTTTTTTTTTTGACTATTCGAGATCAGAGTAAACTAAAAAATGATGATGGCCCTGACTGAAGTAGAGATCAGTGCCAGATGGTTTAAAAACACCCAGAAAGCTCGTGTTGTGCAGCTTCGCTCTGCTGAGCATGATTCGGGACGGTAGAGGTATTGGCAGGGGAGTGGGAGGAAAAGCAGGTTTGCTTTGTTTTAGTTAAATTCCCTGGACTGGCACTGGCAGCCTGAGTAATTAGTGTAAACTCACATTGTGCATTCTGTTGTGTGTATTCAGATGAGTGTGAAGACAACATATGTGAGTTGTGTGTTTCTTGTGTGTGTGTTGTTTTTTTTGCCTTCCACGCATGATTCATTTGAAGGTTAAAAAAAAAATTAATTAATAAAAATACAAGCCAAACAGTGGGTCAGATTTCGTCTGGCAGTGATCTTCTGTTTGAAGCCCAAGGACACATTAACTCTCTGGCTTCAGCCCGGCAATCATAGAGAGAAGCAACAGGGGACAGAGGTATGAGAGGAGAGCAGAGGATCCAGGAAATATTTTATGGTTGGTAACATTTTGATAATTGAATATTGTGACTTTGTAGACTGAGGCGCATTTCATCTTCCCTGCAACCTTTTATCTCTAAAGTTATTATTAATGAACGGCATGTTGCCAAAAATAATCCTCCCAGAGGTGATGCTGAGAGAACTACATGCCAGAAAGTATAAAGGCAGAGTCAAATGAGCACTAAAATAAAGCTGTGGCAGCTTCTGTCACTTGTTTTGAGAATATGTAAAAACAAATATTTTAATGTCAGTAATGAGCCCAAATCCTAAATAGATTTCTTAAAAGATTAATCTGCTAATACCTATGATTAAAAGTACAGAGAGATCCTACAATTCTGGGTGCAACAAACATTACTTGAGCTGTTTAATCTGTAATCTGTTTAATGAGGAAAAAAATGAGCATCTTTTAATATAGAACAAAGTGTCTTGGTACAACTTTTCAAGAAACGATGATTTACTAGTTCAATGTCTTAATGTGTACCACTTGTCTCAACCTGTGCTTCTTGTAGGAAAATCTAAACGACTTGTTCTAAGGTAACAAAAAAGTCAAAAGTCTTATTTTCAGGTAATTATTGACTAATGACGACCTCACATTGTACTGCACATTGGACCTTTTTTCATTTTATTGAGACTTCAATGGGATTACATCTGGCGGACCCTGCCACCAACTTGAATGTAAATCCATTTAAGTGTTGTCGCTGGAAAAAACAAACAATTTATAGTATCAAACTGAGTTATGTTTTTGAAAATCCTTATCTAAAGGAACGCAGAAGAAGAGGTAGTAATTTATCAGCATTTTACAGAGAAAAATACTTTTTATTTTTAGACTGACATTTAGGCATCAACCTCAAAAAACAAAGCAGGAAGCACCTGTGTATGAATGTCACTTCAGCTTTTACTTTGCTGCTATATATAAATGTGTTACCAAAGTTAGTCCAATCCATTCTATGAACATCTACTTAACATCAAATGTTTGCTGGGGAGTAGAGAGCCAAGGGAAACAGAGAGGAGGGAAGTGGGTGGAGAGATATGAAGAGAAGAAGGAGGGGGAATAAAGAAAAAGGACAAAGAAACAAAAGAGAATAAAAGGCGACACCAAAGTAAAGCAAAGAGGAGCGTTTTTTTTTTTTTTTTTTTTTTACAGAAGTCATCTTTTATTGCCACGTAAGAAAGTTGTATATAGAACAATGGTGATATACTGTCAGATGGCAAATCAACGACAAAGGAAGAACAAAAATATCCCTGTCATCCCTCCCCAAAATAAAGTAAACAGACAGATTCATAGCAACACTATGGTAATATATTTCTTGGACAAAACGTCTGCTATATCTCTTTTTCTAACAATATTTGAATAGTACCAAAATACAGCTTTTTCATAACTTAATTTCACAAATTATAAAGTCAGTAAACAGTAAAAGGACAATGGGGCATCACGGTGCATATTATAAGCTACTGTGCAAACAATAGTGGGAGATGGGCTCTACCATAGAAAATATGCTTTACTAGTCACGCATAAATGCAGTGTTGGGGCCATATGTATCCATATACACATATGCATAAATACCACAAACTGGTCTGGACATCAAAAATAGAAAAACTGGATCTCATAATTTTGTATGTAATGCATGATTAACACCAAAATGAGTTAATCAATGAGTTGTTCTATAAAAGGATATGATTACTAATGGATAGTCATATCGTAAATAGCTTATTGATTCTTCAAAGGTAATGGGAAATCCCTCGGCTCTGGACCATAGCAGAGGTCTTTCAGTATTTTTCACATCCACTGTGATCGATATCCTTTCGGTTAATTCTAACAGCAAATATATTTAATATAGGTTCATGATAAAAATCATACATACAGTATAAAGCACACCATAGGAGCAAACCCTTTTTAAAACAGATGTTGAGCGTCACTGGACAACAAACACTGCATCTCCTCTGTCTCTGTGTGCATAAGTAGACAGCTCTGGTTTGGTGAAAACATTGCGCATAAAGACTGATGCTATACAAAGTCGTAAACATAGCTGACGAGAACCCCTTTTAATAATATAGTGATATATTGACTTTTTTTTTGTTGTCGATCATACAGGCGCCGCTCTTCATAGGCTGTAATGTTAACAACGCTATCAAGTAGGCAAAAAAGCAACGGTAAAGGATAGAAAAGAAAAGAGTGGAGGAAAATCCAGTAAAAATGTGTGTTTGAGCCCTTTAGTGTCATCCTCGATGTACTGTACATTTCCCACTTTTCTCACCATGATAACGCTGCTCTTTCTTCTCTTTAATGAAAAGAGTGTACTAAAGAGAATACTGCATTTTATCTGTAGTGGTTAATAGAAAGGAAAAAAAAAAGACTTTCTTCACTAGCTCCCCACCAAGAAATGAATATTTACAGACTGCTGCATTGTCCTGATTCACTCACATGAACGATCCATGCTTCACATCTTTAGTTTAAATAGAAATGCTCAACAGGAGCTGACAAATACGTGTTCCAGTGTATACTGGTAATGGCCAGACCGTCTGAGTGAATCAATGATCGATTTAGGAATCTACTGAGCTGCTGCATGAGTGATCAATACGAGTCTGCGAGTCTACACGTCCGTAACAAAAGTGTAACAACATAAAATGTGCGTGTGCGGGCCAACAGTCAACTCTGTATTACAGCTGTCCAAATGGAGCTGTTGCCGTGCACCGCCAACTTTTTGCAATATCAATAATTAATCGCTTCCTCCCCATTGAGTGTTGGTAATAAGTCCCTTTTCTGTCTTTTGCACTGTGCCACTGTGGACTGAGTCCCTGTCGCAGCACCAAAGCTCATCCCCACATTTCTCCGGGTTTTGGTGATTAAAGACCACAGTGAGAACTCATAAAGCCCCCCTGGCCACTGATCCCAGTACAGCTCCTTTTCTGTCTCTTATTGAATATTCCTTGTAGAAACTCCACTGTGTGGTTTTTCTCCCGGCAGCTGGCTGCTCTGCTGAACAAGAGAGCTCGATTTCAGCACGGCTTGTCTAATGGGGTTGCTTTTGTCATAGTTAAACCAAGAGAGAAATCCGACCACAGTCCACATTTTCATATCTCACACCTCCTATAACTGCCTCACCCCCTCTGTCACCTGCCTCTTTCCATCCCTCAGTGCTTGTGTGGGCCAGTGGGAGTAAAGGCTTTTGTAACTCTCAGTTTTGTCATTTCTAGCACTTGTCAAATTGTATACTGTGAGTTGGTGGGTGGGTGAGTTTGTTAGGTGTGTGTGCCTTCCAGTCTTGTTTGGAGACACTGCAATAAATTCAAAAATCTCTCGTCTGCCACTCTTGCTGTTTGCCCTTCTTTGTGTCGTTATGACACAATACGAGTAGGCCCTCCAGAATCTCAACGGCAGCTCGACGCGCGTTCATACGTTTCATCTCTGAGATCAAGACTCGAAACACTCGCTACAGCAAGAGCAGATGGAAAACGACCACAGTGGTGGTTACGAGGCTATGAGAGGTGAGCAATGTAGCGTAATGGCTCAGGTGATGCAGGGCTAAAAAGTTCCCGTGTTCGAATCTAAAGCGTAACACAATTGGCAGTGTGTTTTGTGGGTGGGAAGCCAGTTAGGGATCTTTGTTGCTGCAATAGCGACTCGTAATGGCTCCTGTGTGAAGAGGGATGGGGATGAATAACTCCACACCGTGGCTATACGATGAAGACCACAGTGCACCATGCCAGTTTGGGAGAAAAAGGTAGAACATATATATAGTACAAAAAATCATGTAGCATGACATCGATAAGCTGCACGTAGCTCTGGTTTTCATTACCAAGTTGGTGTACGATGCAAAGCAAATCCAAGGCTTGTGATTAAATTAAGTGGTTTAAATAAACTGAATTGAGAAATAGGTCTTGCTCATGTGTCTGCACATGATGTTTTATGTAAATTCAGTCAGAATATAGCACATATCAGTAGAAAAACACAATGTAATATTAGTCATTAGTCAACTCCAGGCCACAGCATATTCAGCCCAAGCTTTAATACCACACAACTTCAGGCTCAATGCTTGGCTGGTCTGATTCTTGTTCCTGCCTCTGTTGCTGATCAGTGCGCCGGTGAACTGCTGCACCCTCTAACTTGGGTCTGATTCCTATAATTAGCCCAATTGCACCTCCACTCTTCATTTGACTTTCATTCAGGCAGGATTGGAAAAAAAAAAATCACAATGAAAAACGCTTTGCGCTGCGGCAGGCAGTGCACCTACAGTGCAATCAGGACCCGAGCAATGAGTTCACACTGTGTGGTCATTTCTTTAAATTTGCAACTCATTTGGCAGTGTCATGGTAGGTAGTAAGACACTAAGAGGTGATCACTGACACAGTGCTGAATGATGTCAGTTACTACAGCGTGGCCAGCTGGGTCAGTGAACTTTTGATCGACTGGTAGTTTGATCAATTAAAGGCCTGGTCACGCCGGAAAGCGGCACAGTGAAAATCATTTCTTTGTATTTGTGAATTGTGTGCTTGTAGGTAAGTTATTCAGAACATCAGCTACTGTCTCAAACTGTCTGCAGTCCATGAATCTTTGCGGAGCAGTTTATAATCCAACAGAGGAAGTTAAAGGTCTAGTGTGTAAGATTAAAGGGGCTCTATTTACAGAATATTTTTATTCTATAACTTTGTTTTCTTTAGTGCATAACCACCTGAAGTACGAATTGTTATCTTTATGTTACCTTAGAATCAGCCATCTGCGTATGTACTGTACGGATGCCGTCCATCATGTTAAACTGCCATGTTTGTACAGCCATTTCGCAGCCACTGTGCTTTAAGATAGGAAACGGCTTGTGAGGCGAGGCGGTTGCAATCAGCAACTACATCGCTAGGCGCCACTTAACCCTACACACTGGTCCTTTTTTTTAAATAAATGTGAAAGGCGCCACAAAGCGAATAAGTCACAATAGCTTTGAGGGCTTGTTGTTGGTCAACAAGGCAAACTCACATTACAAAGTTGACCAACGTTGACGCAGATTTTACTACTCTTCCAGGAGCAAATCCACTGATCGTGGAAGCTCAAAATGCTAGTGTGACTGGGCCACTGCAAGATTTAGTGAGCGGTGATTCATTCTGTACCCTGTTTATGAGTTTCTGCTCTTTCTCTGAAATAATAGCTGGCCTACAGGTAAAGCTACAGTAAAACTGACTACTTGCTGTGGAATGAAATCCGTAATCTATCTATCTATGAAGACTGCGTGTCTCTGTTGTTGTGGTAAGGACAAGCACTACATTTTATCACCAAACTGTGCTCTCAAAAAGACAGGAATATCAAAGATTATATTTTCAATAAATGATGAACACCCGGCGTTCCCGAGCTTCTGCTGGCTCTCCTACTGAGCTGGATGTTTTGAGCCCGCAGACTACCTGTGTCCTTTTGTCTCTGCTGTGGTATTTTTTGTCTGACTGACTCGTCTGATGAAAAATGTCAGACATGACTGCCTCCTGAACCCACTCATCTGTGGCCCTGACCCTATCAACCGTGACCCAGCCAGCGCAGCCAATTCCCTTTCTATCAGGTTGATTTTGGCTGCTACGGCGAGGAGAGCAGGGTTTTTTTTGTGTGTGTTTACCAACTGCTTCCACTGTCCTGCCCTGCCTGTTCCAGTGACTGCTTTCTGCAGAGCTGAATGAGCTTTAAGGCTGGAGCAATACGGGGGTGACAAGGAGGGTTCATATTTCCACATCTCCGCCTTGCTGGATTAAGTCAATTGGGTCTGATAATGCACATCCTGAGCAAACATTGACCCGCTTCTCAACTCTGTCACAAATAAAACCACCAGCTGTCAAAGCAAGGAGGAAAAGAAATAACAAAATTTGCAAGGAATTCCCATCGCATGCAGACAGGTTTATGGGATTGTGAACTTCATTTTATATATGGTTTGTTTGTTTGAGTTTTGACTTTTCCAGAGACAATAGTCGTACGCCAAAGTTGGATTCGCACACACGCGGGCGCGCGCGCACACTCACACGGATGTACAAAAAGTTATAAAGAGTGAAATGTGCGCAGTGTTCAAGAGGACACACAATGGTACAAAATTGCAAACTGAATTACTTTTTTTTTTTTTTTTGGCACACAGAATCAATCACTTTTATTTCCTGCTAGAACAATGCACAGGGGGAAACCAATCATGCCTTTCAAGGTGGGGGTGAATTATTATTATTCACTGTCTCATCAGGACTGTACTCCGCTATCAGAGAAAAGATTCATCACCAACAGCCCTGTCTTTTTGTTTCTCGAAGGTATTTCTGCTCTGACGGGCTTCCACTCAGACACGGAGGGAGCAAAGAAGAAGGGGGGGGGGGGGGGGGGGAGTGAAGAAGAAGATGAAAAGAAAGAGGTTAAGAGAGAAAGGCTATGTATATTTTTTTATATATAAAAAGCATAATATCAGTTATCGCTACAAAGGGCCAAGGTCTGGAGTTTCACAGTCTTTCATGTACAACAGGCGCAGTAACAGTACTGACTCTTTGTCTACCTGCTGTGATGACGCCTGCCGCTCGGCACTGTTGGAGCAGAAGGAACGCAGAGTCCACCCTGTAATGTTTCTGTGTGTGTGTGTGTGTGTGTGTGTGTGGTGGAGGTGTAGAGGTGACACATTTTACCGCTCTGACGACTTTTTAAATCCTATTCCATGCCTTCAATTTGGTCTCATGTTTCCAGTCATGTGACCTTTCAAGGTAGTGGGGATTCCACAGCATGAGGCGTGAAATATCCCCTCCCGTAGACCCCCTTATCTTATGCTCAGCTGGCTTGTTTCATGTTGTTTCTGGCTTTTGATTCAGAAGCCGTTGAATTAGCCCCATCTTTGCAGCTCAGATCTACATGCAGCCTGGACACACAGTGTACCCAAACTGGGTGCAGCTCTGCTGGAGCTCCCAATAAAATGTGTCACACTGAAATCCAACCGTTTGTCTCAACAGATTGTCATGAGCACCTCTTCCACTTGCATTTACATGCTTTAAAATTGACAACCAACACCTTTTTTGCTTGTTCTCTATCCGCAAATGTCCTGACAATCTGTCTTTGTAAGATTTTTTTTGTGCTTGTGCTTCAGTTGGATCTGCACACACATTTCCAAAACACCTCCAGAGATGGTTTAATCAAACCAATCATAATCCCTCCTCACTGTGTCTTGGCTGCGTTCACATTTAAATGTGGATAAGCATGTTGTGATTACAATCTGATCCCTTTAAAATGCATCTTAATCGTGAGTGTAAAGCGGGTCTTAGAGGTGGAAGCGGCACTTTAGATAACAAGGTCAAAATGATAACTGTGGCTGCAGCCGCTAATAATCCACATCATTACAAAACAAGTAATATAGGCTTGGAGAAGCCCTTAGAAGATTTGGCCTATTTGTCAGACTCAAGGATTTATTTTTACATTTGAATCATGTAACCTAGATTTTTTTTCTGGCAGTTGTGATGTTTTTTTTTGTTTTTTTTAAGCTAAAACTTAAGTACAGTGAGTGATCTAATCAAGCCTAGTTTCTCATTGCAGTGTCTTACATTGCCAGCGAGAAAATGTGGTATTTTTATTCCTGTTACGCCCACTTTTCACCCACTTTTTTTTAGTTTCTTGCGTCTATAATTACAGAAATATAACAACCTATGCAAAGTCTGTGCAGAAATGTCAAGAAGCCAAAGCATTCGGTAGATTGGATACATTTGGTCCACTTATTGAATTAAGCTAGGCATATACTGTTGCCTAGTTGACCTATATTTGATGTATACTGTCTGTGTTCATACATACACAAATCACATTTTTCCAACCAAAAGTCTTTTTGTTCACACATAGTCTGATCAAGGCCAAATACTGGCCACAGCTACATGAAAAACAGTTTTACATTTGAACATCTAATTACTTTTTTAAATGTTTTGTTAAGAAGTTACTGCATAAGATATAGTGTGGCTTTGTTTGAGTTAAACAAACAGGATATAACATATTAATTGGTTTAGCTTTAGAGGTGCTTGTAGGCAGATATTCTTATTGGACAGAGCTAGGCTAACTGTTTCCTCGATTTCCAGTCTTTGTGCTAAGCTAAGCTAAGCTAACAGACTGCTGGTAGTAGCTTAATATTTAACATGCATTTATTTACTTTAAGTCTTGGCAAGGAGGCAAAACATTGTGGAACCTTTTGAAAATAGTTTTCTAATTAAAAAAAAAAAAAAAAAAGTATACGTGTCCCAAAAAGTACCCTTGTCATCGAATGGATGTTGACTTAGCTGCCATTTCAGTTTGTTTTGTAGGGGGTCTACTTTGAGAGTGTTTGAGTACTGTGATGGTCTGGACAAGAATATAATTTGGGGGAAAGACTAAACTAACAACAGTGTTTTGAAAGATAACAAATATACAGAAATTAGATCTGTACATTGATTCTAAAATTATTGGGGCCACTCATCCCCATCCCTCAATCCCATATTGGTCAAACCCTGACATGTGGTATTTCTACAGTATACGTTTCTCTGTGTGTGAAAACGTGTCTGCATGTGCATGAATGTGTGGATTCGTGTGTCTGTGTGTGTATGAAAATCGGAGCCCCTGCTAGCTGCAGCATCATCCAGATGCTGCCTTCCCTGCCTCCTTATCCTTTCTTTGGGCCAGCTGTCACCACACAGATGAGATCAGACCAGAACAATGCCAGTGTGACAGCCTCCATTCTCTGTCCTGGAGCCTTGTGGAAAAGGGCGACCTTCAGCTGCAGAGCTTATGAAGGCGCTTCTGAATAGCCACAGTACAAAGCCCTGCATGTCTGCAGTCCAAAGCCCAGCGCCCTCATCATGTGTCTGTTTCAAAGCCTTCAGGAGATTCGGGGGTGAATCATAAATGAACGTCACTTCATCCTAACTGTTCGACACTTTGTTGGGCAGATGAGCAGAAGTTTTGTTGCGAGGCTTGTGGGTAAACTTGCTGTGTTTCTTCTTTGCCATGATGCTTTGTTGCTTTACACTTGATTCCTCATATTGCTTCTCAGGTTTGGTCTGTAAAGCCAATCCCTCTTAATATTCGCAGTCTCCCACTTTCTCATCCGTGTGTAGTTGCTGTGTAATACTCTCGTATTGTCATCATTACCGAGTAGATATTAGCTGTGAGATAACACTCCAATATCACCACAAGTGTACAGACATCCCTGCTCTGTAGGCTGTTTGAAGTTATGGTAACAGATGCCACCAACTTGGACGCCATCCTCCTGACAACAAGGGTCTGTTCAGTGATTTGATTGGTGAACTCTCTATTTGTGAAACGAGGACCACTCAGACACAGTGTCACTGTCTCACCACATTCACCAGTGTACCAACGAGCCACACAAACACACACATAGATCTGCACCTTTGACCACCTCAGGAGTTGGTGTCTCAACTCATGACATTACTTGTGCCAACACTCCACATGCATCCTTCCCCCCATTTTCCCTTTCTTCCTCTCTCACACAGTCACCTCTGTCTTGCTGTTGGTCACAAAGTAGGGCTGTGTGGGGAGAAAGTGTTGGCTGTGGCTGTGGCCTCTGGTGCTGTGGAGCTGGTTGGGCTCCAGAACGGTACACTGAGGCCTCTTGGGACCATAGGTCTTCCTCCGTCCCACCGTCTCAGTCCCATCCCAGCCCTTCAGCCCTAGCCCCATTGCATGCCCAGCCGCAATTGTGTTGGAACTGTATGCCAATGGGCGGCCCATTGTAGCTGAGCTGGAGCCCATGGCAACCTCTGCGGCCCTGGAGATGCCCAGGGACGTGCCACCTGGCATTGTCCCTGCCATGTGCGCCAGGGAGGTAGCCCCGAGTCCTGGCGGCTTGCTACTGTGGCTGTGAGCGTGAGTGTGAGAGCTATGAGAGCTGTAGGCAACGTGACCATGGCTGCCTTTGGGTTTGTGGCCATTCGGCTTGAGTCCCCCTCCTCCTCCACCGCCGGCTATGTGCCGTTCCGTTGGGAGGGTGGAGACGGAGGACATGCTCGGCATCTCAGTGACATAGGTAGCCACAGGCTCAGGAGTCAGTGGACCGAGGGAGGTCATAGGGGTCATGGAGGACATCGGAGCAAGGGAGGTCATGGGTGCCATTGAGGTCATGGGTGTCATAGATGTCATGGGCATCATAGACGTCATTTGGGTCATGGAGGTCATCTGGGTGATGGTCGGGTTCATGGGATTGGAGGTCATTGGGTTAGAAGCCATGGGGTTGGTAGTCATCGGAGGGTTTATCGACGACATGTTGCCCATGGAGGGTCTGGAGTTGCCCATGGGCTGGAGAGGGAGCCCGCCTTTTGTTGGCAGCTCCACCATCAGCCGGCGCTTGTAGAGTTCACCGTTGTACTTGGCAGCTGAAAGAAGAGGGACAGAAAAACGGAACTAATGAAAATGTTAAGTGGACATGACAAAAAGCAGAGCTGAAATCTCGGGTTAAATCTTCAAATCTAAATGAATTCCCTAACTTTGGCTGTTTGCTTATAAGACAAGACATATCTACAGCTTGTCCATTTTTCTATGAAACAGAAAGAAGAAAATATTGTTTATATAGAGTGACTGATAAAATATGGTTTCCAGATCAAACTACAAAGTAAGATATGCACATGCAAAAGCATGCACACGCAGGCAGAAGTTTGGATAGAAAACATCCCATCTCTTTATACTCCCACAGTCTGAACAGGTCATAGAACAGATCCCATAGAACAGATCTGAGAACTTTGTTAGTCAGCCTATCCTCATCCACTGTAACTGACCAAGCAGGGCGTCGGGGCTACTGTAAACGCCTGCATATAGAGGCCTGGCGTGCCACCGGAGGAGTTAAATCAAAAGGAAAGCCCAGAATGTCTCCTCCACCTCGCTTCTTCTCTTACAATGCCAGAAAAAACATCCAGTTTCTGGGTGGTGTGTAGGTATTCACTATGGTAGAAAGAGGAAGAATATCTGGCTGTATGGTGGTCATTTTTTCCAACATGGTGCATGTTGACCTTGTTGATTGCTGTTTCTAGGGATGAAATCAAGGGTAGTGCACTTACAGGGGTGTTAGGGCTTTCTGTATCTACCTTGGTGTACACACACAGATGCAGAAAAACATTACAACATGTACTATAGTAGTCGTTCTTCAAACACCCTAACCATTGAGTGACAGGACAAAATTCCACATGTAAGATTCCAAGAATTCCTTGCCATATATCCGGTAGGGTAGGTTTATTGGCTGTCGGGTGCTGTCTTTCTTAAAATGCGTCCTGTATAAACATTTTAGCTTTGTGGCTTATTAAAATGCTGCTGCAAAGTGTAACAAGTGGATATGATGCATTTTCAGTGCCGTGTTTCTTTAGCCTTGGAGCAGTCAGGTTTAAAGCCTCACATTTCTTCCTCCCTCTGTCAGTCACTGTCACCAAGCTACAGTCTCTCTTATCACTGTGAAAATGTGACCCTTTTTTTCCCTGTCGAATAACACGTTCACAGTCGAGTCATTACTCTTTAGCCCTTGTTGCCTCCGCGTCCTTGAAGATAAAGTTAACACACTCAGCGAGTTTGCTTTGCCGTTCTAACTATAAATCTAGTTTATCGCTCTGTGGACGGGGAGAGAACTGAGTGAGCAGCCCTGTGAGGGAATAGCGGAGGGGCTTGTGGGTGAGGAGAGGGGTGGAGGGAGAGAAGCATCTCACCCGCCGAGCTGTCGCTAGACCGCCCCTAGGGATCAAACTTGCTCAGGCGACAGGTGAATCAATCCGGCGGCAGTCAGCTCAACAGTGCACACATCCAGCGGTGTACGTGAGTGGAAACGGAAAACACCGCTGTTACGCAGTGTGGGCTCTGCATGCCTCTGCCTGAGAAAGGCCAGCATCCCACAGAGACTAACACGCATTATGCATCAGGAAAAAAAAAAAAAACACCAAGAACTGCTGCTCTGAAGTCCCTTACTGCCAATAAAATAATGACCTGCATGTCAATCTGATTTTTATTAGCCAATCAGGTGGTCTACTGCCATGAGACTGAAGGTTCATTAATTTAACAAAGTTTTAATACCTACAATACATTTCTTTTGACATTTTACAATATGTTTTTGTAGATCCGATTTATTCCTCAAATGCTTTAATATTCTCCACGTGGCAATGGGTGGATCTCCCTTTCATAGTGCTCCCTACCTACCCAAAAGCATCAATTAGTCTGGCTATCAATGGAGAGTTTCATTGTCTTATGATGAAGTAAATGTGTAAATGTGAGGATTTTCCACTGCAAAGTAAACTCTTTACAAGTGAATGCTTATAATGCTGTCATATAATGATATTCGATAGTGGCACAGGGTGTGAGATGTAATCTGAAACTGCTTTCTGTAGTACATCGGCTATTATCTCCGCTGTGGAAATACAGTAATGCCAGGCTAAGAGGCAATTGTAGCACAGAAAAATTGTCTATTTGAGAAACAGGTGCAAATTGCTTGTGCGCTGTTTGGGAATAGTTGAAATTGTGGCATCTCATGGTCATAAACATTTTAGGAAGCCAGCGTGGTACTTGGAATGACAATGCTGGCAATCAATGAGGTTAGTCTACCTTGAAATGTCTTTTGAGATTGATTGCAATGAAATTTTGTAACGAGATAGACAGTTCCCAAATGATTCACCCTAATGATTTTTGTCATCCAATCCCCTAAGTTAAAGGTCCAGTCTATAAGATTTAGGAGTATCTACTGGCAGAAATGGAATAACATTCATTCAAATGTTTTCATTTCATGTTGAATGATTTTTCTACAGTTACCCAGAACAGACAAATTAAACACAAGCTCTAGATATGGCCATTTGTTTTTGCATTTTGTTTTTGTGAGGCATGGGAGAGTATTCATTTGGTTGCAATTTGCACCTTCACCGCTAAGTGCCATTAAATCTTACCCACTGGAGCTTTAACCTTTAAGGAGATCATGAGGTTGAGAGTTTTGGTTTTTAGTAAAATATCGAACAAACAACTGGAAGGATTGCCATCCACAGTGTCCAGATGATCCTAAAGACTTTGGTGATCCTCTGACATCACAAGCAGGCCAACAAAAAAACTGCAAAACTAATGGCATTGCTGCTAACCTTAGCTAGCAGGTGTTGGTGTTCAGCACTAATGAGCAATTGTTAGCATGCTAACATAGCAAACAAAGTTGGTGAGCATGGGATTTTTCTAGTTGCTAAACATCAGTTGACACTATGAGCGCATTATGTCATTATGAGCGTGTTTCCGTCCTAACATTAGCATGAAGCTCAAAGCACCCTTGTACAACCTCACAGAGCTGCTAATGTTAGACTTTTAGACCTATTAACACACCACTTCTCCATGCTGCACTAAAGCAATAGACAAAAAAAAAAAAAAAGGCTGAGGTTTTCCATCTGTGTTTCATTTTTTAAACTGATTTGCATGTAAAGAGGATTGTAGAAGATGAAATAACAGCTGAGGTGTGAGGATAATTTACATGTTCTCAAATAAATGTGATAATTAATCATTTCAATCGGACAGGGCCTTGCATACAAAACACTGCAATATATACGACGGCAACAGGTGGGGCGTGTGGAAGCCTACAGTCTAAAAAAACATGAGAAAAAGTGCTTTAACCCCTTACAGTTTCAGATATTGTATGACTGATACACACATGACAGATTATTATAACTGTCCCCGGTTACTGTGGATTTACGTGTACGTTGTTAACTGTATGTGAAAACTTATTAGAAGGCGTGTTGTAGAGATAGTTTAAATTTTGCGGCAGATTCAGCAGATGTGTGTTAGATATGAGTGATAATTGGTGATCCGTACATGTAGAAGACTGCGTCCTCCTCTGGACTGAGCTACAGGTCTGCATTCAGGGTCATTTATTAGCTGGTTTTCGCCTTGGTTGCAGTTAGAATTCGATAAAGTGACCTTATACAGATGCACAGGGGGACAGTGGAGATGGCTATTGATTGACAGAAGTGTGGCTTATCAGCTGGACGGTAGACCATTGGGAAAGTGGCAGAAGCAATTAAAGAAAAGGAAAAGGAGGTGATTCTGGGGTTTTGGGAAAATGGTGTTGATCTTAGACTTGGTTCTATTTCTCAGGGGGTTAACAGGCAGTGAAAACACCAGAGGAGGAGGAGGAGGAGAAAAGAAAAGTCCATTTATGTTGCTCAAGATTAGCGGAGCGCAAACAAAGGTGACTTCAAAAAGAGGCACAGCTGGCATTTTGGTTCTGTTTGCTGTCATTTAGTCGCTCTCCCTCTTTTACTCCACACACACATACACATTTTTCACAGCTTGTGTGTTACGTTTCCATCATTTGACTCACAGTAATGGCAGTTTGCCTCCTGGAAATCCAGGCTTCCTGTGCTGTATATGTGCTATATCTCTGAACAGGTTTCCAATCATTTCATAGGAGCTTTGAATACCACTTGTGGAATGGAAATCTGTCAGTCAAGTGTGAGCTAGAGGGGGGAGGCCTTGCCTTCAATTACAGAAATGGAATCAGATATGAGCCTCTATAAGGGAGGATCGAGATTAGCAGTCCAATGATTCTTTAAGGAGCGATATGGAGTGTGATGGATTGAGCGGGGAGGGGGGGTTCAGGGGGGTGAAGAGGAGACGGTGCATGTGTGAGAGGGAGACAAAAGGAGAAAAAAAGAAAAGGTGAGGGGAAAATGCAGAGGAGAGGGGCAGGAGGGGGGATGATAGAGCTGGCGATATGAAAGGAGGGAAGAACAGAGGATGGGAAACAGGGAGAGGTGGGCGGGAAGGAGCAGGAGAGAAGGTGAGAGAGAAGAGGGAGGTAACGGAGAGAGAGAGAACTGAACCAAGACATTAAAGGTAAGAAGAGCAAGCGGGAGATGTGAAAACGGTCTCGGAGAAGTGGCGAAGGGCCACTTTAGATATTGGAAGGAGCTGAAGAGCAGGAAGGAAAGAGTATTGACAGATGTGCTGTGATTTCTATATTGCTGCCTGGACCCAATTCAGCCTTCGCAAATGTGCAAATTTGCCTCATTGTACATGAACCAAATACGTGTTTTTGCACTTTTATCCCATTCACCTTTTTTTTACAGCACTTCCAACATATATATCATCATTGATTGTAATCCCTCCAGACAGTCACTGCTTTCAGAACATGCCAGTATATTTCAAAAATAAACCTGCAGAGATTAATAACTGCTTCAGAATAGTATTCACTTACAATTAACGTTTTGTTGTCATTGGATAGTTATGCAGAAAAAAAAAATGCTTGGGAACAGGGAAGCAATGGGCAGCATTAAATCTCCTCTGAAAATGTGTTTTAGTGATCCAAATATTTGAAAATCTCACGATTGTCTACTCAAAACCACTTCTTGGTTCACTAGTTTCAGGCTGTTACTCCAGTGCCAACAGTGTGCCAAACCATTCACTTGTGTTTTTAGTCTGCAAACCGCTGTTGCTGAAGGTCACTGTTTAAGAGGAAAAAAAAAGAAAAGTGTGTAGGAGTTTACAGCTTTTTTATTCCAAAAGGTTAACTGCATCCATTTACAAGTACGATTCTGTCTTCTGCCTATACGAGAGTAATGCAATTATAGTGTAATTTATTGACCGGCATCAACAACATCTTCTGTAAAACAGAAATTGGTCTCCATGCATGTGCTCTGGAGTGAAAAAGGAGGGGGGGGGCAGAAGTTGTGCACTCCACTGTGTTGCCATTGTGTTATCTCTGCAGCGGTGGAGAGCACTGTTTCTGCTGCAGCGGTAAACAAGTCTGGCGCGATGAAACAGATTTGGTCCTAACAGATCTCCACGCTTTGTTAGCCAGCGCTGGAGAAAGGTCTCGTTCAACCCACTATCATTCTGCTGTACGGAGAGAGACAGAGCGCAATTAAGTCCCACCCACACCGGAGGGGAAAACAATTCATCGCTCTCCGCTGACTTTGTATTGTGTGAAGGGGCCTGTCTCTTCTATCTTCTAACAGACAACAAAAAAAAAAACAACCCAAAAAGCTGCTGCATGGTGGGATGCACTAACAACAGGGGAAAGAACCCAGAACTAAGTTTTTATAAGCTGCTGAACCGAAAAACTGAGTCTTTAAGAAGACGTGAAGCAGCATCAGCAGGAAGAATGGGATGGCACGTTGGATCCTGACACTTAGTATGTCTACATTTTACAGCTTTACAAACTGCAGAGGCTGAAGCTCCAAAGGTCTGGTTTTGATCTTTGTCGGGGTAAAAGAGGATGTCACGTTACTGTTGTAAATATTTAAGAATTTCACTTCTAGCTATTCGGTCAGAACATTTCTCTCAAGTCGAGGAGACAGGACGCGATATTGAGATTGTCAATATGCTGTTTTTTTCTCCATTTCAGTGCTAAAATATCACATGCTGAAATGTTTTTAGCTTGCTTCAGGCTGTTTTTTTGTTAGCATTTCAGCCCTTGGTTGCGTATTGTGGTGTCTAATTATACACTGAGAATGGGCTATTTAAGTATGAAACATCATGGGTCCAGTTAAACTAGAATGCATATGGATTTGCTTATTCACACAATGTGAATATTTCAGAAAGAGAGATGGATGATGAGATGATATTTTTTAGGACTGAGGTCATTTATTTTCATGTTTTCAATGTGTCATGTTTGTTTCTTTAGCTTTGATTCCCAGACAATAAACTGTAGGTTTGAGACTGCTTTTGAGCAGCAAGACATATCCCAGAGCTTTAAAAAGAACAACACATCTTTAGAATAACTGCTTAGAGTACGTTCTGAATTTTCTTCTCAATAAATCCAAATAATCCTACTTGAATGCGCCTTCCCCTTTCACCTATTTCCCATCGACCTTCCTCTAATTTCCCTCCAGATAGAGATTTCCTACATTTCCCAAAATGCCACCCTCAATCCTCGGAGCATGTGCTGCATCCATCTGTTGGTTTAATGTGCTGTGAGATGAAAGGAAAGCTGTAGCCTAACATCAGAGAGCGAGGTTTTCCAGTTGAGAACCAGCGAGGTTACGTCCCTTACTCAAACTGCGATGTGTCTCGTGGCTGCACTGCACTCTGATCTGCTGAAGCTCCTGCCAGCGGGGAAATTGGCATCCCTTCCTGCTCCTGCGATAGATTTCTCCTCTCCTTGTTGAATATTGGTGCAAAATGTTGAGCTGAGAAAGAATCCCTTTGTTCTTTGATCCTCAGGGGACCGACGCCGAGACGTCTTCCGTTTGGCGTTTTAGATAACTGAACAATTTCTTGCAATCAAACACAGTTGTAGCTGCGCTGAAAAAAAAATAATAAAAAAAACACTGCCTGATGTCTATGTTTAGCAAGTCAGATGGGATTTATAAAAATACTCCACCACACAATAAAAAGATGCCAGGGTCCAGGACTCACGATGACAGTGTTAATCATAATTTTCGTTGATGTTCTTGCAGGCTGGCTTTCCTTTAAGCGCACAGATGATGTGTCCACTTATCACTTATTATTCGTCTGTTTTTCTGTTTTCAGTTTTTGCTGGCAATTACATAAACCGCTACCATAATTACACAACCTCTTCTTGTTTCCAGGACACAAAGCTGCACTGACAATAAACAGTTGTGATGATCTATTACTGTAACATGTCTGGGGATGAGTCAGCGCCCTCCACATGCACTGTGAGCGAGGGAATAGCATGCAGATTTACAGAGAAAGTTCACACCTACATTTGTCAACCGGATCAAATATTTAACTTGTCTGCTTTTGGCTTTTCAAAGACGAGCTCTGTCTGATAATTTTTCGAAATAAAGGACACAATTGCAGACAAACAGCACCTTGTGTCTGTTTCCACAGATCTCTCGATGTGTTACCTGGTGTGAGTGGGCTGAATTTTAAATCAAGCGAGGGCAGGGTACCTGCCTAGCGTAAACAAGCTGACAGACACACACTGAAAAATTCACCAGTCAATCCCGAATGAGTTCAGGTTATGAAATAGTGATGCCGCTGCCAATAACATATGGGCATGCTGAGGCAAATTCAAACCAGATGCGCCGGCAACGGCGCTCAATGAATTTGGTGGCGTGCATTAGGCCGTCGAACAGCTTGATGAGCGGGCTCCGGTTTGGTAGCGCAATCAATAACACCTGTCAAACCTGCCTGCAGGTCTGCTATAGTTTAGTCACTTCGTTCCTGGACACCCCTGGATAAAAAAATTACCTGCTGCCTTTTTTTTTGCCTGCCAGATCAGATTGGTGACACCGCTAACAAGAATAAGGGAAATCCCAAGATTCATTATGACAGTGATGCACCCTGAACAAACACTGCTGCAAATAAAAAACCTGTTTTTTTGTTTTTTTTAAAATACATCAATCTCAGGCTGTAAAAAAAACTCCTCTGTTCTTCAGTTTGTCTTAAAATTTAAATATAAGTGAGATAATAAGAGGATTTGACAGATACTCACCCACAGCCTTCAGGGAGGCGTACTTGTTCATGTCCTTGTTTTGCTGATGCTGCTGCTGCTGCTGCTGCTGTTGCTGCTGCTGCTGTTCGTAGACGTGAGTCAGCTGGCTGAGGGCAGGGTACGGGTGCTGCTGGCCCATGTTTGAGCCCGCTCCCACGTTGTTGTTGATCTGGCCACCCTCTGCGGACAAGGAGACATGACAGGGCCAGGTTTACAATCAGGTCTCGTGATCTTGTGTCAGATCTTCACATTTCCCGGTGTCCACAAACACGACCATGCCTCTTTTTTGTTTTTTCCTATACAGATGCGATACAGTGCTCGAAATGACACATTAACATCCATTCATATCGAAACCATCAACCGATGGACTCTTGCCATCATCCTACAGCTGCAGCCTATTGTATGTCATGCTGCCTAATACACTTTTGGACACAGTCCAGATCCTATATTGATACGCTGCATCTGCTGTCTATTACATGAAATTGTGCCAGTAATTGTACCATACGTGTCAGCATACTTGCAGTATGTCAGTGTTAGAGCTGAAACACTGATCTCCCAGCATACAAATGCAACATCCTAAATCTTTGATTCACATACTGTGCGAGGACCGTGTCCTTCGTGAACGTTCGGACCGAAGAATTTCCAGTGAGTTTAAAATGAAACTTCAGAATATATTCATCTTATCCTAGGGTCATAAAGGATGATTGAAAAACAGAACTCTGATGATAATGCATCAGTGTGTTTTTAGTTCTTAAAAATGTCAAGCAGACAGCTCCATTAGATCTGTTTTTCTGGATATCATCTTGACAGTCTCTCCATCTTTTTAGTGCTGACTTGAAGTTAATTCCTCTGCAGTGGTCCTGTCACTTGCAACCATTTCAGCATGTTGTTTCGGGGGTTTGGGGAAGATTCGGTTTATGTTCTGCGCTCAACGCTCCAAATGCTAATCAGCCCTACTGCTTTGATTTGGGGATGAAAGTCTGCCTGTCTGATTAAGCTACTTGATGAACCGTCTGCAGAGTTTACACATCTTGTTCTCTGCTTTGTTCACGTAATTGGAGAAATATTTTACCGCAGAGCTGATCTGTAATCCGCCACGTAGAAAAGTAACTCGCAGAAACAGGTGAAAAGCTCATACGGTTTGACGAGGCAGTACAATAGTCGCACAGAAGTGCGTGTATCAGCTTACAGTTAAATTTGTCCATCACTTTTAGCCAACTGATCTGTTTAACTTTTGGCTAAATGCTTCTTAGCTAACTGACGTTTATCATGTATTTTTTTTAATCTAATTTAACCATTATCCATTACTTTAGCTAACTACTTCAACCATTTACCCATTTTGGCTAGCAATGTTAACCAACCGACTACAACTTTTATTCATTGAGCCTACTAGCTCGCTAACTATTCAGACTTTTTTGCTTGCTTGCTAACTGCTTTTTGCTGCAAATGTAATCTGTGGTGTTGAGGAAGTACAGCTGACATTTCTGAGCCCTTATTTTCCTCCAAATTAGTTGAGCCACACCACAATCTTTCTGTGTGTTTCTTTTGTTATTACTATCTACTAGTATGTGAAGATGTTTCATTCTCATAAGGAATAGACTCTTTGCCACCTGCTTATGGTGTAGGAAGTAACAGCTGTCTTTAATTAATTACAGTAGCCTAGATGCAAAATTTACTAACTGTAATGTGTTCCCATAATTAAATAAGCAATAATTAAATTTCAAAAGGTGTGCCGAGTCTACTCTCCAATATCACTGCAGCACCTACAGCTAGAAATAGCACGGTGGATTCAAATTGCTGCCTCTAAACTACAGTGAGTCATCAGTTAACTGTATGTTCTGATTTTGATTAGAAGGCAATCAGTCCCCAACGCATTCTAAAAGTATTCTTCATAAAACATCGCCACAATTGATTAGTCAATGGATTAACATTCCTCCACAACTGCACCTAAAAAGCGGCACCTCCTCTGCAAGACACCGAAACCAGATGGCAGGATAACACATCCACGAGTGTGCAGATGGATATGAAGGGCGGCAGCTCGACAGAGTTGTACGAGAGCGGCAGGGAAGTGCAGCAGAACTCCACAGTCTGACTTTAAAGCACAGCCGAATGTTAAAATATGGCTTGGAATGTAGAGGACACTCTCTCCAACATTGTTCTCTCGCTGTGCTGGGCCTGACAGATAATTGCAAATTCCTGTAACCGAAGGCAAAAGTATCTTTGCTAAGTGAATACATTCTTTTAAAAGCCCCAAGACTGCCGCTTGATAGTTTATGAAGTATGAAGAAGTGAAGAGGCAAGAGGAAGGAATGATAGGGGGGAAGGTGAAAAAGGAATGAGGATGCATAAAGAATGAAGAAAGAGAGGAAGAAAAGGTGGTAGAGAAACAAAGGGGAGAGAGTAAAAGATCTCAACACCATTCTTTAAACACAAATTATTCCTCCCCTCCTTCTCCTTTCAGCCCTCTTATATGTGCTCATACAGATGGCCTTTTGTTGCTCCACAGCAACAGAAGTGGAAATTGTGCGGCCACAGCCCAGCATTATTGATTTCCTCCACCATTTTCTCCTTGTTTCATCTCAGCCGTGCATTGTTGAGCCACGAGGTCCGCTCAGAGGCCTTAAACCTGTGCGGCCCAACTGTCAGGGCAAGGCAAGTTGTGTTGTTACTAATTAATCACTTAGCCCTGGCACTGATTCAAACCACACACAGTGACTGACAAGGTAGAGAAAGGCCGGAGACAATTAAAAAGAGCATCAAAGTGAGAGGCAGTGTGAGGCCGTGTAGAAGAAAGAATAAGAGACTCCCCAATGTGATGAAATGTCCCGTGGTGCTCGGTGAAAAGCAGCAGACGTGATGTAAGTTCATATAGATGAATGACTCACTGAAGGCCGCTTCAATGTAAGCTAAGTAAACTGAAAGAAGGGTTTAGATACATTGTAGAGATGGAGCCGAGACATTTCTCTGCCCTTCATTTAATGGAATCTCTCAAAAAACAACACTCACCGGGGTCATAATGAAAGCCGACCCACTGCTTTATGTTTCACAGGTGCCCAAAATGGCCGGCACGAGGTCACCAATTTTCCCATTTCTTAATGGATTTTGTCGAGTTGCTGAGCACAATTGTGAAATTCAATATCCCATCAAGGCGCAGGTGCATCTCCTTCTTTTCAGGCCACGAAGCGGTTTGCAGTGAAGCCATGAACGGTGGCAGATCAAAACTCACAGTTACATAAATAGGAAAAAAAAAACAGCGACTGTATGCAAATATTTTATGTTAATGAATAAAAATAATATACCACAGAGAATCTAATCACATTGTATTTAGCTGGACTCATGTGTCCGCTGCCAAGCTGACTGGCTGTCGGGGATGTGACAAGCTGGCAAATCAGATTATACAGTCTCACTGAAGCACAGACAAACATCTGGTTACAACTGTGATGCAACACAGTTTGGGAAACACACTTACGCTCTGTCTGCCGCAGAGATAGATGAGAAGATTGATGCCACGCTCATGTGTCGTAAATATGTAGCAGGAGCTAGCAGCAGGTTAGCTTAGATTAGCATAAAGATTGAAAACAGGAGGAAACAGCCAGCCCGGTTTTGTCAAAAAGTAAAAGGTTTTACAGTAAGAAACTGGCAGCTGTGTTTCCAGAATTTGACCATACCAAATATGGTATTTTTCTTTTTCTAATATTACAGTAATAGGACATATTCTACTGTACTGTTGATTTCATTTTTATAGTTGGTGTTTTATTCCATGTTTTAAAATGTCTGTAGATTTTACTGCCAAGCCATGACAGTAAAAAAACACTAAATAACATTAAATAACATTAAATAATATAGTGTTTTACTGTACAATCAACAGTCTCTAATATAAAATACTACTCTATTCTATATAAATCCCCTTAACATGCCAGTAAAACAGTAATTATAATGGCATATATTACAGGCTTTTACAGTTTTTCACCGTAAAATCTACATTCAACTTTTTTTTTTAACTTTGTACCAGCACAACTAATTAACATGTAATACCTGATTATAGTCTGTGTGCTAAGCTATGCTATCTGTCTCCTATAGCTCCACATTTAACATACAGACATGACAGACATCTAACCCTCTACCTGGGGGCTAATCAACATATTCATAATGTTAATCTGTCCCTTTAAACCTTCCCTTTACTTTCCTCAGCTTGTGTTTTTGTTTATAAAGAGGTGTGTTTGGGGTGGGTGGTTGTTTTATTGTGTGAAGCACTTTGTATTTGCATGAAAAGTGCCATACAAATAAAGTCTGATTGATTGATTTAAACCTTAGTGGGAGCAATGGCATTGTAAAGCACATTCAAAGGCGCAGTGTTCATTAGGCTCCCATAATCATTTTAATTATCTCTTGCTGCAACTTCCCCATGATGGTCTGAAGTATTAAAGCGTTTAACAGATTAAAAATAATAGAGACAGAGACATAACAATGAGCGTGCCAGTCCATAATTTGCCTGTAATACCCTCTCTTTCATCAAGCACCATCCAGCAAAAAAGTTTGATTCACATTTTCCATTTTCAGTAGTTTGAAAGAACCAAACTCAAAAGCAAGTCAACACCTTGTGAAGGCTCAAAGTAAGAACAGCAATTCATACAAGAAACTGCAGCAGTGCTGATAGTGTTGGGTGGCTACAATAGGTGTACTAATGGATTCATGGGACACTCTATGTCCATTTTGGGAAGAACATTCTCTGCAGTTTATCACATTATACCACAAAGTGATCCTGTCCACAAAACATGCAAAGCTGTCCCCTAAGAGGCATTCTTTACCAATTCATCTATTGCTAATGCATGTTATCCAAGATATGAATTAATGTTATTTTCTGCTTCTCAATGTGAATCACACTGCCTTACAGTTATTCTAATACGTTCTCTTTCAGAGGGAAAAACAATCCACATTCTCTTTTCCTCTACTTGCAGAGAGTGCTACAGTTATTTCAGGTTCATAGACACACTTTCATTAGCTCTCTAACACTCAATTGATAAGGGTAACGAGGATGATAAAGATATGAAAACCACTGCCTGGTGGTGAAGTCTGGGAAGCCCAGCTAACAAACTCAGCTAACGTTAGCTAACAGCAGCTATCATTCACAGCAGTTTATTTTATGTAAATCGCAGAGAATTGATGCAGATATTAGAGAGAAAAGAATAAAACCTTTTCTCCATAAAATATGATCCAGTTTCACCAAAATCAGTGAAATAGTTGGTGTTGTATGACGCGCAGTTCTCGTGGGTGGAAATACCCAGAGCACAAAGTTACACAGTACAGAAACGGACGAACGGGGCACAGAGTGGGAATCACTCACCTGATTACAAGTCAAAATGACATCAAAATGACTTTAAAGCTGCCTTACCAAACCGAACCAAAACACACTGATCTTCCAAGGTCACCACAGTCTTTTAACTTTAATCTTCATGGCCAGCACGTTTTCACTTCACTTCCAATTTCCCAAAGATTAGGACAGCAGCAAAACACAAAAAAGCTAAATAAATTGGATACATTTAAGAATCAGCTTGACAAATGAGTTAAGTCCATTTTGTTTTTTTGGTATCAGGACAAATAAAATATTAGACAAAGCTTAGATCTCACTTAACGCTAATCTAAAATGAACAGCCACAAGAATGTTTGCCTCGTTGTACTTCTTCGTTCTGTGTTTGTAATTGAAATTTCAACAAAGCTTTAAGAGTACAACCGGCACATACACAGTCGTGGCAACAGGATAATAATAAATACGTTGCAAGTGAAAAGTCCACCATGTTCAATTAGGAAAGAAAGAAATTTAAGGAACACGATCAATAAATTTGATCAATAAAGTTCAATAGGTATGCTGGGCAAAATCAATAGGTTTTGTCCTGCTGCAGCCTGATTGTACAGAAAAATATTGTTTATGACAAAGCCCATTAGATATGTTCGTCTAAAAACTAAAGCTTGGACTGAGGATGGTGCCACAAGACAGATTTTCTTTTACTGAAACCTAAATCTACTCTGAAAATTACATACTGCTAGACATGTCTCGTGTGATAGACAGTCAGGACAATGTACAGTATGTTGATCAGAGGGAGTTCTGCGGTTCTTTTTAAGGTAAAACTTTAATACTGTAATGCGCCCCTTTGTTCATTTTGTTCCATTTGTATGAAGACTTTTCAAATGAAAGATTCAAAAGGCCTTTAAAACTCCTAATTAAATTTTGATAATCTGCTCTCGGGACTCCCCTTAGTGCCTTCAAAATAAAAGACTGACAATCCTAAAAAGTGGCAGTCCAATCCTCTCTCTCAACTAAAATTCGGCGCTCTATAATTTAGTCTTCTAAATTTTGCAGCCTTCCACCTATGTGCACTCCAACGCCGGGACACGAAAGTCTCATTTTTCTGAGGGGATATGGAAAAACACTTTGTTCTCTGAAGAAGCAATTTCAGATGCCATTGAAAATATTTATTGTTGCCTGCAAATGTAATCCTATAAGGGAACATAATCCTTACACTACCACGAGCAAAGTGGCTGCATTGGTGCAGCGGGGAGTCTCATTGCTGCATCGGCCACATAAAAGTGCAAGTACAAATACACGGTAGAACATTTTAGGGGGGGTCCCTCATAGCAGTGCAGTGATGTATGAGGTAGAGGACAAACTACAGTCCAGATAGGCACGTAAAAGTTAAGTGTACTGTATATTAAAAATAGTTTCACTGCTTTACCTTGTGGCTTGACAGTCGTTTTCCTTGGCACTAACTGCGGAAGACCAGCTGCAAGTGCTGCACACTTTATTACAGCATAGATCAGCTGTCTGCTTTCAGTCTGATCCCACAACTTTCCGACGCAAACAGCCGATCTGCAACGTAATACAATGCATGGCGCGGTTGGAAGTTCTACTGTAGTATGCTGACTATAAGTACCTCAAACACCATTTCAGGATACCCGAACTATCCCCCGAAGGTCATGGTACTGTACACTAGGGTTTCTTCTTCAAAATCTCCATTTTCTTTGCAGTCAAACGAGGTGCCTGTGAAGTCTGCTGCCTGTCGATGTATGTAAAGGTCAGCGTTAAATTTAGTTTAAACTTTACCAGATGGGATATTAAGGTCTCTTTTGCATAGTTTATCCACGTGTAGCGCACTAGTGTCTGGCACATTTTTCATCGTCTGTTTAGCCTTGGCAGCAATCTCTGCCCTTAACTGGAAATTCGAAAAAGAGTAGTGATACAGCGTGTTTTCAAATATATAACAAAATGTTACAGACAACTTGTTTGTAGTTAGTTATGTTTGCCCTCTGTCCATTTGAGATATGGACTTCTTCGACCAGCCAACAAAACACTGACTGTACAACACCGATTCAAAAAGTTATGCTTCGCGAACCAACTTGAAAAAGCTGTTTGTCCTGCTCCATGGGTAGGAGTTGTGTCCAACTGGTGTCACGTCAGTTTGGGGAAAACACTCATGAAAGAGCTTTTTGTTTTTTGGATTTTCCCAGCACAGTAGGAAATCCACAGCTCTAATTGAATCCATCCAGGTACACTGTTTTCATGGGCAGGCGTGTTTTTTTTTTTTTGTCCCACCTCACAGTTGGTTTAATGGCTGTCAGAAGATTTCTAAAGGTAAGTTATTATGATTTTCCTCAGGCCTCTGCGAGCTTGACAAGAAGGACGTCTGGTTTTGCAAGATTACTGCTGCCCAGTGTGAAAGACTTTCTAAATTTGCTCTAAATAAAAGCTGCTCACAACGCTGGCACAACACAACACTGTTTTTGTAAGGGTATATTGTAAAACTAGCTGTAAATTGGCTTCAGCCTGAAACATTACGGTGTCACGCCGACAGGCATTCGTTTATATGAAGTCCTCGCAGAGCACTACTTGAGAACTAGTTGATTTGATCACGCGCTTGGTTTCAAATGTTCATTCTTAACGTTAACGCAACGGACATTTACATGAATCCACCCTGCGGGGCGCAGAGACGTCAGGATTACACTGTGTCTGCGCTGATGAGACAGCGTGTGGATGATGAGCTTATGACCGCCAGGTAGCAGACAGTACAGTAAGCGGCGCGCAACATGAGTGTGCACTACAGAACACGCCGCTCTGCGTGCAGAAGGCACAGAGTCGCACTGCTCCAAAAGACGGAAAGATTTCAAAGCCGCGTCGTCTCCCCCGTGGGAAGCCAGACATCCAGCGTGGCGCCAAGAGGCAATCCTCTCGGGGCAGAGACGCTATCTGCGCCTTTCTCATGTCGTAGACACAAGAGTGTGTTCTGTTGGGAACGGGGTAGACGTTCAGCAGCCGTAGCTGTTTGTGTGCAGGAGAAAATGAAGATGGAGAAAAAAAAAAAAAAACATAAAGAGAGCCAGAGCACATGTATGTAGGAACGCTTCTATCTCATACTTGGCCTGACTCCATCGCTACTGGCTGTACAGTGTTAATTTCACTGCTTGTTTGATCCGGCGCTGAAAATTGTAAGAAGCTGACTCATCTATTATTCCCTCTTTTTCCTCACTCCGCAAATGGATAAACCCTCTTCTTTTCTTCAGCTGCAAAACTGCCTCTCTGTCATTACTCAACCCTCTCCATCTCTCTCTCTCTCTCTCTTCCTCTCTCCTCTTGTCATGGCAACAGTATTCTCTCGTGTAGTATTTGCTCTGCAGCACACGGCGGGTTCGCATTGTCCCGCAGTCACCCGCGCCCACATATCAACAGGCAGGCCGGCTGTACTGTACTGAAAAAGTCATTGTTATGCAACCTATGTTATGCTGCCTGCTGCTCTGTCGTTCTGTCTGCTCATCTTTCCCCCCCCACCCACTTATTCTTCACGTGTCTGCTCGCCTCCCCTGAGCTCGTTCTAGGTCACATCCTAACAGCTTTGTCAGACGTCGTCAAAAAAGAACGCATGTTTTATTGAAAGACTTGCTCTAGTTTGGTAAAAAAAAAAAAAAAAAGAGGCAATTTTTTCCCCGAGTCATTTTTTGGGTTATACTCTGGCAAAGCGTTTTGACATCAAATAGATGTTGACATAAAAGTCTGCACCGACGATGAAAACCTGTGTTAACAGAGCCTGAGAATGAAAGGTGAGACGTGTGCACTTGTCCAAAGCTGCTGCCTGGATTGTTTGGGTTTCAATTGGGAGCGTCAGGAAGCATCTTTGTGACATTAGTGCAGAATGTGCGTGCAAGGAACGCATCCTGAGACTATGAACGTGCGCTTTCTCTATTTATAAGGCAGTGTTGAGAACGCTCGACTCGTCCAAATCATTCACCCTTACGTGACAGTGCGCACACGTCCTTGTGCGCGCGTAGGAGGTTGTGTGGGGTCATCTGTTTCCCTGCATATGCATATTTAGTCACGCTGAAAATGGTAAGCAGGTTATGTGTGAGCCTGTGTGAGGCGGCATGGGAGAGCTTCCTCTTTCCTTACCCCCCCTGTCTGTTTACAGTACATAAGGAGGGACTGCATCTATCTTGACCTCGTCCCCTTCTCCCCCGTATCTCTCTCCTGCAGCACGGGCGACGGCGAGGTTTACGGGGTGAGCGGGGGCCTCGCTATGCGACCGCTGAGCTCATGGGAATTTTGCCGCCAGCCTGGTGTGAAATCCCCTTTGTGTGGCGGGCGGTGGGGTGAGGGAGTTCGTGTGGAGGCTTGAGCAAAGGAAGGATTTTTTTTTTTTTTGTGGGTCAGATCAACGTGGTTTGTGGGAATGGGCCAGGAATTTAATTGAATCCTTACATAGTATATGAGAAAGTTTGTTAAACGTGAGACAAACGCCGTGAGTAGAACAGATGTCCGGGGCTGCGTGGGTCTTGCTACCTGCTGGCACTGTCAGCAGTAGGAGGCGAGTTTGAAGTGGAAGGTCCAAAAAGCTCACAGATGAGAAACTATTTGACACCGCCGCTTACTGCTTGAAAGAGGGCCAGCCAGGCAAACTGTTTACAGCTTTTAAAGGTGCTTGAAAAGTCACTGTGTAGCCTACTTTAAAACAGTGATTCCCAACCAGGAGCACTTTGTACCCCGGGGGGGGGTACTCCTGCAGCTACGACGCATGCATTCATGCACACACCACAGGACAATCATTTCAGCGCTTAGCACAGCCACTTAACAAACCTTCCAACGCCAAAGAGTAAACCTCCTGATCTCCTTTTAAGAAAGGACGACTTCCTCTTCGTCATGACAGCCAACAGTTCCTGACAGAAGGAGCTGCGAGCGTCATAGCCTGTGACTCAACGGCTGATTGACACATATGCAAACAAGTCAGTCTTGACGGCAGACAATGTGCATTGTTTATTGCTTTTCCATTGGTTTAGCTAATCATGAGTGGGACATAACATCTTTGTAAGCACTGAAAACAAGTATAATATTATAATTATTATTTTAATTGTGGCTAAAAAAAAAAAAAAAAAAAAATGGAGCAACTTGGCAGTCATAGTTAGAAATTGGGGCATTTTACTAATATTTGGTGGGACTCAAGACACCCGGCTTGAAAACTGGGACATTCCCTGATGGACTCGGGTGTCTGGTCACCTTGTTGAAGTAGTTGGCTAAAAAGTAATAAATGGATGAAATAACTAGCTTCTGCCACCAGCAGTGTGAACGCAAACCCTCAGGAGACTTTGTTGACTTTTATAGAGTTAAACATCAAGTTCTGAACACATTCGGAGCCTGCCGGATAGCATCATTCATCATCTGACAGCTGTGTGTGTGGGGGGGTACATATGGAAAACAGGCTTTAGATTGCTGCTCAGCAACACAGTAAGTTTGAGAGCCGCAAAATGAAAACTTGCACTTGCAACACCTGAGGGCCCAAGCTGGTGCTATATGATAAAATGATCTTACTACAATAAAGGCATGTCACACGCCACCAGCATTTATTTGCCCAGAAACACCGCCTTAAGGACTTGGGGGTACACGGCCATGAATAATATATCTCAGCCTTAAGGCTGTTGAACGGCATCCGGTGCACAATCCTGTCTGTGCGCTCCGAAGCAATGTGTCAGATCCTCAGCCTTATACATGGCCTTGTTTTCCAAACATTGTTCAACTCATTATCGTCACCATATGCTGCTAGCTTTGTCTTCGCTCATTAGCGCATCAGCACACTCCCATTTAGTAAGAGATAGTGAGAGGGAGCTCAGAGGGGGGGCACGGCGGAGAGTGTGTCACGAGAGATACGGGGAGATGTGTGTGCAGCCAACTCTACTCCAAAATAAGATACACAGAGATATTCTCACGAGGGCTGACCGTTGAACAGAAAGGAGCGTGATGCAAAAGCCTGTCACGGAAAATGGCGGTGGAGGATGATAGCAGAGAGAATAGCTTATCTAGCCTTAATTGTTTCTCGCCGAGCCATTGAAAGCACAATGACTTCCACCGCAGCCTTTTGTGATTAGAGCCTTCCGTCATACCGTCTTCATTTTGAAGTGATATCGATTTCTATTGTGTTTTTTTTTTTTTTTTTGTCCACAGCGGAGCATTTGCAGTGGCGTTCGACGACGTCTCTCTGTTGCGTTGCCTTGTCACAGGACAATGCACTGACTTTCATAGATTGAGTCTCACAGGACATTGTTAAAGCCGGTCACTGAATCAATAGTAAGATATCTCAGTGAAATATATAGAGACAAATATCTCAGTACAGGGGAATTGCGTTTAAAAGTAAGCTGTGTGTATATCTGTGTCAAAGAGATTCTGATGATGACCATCATGGTCCCAGAGGACACTTCCTTTGAACAGGTTCCACTGTTTTCCCTTCCCTCCGCTTCTGACACATACTGTATAGTAGGAAAAGCTGGATTATTTTATCTGCATCCAACACCGTAGCAGATGGGAGCAGCCATTTGTAACAGCGTTATAATGCATCATTACAACTCACCTCACACTTAAACCAAAAAGAATCTACCTCGTGGCGTCTACAGGCCGCACGAGTGGATGGAAACAACTCACGCGTGAAGGGCGTTTTGAGCAAGCGAAATGCAAAGTGCCACCTCCGGAGAACAAGACCTGTTTATCAGAACTCTTAAAACGATAAATCCGCCGAGCTGCTGAGCGCTGACAGATGTGTGGGAGAACACCAGGTAGAAAAATGGAAAGTGCAAAAAGTTGTTTGGAAACAAAAGCTGTGGAATACTGTCTAATAACTGCAATTTCCCATCGACGAGGAAATCAAACGCCACGACTCAAACACCCTGGCCTTGTCACTCGTTGTGTAAGTGCAACAGTTAAAGCTTAATTAAGAGGTTAGGAGCATGACAGGCAACGAATAGTAAAAGGTGCAAAGGTCTGAGCCAAATTACCGTGATCCTAGAATGGAAGAGGAAGACGCTCAGTAAAAAATCAAGATCTACGGAAGAACTGAACCAACTTTATTTCTAACCAATCACCAAATACTGATTCCCTTTCTGATACTAGTGCTCTCTTTTTCCTAAATCTGGGACTCACCGGGATCGTTTTGTATCAGGTAACACGAGGCTTTGGTACTAAAAACTTAAAGACTTAATGAATGTAAGTGATGAATGACACCATCAGTCGCACCTGGCAAACATCTGATAGGCTTAATAAGGTCAGAGAATCGACCCCACATGCTGATTGTATCAGATCCCTTGCAATACTTCGTTTACAGTTAGCGTGGGAGTTTTTTGTTCGTGTTTGTTGCTCTTTTTTTACCCACCAGCCGGCACCCAACTCCAACTACTACATCCATCTACGACCCCGATTACTGCTTTCATCCCGTCATTCACCTTCGTTCCTAAACCCTCATCCTTTCATCCTGCATCCGCCCTACACCACATCATCTCAGTTCACCTTCATCCGCAATAAACAAATCTGAGTGTATATCCATACTGGGTCTTTGTTTGTGAACCTACATTTATTTTGTCAAAAGGGGGCTGTTTTCTAGTGGCTGTTTGGCATCACAATCCATTCAATAAAAATGGTCCTAATAGGTTACATGTAGTAAAGTAGGCAGCATTTGACATTTTAAAGAAATAAGACAGTCCTGGGATCGAATCGGCGCTCAGTATCGGCAGAAACCTGAAGTTGATGTAGTCAGCGCATCCTGTGCAAGTGATGAGACGTCAAATGTATCCATGAAAACAGACTGCTGACAAATAGCATGTTTTTCCATCACATGACTCCCAAAAGCTTTGAAGGAAATTTCCTTCTCTCTGTATTTCAAACTATCAGAATCAGTGACTTGATTTTATCGCGCAAGTGCCTCGGGCTGTCATCTCTGGTGACTACAGACTGGGTGTTCCTCCCTGTGACAGGGCTCATCAGTCACCGGGCCACAGAGAGCGAGACATGCAGACGTCGAAAAACAGAGGAATAAATACCTGCTCCACTAAAGCACATGATTGACAAAGAGGAGCCCTTATTCATCATGATGATGGAGCACCACTCAAGGAAACAGAGCATCCGCAATAACATCTGGGCCTATTGTTCTTCTCAATGCTCTTCTGTCTCACAGAACAGTGTTCCATTTTTAAGTCATGGCCTGATTGTTTATGACTTTTTTGCCGGAAAAATGGGCCGATTTTATAAATTATTGTGTCACTTATGTTTTTCCCCCTTCTAACTTTTCTCTTTCCCCCCTCTGAGTTTGTCTTTTTCAAGAGCTTGCTGGAGTGTTTTGGAGCTTCCTGATTGGCAGGATGCAACCTTGACTTACTGGGTTACACTACCCCCCCCACCTCATCCAGTGTTATGAGTCAGCAGTGGGACTGCCTCTCCATCAAATGAGAGCAACATGCTGCTAGAGACAAAGCGAGACAGACAGATAGGGAGGGAGGCAGTGGGAGATGGTGATGATAATGATGTGTGTCTCCATGGGGGGCTGACACCTCTGACAACATGTCAGCAGCGCCGACCCAGATACCACCGGAGAGAGACAGGAAGGACACTGCTTTCCAATGGTTTCTTGAGAGAGCCTGTCAAGTAGTTATGATGACAAAAGTAAAGCAAAGCACATGTGATCTAAACCCAAGGAATGCAAAACGTTGAAACTAACTTTGCTTTTGTAAAAGCCCACTACACAGTGTTGTATGCATATAAAATGTGATTACTGTATCAGGCCAGGAACGTCCAACATCTGGTTAAAATTTCCAGTTGGTGTTTCAGATCCCTGCAATTCCCTCGGCTGTGCTTTGTGCATACTACTAATTATGAAATGTTAGCATGCTGACACATTGTGAACATGGTAAATGATACCGCACATTAGACCTGCTAAACATAGAGCCGTTCACATGACTGTAGACTCTCATCCCTGAATTCTGCCGGGACGTTGCTACGTCAATGCTGTTTTGGTCGGCTTCAGACCAGAAACACCCCCACCATGAATGACAGACTTTGTTTACTTGCGCAGATTTTTCCTTGGTCTATGTGATTCTACCATGAGTAAGTAGGCTACATAGTCAAATAGTTGTGATTTTGACTGTTTTTATGATCGGTTTGCACAGGAAAACTGCTTCTAGAACACTTCTACAACACACCGTAGTGCTTCGGGGGGGTTGTAAACATGTCTTGAATCGTCATGACCAGAACAACTCGCAGTCATGTTTGGTCATCAAGCTGTTAGTTGTATTAAATAAATAGTACATTTACAATAAAGCCTAATTAAAATTATATATTCGTATTAACTTAAAGGTCCAGTGTGTCACATTTAAGGGTATCTATTGACAAACTGAAATGTAACATAATATTCATAACTATGATTCCATTAGTGTAAAATCAACTGAAAATAAGAATTGTAATGTTTATGTTACTTTATAATGAGCCTTTTATATCTACAGAGGGAGCAGGTCCTCTTCCATGGAGTCCGCCATTTTATTTCTACAGCAGCCCAGAAGGGACAAGCCTAACGCTGATTCTACACAGGACCGTTTGTGTTTTCAAGTTTCATGCTTGAAGAGTTGGTCGCAATCTGAAACTTCACCACTAGTTGCCACTAAATTCTACACACTGGACCTTTAATATTTTTGTCTCATACACCAGCAATGGACTAGAGCTTGGCTGGCTGATATGAGATTTTTAAATTGGGGTTAAACTGATATAGTGTCATCTCAATCCAGCAGCCTCTATTATAACAAAGCACACAAGCTGAAGGCGGGACTCTGATAGCTGATAGTGTTTAATTAAGCGCAACCTCCGAATGTATTCCCTTGCAGTCTCTGACCCACAGTCTGCTCCTCTGGCTCCGCTCAAGAGAAGCTTTTCTGTTTAAAAGCCTTAGCCTGCCATACCTGGCCCTTGGGCTGAATCTCTGGCAGGTTTAAATGTTGAAGCGCAGCCTTTCTTGGTCTGCAAAGACAAGACAGGGCAGTAGGCAGATTTCCCCTCGCTCATCCCTCAGCAGTTGGCCATCCAGCGGCAGCAGGATGAGAAATACACGACAATAATTGTTGAATTAAGGCATATCTTGGAGTTGAATGTGAGCGGTAACGGCTTAAGCTGCATGCAGTTCACACGAAATCAGAACAATCCAATCAATCCCAGACTGCAATTAACTAATTAATTTAATTTCTTTGTTTGGTGAACAAAGACATGCCTTCTAGGTGTACGCCTAGAGACCTACAGTGCAAATAGCCCCTTACAGAACTGTCTTGAAGCACGACAGCTTGATACCATGACGCTTTATCATCATCTACAGACATAATTTGTTTTGCCGGCGGACTCATAACTTCATGACATTTAGAAGTTCCCTATAACAACGTTTTAACCACAATTCTTGATTTCTCTCATGTTCTCCTGCCCCCCCCCACGTCCCCTTCATTCCTACAAGCCACAAGACAACACATTAGCGATCAAGTGAGTCCAAGTGAGGCTGCAGAATAGCCTTGCATCCTGCACATCACTGTGTCTGCGAGGTAGATAATCTCATGCTCCTCTCCTCCTTTGGCTAAAAACAGTGTGATTTTGCCTTCTGTTCACTCATCGGGGGTAATCTGATGCCGTTCTCCTCCACGAAGGATGCTAGTCTTCACCGTCAGCCTGTGTTTGTGTGTGCTCCTGACTGAGTGCTGAAAGTATAATTTGCTTTAATTGAACCGCGATTAGGTGCTTCATTGTAGATGTGACATGGGTTTACTAATAGGGGGGAAATGCATCCGCGGGGCCAGATTGAGAGGCTTGGTGTTTAGAGTGATCTCTCCTCTCCCTCTGTCTCTGCCTCTGCGTTGCTGCCATATGCCTGTCTGATATCAGCACATGGTAGGCAACACACTCTTATCCGTGAGCCTGTTTATTTGTGTACCTGTTTATCTGTCTTCTCTTTCTCTCTGTGCCTCCTCCTCTCTCTCAATCCCCCAGCTCCCTCAGTCCATCTGTTGTCAAAAGCATCCTGAGTATTTATCTGCCTGTCTCGCTGCCTTCTTGTCTAGCTGCAGCTCAAAGAGGGAGGAGAGCAGGTCAACGCACTTTCCCTGCACCATTGTACACTCAAACACACATCCAGGAGGGCATCTGATACCTTCCTCTTGTGTAACTCCAGCTCATGAAAGATGTAAAATTTGAAGGGAGAGGAATATTCTTTCCGGAAACCTCGGAGTGGCCCCGAGGGATCTCCACACTAAGAGGGACAGATTAGCTTGTGACTGAATCCCACACTCTACCGCAGGACCCGTCTATTCATCCACAAAGATGCCTCGGTGACGTTCTATTATTAGCAATATAAACTAAACACGGCGCTTATTGATAGCCTGTGCTGCATGAATCGACTCAAGCAAGACATCCATACTCCCTCCGAGAGTTAAGGATGCAAGCAAAAAAAGAAAAAAAGGAGAGAGGAGAGAAAAAGTAGGTTACTGAAGAGAGACCGGCTGCCTCCCTCCATTTGTAAGCAGGAGAACACAAGCACTGGCGGGGTGCAAAGTGTACAGTGTGTGTTATTGTGTTTTGCGTGAGTGAATGCGCCTGTGTGCCAATGAAAGAACTGTAAGAAGAGCAACAGAAACAATAGCATATATTACTGCCTGCGAGTGTACTGTATGAGTGCGCACGTTTGCACTGATGAATGCACATTCTCGCATGGGTGTTTGCACCGACTGTCGTCTGTTCACGCAACAGTTTGGAGTGTGAATACCTGTGTGTTTTTTCCCCCCGTTCGACTGTGTTTCATGTGTATGCACATATACGTGCACAAAGCATTGAATGTTATGCGATAGCATTCGGGGTCTGTGCAAGGCAATGGTCCTGCAGAGTGCCAGCGTTACCGTCGGCTCTTCTGCACCGATCTGTGTCTTGGCAACAGGGAGTGTGAGGGAACCAGTGCGAGCAGACAAAGGCACCTCCTCCTGCCTGACGAATGCTGCAGAGCGGGGAAGCAGGCAGGCAAGAGAGGGTTTCTGTGCAGAAGCACGGGGGTAAGAAGTGGGTCAGAAGGAAATCCCCATATGGGTGACCCCCCCCCCCCCCCCCCCCCATCCCCACCCCCACCCAACGCCTGGGCAATGCCTGCATTGCCAGCAGCTCTCCAATGCTAACCCAGGGCCCGGAGCAAGAGGCACGGAGGGGACAAAAGTTTGGCTTTATACAATGAGTTGCCAGTTTGCCATGACACAGATTGTACATTCACAAGTCGTGTGTATCAGTGTGTTTGAACTAGTTACTGGAACTACATGTTGGAATAGTTGCAAAAAAGGCAAAATGATGGTGGTAGATCTACTGATCCCTCCAGCACCCAAGTGAGGCTATTTGCAGAGCTTCAGGAGCAGGAACACACCTCAATTGCGCCTTTTCCAGCATTCCTATAAATAACCTGCTATCCATATTCTCCTATTTCACTCTCGTATCCTCTTCTACCCCCCCCCCCCAACAACCGCCTTTCTTTCTCTTATTTCTTCTCTCTATAGGGTCCTAGGCGGTCCATCATGCCTGGGCGCTACAGCGGATTCCCCACCAAAGCTTCCCCACAATGGAGAAGGATCCAAAGAAGTACAAGAATCCAAGCATTTTTTCACCATCTTTCTGTTTGTTAATAAATCATTCAAACGTATCTGTTGATGGTGTCCTCCTTGCTCATGGAATGATTGATGTCTTGCAATGTTTTAGGAATGTACGTATGGTGTGAGCGAAAACCACAGATCACAGGATGAAACGGTTTGTGAATCAGAGGGATCAAAGGAGAGTGTCAATAATCCTGCAGAACAGACAAATCGTGTCTGAACCCAGAATTTGTATCAAGAAGGACAACGCGTAAACCACCGAGGAGTGGAAAAAAGTTTCTAGGTCAAACAAAAAACAAACCATAATTCTCTCCCAGGAACCCGACTCAATATCTGGATCCTGGTTCGGGATTCGGCATCGTACGTTCATGCGGTTGTGTTCTTTGGTGTCAACGGTGGCAGTGTGATGATGTGGGGGATGTTTTCCCAACACACAACAGCTTGCCGTATCTGTATAATGTTGCAAACTAAGTTTATTCCTTCTACACTACAGTTTATTTACACTTGGATGGACCCTTCTGGCACGATAATACACCATGCAATAAAACTCGTATTGTCACCAAATGGCTCAAGGAGAGTTTTCTTGCAGTAGCTTCACTTGCCTGCACAGTCCCCAGATATCGACCATATTCCAGCATCATTTGGATGATGTGGAAAAGTCCATTTGTACATGGTATGATAATCACAACCAGCATCTTTAAGAATCCATGCTCAAATGAATTCATGGTGCCCCGAAGGCCAAAAGGGTAGCAGCACACATCTAGTAGCAATAGATGGACTCAGTGTAGTTCAGATGCAGTGCACTTGTTTTCACATTAGGCTTCAACTGACAGGATAGATGAAGGTTTTCCCTTTGACATGCATTCTTCTTCTCAGGGTGAGAAAAGCAACAAGATCAGCAAGAGTCACTTATACTCCTTGATGAAATTCAGACTAATTAAATTCTTTGAGGTTTAGAAGGATGACCCACTTTACCCCATCCAGTACTCTGGGGGAAGTATGGCAAAAACGGCTTCTTTTAAATGATCGCATTTGATGGCAAACCAATTTAACAGGTCTATAACTCCGCTTCACACACTTTTTAGTTAAGTGAGCTTTCAAAGTCTGAGCTCTAATCGCTGATAACTTTGTCCAAGCTGCGAGATAAAGACCACAAGGGAGTGTTCGCTGTGACGAAAAATGATCTCAGTCGGGAAATCTACACCTGAAACTGGTTTCTCGAGCACATCACCGACGCAGAAAACACACATAGTCCTCTGACATTATCTTTCACCTCTGTTTTCTCTTTTGCATGCGCACACACACACACACACACACACACACACACACACACACACACACACACACACACACCAAACACATGCTCACACACTTGTGCACCCAGTGTCTCATACTCATGTCTTCCCAAATGAACTAAATCTAAACTGGTTAATTATGAGATTCATCGCTGTTAGCACCTGTTAGGTAATTAATGCCAATCACTGCCTTCTGGGGAGGAAAATTATCCTCCATAAAAACACAGTTTAGTTAGCATCACTCTCTGTCTCTCTCTATGTTGCCTCCCTTTCTCTCTCCTCCCGCTTATCAACCTGCGTGCCCTCCGCCTGCTGTTAGCAAATCATCCCAGAAAATAAATAAGTGATGCTGTAAACAAATGTCGACGCCGTGGCCGTGCCCGTAGATGGAGCGGTCTTGGAAATCCATCCACCACAGATGGGCAGACAGTGTAGGAGTGCGGACACGGTGATGGAGGAACCTGAGATGTCCGTTAGCAAACGCAATCAGAAAACAATAAATAATTTAGGACTGAACTGATGCTGGGATGGTAATTGGTGGTTCTGGGCAGAGTGGTGGTTGGCAAAGCGAGCTCGCGCTACAGTTTCCTGGCTGTATTTTGTTAGTCAAACCAATAGTACTCTATCAAATTTTAAGACGTGTTGCAAATTTAATCATAAGTCCACCACTTGATATTTAAACCTTCACTCCGGGGTTGCTGCAGCTGTTGGAAAAGAGCCAGCGGAGTTTACTTCAGCATGTGTTTGATTTTCTTCCCAGAACTGATGTTGATATATGTCAGGCAGGTTGTGCGTGTGCCCTGGAAACACTGACAATAATGATGATAATCTTTCCAAATGCTGGCTCGTACGAAATCTGCAAATTGTGCAATTTCTGGCAAATGGATAGATAGGCTATTAAAGGTGTTGCACTGAAGCATCAATAAACCATTAACCTAAACAAGATATAAACAAACAGATTATCATTTAGAGGATTGGCAGCTTGTTTGCTTTATTTGCTGCTACGCTGTAGTAATTTATGGCCGGGGGGAGACAGCTTCTCAACACACGTGCTTTTATAGCATTGCTAAAATGAAGGAGTGAAAGATCAAGAGGAAATTTAATTAATTCTCTAAAAAGAAACCTTTCAGAGAGCGGCAGAGGTGATTGGAAACATTGTAGTAATTTTGAAAAACACTAACAGTGCCAATAACATGACATGCTGAATGTAGCTAATCAGATATTTCAAACCGACGACACACTTTGAATTATTAAACTAGACTTCAGCTGAACTAAACTTTTGAACCAAGAAATCACAGCGAGAAGCTTGTTTTCACATTCACAAAAGAACTAGAACTCGTGAGATGCATTATAATTTAGCAAGGTACCTGGAGATGGATATTGTGGGTCAGGGGAGGCACTCATACATAAATCCAATCTGTTGCGCGGGCAGCGCTGCGTGGAATGAGTTATACATCATTTATGGCTTTTAACTGTTGATCTTATGGCGGGGCAGAGACTGGTGGAACAGTGTACACAATCCGAGAGGGGGAGATGAGGAAAAACACAGAAAAAGAAGTATGGGATGTGGCGAAGAGGAAGTGGCTGATGTATCAAGGGTGCTGTGTTAAAATCAATACAAACATATGGCTGGACTAAATGACTCAGGCACCGCCTGATGAAATTCAATACGGTGCTGAAACAACACAAGGAGCAGATAGACAGCTAAGCCCATGCCAGGCATAAACACACCTTTATACAAGCAAGCACTCGAACTTAGATAATGGGATGGGCAGAAAGCAGGGCTTGGATTTGTGTTGGTCCAGATAGAAAAATTGGAACTTGAGGCTTCTGTCTGAAGACTTAACTGGAATCAAGTTTTGACCTTTCAAAATCCCAAAGCAATAAAGAAATGAATAAAACAGCATCTTTGCACAGCCACTAGCCTTGAATATTTCATTATTGGACCTGTCCATTTAAAGGACCTGGACTTGGGTTATTATGAAAAGAATAATATTATTACAGCTTTGAAAGGTAATTGTTCAGATGCCATGTTATTTTAATTGCCAGACTTTAGAGATCTGAAATACTTGAGAGTTGACTTGCAACTTTTATAATGCTTATGGTGACATTGCTCTCCCAAAAGTAACTTCTGAGCAACACAACTTCACCACTAAGTCCATTTGGACAATGGACTTTGCTGGCACCGGCCATGTTATAGGCAAAGACAGTATAAATATGGACGACATGTCCATGACGTCACCCACGGGTTTCTGGAGAGCCGTTTTGAAGCTCAGAGTGTGATGGCTGTGGCCGTCACCATCTTGGCGGCCCTGCTTCTGCCGGCTCCCGCTAATCCAAAAAGATGTGGCAAAGACGTGGATCATAGGTGGAGCCGTATGTAATAATTCAAAAAATGCAACTTTAGAGTTGCATTAAACTTTGCAAAAAGCCAGTAAAAATGGTTTGCCCACTTCTTGTTGTTGAGGTGTTCCTAAGGCTCTTTCATCAGCAACCATAATTCGCTTTAATTTATTATCCAGCTGTGAGCAGGACCGTTTTTCTTTGTACGCTGCATCATGGGAGAGCGGCATATGCTGAATGCACACTCAAAAATGAAGTTTTGTCGCTGTATTTTGTGAACAAACTCAAACCCTGCTTAGAAGGTTGCGTAGTGTGGATCTAGGGCACCTTTGTTTTTGTTTGTTTTGTTTGACTAACCTCAATTTTTGCCTCATTGGACTTTGTTATAATAATGTTGGCATGTTCCCAGATCTGGGAAGTCGGCTTGGTTAGTGTAAAGTTTTTATAAGCATCAAGAATGACACAAAGGTAGTAATAAACCAGGATTACCCTGAAAACTGACTGACTGAAACAGAATTGTTTACAAGAATGTTTGTACCATTACCTGTGCATACACACCCGGTACACTGGGTGTGTACCTATCTGCCTCCTTCACATTGTCTGTGCAAGCAAGAAATCAATGTCTGTGCATGAACTATGCAAGACCGATGCACCTGCCCCATTCACATCAATACTGTTTGTTAACACTTGACATGTAACAGACTCGCTGGCGCTACGGCAAATGGGGACTTTGTACACACGGGAGGTTTTGACCAATTCACGGCTAAATGAGTGTCAGCACAGAAGTCACATTTCCACAACAGTGGAATGTTGCCATTGTGTGCCCGAAGGCGAAACGCGTAGGGGAGCTTTGTCTGAATCCTATCTGCTCTGCGTCCTCCCACTTTCATATCAGGAGAGGCCCGAAAGATCGATGGTCTCAGTATAGATTTCCTCACTCCATCTTTCCGCAAACACTCTCGGCCTCCTCTCTGTCAGCGGCCGTCCTTTCTTTCTTTCTTTCTTTCTTTCTTTCTTTCTTTCTCACAATCTTTCTTTTCTCATCTCTCGTCTTCCACTTGCACTCTACGCGTCTCGCTTTTTGTTCCCTCACTTTATTTCCCTCTCGCTCGCTGTCTCTATCTTTCAGTCTTGGCATGTACGACTACTCTCTGTCAGGCTCCCTATCAGTACAGGAGGGAGGGGGAGAAGGCACTTTCAGATCCTCTCTGCTTCCATTTCCCAAGATTCCTGAGGGGGACTGATTCAATCGGTGCCTGCTGGTGAGGTTGACAGTGACATCTAAAAAAGGTAAAGGTAGCTCTCCCTCTGGATGCCTGTCTCTTACGCTCCTCTAGAACTCCTATTCCTCTAACCTCTGCGAAACTCAAAGCGATTGCCAGCTCTCCATCGTGAAAAAAAACAGAAAAGAAAAAAAGAACCTTTCTTGTGTGATTGGAGATGGTTATCATATGTGCAAAGATGTTTTGAGTTTTACATATATAATAGGTTGCAGGTAGTCACTCAGGGGAAGTATTAAATCTGCATGGGGGCTCCGCACACAATAACAGAGCTAAATAAAAGTTGAATGCATCATCATAGGCGCAGTCCTCTATGTAATATATTACCGGGCATCCAACTGAATTAACGTGCTCTCTTATTTTCCAATAAGGTAAAGCCCGTCGGGATTATGAAGCTCATTAAGTTGCTTTGTGCATAGACACAGTGCTGTGCTTCTGCCTGTGATCTGATGAGAAGATACTGAAATGGTGCATTTGCATATATGCAGGAGGCTAAACACGCTGGCCGATGAAAGACAAAAATCGAAATTTCCATACTGAGTCAAGGGGCTCACCAAACCGAACAAGAGAAATGATTTCAGTTTTGTTAGTTTGGAATTGCTTATGTACACAAATCTCAGTAATTTATTCATGGAGGATTGACGGCATGTGCTTGAATTTTCACGGTAACATACAGACATTGCTTCCCAGCACACCTGTTCACCTCAGTCTTTCACAATAACATTCAGCTCCCAGACTTTTTAATCAAGTGATCAAATACTTACGTTGCTTTACATTGCTTTATGTGCTTCTACCATGACTACGTAGGCTATGTAGTTAAGCTGATTCCCTTACTGTTTTCAACAATCGGATGTTTGCACAGCGTGTTTTATCTAGGCCCTTTCTGTTTCTGACTTCCGGCCAGCTTGGTTTGCTTTGTGCCGCCCGATCCTGATCGGGGCTTTTGTCAAAAACTACGGCAGCTGTGTATTCTCCATGGACCAGGGTGGAAAGCCGCTTCGTGAAATACGCTATGATGCTTCTGGTGTGGTCACAAACAGCCACGATGAGCAGTGACAGCCGTGGCATCCGGTGGAACAGTTTTTAGTGGATCCGTCCTTTAAAAGATTTTGAAACAAGAGGAGTTGGTTCTCGCTTGGTAATATTATGTATTCAATCAGTGATTTCTTGGCTCGCTTCTTTGACACTGATGTGGTTTTGGCTGTGTGAAGCTTCCACTAAGAGGTGCCAGGTTATATGTGGGCAAAATAAATAAAGACAACATCTGACCTTTCCTGGAAGAAAAACTCCTGAAACAACCGAAAGATCTCTTGTTTAAATCCTCCAAGGAAGAGAGATTTTGTTCAGTTCTCCATCTCACAGCCCAAATATACATGTAATGTAACCATCTGATCAGCCTTCTAAGCCTGTTGCATATACATATACTGTAAAATGCTCCAGACAAGACAACACACTTTTGCCTCTCTCTGGGGAGAATAATGAGAACAACAAAACACCAGGAGTATAAAGAAGTACAAATTCTGTAACCAACTACTGTCATAAAAGACAAGAAATGCCAAGAGGAAAGGCAACAGTGGCCAGAGGCCGAGGGGAGCTGAGAGGAGGGCGATTGCTGCAATCAGAAGGGTGGAAAACAAAACTCCTTCTCTGTTTTTGTGAGTCGTTCCAGGCTGGTAATTTGCAGGCAGGCAGACAGGCACAAGATCTGTCGAAGCAAGAGCCCAGCATCGTGACGCATTTCGCCCAGCCACATGTCCCCTATCTATGGGCCAGCGCCCAGCAGGATGGGGGGTGGTGGGGGCGGGGGCTGCGAGGCTGTCCACAAGTTTGTGTGTGTCCATATGTAAGTATGAGGATGGGAGGGTGAACGGCGGGAAGGCTGCCAATGTGTCTCTACCTCCTCGGGGCAGGGTGATGAGCCAGCCAGGCCATACTGAAGCCCACAGGCGAAAGAGAGAGCAAGAGGTGGAGCTTGGACTTCCAAGACTGCCATCCTGAGTTTAGTGATGGGTGTGTGTGTGTGTGTGTGTGTGTGTATGTGTGGGGAGGGGTGGCATGGGTGGTGGGAGCAGGAGGGATTTCACAAAATGTGCTCCCAGTATGAGCTGCCTGTGACTTAGCATTGCTGGTGGCATCAGTCAGCTAGCCAAGCAAATCTGCTGCCTGCCCCCAGGCCGTGTGAAATACAGGCCTGGAACAGAATACATGTGTTTATATGGAGGTTGTACACGTGTGGGTGCCTTTTGGTGTCCATGTGCATGTGGCATGTGTGTGTATATAAGGAAGAGAAAAGGAAAAAAAAAAGGGGGGGGGGGCCTCCAGCACCTTAGGGACATGGGAAGTGACTGTTTCTTTGGCCGGTGCATCCAAAACAGACTGTTCTCTTTCAAAGCCAAGACGTTTTAAAAATGCACACACATGGAGAAGTGACACTAATACACGGCTTAGCTCCAGTAATTCTGTAGGTAGAATGATGAGGTAGAAAGACGCTCAGGACTCTGGGGGTTCCCAACCCTCATCCGCACAACCAGTCATTTCAACATTATCCATTACTTGTAAGCTAACTGTTTATCCATCACTTTCAGCTACTTCAACGGTTCATCTTCTACTTTTCGCTGAATATTTCATATTTCATTATCAGTTATCCATTACTGTTAACCAACTGACAGAGCTTCTTGCTTGCTAACTGGTTTCCACCCATTCCCAATCACAGCCATTGACTTTAAAGATGGACGACATGACAGTTTCCCCAAAGTGAAAACAAAACAACTCAATCACTCCCTCAAACCCTGACCCCTTTTATATTAGCAGATGGGACCTGGGCCAAGCTAAAAAAAAATCAATCACTCAATGTACACCTCAAATATGTTTTGCCTATCATTTCGGGTAGCTCTTGTCATGCTGATGTGTGTTTTTTGGTTTTAATTAGTTATTTGATTCTATAAAAAGGTGTTTTCCTGTTGTATCGGCAGGACCGCGACAACGCAGGTCCAACTCTGATCACTACTGTGCACAGTCCGGCTCCAAATGACGTAATCAGCACAGATGACACCAGAGAGGGGGGAAGCGGCGTCACATAGTCCATGTTTCTATATGTTAGTGATCACAACCTATGATGTTTGGGCATTACAGAGCACCCCTTATGTATATATTATACATAACTACTACTCCACAGCTACTCTGAATCCCTAAGGTACCCACGGTGTTTCCACTGACTACTATTAGAACACAGCTGGAACACTGTTGGGAAGTGGAGGAGTATGTATGCTATTATTGTCAGCAATACAGAAGATTAGCGCCGTATGACAATAACTGCAGATTACAGAGGATTTCAGGCGCAGCTACATGTCGTGGGGCATACATGATTCTGTACGTATAATATGCTGTATAATGGCGCTATGAGATTTGGCCCGTATTCGCCGTATGTCTGACAGAGTGAGCTTGTTATTGCTAAAAGGGACAAAATATGACAAAGACAAACATAAGGATGCATGAATTGAGCCAAGTGCCTCTCGCAACTTAAACACAGCCAGAATTACAAACAAATCCCTTCTCGAAAACCGTGTCGAGAGTTATCTTTGTAATAATTACATTTTTTGTCTGACTTCATGTGAGAAAAAAAAAAAAAACATCCTAATATTTGGAAAAGGCTTGACTCATTAATTTGAATAGTCGATTAAGGAGAGTCAGTGTAGCAGTTAATTAGAAACCAGTGGTGATAACCACCTGTTCAAACATACAGATGGGAAGTCTGTCTGCTTATCCCATGACTGCCTGCGAGTGCTGTATCATTACAGATAGCCAAACGTAAATGAGACTGAAATAGATGAAGATAGATGGACGTGATATTGTTCTCTGCACTCAGGATCTGACCGGAGCGCACCACAGGTCATGCCGCCCGACATATGCATATGCGCACCCGCGCATACGTATATGACGAGCACCTAATTGAACATACACTTGGACACATGCGCACCTGCAAACACACACACGCACGCGCACACAGTCACAGACGTAATTACCTGTCAAATGCAAGATGTGACTTCCTGGGAGTAAATGAACTGATTAATATTCGTGAGGAGGGCACGGGAGGGAGGGGAGGTGGGCTGATTAGAAGTTAAGATATTCACTGTCCCTATTGCTTCTTTTATTAAAGCACCACAATGACAAGATGGGAAATTACACACTGCGTGATGCAAAACGCTAAGGACAGAAAATGAAGGGCCGCATGCATTAGACTGCTCTCCATGCCCATCAAAAATACTGTTTGATTTCTTTAAACGTCCACAGAATGAGCTCTTGTTCCAATTTGCATTAGCTTTCGCAAAGGAGCTAATGCTCAGGGACGGGAGCGTGACACATACATTTCTTTAAGATTTCATAAAGAGACTTAAAAAGAAATCAACCCTCTGTTCTTGACTCTTTTTTTTTTTAAATCTCTCTCTTCTCACTTTCTAAAATCCGTTGGCTTCTTTTCTCCTTCCACTCCTCAGTCCCGGTCTCCTGTCTGTGTTGACACCTCCCTGGCCACTCTTCCTCTGTGCCTAAACTGAGCGGATGTCTGCCGTTGGTCGATGCTTGCAGGCTGTGCAGCAGCCCCTGGGCCCCAATAAACAGGAGTCTAATGGTGTCCCTGGGTTGCTGAGGGCCCTCACATTAAGATAATTAGGCGGAGAGAGGGTGCAGGAATGAGACCCTGGAGAGGAGGACGAGACACTCATGTACTCTCTGAGAATCTGAGCCTGTGACTTGCTGGCGTCTCGACTCAATATCGCCTGATGTGCGTCTTTGGTATGGGTAGGAAACAATGTGTGGCACCAAGTTGCAAATAACTGATGCAGCTGTGGGAAAGCAGTGCGATTTGTTAGGATGACAAGGATTGCAAGATGAGCAGACAGATGGTAACTTGGGACAGGCAAGACCAATCGCTTGTGAGTATTTTAAGGTGCAATATGTGCACTGCAACGTGACTAGTGTATTTTTAATCTAGCGTGCATCTCATGGTCATTTTACAGGACGTAGGGGTCTCGGCAGCTAATTTATGTGTCTGTGTCTGAAGAATTAAAGGAGTAGATTAATGTTTGGGGGAAATAACTTGCCTAGTCTTCTTTTTGTTTTCCAGTCTTTATGCTAAGCTAAGCTAACTACCAGCTGTTGCTTCAGATTTTGCTGGAAGGCATATCAATCATCTCCTAACTCCTAAAGTGAAGTGTATGTATGAAAATTGGTCTGTTTGACTTTTTTGTCAGTTTTTTTTTGTAACCAGTATGAATGAAACCAAATCCATCAAAAAATTGAACAAAATCAACATTTTCCTCAATGGTTCGCATGAAAGAAAACTAGCTGGAGATAGAGCGCGAGCTTTACTGGCGCTCCAACGAGCCGTGAGCCTGGAAGACAAACTCAGGGATGGAACTTCAACTTCACCTGCTTTCTTGCCTGTTTGAACAAGAGGACAGAAGCTGAGCTTCAAACGAAGCTGGAGCTGGAGTGACGCCTCACAGATAACTACCTCCAGCTCTGTCATTCTCTCTTTCACAGCGTCTCTTTGCTTGTTTTTATGGCCTGTGCTGCAGTGTGTGTGTGTGTGTGTGTGTGTGTAGGTTCACTCGCTGGAGCTCCTCTTTCCGCTCTGACACTCCGCAATCAGATGTGACACACTGAAGGCTCAGATGACAGCTGGGAAGACAAGGTCACATAGTCACCTACTTTTAACGAAGGATATGCACAGCTCCTTTTGACAGGCCTCCGCCGCGCGCGCGCACACGCGCACACACACACACACACTGCATACGCCTTCGCTCATGCACACTTTTGCACACACGCACAGTCACAAGGCGGAGCAGGAGTGTTTTGCAGACAGGGCCTTTTCCCGTGCCTGTGCAATCTCAGAAGCAATTACCTATTAAAATTTCATCCTTCCCATCTCAGAATGTTTAGGAAAAGATTATAACTGCTGGGAAGGTAATTAAGCCTGCAAATGGTGAATTGAGTTGTGAATACAGAGTGCTGCGTGTGTGTAGCTGTGTGTGCTTTGTCTTAATAAAACTAATAGTGCTGCCCACCTAAAGCTATTTAGTGTGATACCCCAAATGACAATTACAGGACTAAGAAGTGCATTATTTATCTGGAGGAAGTGCTCGGTGTAATAATGCACAAAGATATAATTCTATATAAGATCCTCATTAGATTATATAGTATATGTTGTTACAAGGAGATGAGCTGCTGCTGCTGCTGCTGCTTGTAATTATCACTTCAGCTCTCAGGATTTCCGGTTTCTGTCGTGTCAAAAACGGAGCTGAAAGTCACCCTGAGTGAAACGACAATGCCCAAGATGTTTTCAGACTTTTTCATGGCACTCCAAACAAGAACAAGAAGAAGCAGCTTCAGTGCCGCTTCAACACATGACAGGTACAAAGCCCCATCCGTCACCACCCCAGCTTCAAAATTGGCTGCTTCCATCAGTCCGGGTGCTGCCACTGGGATCTTTTGACTCCTCGCTTTGCGCTCACATCCCTCTCTCCTTCCACCCTTCTCACTCCCCCCCCCCCCGTCTTCCTTCACCCCTGCGTCCTTTGTCTCTTCAGCACTTTGAGGCTGGAAGTGAAGAGAAGCATGATTTTCAGCCCTTTAAGGATTCAAACAAAGTCCCCACGTTTCTTTTTTTCCTTTTCTTTTCTTTTTTTTTGCGAGATGACATGAGAGTCTGCCAGTCGGGTCCACCTGGGGGACCTGGTGGGCTGGCTGGTTCTGGTTCACAAAGCAACCAAATTGTCCATTTTTTAATATGCAGTCGGTTTGCAGCCCCCCCCCGCACGCTGGATTATGCACTGGGGCCCATGACATAACAAACATGAACCTCCGGCTTTTGTATTACAAATTGATGCTCTGCGTTTCTCACTTGTGATAATGACTGTGAATTATCAAGACACAGCAAAGCACGTAGTGGGAATTAGAGGTGTGCCTGCTTTTCTATACCTCTGTTGACGAATGCATTCAATAAAGTGCTTGTGGGAAAACCGCATAAATGATAAAGCAGCTATCAGCTGTGACTCCTTCAGCAGCCAAATAGCATTCTCTGACTGACAGTGGCACGGGTCCCAAAGGAATTTTCTCCTCCTATATGAGCAGCCAAGACTTGACAGATCAGATTAATTGATGCCAGCAATAGGACAATCTGCCCATAAGCTGTAATCAATATGTGGTTTGCACTGAAAATAGATTTTCCAGCGCAATCCTGCACTTTATCTAAGTAAACTCCATTTACGTGCAACAGCTTCTGCACATGTACAGTGGCCCTCTCAACCCGAGCACTTATCTTTACACTGCAATTCCTTCTCCACTCTCCTTCCCCGTCCGTCCTTTGCATTTACATCAGCGCTCTTAATGAAAAAATCGTCTTGCCCTTTCCAGTCTATTTATCTTCCGTTAATCACTTAAAACAAGAATAACATGTCCATATCCAGCAAATCCATATCTAATTCCTCTCCTCTACAACCACCCCCCTGCCCGTGCCCCGTGATGAATCGTCTCCTCGGCCGGCGGAGAGACCCCGTAAACCAATCAGGTGGCCGTCGGGTGAGGGTCACGGCGGATCACCGAGGTTAATAACATTCCACATGATCACCCACAAGCCCGAGGATTAGAAGGTTCAGCTGAGCAGGTTCCACGTTGCAAATAATAATCGCTATTTCACAGCAGCGTCCTCGCGGCCACTCAGGTGATAGGCCGTCCTGTTATCTCATCTCTCCCACAGTGCAGCAAGAAAAGAGAAAAAAGACTCGGGCAGACCCCAGCACCTACTCAAAATATTTATCTTTTATTTCTTTTGGACTTTGGACACCCCCTCTCCACCAAACCAAATCATTTTTCATGAATTCAACCTTTTCTTTCCCCCTCTTTCCACGAGCTGTGCTCTCCTCATGATGTTGATGGTGTCTGTGGGTGTAGTGCTTCATGCTGAGTAGGGTTATGTCACATTGTCGTTAGCCAGGGGAGCTGTTGTATGATTACATATTTATCCCCCCCCCCCCCTTCTCCCCAGCCACCCACCCAACCGCCACCGCCACCATCACCACCACCACTTCCTTACATGTACACTTCCTGTCTGTCATAGCACTCTGCAGCTCCCAAAAATCTCAGAATTTCTCGCCTGCTCTCTGTTGATGGTTTCAACTCAGCTGTGAACTGTGTGCAAAGTTTCTAACTGGAAACTGCAAGGACGATTTGGTGGATTTTTGGGGGGGTTGCTGCTGGCACTTTAAGTGTGCCCCTAATAAACATGTATTTATTTGTTTAGGAGCAAAATAATCTGTCTTTTCTCAGCCCAAGTTAAAGCAAGGCACCAATACGGGCAACAATTCTTAATGGCATCTTAGTTAAATGGATTGCATAGCTTGATGGTAACGCAAGAAATCAGGGAAAGGCGGGTCACCACATGCCTCACTCAAACTTATACTTCACCGTGAATTTTATCTTAGATCCGCTTTTTGTTTTGTCCCAGGATTTACACATTTGTGATGCAACTGTGAGGGAATCTGAATGCTCTGTAACGTCTGCTTCCGTGCGCTTACGATGTGTGTGTTTCAGTGTGTGTGCGCGCGTGTGCATTCGTCTGTTTGATCTTTGGTGTTAAAACACAAAGAAGCTCGGTACTGTAGCAGCCCACGGGACGCAACAGAAATAGATGGCATTCATACTCTCTGTATTCTACCCTCAACACCAACACCACCCAAACTCCCAGCCCCCCAATCCCCCCCCCCCCCCCACACGCACAGACACACACACACTACCACCACCAATACCTCACCGACTCGCACACGCACTCCCACTTCCCCTTTTCTCTCTCTCATTATATCATGTGGGCACGAACCAAAATAAAACGGTGAATAATGTTTGGATTTGAAAAGCTGCAGAAAAGGCAGGCAGGCACATATTCTCTTTCTAGCGTGTTATGAAATGGATGGATATCTGGCCAGTGTGAGATAAAACAAAAAACCCAGCGCTGTCATTTGAAACAAAATAGGAACACGCCTGCAGGGGATGTGTGTGTGTACTGCCTGCGCTCGTACTGTATCTCGTACTGAGGGTTTTCTGACTACGCACCATCGCACCATCAACCAGATATGTGCCCGGCTCCAGATGACTTCACAAAGGACCTCTGACACCGCGACAGCCAGCCAACGAGCTGTCCAAATCTCCCCGAACATAAAAATAAAAGGAGGAAGAGAAAAAACTCACGGAGGTTTGTGGCCCTGGAAACAAAGTGCTGTGAATGCATCCCTAGGGCCTCTTCCCCCCGAAACTGCTCACCTGGACACCCGCCCTGCAGCACGCTGGCAACGGCCCTGTCAGACAGACAGAGAGAGGAGAGCAGAGCAGAGGAGAGAGAGAGACAGAGAGGCAGTGATGGATGAGAGGTGCAGACATGAGGAACTGTGCAAAACATGGTTAATTTAATCATTCGGTGGGGCCGTACTGCTGTGCAGCATCTTCTCGTGAAACTGGGAGAAAATGGGACTCCTTGATGAATGGGAAAGATTTCATTAGTTCAGTTTTTTTTGCTTCTGCACTACACCGTGAAGGTGTATAAAAGCGTCTTCACTGATCTCCACTCAGACAGATACACACTGGAGCACAATGGAGCGCAATGCCGCTTTACTCTAGTGAAAGAAAACCGCCCCCGCCTGAGAGAGTGGCTCGCGTAATGTTATGTTATACCCACAGTGGATGGATGGACGGACCGGAGTGGAGAGAGCATGCAGTGTCATAAAGAGAAGATGACATAAGTTGCTCTGGTTGCCCAGTAACCACAGCCTGTGCGCAGAATATAATGCATTTTAAAGAAGTTGTAGTTCAATGGCGCTGTGTTTGCATTTATTCCCACTGTGTACCTCTGATGTGGACAGAGGCAGGTGTGGAGAGAAGAGCGCGCTCCAGATCAGTGCGTGCGTAGGCTACTACTGCAAGTCTCTTTGTAAACAAGCGCACTGAGAGGAGCAGGCAGAGAGGGAAGAGGGAGAGACTCACCTGGACATGTTCTCTCTCTGAGGCCGGTGCGCCTTTTCCAGCCCCAATTTGGTGAAAATCCCCACAAGAGCCATAATGGCCACTACTCCACATATGATGTAAACAATTAAGTTCGTCTTGTCTTTGGTGCTGTCGTGCATCTTGTTCATTTTTTTGTAGGGAGTCTGTCCGGTCTTCATCCACACCGGTGTGTCATAATTTTTACAGGTGCTCTGGTCCAGCCTCGACTCCTTGAAGGAGCAGCAGAAGCGGAAGCCACAGGTGCCGCAGCAGTACAGATAATTGCCTGTTTTGCAGATGAACGGCGGGTCCCACTGGCCCATCACGTCGTAGTAACCCCGACATTTGTCCTCCGTGTGCGGGGTCGCCTCGGACGCGCTCTCCTCCTCTCTGGAGCCGTTGGAGGTGGCGATCATTACGAATCCACCGAGCAGTCCTGGCTCCCCGTCAGCCTTGCACACAAGAGCCATAAGTTTGAGCAACAAGAAGCCGAGGAGAAAGTATTTCCCTCTCATCTTGCTTTCTCCTCCGTTCAACTTCACGCGGAAACGAAAAGACTTGGAGAGAGGGGGAAAGGCGCACGGTCATGATACGCTGAAAAGTCCAGAAACACACATCCAAATAGCAACGCACCGTCATCCGCGCTGATGAACATCTTTATTAACATATCATCATCCAAAAAAAACCAAACAAAATAAACGCGCAGAATGGAAAAAAAAAATCTCCGTGAGATGAACTTGACTTAATCTAACTAACTGCTCTCCAACGCGCGCTCTCTGCCGCGCATCTACACGTCTTTCCGGAGAAGCAGAGAGGCAAGCTCAGATTTCGCGTCTTCGGGCGTGCATCACTTTACATATCCATCGGTGCGCTCTTACGCACAGGACTAAGCAGGGACACAAGCCGCACCGAGGATGAGAGCGCAGTGAGCGAATAGGAGAGCCGAGGGTGGGAGAGCCTGGTGCGCAAGAGGAGAGGAGGAGGAAAACATGGGGAGGGAGTGAGACTGCGAGGGCTGAAGGGAGAGAGAGAGAGAGAGAGAGAGAGAGAGAGAGAGAGAGAGAGAGAGAGAGAGAGAGAGAGAGAGAGAGAGCCTTTATTGTGAAAAATTATGATAAAATCGCCGGAATACGCACATCACTATTCTATTTTGCCGTCGAAGAAAGGCGTAGGAGCCCTTTCCTCCCATTCCCCCTTTCTACTTTATGTATTTTTCAGTCGTAGGTTGTCATTGTTTCAGAAATCCTGAAATCACTTATAGTGTGCAACAATAGGATAGGCAGTGGTTGGCAGAGATTCTAAAAGCAGGGGATGGATTTACAAAAAAAAAAAGAGCCCTTCAACAAAGATGTGGCCCGGGGAGGTAAAGACTGCTAGATCCTGAGAACACTGAAAAACAACAAAGGAGCAATACACGCAAAGAACAGACTCTTAGTTCAATGTATCCAAATGTTTCTAATCCTGAAAATAAGGGACAGTGCTCAGACACAGACTCAGCTGGGAAAAAAAAAATGAAGAGCCTCATTCTCACATGATATCCATCGAAGGATGTATCTCTAACCCTTTAAATAAATGTACCAGAAACAGTGAATAATACAGATTTTGTATAAGGAAACACTTCAGTTTTATATTTAGTGAGCTGTCTAGCTGTTTTCTTTTCTTTCTTTCTTTTTTCGGTGCTGTAAGAAGTGAGAAGTCGGACTGAGCTGAAAAGCACCTTAATAAATAATAATATAATATAATTGATAATTAAATGTTTATACATTTGCAAAACCTGTAACATAAGAGGTGTGTGCTGATTCTTTTTGTGGTTAAAAAGCAGATACCTAAGGGACATTCGGGCTCATTTGGGCTGTACGGATGCAGTGCAAGCAAACAAAACCAACAATGAATTCGACATTTAAACACAAGAGAACCAGGCGGACTATTTCTCCACTCAGGTATGAATCAGTCTGAATTACTCCTTGCTCGAGGTTCAGTGGAAAATCGCTACTCTTTTCACAGCAGCCATTTTGACATGAAATAGTAGGGGTCAACACAGGTGTTACCAGTGATGCTAATTAAGGTTCCGTTCCATTCAGGTCAAACAGAGTCAGGGTGCTGCTGGGATGCATGTAGGCTCTGCTACAATAAATGGAACTGAACCTTAATTAATATCACTGGAAACACCTGCCAAAATGGCTGCTGTGAAAAAAAAAAAAAAAAAAAAAAAGTCTATTTGCCCATTTTAAGATCCTCCATGACCTACCTGGGCTTCTCTGTGGTGTAATCTGGTGTAGACCTCAGGCTGATTTACTTTAATTTTCTTTAAAGATACTGCAGGTTTTATTTAAACAAAGCAGCTAAAGTTAAAGTTAATATGTTAAAGTGGACACGTACACGTTGTTTGTGCCTGTGTAGCTGTCAGGACAGCCTGTGTGTTGCAGACCCACACTGGGGGCCGCTGCAGCTGAAGTCACGCACACACACACAGCCAGGCTGTGTAATCGATCACAGATAGCCACCGACAGACAGCTGGAGACGACGCACCTGTTAGGAGGCTCGCTGACAGACTCACGCCAGTCGCGCATTAGTTTGCTCGGACAAGTCTTTATCGAGCGGGCGTTATGGCTGACAGCGAGGATTTCTTTCTCAGGGCTAAACACCGGACATTCAGCGGACTGACTGAAGGTAGCAGACCGCCGTTAGCCTCCTTATTAGCGCCGCCGGTTAGCCCACTTACGGGCTAACGTGTCGGCTAACTTGGACGCTACGCAAGTTGTCGCGACATTAATCTGTAAATATGTCGCGACAGAGCAAACGCTGTCGCTCTATGGCTTTTGTGTAGCTTTGTTTTAATAACGGGGGTCACTGTTGTTCACCAAGGCTAAATAGCTAGCCTGTTAGCTTGTATTTATAAAAATAAACCGAATAAGTAAGTTGCGCGTTGCGTTAATGAAACATTAAAAAAAACATTCGTAGTGTACTCAAAAGCGATGTAGCCTGCTGTCAGAGGTCACAGGTGATAGTCGTTGTTAATGTGATGTAAGTGAGCTCATAATTTAAACTTTATCCGGTTTGTTCCACTACATTAACTCTCCATTACACAACATTTAACCGCATTAATGCATGTTTAAGGAGGAGCCGTGGCACGACTTAAAGTGTTCCCACCTGCGGCAGACCTTATTTATGCTAATGACACGAGTTTAAAATGTTCCGTCAGTGTTGGGTGTGATTCACACACACTGACATGGTTCATGTGCGTCTCTGCCTTTCATGTCTGTTTTGTTCTTTACCGTAGGACTCCAGCCTGTGTGAAGGAACTCAAGGGAAGAAATTGAAATGTTCAGTATTTTATTATTTGCTACAAAAGCAAGCCCCCCCTTGTGCTTTCATCTCAAACGATGATTAATTTTGTTTTGAGCGCACCATCTGCCACCTGAGAAATCTGTGCAATTCATGTTTGAAGTTGTGCTCACCCAGCGAAGCCACACAAAGCTGCTGCCTCTTATCTCCTGTCATGGGAGCTTTGCCGGCTTCTGCAAGTCTTTGTGTTGTTTATTTATTTATTTTATTTTTCATTTGTCTGTGGAATAGTTCACACATCTGACTCCAGAGAGAGACTTGTACTATAAAGTATGCTCACTGTAGCAAAAAAAAAAAGAAAAAAGCTTGCAGGATTTGTGTGAGAGCTTCATGAAATCATAACAGGCCGCGTCTCATGTTCGCAGCACACACAGGACCAGCACGCATCGAGCTCATTGTTTGCGTATCTGTGTGCACACTTTAGTTCCCGTGTGATTCGAAAACAGTCCTTCGCAGAGAGCTGGTCCTACCTGTTCACCGAGGTGTGTATTGCTAAGTAATGATTTCCATATGCAAACTCTCGTAAGCTGAGTGCATGTCGGGAGACTGTTCCGCCGAGCTGCGAGAGTTCGGCGTGTGCTGGTGAAAGTTTTGCATCAGTTTAAAAGACCGAGACCGAGACAGCATTCTCTCACGAAGTAAATGTTTAAAGATTGTCACGGACTTCTGAGAAAAAGTTAGGCCTACGCCACAGTAAAAAAAACTTTTTACTGCAGTAGTCGTGGCAGCTTTCTAAAAACCAAATTCATCATTAGTCCCCACTGTGTAGTTCTAAGTTAAGATCAAGGCCAGGCTAGTTTGGACTGAAGGCGTTGTAAAGTAATTTGTTTGAAGAGATGACGATGGTAATCATCATAAAAGTAGAATGCGTTTCCCCCTCTTGGATCCATAAATGTCAATTAGGACGTGGGAATCATTGTTGAGCTTCCACTCATCTGGTTCCCAGGAGGAAGACACTCTTTGTCGCTCTTTCTTTTCCTATCTTTGCTCTACGTTTCTCCGGAGGACAGAATTATCATAAACTCATTTGGGAGAGAGAGAGAGACACACACACACACGGAGAGCATGTTAAACATAGAGGATGTTGAACAGCCAGTGGCCCCCGCTGAGTGTGAGTGAGGGGGATTTGTGCAGAATGCAGATGCGGACGCTCCAGAGTGACAGCGGCGCGTGCAACTACAGGGCGGCTTTCACATCCTCCAGAAACCAAATGATTAGGAGCAGAAACTGTTGTTTACACCTGCTTTTAGCATCTGTCCATTTGCAGGCGACAAGGGGCCTCCATTTCCATATCACTTAGCCGGGTTTTTCTCTCGTATCCTTCGCATCAAACCTCGTCATTACCGTCAAGCCAAGCGGCGCTGAGTGTCTGCTTCCGTTCTTTACATGGCGTGTTGTTAATGAATATTGGAGAGTGATTAGACTGTAAGGCCCCCCACCTCCCACCCCGTTACATAATGTCAGGGTTATGTAAAACACTCGTTCTCTGTTGTTCATTCATGCTCCAACATGGATCTGTTTTGTTAATTATTTAGCATTGGTTACTCATGGAGTGAGCATGTACAGCTTAATCAAAAGACTGTACATTACAACCCCCCTCCCCCTCCCAGGATCTTCAATTCCCACGTCTAAACCCGGATAACAGCACTTTCAGCTAATCAATTGTGTTTATTCCAAGAGTGAATATAAGGTTTCTACATGAAGCTGTCACAGCAGGTCTTATGCCCGCTGAATGACTAATGCTGTTATGACACCTAATCCCGGAAGCTTTCACGTCCTCGCTTACTATTATGCGCAGTGTTCTGTACAAGCATCCAGTGACCTAAACACACCGGGAAGAATGTGAAGTTAGTACGCAGCAGACATATATTAAAAGGTCAGCTGCTAATATAATCGGTCCATTCGGTGAGTGTGTGAACACGTTTGAATTAAAGTACCCGGTCATATCCAAATTCAATGAATAGGTAAAATGACACTTGAAAAAAACTAAGGCTGAACATTGATATTAAATAGTATTAATTAATTAAATCTCTCTTTTAGTTAGGTAGTAGTTACTATCTATTAGTGCAGCTTTAATCGCTTACATTAGTCATGCAACATATAAAGTTGCCTGATACAGCTTTAGTTTTATTGTATTGTGGTCTTGGTAACAACCAGCATCCTCCTCTGCTGCTTAGTCCATTTTTACCTCTTGCTGTTCCAGATGCAGAGCATGAGTGGACGGGACCATTTTTCTTCATCCAGGCCGCGGACCCCCAGCTCGGCCTGATGAAGGCGTGGAGGGACGGCGACTGCGACGGAGGAGGGGAGGAATGGGCCGAGGAGGTCGAGCTCACAAAGCAAGCCGTGGAGGCCGTTAACCAGCTCCAACCCAGGCCAAGGTTCATGGTGCTCTGTGGCGACCTGGTCCATGCCATGCCAGGTAGGGATAGAGCGCATGAAGGACAAGCACGGCGGCTGTTATCTTTTAGAAAAAAACTGTAGGTTTCAAGAGTTGCATGAAAGTAAACGAGGCGGCTGCCATTTCAGCTTCTCATGAGACTTAAATAAACATAATCTTAGGTAGTAAAATTTTGGAGAGCCCGGCTGTAAACATTGAAATGTTTATAACTCCTGAGAGTAAAGAAACTACAACAGCACATGCTTACTACTGAAAGCAAGCCACAGCAGTTAAGGTTCCCAGCACACTCACAGCCATATGGACAGTGAATATGTGATATTGGCATCAAACAGGGTGGCTGCCAATTATCCACCTAATGTTGGAGGACTTGATGCGACCTCGCAGATGCCAGTCGCGTTAGCTTTAACTCTACTCGACCTCTTTTAGTCAGACCAAATGGCACAGCAGTGGTCCCATGAGCGTTTATCTCAGGGCATCCGGTACTTCACGCAGGCTCGTGCGAACACTGCGCTTATTTCAGAGCGTCTGAAACGGCTCGCCCAAATTACAGAGAGCAGCAAACTATTAAGAAACACAGATTTCACACGCTATAGACTGTTTTGCCAGTCAACTTGTTTCATGCCCCGTTTGTACTCAGCACTCTGAGGCTGCTCTTTGACAGATTTGTGCCCCGAAGCTGAGATCTTGTTTTTTACAAGAGAGATCAAAGGAAAGTTATGAGCAAACTGAGAAATGATTAACAACCAACACCCAAACACTGTGAAGTGATGTACTATAGAATCAGCTGTCAAACCTAGTCCTGCCTTTAATCTTCTGTATGATAAAACAAAATTTAAAAAAAGGCCTGCTGATCTTTGGGATTTATGGCCAGCGAACGTTAAAGTTTTGATACTCAAGTCACGAGGCTACTTCCTGCTTTCATACACACAATGTACCTTTTTTTCTCACGCCTGACATCTTATATGATATATTCATCAGTAGTTCTGTTGTGACGAACAGCTTGGATCTGGAGAAATTTAACTCATAGTGTATAGGTCCAGGCAGCAATATTAAGCTATGCCACCCAGATCATCATCTGATCTATTGATCTAGCTAATGATCTATCTAAACCAAAGGCCCATATCTCTAAAGGCTATCGTTGATCCTTAAGCTGGATTTGTACTTGACGCAAGGGGTCAGTGGGTGAGTGTTTGATTTATAGTTCAGGGTCACATTTCATTCAGCAATAGCACCACAGATATGTCGCAGATAATCAGGCCATATCGTGCCTCAGATGTATTGGCTAAGCCGTAACACAGAACCATAAATGACCACAACTCTGCATGATTGTAGCCTGTACCCCCTCCACACAGAAGCGTTTCAATAAAAAGTAAAACAAACTATATATCAGTAGAAATAAAAAGAAGAAAATAAAAAAAGGAAATAATATTTACAGTGAAGTTATTCAGTCCTATATTTGTGTAATATGCAGGCATGGGTGGTGTGAATCAGGATAATGCTATGGTAATGTGCAAAAGAACACCGCTTGTTCCATGTGTAGAGGTCAAACTGCTCAGCAGTGTCAAACCAGACGCCGTTCACTCTGTTTCCACTGGGGGTCTTAGTTTTTGACCTGCCCAACATGAGTTGACTTTCTGATTAGGCACGGAAGCTGCTCTGAAGGGAGCCATTATGCCAATGTCAAATATATTTGTCATAACAGTCAAATGTGAGAAGAATGTTTCTGACTGACTCCATTAAATTTTCATGCCTGTTCTGTCATATAGGATTCCAGATAGGCACGCCGGTGTAATCGGAGCCTCATTGTCAGTCATTGCGTGTGTCATTTTCGAGCCTCAGGTGGGGATTGTTTATTTGTGACCCCCGGTGCAGCAGGCAGAAGAGGTTTGTGATGACTTGCAAAAGCAACGCATGTATGCATCTCTCGCAATAGTGCATGACATTTGAGCTAAAGGACACAGTATAATAGACATGTTGTTGTTTGGTTACACAGTTTTGAAATTTCCTATAAGTTGCTGGGCCGTCTGTCGTGGCCCATTGCTGCAGTCCTCAGTCATGTTATCAACAGGAGCGGAGCACATTTTCTGACATTCATCAGTCTTTAAACAGAATGGAATATGCCTGATATATATATTGATTAATGAATTCACAGCTACCCTCTGAGATAGTCCTGATCTAATTAATGCACTCTGTGAAGAACATCAGCTTTGGGATGGTTCAGCTACAGAATATTCCTCACCGAGGTAGGTTTGAACATTAATAGCGTTCTCTGTTTCCCAGCCAGAGTGTGTAAACAACGTACTCCCCTATGACAGCAGCTGATATTTATCTATGAAATAGCACAGGCCTTCTGGCTATTCTCAGACAAGTTTAGTTTCTGCGCTGATGAAGATTTTGGCTATCGATTATACCAGTCACGCTTAAAATTCTTGTCCAGTTCTTCAAATCTATACACAGTTACGGCCACCGTGGTGCCTCTGTTGCAGCTGCTGCAGTTAGAAGGTGCAAAAGTTAGCTTTACCTGCTTGTAAACATCAGACCCCCTGTGACAGCATGCAATATTTATCTTTAAAAAGCACCTGCCTGCCTTAAAGCTATTTGTGTGAAGGTAGGATTTTGCTTTCTTGGAATGGCTCAGCTGTTCAACACTAGTTGCATATGAGAAATTTGAGGCCTTTTTAGTCAATCATTTAGTTTGTAACAAAAGGGTAAGTTGGTTTGTCCCCCTGAATTTTATGCTCCGAGTTAGACACGTTAGACGTCTTGGAACACGAACAGCTAGCTGACTTGCTGTGCCACACTGGCAGCTGGTTTCCCAAATTCACCAGATGCTTTCACTGTCTAGCCAGACAAATCGATTTTGCGAATAGAACTGGGTTTGGGAACTCGCCCCAGAAATGGCTGGTCGAGTAAACAAAATAGTCATTTTGCTGCTGATTTCCCACCTTGTTTGGAACTGACACACCGTGTTTGACGCACGCTGTGTTCAATTGTGCTCCCTTCTGTCTGTCTGTGGCTCTGTTTTGGTAGTCATGATGCTGATTAGTGCTAACCTGTAATTATAAATCAACCAATTCAATGTATTAAAAAAAAAAAACCTTCTAAAGCTGTGGACAATACTCACATGTTTCTCAGTATGGTAGCAGTAGGTGAAGAAGACATTGGAACAGTAAGTAACTGTGATCAACTGAGTGGCTGTAACGTGATCAGCATGTTTCTTGATGTCCAGCGTCCTAATTTGATTACTGGGTAAGAAGAACAGGCTGGCAGGCACCACTGCACAGTTAAAGTTAAGCAAGAAGAGCCACAAGCCGCCAACCAAAGCAAACTACCTTTGCATGACAATTAGGCCGTAGCATGAGCTGCCTGCCTGTCTGGCTGCCTGGCCTCAAGGAAAAAAGAAGTCAGCTCTCTCTCTCTCTCTACATCTCTGCATGTTGTTTTTCTCAGTGAGTCTGTTTACTTGTTTGATTGGATCGCAATAAACCAATCTCTGGCCTTGATCCTGATTTGAAGATTATGCAAGGTATTTAGCTGAATATTTAATATGTGGTGCAGTATGTCATCTGTAAAATGTCCTTGGACCCTGTTTCTAAAATATGACTCAAGGCAAACTATTCATATGCAACACAGATTTGGCTTGGCTTAGTCACAGCACAACTGTTGCCTTCCTCTTCTCTTTTTTTTGGGGGCCATAATGACCACCAATTTTAGCTGCAGAGGGACAGTCTTGTACACTCTTGGAGCTGTCTCCCTCTATCATCTAAGAGTTTTGCTGTAGGCGTCCCAAGTATCCTTATCATCTCCATGACTGCACCATTTAGACCAAAACATGGCTGCTATCCATTTTCCACACCACTTCCCATCTCCCTCTGATCAGTTGCGTTTATAGGTCACAGCGAGATCCATTTGAGATGTACAGCGGGACAGTAGATAGTGCAGGCATGGGGTTGAAGCCGCACGGCCTTGGGGACCTCTAAACGCCCCGGCGTCAGCCCTTGTTACTGTCACCCCAACAGAGCAGGTTGTGTGTGCCATCCTCATTACTTTCCACGTCCGTCACTTGCCTGGCAACTGGGCTGCAGCATCGGCAGGGAGGAGGGAAAAGATATTATAGCCGGAGCTGCTCCTTCCGTCTCCCAGCTGACATTTCCCCTTAAACAGTTTATTTACAATACAGAATGAATGGGTGGTGGCCAGGGGAAGCTGGCTGTCAACCGGCATTGTCAACACTGCTGCCTGTCGGCGACAGGAAATTGGCAACTGTATTCCTGTTCCCACGGATTTCACTGTCTATCTCTCCTCTCTCCGTCGCTCTCACATCCTCCTTTCCTTTCTGTCTCTTGTCTCGCCGTCTTTCGCTCTCATCTGTTTGTTCTCTTCAGTAAACAGCTGCCGTCTTATGCCTCATACCTTATTTTGACAACCTTCATTTGCAAGTCTGACACCAAACACAAACAAGCTCATTTAGTCTTGCCTCTGATGAATCTATTTGAAGCATCCATATGAATTAAAACTGGTGGAGAGGAATCAGAAGTTCTGTTTGTTCTTGTAATTGTTCTGGCACAAACAATAGAGTCATCAATATTCGATTTGTGCTGCAGACTTTGATACAAAAGCAGGGAAACGGAAGGCTAACTCGTGATCTCTCCCTTATCGAAAACTAATTGGAAAGTGGTAATTAGAAGATGTTATTTGCACAGGATGGAGAGGAACCTTGATGGACTCAAAGGCTTTCATTTGCTTCCCATCACATTGGTCCATGAGGTGCAATCCCATTCCCCAAAACGAAACAAACTCAGATTGCGCTCCCAAACATTGTGTCATCTCAACCTTTACTGATAGAATGTTCCTTGATCCCAATTCCCTGTTTCTTCTTGATCCAAGCGAAACCCCGAGAGACACTTTCTCATCTCAAGGACTTCCTTCAATCTCACCCTATCTCAGCCTTCCCCTCACTCGCTTTCACTCTCCTGTGTCTTTCCCTCACTTATTTTTAAAGCTGACAAATGAAGAGGATAAAGAGCAGGGACGGGGTGGCTGTGGGGAGGTGTAGAAGTGGGGGGGATACAGAGCTGATTAGATTAGAGAAACACGCTGGACTTAACACTCTCCTAATGAGCACTACAAAGGATTCAAGCTGGGTCTCTGGGGGTCTGCGAGGGATGTTACGCATGATACAGCATGGGGAAGTGTTTGAGTATGTGTGCGCATCTGCATATGTGCACGCACATATGGAAAACTCACAAAGGTGAAGTAGAGGTTACCTTGGGACTTCCCTGTCCCCGCTCTGTAACTGTGGAACCTGTTTAATTGCTGTTGAAGGCTGTCTAAAGCAGATGAGAGATGAAGGAGAGATGGCCTTTGGAGAATAGGTTTTTGCACACGTGGCAGCATTTTGTTTTTGGAGAGAGGTGTGAGGTTCAGCGAGTGTTTATCGAATGGGATCATCCAGTGGCTCGTGGGCAGTAATAGGTCTGCCAAGAGTGTAGAAGTGTAGAAATGTCTCTCTGATAGCGTTTTCACACTTCGCCTTTCTGTAGTCGCTCAGGTAATACACATTTCAAAATGTCAGCGTGAAACGATCTTCTCAGACGCTGTAAGACAACCGTGGTAAATGTCAGGGTGAATTCCTCCATCCGTCTTTCCACCCATCCATTCAGTTTTGTAGACTAGTCCAAATCACACTGGCAGCAGCAGTCCATCCAGCACCCCTGCCACGTCCTCCAGGGGATCCCAAGACGTCCTGAGGATAGATGGAACCAGAGGTTGCATTAGACTTTCTCGTTTTCTGTCATTTTGACAGCAAACATTCCGTCATAATCTTTTATTACAAGACATTGCAAGACACAAACTCACGCAAAAATCCAACTCACAGAAAGCTATGCACTGTGGTTACAGACCAGTGAGCTTCCTCTGATGAACTGCTGGTAGCTATAGCATAAACTACAGGCATGGATTAATGCTAGATGTGCGCCCAGACGTGTGTGGGATCATCGGTTCACTCGAAAAACAACAATGGCGGCTGTTGAAGAGGTTGGCATAAATGCTGCTATGGCATCAATTATATTTAAGCACCTGCCTTTTTCCAAACAGTGTCCAACAACGACATCCCAGATAATTCTTAACATGACAACAAGCGCATTTTGAAGGCATGGAGAGAAAAGATGAATGGAGATAACAGATGAATAATTTTACTTTATACCCATACAATCTAAACATGTTTGTCCACGTTAGAAGCATCACAGTGAACAAGAAATGTAAGCATGTTTGATTTTGATGAAGGTGTATATAGAAATGTTCCATTCAGGGTTCTTATGGCTCGGATCCTGAATCAAGTCCTGTAACTTTGGGTATCTGTAAATGGAAATAACAGTTGGAGACTACTAAATTTTGTCACGTTTTCCAAGATTCGTGATCCAAATACTGAAGGTCCTGGTTCGAAAGTATGTTTATGAGCTTAAATGACTGATATGATATGAATGGAAGATTAATTGGGAAAAGGCCACTTTTGAACTCTTGCACTCTGTAGAAGTGGTTGAGACTGCAGAATCAAGTTCACTCACGCTTGTGTTACAGAGTTGGCTTTCCTTCCTCACAAATGACCTTTGGGTGAGCACAGACACTTACAGGCCCGTAGACAACAGACAAGTTTAAATTAGGCCTGCCTTCAAGTTACTGATGACATGAACATTATATAACGACAGCCAATCTGCCTGCGAAAGCGCCTATTAGCGCCGTCGCGTAGAAGAACAGTAGTGCTGCAAAACAACTAAGCTGAGTGAGCAAAACAAAGTAGAGCACAGAAAAGAGAGGATCAGAGTTCGAGCTGCTTTAATTTAGCCGATATGATTCTTTGAAATATCTCACCCGGGTACTGTTTCTTAGGATCAGCTCGGGACATCTCTAGTTTTATCGTGACAGTTCAGAGGACATTACAGTTTACAGTATTTGTGGTGAATTTCATCACTCACATGATTGATCCAGCATACTATAATGTAAAGAGGTTGTGTGTGTGTGAAAGATTGTAGGATACATTTAATATGACTTCATTCTAGCTACCGCCTTGTCAGAAACTGTAGGCCACTGCCACATCAGCACAACCTGTCAGCGCCACTACGTGCTCGACTTAGTCACAAATATAGTGGTCCCCACACACACTGAAAGTTGTTTAAGTGAGGAAAATGTATGCGACAGCAAGACCCCACGCACTGAGGCCTACATGCAGTCTCGACAGCCGGTCTTCAGAGGAAATTGAGAGAAGTGCTTATAGCGTTGGACAGGCCCAACGAGAACCTGCCAAAGTCTCCTGTCAAGGTTTGAGAATCACAGTGTTGCAATCTCATTAAATGAACAAGGCCTTTCAGTCAGAGCTCCAGAGAGCAGAGAGCAGTGTTCTTATTTCCACATACCCTACGCTGTACATACACTATATTGTTTATTCCAAAAGAGCAGGGTGAGAAAATGTATGCGTAAATCATCATTTTCAGAATGTTTTATTAGCCGTCATTATTTCCTGCACTTGAGGAATCATTCATGAAATCAACCTATTTGCAGTGTTTTATCACTCGTTTCTGGCTATGATGGGTTCTCATCACAAATCCTCTGCTCCCTCTTCTATCCTACCTTGGCCAAGCAAGTAGTTAATTGCACAGTGTTGTACGGCACTATTACTAGTGCTTAAGGGGAAGTGTGGGAGGAAACGTTAACTGACAAATGTAACAAGATAAGTATAAATCCAATTTTGTAGTGAATAAGCAGTCCAGACATTCGGACACGTGTATCTAAACAACCTACAAATGTTAAACTGCCTGGTGCCTTTATGTTGTCGTGCCCGTAAACACTCCCCATTAATCTAAAGCAAGGTGTCTCAAATGCAGATTGATGGGCTACTGTATGGTTGAGGATCGGTTTGCACTGTGTAGCGCTGAGGGATGATTCATGGATATTGCCGCGTTAGGGGATGGCTGTAGTTGAGGGCAGGCAGCTGGAGGTGTGGGGAAGCAGAAGGCGGCTCAGCATCTGTGTTTGGCTAGCCGTGCTATTATTTATTTTAATTTTTTTTCACATCAATTTATCCAAAGAAAGTACCGTGTGGTTACATGCTCTTGTTGAGCCCCACCCTGTCGCACACTCACTCGATTACACGCATTCACACTTGGATAGCGTCGAGCACGGAAAAAGCATTTTTTTCTCTTTTTAGCTGTCGACTGTCTCCAGTGGAGCAGCTGACAAGGTCAGGTGCCTTGCTAAAGAGCACATTGATTGTGTTTAAGAGTGGGTAGAGCATTTTTCATTGACTTCCCAGTCTAGGTTTTCTAAGCTTGTTGAACACTTGGGGAACCTGACTTCATAGCAATGAAAACATTCCTCACTTGTGGATAAATTAAGATTCAGTTGTGTGTAACAGCAGGGTTAGTTGCGAGCGAGCAGCTGCAACAGTTGCCTCAGCATTTCAAATGACAACCTTCGCGCCCCCTTGCTCTCCGTTCCAGCTTCATTAGAGCGGCTGTCTTTGTTTGTGGATGATTGTGGCAGCGGTCAAATATTGTGATTGTGGAATAATGAGTCCACATTGTTGTGGCCTCAGCTTTCGCGTTTTCATCAAGACTGTGCTCCAGACTGTCAGCTCCCCAGAGACCAGGCTGAATGTTTAGTTTTTTAGCCGCACTACAGATCACCCTCTAAAGTAACTTGCTAGGTAAGAGGAACAGTTTCAGTTATTCAGTTATTACCATTATTATTAAACTGGATATGATGCATCTTTATGACATTTCACCAGGATGGTCAAAATGCAGTTTAATGACACTTGACCAACATTCTGTTCAGCCATACAAATACCACTTAAAGATGCAATATGTGTCCCATTGAGACACGTATTTCATGCATAGATATCGACTTGCTAGAGACTGCCATTTGGTGTCATCATCTCATGTTAGCCAATTGGGTGCAATACTTTATCACATTGTTGGCTGCTAGTATTATTTTTGGGGTCTTTTGAGCCTTTATTAAAAAGTGACAGCTGAAGAGAATTGAATCCTGGGACGCTGCATCAAGGACTTAACCTTTGTACATGGGGCTCACGCTCTGCCAGTGGGTGATCTATGAACTTTCATAGCTCTAGTCTTCTTCTTCTTCTTCAAATCCTCCCTGTTATACTTGAGGAAGTTATTTTACCGCGCACAATTCACTCTGCAAACCTCGGTATGAATGCAGTGATAAAATTGTCGCGTCTGTTTTACATAACAAAAAGGGCCTTTGTGCCTCTCTTTTGTATTCGAGCGCATGTTTGTGTGTTGTATTGACAATTTGAAGTCTGACGGGCGAGCTTAATTATAGAAGAGAGACAGGTGAAAACAGCGTTTTACCTTTTCATCCGAACACGTTTTCAACTCTAATCCTTCACACAAGATGTTCTGCCGGAAAGGGCTCTTCTTATGTAATGAGTACTATCCAAACATCCAAGGAAGCGCTCGCTCCAAAAGTAGGCCAGTAAAATAATTACTCAGGAAAGGAAATAAGAGAGGAGAAGAGGGAGAGGAAGGAATAACTTAAAAGCAAGGGGCTGATGGGTTTGTTTGATATACATTCTAAATTATAAATAGATTTGAGTCTCACCCTCCGCCCGTTACCTATGCTGGGACTGAATTAAATCAGCTCAAAACACTTCCCTCCCTTCTTGCTCTCCTCTCCTTTTTGTGAACCCCAGGCTTAACAGCATCGGATCCCCAATGTAAACACACCAAACAAACAAATGAAGACATCGTAAAGATCGTGTAAAACCAATAGCCTCGTGGATCTCGGACCAATGAGTCTGACAAAAGGCGGGTAGCACTCCGCTCAGCAGAAAGGTTGGGTTTACCGCGCGGACCCAGGGAGGCTTCCACCAGAACTCTACTCATCATGTCAGTAACCATGGTGATATAAAGTCGGGCTGTACAGAGCATTGATCATTCTCTGAGCTGTCATCATTATCATCCAAATAATCCCCCTTCCCTGAGGCGACTCTCTCGCCCGTAGTACCCTTCACACTCCCAATCTGACAGTTTTCATCAACATTCATAGAAATTTCTCTCTCTGACTCATTTTAGTCTGTCCAGGTAAGATGTTATCAATATTAATAATCAAGCATTGATTTTTTTTTTTTTTTTTTTTTGGATCCAAGTCAGCATTGTTTTTGTTTTGTCACAAGGACATGGAGCCATCTTTCACCTTGTGACAATGAGCTCACCTGTTCTCCCCGCAGACACTCCGTTCAGAGAAGGTCAGGAGCGAGACCTGAAGGCAGCCTTGAAGGGGACGGATCCCGCCATCCCGTTGGTATTTGTCAGTGGGAACCATGACCTGGGCAACACCCCCACCCCCAGGACAGTGGAGCAGTACTGCAGTGCATGGGGGAATGACTACTTCAGCTTCTGGGTAAGCAGAACACTGAATGCATTTGATGATAGTAGTAGCAGTAGTAGTAGTATTAATAGTTGCAGTATACCCTGCAGTAGTGGGTGTAGTGTGGATGGCTTGACCCCAGTCCTCTCATCATAGGGCTTGGGCACAAGTAACCTTAAACACACCATGCATTGTGCTGATATATGACATTAACCACATTATGGTTCTGTTTTGTTCTCTGCATATCATGTACAGGATACACTGTGTGTATTTAAAGGGTTACTCCAGCTTGTACTGCAATGTTAAAAATACTGAAAAATGTTCCACCTAGACCACGGGCTTCTTCTGCCCTCCTGTAATCACGGTTAACCCTGACATCACTTAATTTCTGCTCAGTATTCACATGTAAGGCTTTCATATTTCTAACCACTTGAGCCAGGAGCCCCGCTTGACTCCAGGGCCCCGCTCACATGCTCACATGGCCCATTACATAATCCATGTATAAGCAGAAGTAATGGAATTTTAAAAATGTGATCATCTGTGTGGAGGTTAGGTTTCTGCAGCTATAAAAAGAGATTACTAGCGGAAAAAACATAATTGTATGAAGAAATGTATACCGTAGATGGTAAAAGAGCTTTATAAAAAGAACCCTTTCTCCTTTTACTTGTTTGAAAAATGAATGAGGTGTAGATGACTAACATCCACCACACTGCTCTGTCTTTCTCCTGTGGTCTCAGGTGGGTGGTGTCCTCTGCCTGGTTCTGAACTCCCAGTTGTTCTATGATGCCTCAGCCTGCCCTCAACTCAAAGAGGCCCAGGAGACGTGGCTGGAGGAGCAGCTGAGCAGAGCCTCCTCCTCAAGGGTAGGATAGCATCTGTGACATGATTCTATTCTCATCTGATTCATGAAGACATCCAGCAAGATGATGTCTTCCTTTGCTGTGTCTGGAAGTTTGGATAATTGCTGCGGTCTGCAGCCATTTGACACAGCAATTGAATTGAGTGTGTGGAGAGCAGTCATGAACCCATCCCTCACATCTGTCTCTGCTCAGGAACCCAAACCCAAACACATCCTGGTGTTCCAGCACATTCCTCTGTACCTAAAGACCCCCGATGAGGAGGATGACTACTTCAACCTGCAGAAAACAGTGCGACAAAACCTGCTGGACAGGTTCAAGAAGGCAGGTAGGGCAGCAGAGCGGCGCAAATAATGGGCTTGTTGTACCTTTTCTGCTAGTTATTGTGTCTTTACATGGACCATCTTGCAGAACTGAGCAGGCGTGTGTCCCGTATTTTCCCCAAGAGCACTTCAACTTGACTTTACACTTTAGAGTACGTGTTGTCTCTCTCAATCTAGATCCGTATATGTTTGTTTGGATACAGATTGTAACTTTGAGTTAGAAGTTACAGAGGACATGTCGTTTTATTGTTTTAGCCAAGCCGCTGTCTGTTCGTAAACTCTAAAATATCAGCTGTATTTTCTGTTATGTTGGATTTAGGCCACTTGTGAAGTGGTATTAAATTTCTTGTCTAATACTTCTCAGCCAATATTCCTGTTAAACCTGTTAATTTCTAGCATATCTAACTGAAGCACAGTTAAGATCCAAGCCCGGAGGATTAATACGCCATTAGCCAGAACCACAGGAGGAGCTCCTGGCACACACACACACACAAGATGGGTGTGATTGAATTAATTCATGAATTTGCTCCCTATAAGAAGAATAATTCCATAATGAAATTCCTTTTGTTGTCAGCTTATAAGAGTCTGGTGCAAGGGTGTATCGGGCAGGGAAACTCTCACAAGGACAGTAAGTCTTTAAGAAAGCAGGGACACAGCACACACACATGTACCCATCGCATCATCCGGCCAATTCTGCACGAGTGATTGACAGGACCAGTCACACGGACACGTGTCACGCTTCTCAATCATGCATCAAGGTGACTGGCGGGGGATGGTATTAATTTCATTATCTAGCCATTATTCCAGCATGTCTTTAACCATGTTGGCCCGTTTTGGTCTGTTGACCCTTCTCTCTCATAATTGATTGCTCCTCTGAGGGAACACTAGTTAAAGTTTTAAAGGGCAACCCATGCAGGCTTTTTATATGCTGGAAAGGAGAGTATTACTGTATGTGTACATCATGTTACGCCCGAGTGTCCTTTCTCATCTACTGTCTTGTTCACACATGTCCTGCCAGCAATTATAAATTCAGACTACATACATGGCTTGTACCCTATGAGCTAGATACATACATGTACCGTGCCTGGTTATTAATAATTGATGACAGACTTGCTACTGCGAACACTACATGACTTACTCATGTTGGTATGCATATACATTCAGTATGTCTGTGTGTGTAAGTGCGATATATATTGTACTTCCGATTTTCGCTTCATCTGATTTATGTACAAGCGGTCATATTTTACTCATCACATTCGTGCACCATCTCCGTCCAGGCCTGTCCCATGTATAACAATGGGCTCGGGCAAAATGTCAAGCTGTGTCTCTTGAATTTATGTGTAAATGTCTGTTTCCACTGCTCAGGTGGAGAATTTCAATGTTGCTGTGAAGTTATCTCTCATTGTGTCATGTTTCTAAATATCTGAAGTCATTTAGATCAAGTTTCTATCTATGAAATCCAGCGCAGATTTGTCATTCTTAGTCGCTCTTGATAAGTCAGCTAAACGTACAAAATCTAAAATTCAAATCAGATGACTTGACAAAAAAGCCCCACTTGCACAGACTAGTTATTGTTGAATAACACAGCCATTGTCTCTTAGTTCTTCTGATCCTGCGGTTTTTCTTTCATGCCTGAATCTACCACAACACGTTTACGAGGCATGATTGTAAAAAGGGGACTGACTGATTGTCGGTGTGCTCTGTGTCTGTCTATGATAGAGCTGTTACTTTACACTCTTATCAGATATTGGTCATGAAGCATTTTTATTTTCAGCCATGCTGGCGGCGCTGCTTTGTGGAGGGAAATGTTGCTCTGCTGGTCAGTGGGTTGCCACCGCTTTGCTGCAGAGTCGAGTGCCATTACAAGGTTTTGTTTTGTAAGTAAAATGTCATGGCAATTAATGGGTGAATTGCAGTGCCATTTGGTACAGACATTCATGATCCCCAGAGGATAAATCCTGACGGCTTTTGTGATCTCCTGACTTTTTTATCTAGCACCACAATCGGGTCAGGTCAGGAGTTGTCCAGTCAAATATCTAGTCAAATATCTCCACAACTACTAAATGGATCAGCACACGTTTCCAGAGTGAACCCATTGCATAGTGACCCCTTAACTTTTTGTCCTCTGCCATCATTAGGCCACATTTTAATTTGTATAATAATAAGTCTATGACAAAATACAAAATGTCAGCATTACATTTGCACTATTATATCCACACGCAAACATTGTTATTGTGAGCATGTTTGCATGGTGATAGGAGGCAGAGCGGTTGTCCGCCAGTCAGATGATTGGTGGTTCAGTCGCTGGCTTCTCCAGTCTGCATGTTGAAGTGTCCTTGGGCAAGATACTGAACCCCAAATTACTCCCAAAGGCTACGCCGACAGTGTGTAGATGTGCATGAATGGTTAGCTCCTAAAACTGATGAGCAGTTGGCACCTTGCATGCCAATGTTGTCAGTGTATGAATGTGCAAATGACTGTATGAACGAGATATGTAACGTAAACGTGCCTTTAGTGGTCAGAAGAGAAAGGCACTATATAAGTACAGTCCATTTACCATTACATTAGCATTTCAAATAAATAACTGCTAAAGATTTGAAAGATTAATTATTTGGGGAAAAACATTCATGTTAATATATTTTCACAAAATTGGCTTACACTCCACTCACTCATATTTGATGTTCGACACTAATGCAGAATCAGCTACATCAGAAATATGAAAGGGTTATTCATTTTTAAACATAACGCACCAGTGTCACATAAAATGCAAATATGCAGATACTTTATTACCATTACTCCACAGAAAACAAAATTTAATGATGTCACAGATTTTCTTTAGTAAAAATCTAGATTTTATATGTTAGAAAAAGGAATTAAGTGTAACTTGTATCTAATAGTTTCCCGCAGGGGAAGTTAGCACCTGATTTTAGACTTTTAAGAGGAAACAACAATTGAAAAAAGCGAGGCATTATAGAAAACTTATTATTTAGTTATTTACTGCATACTGACGAAAAAAAAAAAAAAAAAGGCAGTGTGTTGTTTGTCTCCCTGTCTATGCACGCTGTATTTCCTCTCATCCGTGGTAAATTATGGCTGCTCTGGACATTGGCTAGATTGGCTATGGTAATTTCTTCCCCCTCTTTGGTTTGCGTTATTCACGCATCATCTCTCTCCCATGTTGGTCTGTGCTCACCGCTTCACCCCGTGATCTGAATCCTCCAGATGTGCTCTTGTACTCCGGAGATCATTACTGTCATTACAGTAAAGGGCAGCATCATTAACCTCACACACACACACACGCATACACACGTCCATGCAGGAAGTTGAGCATTGGCGCAAAAGGAGCATGAATGTAATTTTTCTAAGATTTTCAATAAAGTAAGCAGTTGCCAAAGATAAGTCTCCATTTATGCTTGTGCAGCCAGTTCTCTCATTTTGTCTAGAAGATAAATGTAGCTATACCAATAGCTGAAGGATTAGATGTTTTATAGTGTAAAAGGAATTTCACTTCAAGATCTTTTAATGGAACGCTGAGAAGGAGTGTCTTTTTTTGGTACCAATAACACATGGACATAGAGCTTCAAAAACTCTTGAAGGATATTCTTCTTAGTTTGTTGCTTCAAAGTTCTTACTGGTTCTCATTTAAGCAAAGAGAAGCGAGAGTCTGGCAAGAACAAAGGTAAAAATTGGATGGCTTTCCTCATTCTTTGTCTAGTAATTATAATTCTACAGAAAGCCTTGTAATGGAATCGCTGGATGTTACGCAAATGTGTCTCTGGCATCAAATCCACGCTCATAAGTAAGTACACACTGCTGTGTGTAACTGGGACTTCTCCGTCCACTCCAAAGGAGTCCTTTTTTTGTGTGTGTGTGTGTGGTGTCAGTTGACTTACGGCAGCTTGGGATTTGGCTCAGCGTTTGTAAGGTTGTTACCGCTGCTGCTGGGTTTCTGCAGCCTCCCCGCCACTTCAGTTGTATACGATGGAAATGGAGAATATAGTACCCTGCAGACAAAGAAATGCATTTAATTGATTTTTCCTCGGCGAGGTATTTTTCATTTCTCTTCCTGCTTGGTCTCGTAGGATATGCGAGTTTGTGTAATTACGTGTGCATTTGCAGCTGTTTATTTAGTGCACGTTTTGTGCGTGTCTGTGTGAATGACGCGCTTTGCATATAAATCGCTATGCGGCGGTGCATTTTTCTGTGCATGATGTATTCTACAGTAAGTATCTATATGTTATCTCTGCAGCACAGACGCACACAGGAAAGGTGCGACACCAATTAGTCTTCCCGCGGCTCATCACAGCGAGCAGTTCCACCCTGGGAACTGTTGACTGCATTCCAGCTCATATTAATGATGCACTGTCTGTGTGATGACCCCCTATTGGGCAAATAAAGTGTCATGCAATCCTTTTTTTTTTTTTTTTTTTTTTTTAATTGCACAAGCAATTACTATGGTATCTGATTTGACTGTCATTTGATATTAAACCAAGCATCTAATAAGAAAAAGAAATGCTTCAAATGGACAAATGAGTCACTTATTGGTTGCTTCACAAAATGTCACGATAACCAGTAAACAAAACAACAGGACAACTTGTTTTTTGAGTCTTTCGTGGTGTTTTGTACTTGGCAGACAACTTCTCAGTCGAGTACATTCAGAGATACGAACCTTTAAAAACCCCGGAGGAACTTCTTTACTCTCATTATGGTTAACTTCTGTGCTGCCTCATCACTGTCATACCCATAATCATAGTAAAATATGCTCCCTCTGGCTTTATTGCCCCTACCTATGCCAGTTTTCCAGTGCATAAATACAGCTAGCGTTTAGTTACTGCAAGCAGAGGAAGAAAGGCATGCAAAAATTGTGGTCTGCTTGCTCATTGAGGAAGTTGAATTTTGCAAGAACAGGTTTTTACGCACATCCAGAATCTCTTAGGAGAAGATTGAATACCCGTTTCCGCCTTTCCAAGAGGCGAGTGGAGGAGCAGAAATCCCAGCAGTGCTCTCAGCCTCTCCTCTCCTCATAGATGGTTGTACCGTAATTAGATTTCTTTGCCCACCTCCTCCTCCAAGGTTTATATCCTACATCCAGGGTACCTTCAGCACACATACAAACAAGGACAAATCAATGCACGCGCTGATGTACAGGCAGATACACACTTCCATGCAGCCTCCAAACCTTGTTTGTGTACAGTATGAGCAAAAAACAAAAACAAGACTGCGAATGAGAAAGTCTTTGAATTCTCAACATTGCTAGCAGCGGTAGTGTTGTACATACAGTAGCTAATTAGAGGAAAAGATAAGCCGTGTGCTGCTCTGCGTAGTCTCTCTGCCTTCTCCTCTCCGTCTCTCACTCTTTCTCTCTCTCTTGCCGCCGGTTGTCTTTATCAGCAAGGGTCCTACTCTGTTCAAAAGTGAAGACACATTTATCACCCACTGGGGATTTGATAAGAGGCCACGGTTAAGCCTTTAACCCCATTGTTTTAATCATGAGGCTGAATAATGCTCTCACTTTTTCTGCATCTCGCTCTCGTGTTCTGTCTCTTCCTTTGTCTCACTGTCTCCTTCTACCACGAGCAGTGGCGTGGACAACTTATCAGGCATTCAGACGGACAACAGGGGCTTTGTTTTTTCAGGGATCGGTGAGATGATACGATCCAGGAAGGCCAGTTGGAGTAATGATAGTAAGATTTGTGAGCCTGAAGCCTTATCAGATGCTTAAAAAAAAAAAGGGCACAGTTTATAATGCTATGAAGATGAATTTTATACCTTTATAAGAATTACCAGGTAAATAATCTACACATCTAATCCTATAAAGTCATCTACCAGGATTGTGGACTTGCACACTTGGACTTCCAAAATATTTCAGAATATTTTTGTAGCTTTTCAAAGGGGAGGTACTTTCAAGTACTATGTAATACTATGTACTATGTACTAGTAATATGTTGGATAGTTTATAAAATATTACGATCTAACAATGCTCAATATTTTTAAAACTATAATCTTAACCTGCACAGTAACAAACTATAGTTGTAAGTTAAAAAAAGTAAGTAAAAAATACAAAAACTCATACAGCGGATTCAAAGTATGAAGGGGCAGAAGTAGATGTAAAAATGGTACTGAAGCACACTGCTTGAGGAGCTGTACTTTGTTACATTCCTCCACTGGCTAATTTTTCTAACATTGGAATATTACATTCATGTTAAATGTTATTAAGTTGTTTAGTTGTTGTTTTAGCTGATACAAGTTCTCAGACTCCTTCAAAAGCTTCCACTATTGTTGCCACTTCTGCCGTCAACTCAGCACATTTACATCTCAACTCATACTCAAGCAGCACCTCAAGGTGTTTTACTCTCATACCTATAGTACATTGATTGATTGATATTTACATTGATATTGGGCTGTGAGCACTGCCAAAACATTCAGTACGTTGCTTGAACGTCTTCTGTGCAGCCGCAAAAGACTGAAGCTGCTACAGATAAAAAGAAACCATCAACTCCAGGCTTCTTGAGGGTCCACCCCATGTCTCCAGCCCTCCACCCCCTCCCCACATTTTACGATCTTGTACATCCATGACATCCTAACAGTTTCAAGGCCTGACGTACTTAGAGAAACATAAGGATCATAGCTTGGTGAATTCAGGATGATTAGGTACCATGTTGGGTACCAAATGGCCAAAAGGCATGCATACTCTCTGAGGGATAGATGACATGCTGACTACATTCATTTCCCAGCTCCTTTGTGATTGTGTGTGTATCTGTATGTGTGAGTGCGTACGTGTGTGTGTGTGTTTGTAACTTGAGGACACAGGAAGGGGATTCTGCGTGATGACTGATGGCTGAAAGTGATTTATGGGGAGCCGGGGCTGCAAGATGCCTCACCACGCTACATCATTTTGTATCCCTCTGTCATGCAAATTATCAACAGCCACCATTTCATGATGAATTATTGCCAAGACCCGCACTTTAATGACAGCCACCCTTCAATACAAGAGCACATGTTGCATGTTCACTCCTACGCAGCCCATTCTCATGACGTGTAGATGACAGCTGTGTTCAGAAGCACATTAAGAGTTTATGTGTTTGTGTCAAAGAGACGGAAAAAGGGAGGAAAGGTCTGAAGGAGAATGGCTTCTTCTAGAGGTGATCACTGACAGGGGGGAGGCTTTGTGGCAAGATAGGAACTTAGCTCGCAATTAGCAAATCCAATCAGTGACCGAGAGATGAAAGGGACATGATTAAGAGTGGGGAGGGAAAGATAGGTCGGGCAGATTGTAGGAAGGAGCAACATCAAACATGATCGGACGTTTACAGATGTTTCTTTACTTCCTTTATTTTGTGGTCCACATCAGCAAACATGATTAGCATTTAAATAGTAAAGGCGTTTCAGAATATTCAAACACATAAACCAATTAAGGTGGACACGGCTCAGATGACTGCAGCATATAAAAATCATAAACAAAATAAAGTTGCATATTGCAAGGGACTCCCTTCCTCCTTACTGTGCATTTTTCTGCAACCCTGACCGGAATTCAATTTGACTGTGGGTAATTTTCCTCCGTTAGCATTCGATATGTTTTCATCACTCTGACTGCTTACTCTGGGTGTTTTCTGAGCGTCTAGCACACCCCCCTCTCCGCCCCTCCCTCCCTCCACCCTTCCCACCTCTGTCTGTCAAAGCAAAGGCCAGTCCCCAGATGGGAGTCTTTATCACAAAGAAAAGCACAAAAGAACTAGCGCCGTTTCAAGGCTGACAGGTAAATGGGATTTCCGCGGGGACCGAAACAAGACGTGGAATTATCAGCACAGAGAGAGTGCATGTTTTCGCAAGGGTACACACTCAGCAAGAAAGAAGGGAAAGAGGGAAAGAATCCAGCAAAGCATAGCGAAGAGACAAAAATGAGTTGAAATTGGACTTAACAATCCTCTACTGTATGTGATACTGCTATTTAACACTCTCTGAACACTGTGCCTCCTGTCTGCATATAGCTCAATGGATAAAGCAAGACACTTGGCACAGTTATATGGGTCATTCTCTGTATGGCTGAATGGGTTTAATATGGTATTATCAGTAGAAGGAGAAGGATTTGACTCTTTATGTAGCGCAGTGGCTAGAGCCATGGTACTAACATGACCACAAATGAGGGTTTAAGTCACACAAAGCCACCCACGCTGATTGTGCTGCAAGGCACGTTGAAAAAGAATGTACAGAAAGTGAGGTGTGCTACTTTGAATGTAGTGAAGAGAAGTGAAAGGAGTGGTATGCCATATTTCCTCATTGTCACATGAAGGTCATTTTCCCAGTAGGGTGCCATCATTATCCTAAAGACAGTGGCATAGTCTATATCAGTGCATGCAGATCCACAAACGCTTAAGTCTTTATTCAAGCTGAGAACTACAGCAGCAGTTATGAGTTGCTTTTTGTGGTGTTTCATGATAAAGAGTGCCAGAGGATTGCTATCTTTAATCACCTAGTCTTTATAGAAAAATGAACAAAAGCTTTGCAATGCTAACCGCAAATGCCAAGGTTCAGAGGATTTAAAGTCCTGCTGTCATGGAACTGCTTGCTGACAGACAACTGCTGCTAAGGCAAGGCAACTTTATTTCTACAGCACATTTTAGTTATTTTAAAACAAAAATTTTTGGGTCACTGAACACTTAACGGAGAACACAGACAGCACCCCACGGAATAACTGTGAGAAATGGGTTAGGTATTATCATATTTTATGCAGATGATACCCAACTTCATATGTACATACGTTTTCACTGACCGACTGTGCTCATTGACCAAATAAATGGTAAACATTTTGCTTGCTAAATGTCAAAATGTTTACAATGTCATTGCGAGCATGTTAGCATGTCAGTGTTTAAATTGAATTCAATCCAAGTCAGGAAGAGGGTTGCCAATATGGATGTAACCATCATCACTTTATCGGTCTAAAAAAGCACACTGCCAATCAATAGTCATATGCCATAGTCTTTAAAACAAAGTTTGGATATTTGGGGGGTTAAATAGTTTTTTACTCTTTATTTTGTGTATTCTCTGTTCCATGCAAGCAATCTCAGCTTCTGCTGCTCACTTTGAAAGAGTGCTTTCCCACATTCATTTTCTTGCAGTCAATTTTAGAGGTCAGCTTTATCTTCTGATTGCATTGCAAAGGGGACAGCTTTCTTTATTCTTCATTCTGTTTTTATTTCATTGTTCCCCCCAATTGTTTATTTTTTATTCATGCAGACAATCTTTTGGAGATTGAAAATGCTCTTCTTTCTCTGACAGGCCATCTTTTCTCTCAGAGATTTGTTTTTTAGGGGCCCAGGTAGAGTGGTTTGAGTTCTAAAGCCTGCGTAATGGCGCCTCTTTGAAAGGGACATGCTAAAATGAATTCAGGTCAGGGTGTTATCACTGGGCCTTGGCTAAATTGTTTCTATGAAATCGGCTTTGCTCCATAAGAGCCAGTGGAACAAGCCAGCAGAGCGAGCCGATTCATTTCCACAGCATACAAATTGTCCATTGGTTCAGTCCACTTCAATTCTCAGTTATACTTAAGACCTTGAAAGGAAGCCTGGTGTGTCGTGACGACCCAACAGAGATCCCATTCTGCCTGATCGACATTAGACAGGTTAGCCAAGCGCAACTCTCTCAGGACCCCTGTGCCTTGGAGGAGAAAACTAGGTGGTGAATCTCTCTTAGAATAGAAAAGAATTAGTTACTCTGGTATTGTGTGTTGAGTGGCTGAAAGATGATTTATCTCTTGAGAACTGGTTCATTTCTTTGTGGTAAATATAAAGCTCATAAGTTGGCTAAATTAGCTTAGCACACATACTGATAACAAGGGGAACCCGCTAGCCTGTCCAAAGGTAACAACATCTACTCACCAGCACCTCTGTTCCTCACTAATTTTAAACGTTATTTCTCATTTGTGTACCAAAAATTGTCACTTTTATTCTCGGCAAGCTAACTATGCTAATCCCAACATGTTGACCTATTCCTTTAATGTCGAACAGTGGCTTCCTACTTTAGCCATCCTCAAATTACTGCACAGTGACTTCTTCTTTCTTGGATCTTTTAAAGCTCAGACCAGCGAGCATACAGCACAACTCCGCTACATGGATGCATCACAAATATGTCACATCCATATGGGGGAAGCTCACTGCTGCTGCGTGGCGGTGTCATGCAGTCTGCGTGAGTGGGATGTGGATCATCATAGACGTGGCTGCTTAACTCAGACGCACTGACACATGTATACATATGCACACTTACACACTCCCACACACTTTTTTTGGGGAGGCGTGATTAATCACTGCTTCTTTGGGAGTTTTAGAGGAGGTTCAGGAAAACCATGACAGCTTCAAATAGATTTTTTTTTTTTTTCCTCTCCTGCCGATGATTCGTCATTATTATTACAGGATTAATTAATGTCTATCTCTTCTTTACTATTGCTGTCTTAGCATCTTCCTCCCACCTCATCTCTCTGAGGTGATGAAGTCGCAGCCCTCGTGTGGATACTGTAACAAATCCAACATTTCCGCAATCAGCGTCGCTAACTGAGTCATCAGGTGATCACATCAAACATTTTCCCTGCTTCACACTTCTGCTGCTGCTTCGCTTTGTTTTCATTCGCGGGGTCTAAATAATAGTAGACGAGCTGTCGATCCCTCGTAGGACAGATAAAACACTTGGGTGTCTGTCAGCACAGAGGAAGTACACCACAGAGCACAGTCGCCGGCCGTACAGAATAATGAGTACATGCTTTGGCCCTGAGGCGTGGAGCACATTTGTGGCCTTTTGGCCCTCATCTAGAAACAACATCAAGGACGCACATGTACCACACCTTTGCGACTGTGGAGTTGACCCCTGGCCAGGTCGCCAGCAGTGGCGAGGTTATATCAAAGGCTATTATTCCTGGCCACATGTGCGTATACACAAGCAGATTCACGAGATGTGTGGTCCATAATGATATCGTTCCAGACCCGCCCCCAAGTCACAGGAGGGTGGGCTTCACACTCTACTGCCCAAGGTTTTGATTGAAAACAAATTTAGCCCAGGCATGCACACATCCAGACCTAAATCATCAATTTCCATCTATGGCAGATTAATTATTAAATGGTTCAGCATGTGGAACCACTGTCCTCACATAGCTCTGAATATTAATATAAATTTAGGTCACATTTGTATGCTGGTGCTGTTTGATTATGTAGAGTGGCGGACTTGATGATTCAGGGCAGTTTCCCGGTGCTGACATTGAAGTAGTATCAGCAGTGGAAACATGGAGTTTTTTTGGGGGGGGGTTTCTGGACGGATCCTCCTTGTCTTTGTTGTGCAGATTTCTGGGACAGACCGGTGTCTTTCTCATGTGCAGACTGCAATTTATCCTCTTTTGTTACTTTTTTTTTTTTTTGGCTTGGCGTCTCTCTGGAGACGAGGCAGTAAGCAGCTAGGCTTCCCTCCATGGAAACACAACGCTGTTACAAAATAGAGCAGCTCAGTTTGTCTGCCAAAAGCCAGCAGAAAACTCATTTTCAAATCAAACTCCCTCACCTACACTTCCATGCACATTTGAACACAGAACATTAGAATGCACACACGTATCCCTAAATCCCGAAACAGCAAAGCCTCGACCACCACCACCGCTTTATCCAAACATAACACATAATTCAAGTCTTTTTCTCCAAAGTCCAAATTGTAACTTTCTGTTTACCCCTTATTCAAGTGAAAATTGGCACCGACCTGCCAGAAAGTGAATGCCAGGAATTCACAGTTAGACAAATACTTCCCTCACACACGGCAGAACAACTCATTTTGTAGCCCTCAGTCAAAGTGAGGCTTGTTTTTGGCGTGCCATTTTAACTGTGCAGTCATTTCAACAGTAGTGACACGGCATCACTGCCGCGGGGCCGAGCCTTACCCTCACCGTTCTATTAATGATGTCGTTTGTAATTGAAAATAAATTGAAAATCGTGTCTCCCCTAATGAAAGTTCTGCTGCTTTACAAAATGTGCTACAAGTGGAAGCTTCCCGAGTATTTCTTTCTTTCTTTTTTCCTTTCTTTCTTTCTTTCTTTCTTTCTTTCTTTCTTTCATTATTCTTTCTTTCTTTCTTTCTTTTTCGTTCTTCTTTCTTTCTGTCTTTCTTTCTTTCTTATTTCTTTCCTTTCTTTCTTTCTTTCTTTCTTTCTTTCTTTCTTTCTTTCTTTCTTTCTTTCTTTCTTTCTTTCTTTCTTTCTTTCTTTCTTTCTTTCTTTCTTTCTTTCTTTCTTTCTTTCTTTCTTTCTTTCTTTCTTCAGAATTCATGACAGTCAGCAGATATGGTTAAAAGCACACTCGTGACTGTAAAGTGAGTTATTTAAAGGCAGACATGTTCTGATGAAGCAAACATTCATTCACAGGTTTATATAATTTGTACATACTGAGCCTTTATTTGGGATAAATGAGGCCAGGAAGGTCAGGAGTAATATCAACACAATTTAGATCAGTGGCACAAACGGAGACAAAATAAGGTCACTTAAAACAAAGCTTTTGAGTTTCTGCATTTAATGTTTGCATTTCTTGGGTTTCTTTGTTGCTGTACTGATTTCTCCTCTCTCACTGTCACAGGGGTGAAAGCGGTCTTCTCCGGCCATTATCACCGAAACGCAGGCGGTTGCCACGGCGGCCTGGACATGGTCGTGAGCTCGGCCATCGGCTGCCAGCTCGGCGAGGACACCCACGGCGTCAGAGTGGTAGTAGTGACCGCCGACGATGTCATCCACCGCTATCACAGCCTAGAGCAGCTGAGAGCGGGAGGCATGGACGAGGATCTCAGGAAGCTCCTGCAGGCCTAAGGGCCAGAGCGGGGAACATCAGGGAAAAACTTGGCTTGTCAACAGTCACAAGCTGTGTTTGATTTGTTATTAACTGTTTTGATTTCCTTTCACTTTACAGTTTTGAGCCCCTCTTAGTGACACATTGATCAACGTCATCATAATCATTTTTTAATATATAATATATTAAAAGTAAAGTTGCACATAAACACCAACCACACATTATAAAGTGAACAGAGTCTTTTGATATTTTTATTTTCCCTCTGCTGAATGTTTTCATAGGAGCACCTCTTGACAGAGTGGATGTTATTACTGTATCTCTGCAACCGTTGCCCTAAAAGCGGCACACAAAGATCTTTGAATGTTTTAAAACTAGCGCCCTTCGTGGAGAAGCACAACTGTACGGCACAGTCCTCTCATATCAAAAGAGCACTGACCCTCGTTCTGTCTGTGCAGTTAAACGTCTGTATGTTGTATGTTGTGTTAATGTCAGGTGATGTCTGTGAAACTTCAAATGTATCCAGACTTTTAACGTTGAAGGAAGATTCCACCTTAAACATTGAAACCTCATTCAAAACAGCTGCTTCAGTTGGTCTCTGTATTTCAGCACTATGCTGTTGGGTGTTCTTCCGGTTTCTGCAGGTAACCGTGGTAACTGTGCAAAGAGAAACTCATACAAGAGGAAGAGAAAGGAGCTTGGGCTTGTTTTGCTAAATTCCCTTTAGAGGCTGTCGAACAGCATCTTGGGAGATGTAGGAGAATCACCAAGATCAATGAAATTTCTTTGAGCCAACGCGTGGTTGGTGATACATTTCAGCCCTTTATCCCAGAACAACACAGGGCTGCACTGAATATTTTCTAGTATTGAAGGGTGGAATTTTCAGCTGTCATATCGTCTATGATGTTTTCTGTTGCTGCAGTCTAATGACTTGTTGGCCATCCTATGCAGACTATTCACGTCTCCATATTGTGTGTGTGTGAGTGTTTTCATGTGGTACATTGTTTAACTGACCTGGAAATGTGGGACTGACTGCGGACCTCTGATCAGACTTTGACTTTTTACTGTTTTACATGGATACATGTTGAGATTATTCTATTCCATAACACTTATAGCAAACTAAAAATGAATTTAGACGTGGTTGATGAATAACTAAAACAGATCCAATGTAAAGAAACGATTGTCCTATTGTTTTGTAGATGCATCTTTAATGAGAAATTCTGTCTATGGCAAATACACTGCCTTTCCTGTTACTCCTTCACAATAAAAGCCTCTTACACATTTTGAATGTGAAACCACAGCAGTAGCATATTCAAAGTAGCAATACAGCTCCGTTAGGAGGATAGGAGAGTAACCGGTGACGCTGGAGTACATGTATGATTGCATATGAATCCCCTGTGCATGTGGAGGGAATCTGAAGCCAGAGCAGGGATGGCGGACCCCAGCACAGAATGTACACACAATGAATGGCTCTTGCTGAAAAGATGGGACCTTTAAATAATATCAAAACTTTGATTTTTATGTCATAAAAACGCTCAAGTATTACAACTTTAATATCTTTGAGCAGCATTGCAGAGCTCATTTGTGCCCAAATCCATTACTCTCGCGTTCCTTCAATAGAGATAAATTGCTAACGGGCTCCTGTTGCAATATCCATTTGGTTTCTTCTAGTTACTTGTTTATGAACGCGTAGATCAAACTGACTGCTTTTCCCCCCTCACTGTGATGTTTTTTTTTTCTTCTGATGAAAATATTGTATCATTGGTTCGGAGTTTAAATCAAAATTTATGACGCAGAACCGCACATTCAAATCACACCTAATCGGTTTAATCTGCTGGGGATCTGTGCTGCGAACTCTGCACAGCGCTCAAGTGCATAAAATGAAGAAGGTGTGATGGCGCTGTTAATGGAAAACTAAAGGACTGGTGTCAGGCTGAAGAAGTGTGGTGGTGGTGGTGGTGGTGGTGGTGGTGGTGATGGGATTTGTTGGTGATTAATGGGAAGCGCGCCGTATTTCCTGACTGTTTAGTCATAGTTGAATCAAGCTCGCCGTGTCACAGCCTACTAGCTGCAGGCTTATTCGGGAGCTCACAGTCTTGAAATTGTCTTTAAAATGGACATTACTGCAACAGAATGACTTTCTCTGTGAGCTCTAAATGACTCTACTAGATTACACTTTTGCGCGCGCGCGCACACACACACACACACACACACGCGACTCTCACACTTGCCCTGACCGACTGGGAATTTAAGAGAGTTGTCATGGCAACCCTTTAGCAACACATCTGTGTGTCTCTGCAAGTGTCGGAGAGAAAGTGTACGTACTGGTCTTTGTGTGTGTGTGTGTGTGTGTGTCCGTCCGTGGTCTGGCAGGTTCTGTAGGTGATTTTCCATCAGCGACGCGATCGCTGACCTCATTTCACACTGACGGATTCTGTCTCTTTTCCAAAAAGTCAGCATGTGATGGAGGGAGGAGGGGGCGTCTGAGAGGAATGGATAATGAGTGTAATGTGTGAAAGACGACTCAGTCCATCTCCTTCATTTCCTGTTTGAGAAGGAACCTTATGTCCTTATCTATTTTTATATCCTCATGGTAGCCGAGCTCAATCACATTGTTCTTTATCTTTGTGTGTGTGATTTGTTTTAGAGCACGTTTGCTCTATGAATGGGGGGAACATCACACACTTTTGACTTGTTCCTGTGTTGAATTCTAATGAATGACCGAACCAAACACCGTGACTGTGACACGATTGGTTGTATTTTTATAATAAACGTTGATTTTATCTAATTACACACAAGTGTTATTCTGTTTATTATGTTGTGACGTAACTCATTGTCGACTTTTTTGAACTTCATTATATAGAAGGATGCACGGGTGTCATTAGAGCATCCGCCCCATGCATGAAGACTCAGGGTTCAACTCTGACCTGTGGCCCTTTGCTGCATGTCATTCCCCATCTCTCTCCCCATGTTTCTGTCATCTTCAGCTGTTTTTTCTTTTTAAATATAAAGGACCAATGTGTAAGATTTAGTAACATCTAGTGGTGTGTTTGTCTTGGTTATTATCTGAAGTTGTTGAAGAAATTTCAATAGATTGATCTGTTCCAATTCTACAAGTCAGTCTTTTTTTTTTATTATTAAAATAGCAACAAATGTAGTGATATGAAACACAACTTCACTGCTCATAAGATACATCAGATGTTTCTGAAAGTTTACCTCAACAGAGCATCAGTATATATGCAGCTATATTTTAAGACATTTACATTTTTGCAAGTTGTGAACATTATAAAACATTACAAGTATAGAGGATTAGCTAGTTGCAGTTCCTCTTTGGATGAACAGTCGCTGGGTTACTTTGGTACTGAAGGAAGGTTTGAACTCCTTTGCTCTTTGCTTCCTCTCTGCTCTGCTTACATCCTTTTGCTGATATTCCATTTTTAAACTTTGGACAGTGGGTCATTATAAGTCACAGGGATTTTAATCTATCAAAGGCATAATAGGATGTAACAACTTTTATTACTTCTTCAGTACTGCGCAAGCATGGTCTAACAACATCACAAGCCTTTTGCCTGAACCACAGTGACAGGGAATGAAAGAGCCGGTCACTGCCGGGTACAAACTTGTCCATTTCCTGCCCTGCTCTCATTTTCTGTCCACTGACTGCCCTTTGGCTTTGAGTCCCGTCCCTCTCCCTCTGTGTGTTTGTTTCTCCTGTCTGTGTGAATGGTGTGTTTGTGTAGTCTGTCCTCTTTCCAGTTCTTCATGGTGGAGACGAGGTCGTGTGGCTCAGGATCCATATTCTTCATGTATATTTACACGATAGCACATACTGTCACTGTACATTGGTCTGTGCAGTCATAGATATACGCGCAGGGAGAGACGGCAGCTTTGGAATAGGCTCCAGGTTCAGTGCTTGGTCTTCTGTCGTGGAGTCAGGAGGCTTGCATTGGAGGAGCGGAGGCTGTGGAGGGCTTCGTGTGTGAGGAGGAAGATTTTTCACTAGATCCGCTGTGGGACTGGGAGCCAGTGGAGGTTCTGGAGAATGGGGGGGTGATGTGGTCACAGGTGCAGGTGTGGGTGAGCAGATGATAGCAGCAGAGTTCTGGAGGTATTGGAGTTTATTCAAGGTTTTGGATGGTGCGCTGTGAAGGATGCTGTTGCGATAGTCTGTTTAGGAGGTGATGGAGGAGTGGATGAAGGTTTCTGCAGAAGAGGAGAGAGATGGCCGGAGTTGGGCTGTGTTTTTGAGGTGGGAGAAGGAACTCTAGGCTTGAAAACACCCTTAAACCAGACTCTAAGACCACATCAGCGCTGGATTGGCTGGCAGCTTCACTCCTTTAGGCTCATTAAAGCCAGGCTTTTCACAATAAACCCTGCTTTTCCTTCCCTTGGGATGGATCACTATGTTCACATGTCACCATGTTTTTGGGATGCCCAACAACAATCAAATTTGAACAGAAGTGTGTCTCATCTTGTTTTAGTTTCATGTGGCACACTTTGTGCATAGCCCCCCCCTTAGAAAGCAGAAACATGTCTGGCTCCAAAGAACGCCTCCTTTATTCTGTTTGCTAAACGGAGGGCGATTATTCTGACGTGTGTCAATCATGTCATTTTGTCCGTCAATACAGGCCACCATACAGGAGACGTATCATCAGCTCTCCAGAACAAACAGCAAAAACAGACCACCGAGGACGCTGATAAGATGTGGCGTTTTAACATCAAAACATCGACACGGTCATCTCCACCTAAATCCGACATATATTGCACTACATATTGTGTTCATATTTTTCCACCCTCTCTTTCTGTGTTAAATTAGACATTTGCTGATTCCAGCGCAGCCGCAGGGGGAGTGAGCAGGTGGGGATTGCTTGCTCGAGGACTCTACAGTCAAACAAATGACTGTTATTGGACCCAACAGCAGAGATTGGATGTGGAACCGACTGCGTACAGAACAGCAATTCATTCACAAATCCACACACACACACACCAGGGCACATACACATTTGGAGCTATTCTGCTCTGAAACTGAGGTTTAGTCCCTCGCTTTACTACTGCTGATGAGCTGTAAAAATCGCCATCGCTGTCATTTCTTTGAAAGAACACGGAGGCTCATTTTAGGGCTTGCAGCCAAATGGTTGATGCTGCAAAAGCATTCGAAAATGTCCACGCGAGATAGCAGCTTTCTGGGCAGACTCGAGGTCAGTGTTTTGGCCTTTGCTCTTTGCTCAGTTCCTGTAGGAAATGTATTCGACTGTGACAGATGAAAGCTAGTTGCTGTTTATTGATCGCTGTCGCAGTGCTCGCACATGTACAAATGCATCCACACAAGCATAAGAGGAAACCCACGACACACACACATTACACACACACCATGCACTTTCATTAGCTGCCACGGTGTAACATCCACAATACTGATGTTTTCCCTGTGTTTTTCTCATATAGGTGCACACTTGAAGTGCATGTGGGTGACTTGGGTGATGGGTCACTTGCTTTTGAACATACATAAGAGGCCTGCGCAGCCTGATAGCATGAGGGGGTATTAACATTTCAGAAGTGAGTCCGGTAAATCACCAGAGACACAGAAAGGAGCTTATTTTATGTTCGCCTGAGTGTTTTGGTTCCTAATGGAATCCAAGAAGTTATCATTACATGGTGGCAAGATCAATTTGGCTGTCAGATATTTTTGGCTTCGTGTCGTTTGCTGTGCGCGCCAGCATCTAAGGAAACACTCTGTAGGTGAAGCAAGCCATTTAAAAGCCCAAAGACCACTATGAAATACTTCACTATTCATCCAAGGTTCATCAAAGTTTTCAAACTAAAAGTAATGACAGCTGAGGCAGTTAAATTACATGCTCCACGAGTTAGGACTGCCATTCCTATTGGGGCTGGGGAAGAGAAAGTAATTTCACAACACAAATCTTCAGCAGTACTGTAATGCCTGAGGACTTAAATCCACTTTTGTTTGGCTGACTCAAATTACTTCATGTTGGAGTCTAGGCGAGGCAAGGCAAGGCAAGGCAAGGCAAGGCAAAGCAAGTTTATTTGTATGGCACCTTTCCACAACAAGACAATTCCAAGTGCCTTACATGAGACATAAAAAGAAAAGAAATAGAAGGTAATATAAAAAAGAGACAAAGTTAAATAGGTTTAAAAAGAAAACAAAGTAAAATAAAGTAGGAGATAAAAATAGCCCCAAGTCCAGGGCAAACAGAGAGTTGGACCATCTCATGTTTAAACAAATGTTTAGTTTTCAGTAAGCAGATTTGTTCCACACAATCTGAGAAGTCTAAATGATTCACATCTTAGCAGCAGATCAGAGATGTATTTTGTCCCTTAAATATTCAGTGTTACATAAAATAAGGTGGTGGTATCTTCTGTATTTTAAAGTCAAATATTTGACACAGAGGAAGGCAGTGTAAAGATCTTAGAAGTGGCGTGATGATAATAATTATCTGCTGGTCTTTTTAGACACCTGTAAAGACAGCATCACAGTAGTTGAGCCTGAAAATAAATGCATGAACAAGTTTCCTAAATCCTGCTGAGACATAAATCCTTTCATTCTTGATATGTTATTCGGACTGATTTCTGTTGCTGTTCAGGTTCTGAGCCTACGACTGGTTTGTGATGTTGTAACAATTGACAGCTGAGCACTGTCTTTTAACTATTTTTCTTTGGATCCAAAACCAGTTATTTCAGTTGTCTCTTTAATCAGAGAACATTTTGACCATTGATTTGTTAAATGCACCTACTCGTTATTTTACGGGAACATAGTCGACTGGTGATTTCAAAATAAATAGTGTGTCATCTGCATAATAATGATATCTTGTTGTTTTCCACAATCTGTGCTCAAGGGAGCAGGTAGATGTTGAACAGAAGAGGCCCAAGAATGGAGCTGTGGGGAACTCCACATCATTCAAATAGGATTTAAGCCAGTTTAGTACTGTGCCGGAAAGTGAAAGCAGAACTGAGAACTAATAATACTATGACTGAAACTTCTCCACTGTCTCTTTTTTATTCATGACCTTATTAAGAGAAGCGCTATGGTGTGATCCAAATCCTGACTGGAAAACATCAAACTAATTTGTTTAGGGCTAAAAACATGTTAAACAGTCTTTTCAGTGATTATACTTAAAAATATGAGGTTTGATATAGGCCTGTAATTGTTCATTAGTGAGTTGTCTAGATTCTTTTTTAAAATATCATCTTACTATCTGCATTTTTAGGGCCTTTGGGAAATATCCTGAGTAGAAAAATGTTGACTTTGCTGAAGATCTGATGCCTTGCAGTTAAAAACATTTTTAAGAAGCCCGTGGGGAGAACATCACAGACTTCAGATGCTGCAATTTCTTTAACAACATTAACACCTATACCTAATATATGATTGTATGACATAGTAGACCGAAGTACATGGACTGTTGAAGGTAAAGGTTAAGCAATAATGTCAGAAGACTACGTTTACATGTCTACTTTCTCAATTAAAAATGAAAAGTTTCTTTTATAGATGTCATAATGAACCTCAAGGTTTGTTTATCACCACCTGAGATCAGTCTCCTTCAGTCTCTTCTATTAATTTTTACCAGTATGGAATTTCTCCCTGCTGCTCTTTCTTTGCAGCAGACTACCTTAACCTCAGCTGGGGCAAAGGCATCAATAACGTTTGTAATTTTAGAACTGAAATTATCTACAAGATCAGTGACTGAGACCCAGAGGAGGAGAGGACAGGAAGGGAAGAGAAAGCCTCAATAATTCACTGTTGTCTTCAGTAATAGTTCAATTTGTGTAACTCTGACTCAATATTTGTGTGCACAGAGATAATTACCTCAAAGAAAACACGGGAATCATCAGACAGAGCAACATCGGTCCCCACTGGCTTGTCAGGGGGGGTTGACTCGAGAAACTGCTGTACTGTTGGCTTGGTCTAATCAAGGTTCAGTCCAATACATAAAATCAAGACTGAGCTTGATAATTATATCACAAATTAAAAATGATTTGCCTGCCAAATCTAAGAAGCACTTACAGGTGGTGGGAGATTTGTGCAGAAAACGACATGACATCGCTGAGCTTCATCGACACTTATAGCTGCTTTCAGAACGTATTTGTGCAGTTACGGTGATTTTTCTGTGATATGATTCAGCTTAAGTAGTAGGGTTTACGTGGACTGAATGCATGGTCACGACTGCTCTGCTCCCAGGAAGTCACTTTTTGCCATCAACAGGGAGTTGCTTATTAAGCAAACCCAGCTAAGCTACCGTGTGATGTTTCCTGTGTAGCGAGCAGATCAGTCAAATCAATCAGCAAGTTGATACCCATGAAGTGATGTGAAAGAGGATTGTATTTCGTCCTTTCCACAGAGATTGTTTACCTGCATGCAAGAAAACCTGACTGGTCGATACTACTTGACAAGACACTCAACAAGCTACGCTTTGTCAAACTAACGTTTTAGATTTCCGCTCTACACACCTTTAAAAAATTATTTAACAATATTATTGTATCTTTTCTTCCCATTTTGGCTTTAAGTTTGGGTCTACATCAGATCATTTACAGATGTCCAGTATTCACTCTCTGGAGTTTGCTAATGTCTGCATGGGTCCTCTACTCTCCAAATATTTTGGCTTCCACGCACAGCACAAAGACATGCAGCTAAGAAGCGTAAATGATCGTTTGTCTGTATGTGTCAGGCCTGTGATGAGCTGGCAACTTGTCCAGGGTGCACCCTGCCTCTCACCCGGCAGGGTCAGCTGGCATCGGCTCCAACCTCCACACACCCTGATGGATGCTCCACTATGTTCACCATGTAGTCACTAACGTGTCTGCTACTTTGTACTGAACAGGTCAGTTTTCAGCGCTTTTACATGTAAACTTCTGTTGACAGTGGACCAAGATAGAAAAATTGTTGGCGTCAAACCAAAAAACTAAGCTGAAAGACACTAAAATGCTTTGCAGAGCTGGGTGATTAGTCTCAGTGCCCCTTTGACATCACATATTTAAATATGATCCATTGTTGATCTAAAATTTTAATAGCAGCTATTTTATGATGTTCAAAGTGCTCAGAGAAATAAAAATTTGAGCATTTACAATTTCAGAACTGGGCAGATTATATCTACTGAGGAAGATTTTGTCAGCTTCAGTTTTACCGTTTTAAAAATAAACTTTTAATCCTAAAATCCGAAATGATATCCAATGAATATCCAAGCGCTGCAAGCGTTCAACTTAAATTGGCTCAGGAAAAGATAGCCAAGAACATGCACACACACTCAGCCAGACTCCAGTACCACCACCCTCTCATTTCTCCACGCAGTCCACAGGTGTTGGGGGGAAGCAAATGAAAGTTGGCGTATCCAATCATGGCCTGACGTCAGGGTGCCACCCCTCCTGGTGCTGAGCCCGCTGACAGAGCGAGCCATCTGGGCAGCAGAGAGCCAACGACAGGCCCATCCATCCCTGTGCCCTGCCCTCTGGGCCTGAAGCCAGCAAGACAGACTGGGAGAGCTGGCGGGGATCGGCGTTCCTCGCTCGCTTGCCAAACTGGATCAGTTTTTGATGATTCTAGCATTCAGTGGGGTCAAAAATGTGCATGATTCACTTTATTTAATGCAACGGGTTCGTTTCGGCCACAAAGTCTGGTCACAGATGTATCCCAACTGTTCCATTAAGATAATAAAAACCTCATATTCTCACATAAATGTGTGCTTTGTCACTGTCTGTTACTAGATGATTTAAAATAGTTATGATTTGTCAATACACTTTTTGACGGGCCAGTGATCTCTGGTAAATGCAGCATCAAAACTCATTAAAACCAGCATAGAAACAAGATTACCCAACATTTTCCTCTGATCCCATCATACCCAATAATGGAGGGGTAAAGCAGCATTGATAGCAATGAAAAACTTAGAGGGGAGATTAGACACCCTTCGGCTAGGTTAATCATGGTTGACAGGAAAGTACGTGCACATAACTTAGTGAGTTCAGTACAATAATTGAGAGGTTGAGGGCGGGTGTGATGAGATAATTAAAATTCTAATTGTCTTCCTGCTTGAACTAAAAGTTTCCCTCACTTGAATTCCAGAGAAAAGTTTTTAGTTAAAATGTTGCACTTGAAGTCATCCAGAGAGTATGCTAAAGAGGTGACGTGTTTAACGATCATAGTTTTCCACATCTAAAGGTGACTCACTTTTTGATCCTTCAAAGCCAAGGTCTGTTTTTCGAGCTTTGAACTTGCCCATCCATCAAACATGGCTCTGTGGAGGGCAGTCAGTTGGTCAGTTGCTCCACTGGAGACATATCTCTACAACGACTGCATTCACGATCCCCAGAGGATGAATCCCAATTGTTTTGATGACAGTTGCCTGACAGTTGTCTTGGGCCACCAGCTTTGGAAGGATGTTAATGACCTCAGGATAAACTCCCTTTAGAGACTTTTCATCTAGCACCATTATCAGGACCCAGTACTTGAATTTATGACCAAATATTCTTTTAAAAAACCTTAATGCTAATTAGCAAATATTAGCGTGCTAATATTAATATTATATTAGCATGCTATAAACTAACTAAACTAACTCCTTTATTATTTCTATAAAACTGAGGTCTGATACTGTGAGGCTGTTGCATTTATGTCATATCAGATTTACTGTAAGTCTAACTCCTGAGGGAAACTCTGCTTTTTTATAAAAGCTTAGATATCAATCAATTTGGCACCACTAATATGGAAGTGCCTGAAAACCAAAGAGATATAGAGACCTTACATCAGCCAAAGTCTGTATGTCAAGATGATTAAACCCTAATTTATACAACATAATTAACATAGTGCTGTTTTGTCAGTTTGAGGGTTAAAACACTGAGCTCTCCAGTGACGTGGATGCCTGTAAGTCAAACGGTAAATATGGGAATTGTTCCCATCTCCAGCCCATATGACGCACCATAGAGTAGCAGAAACGGGAAGTGAGCCACGCTGTGTGTCTGCAACAGTCAAATCCTCGAGGTGTCTGTACGCCAGCAAAACAGGAAGAGATACTGTTTAGTGTACAATAACCTGAACTTGGGAGTAGAGTCAGATGTGCTTGAGAAAAAGATGTGAAAAGTTGTGCAGTAGTTGCGCGTACGTGTCCTATTATAAAAAGATGACGGGCATTACTCTGCAGATACTGTTGCCGCTGTCTGCTGTTTGAGCAGACAAAGTGGTGGATATGTTCAAGGTTTTTTTTTTTGTTCACTTAGTCAGATAAGGAACAGAAGGCTCTCTGTGACATTTACCCACAATACTGTTGTTCACACCACCACCAACCGGACTCCCACTCTCTGAAAGTGAAGATGGAAGATTGTTTCAACAGTTTGTTTGGACATAGAACACAACCTCCCCAACAACTAACCACCTGCTGACTAAAAATGGGCGAATGCTGTTATTTACCAGCACACAGGATGTGAACGTAGTGGCTGAGAGGTGGAGAGAGACAGGAGTGGTTCATCAGGACAACAAGGAACACCTGCGCCCACCTAGCCACACAGCATCCTGTGTGTGTGTGTGTGTGTGCAAAGGAAAGCTATGTTTGTTAGGAAGCAGCCAGGATCTATCGACGATAAATGGTACATACTGAGGCTTAAGTCAAATATATCTATTAATCTGAACGCCAGAAATCAATAATAATCATCAAAATGTGCAGGTGATCATGAACCAGAACTATTCTTGGCTCTTTAAAACTCATGTTGCGCCAGTACGCAACAGTTTTGCGTCATTTGTGTCCATCTGAGGTGTAAACTTTGACGTGGTCTCCTGCAATTCCTGTGATCACAACACCGCAGCTATATGTTAAAGTTAGCTCAGTTGCTAGGAAGGCCACCTACTGAAGAGCTACCGGAGCCATGTTAAAGATGTCAGCACTTTCACACATAACAGTATTTAACTGAAGATAAACAAAGGAAGCTTTTAGGAGGTTATTTTTGCTCATATATAGACGCGCTCGTGTTCCATTGTGAAAAAGTAAACTCTTAACTTCTAATGAGACATTGCTTTGTTTGGGTAAAACACTAATTGCCTCCTTCAGTGTCTGATGTGATTTTGAAGCATATGGATGTATTTAATGTAAACCTGAGGAGATGGTTATTTTCTTACAGGATTTTTATGTAAGACCGTCTGTTCCGGGGGTCGTATCCATCTTTAGCCCACTTACTGTTTGCTTTATTTAAGTCAGCTCACTTTTAAGAAGATCAGCACTTTCTTGATCTGGCCTCAATACGCTCTCATTACCTTTTTTTAGTTTTCTGCCTGACTCGCATTTAATCTTGACGATTGTTCGATCTCCTTCCAATTGTCGTAATGTCTCTCTAATGAACTTATGATGCTTCTCACCATATTCAAAATTTTATGTTACAGTCACTGACTGTTAGTACTTCAATAAAAGTGTCTTCAGATATTGTTCCCTAAGGGGTTTCGAACAATCTTTCTCTCCTGCTGTTTAATCCCATGTTCTAAATCTTGTAGTTTAGCTTTGATGCTTTTTTAAAACTTGTATAATAGTGTATTATTGTAAAAAGATTTTTTTGATTTTCTGCTCTTGATGCGTGTGAAATAGCAGCGGCGTCTTCCAAGGTGTGGTTCATGTTATTGAGTCAACAAATACACATTATGGTATTAGAGTAGTTTCATACTTTAAAGTGTCAAATAAAATAAAAATCTATTGGACAGATATTCCCAAATTCCCCTTCCAGTGTGGTATTATCTCTTATTAAGCCACAAAATGTTAAGTCAAGATCATATAAGTAGTTTTTGTCCCTTGGTCCCAGAAGAAGGGTTGCATCATTAATCAGAAACAGCATGTTATTGCCTATTTCCTGCAGAGTTAGGTATATTTCACATCATATGGTAGTAGTATGGTAATATATGCCCACTGAGTTTGAAAGTTCAGAGTTCCTGCAGGCCAACTCCAACCAACTTTTAGTTTCTTTGAGCCAGCACAGCAATTTATAGTGTGGCGTAGCGGCCATTTCCTACTGTCATCACAACACTCTCCCCTCACTGCTGCGTCGCTTCTATAAGACCCCCAAGGAGCAAAACAGCTGAACAGAAGCGAATACGTCTCTAAACCTCCTGCTATCCCCCTGAGAGGAGACTGCACACACATAAACACACACTTTTTCTCTCTCTAGTGCATGTACACACACACACACACTCCCAGACATTTGTATGCATACATGTGAAAGCTACAAATAAATACACAGTGATTCTGGCAAATATAATATTTCCTTCTTCATCGTACGTAAACACTCACGTACACTCAGAGTTTAAAGGTAGGTTGACATTTTGCTTTCCTGCCTGTCAGTCAGCGTTCCCCCTCACAAGTCTTAGCTTGCTTTAGCACATGATGACCCATCTGTATGCCATTACTGTGGATTTCGACACTAATGGAGCCATTTCACCAAGCAATAAACTGTGGGGGAACATTAGCACCCAAGATGCTGGCTAACAACACACTAAACTGACGGGTGCTGACGTGCTGCGCATTGCTGAAAGCATCTCGGCGCTGAGACGAGGCGAGGCAACAGTCATTCTAAATATTAATGTTCAAGTTTCTCAGGAAAGAATGGAAAGAAGATGAAAACCCAGGCTTAGAGTACGCACGAAACTCTATCGCGCTCATCAACTATAGTGATGCGGAACCTCACTCAACAGGAACTTGAGTGGAAAACATGAAGGGTACACGGGATAAACGGGATATGCATTGCTTTTCCATGCACTTGCACACATTTGACATGCACTTACATGCATTTAAATAATACATTACAAAACACGAAGCATGTACATGTTACTCTTACTTTTGATTTGTAAGAATACAGCTGCAGTCTGCTATTCTGTGAGAGATTTTAATTTACTATGCTTTCAAACAACTACTACACAGTGTCTGAAAAGCCTCATTCTAATTTGGTAAACAATAATATACCACTTAGTCATAGAACAATAGGCCACTGCAAGCATTTCTTCATTGTATATTACACTCTAAATTACTTATGGGTGAAATCATGCACAAAATCATGTATGAAACCAAAAATACTTCTTGCCAGGCTTCAACCTGCGAGCTTTTGTCAGAATACAGTGATTACAGACCAATCAGTGTCCTATGAGGACGTAGTGGCAGATAGGGCAAAAGTTTGACTGTTGATGGTTGAAGTTTGCCCATGACAGACAGTGAGAGATGAATGGTTCAATTACCTGGTCTGTAATTTTTTATTTTTTTTTAAAGTGCCTGCCCTTTTCCGTCGTTTCTTTCACACATGGCTCCAGATAAAAAGAACATCCGCTGCAGTCAGATTAGAAACCTTGACAGTTAGTACAAGAAGAGTATTCTCTATTGTCAACTTTACCATGTAGAGAATATAGCAAAGGTGTCAGTATGCCTCAATTTAAGCAAAAAAATTAAAGGTCGAATAGTGTCTGAAACCCCAACATCTTTATGAATGGTAAGGTGAGAAACTAAGCACTCTCTCTCAAGCTCTTTTCCTACAGAAATACTTAAGTCACTTTCCATCTGTGTAAACAAGTGCAACACCATGAATGCCTTCAAGGAAAGATTGTCAGAAAATTGTGAGCCCTTTTCTGTAGTTATTGTATTTGGCCCTTCTCTATGATGACAGGCTTTTTCCGCTTTGAGCGTTGCGGCACAGAACACCTACAAGCACTTTTGATTTCAGACACAGACAACACATCGACTCGGTTTCAAGGATGCTGACACCTAAAACACAACTACGAGTATGTGAACCAACAACGAGTGCTGTAATTCTTCTGATGAGGACCCACACCGACTCTCTCTGATTCTGGAAAAGGTGGCAAGGTAAACAAATCCTCGTCAACAGAGTGCAGTTATCTGCATCTCTTTTTCATTCTGAGGGTTGAGACCAAGTCAAGACCAGCTACCTCCTGGTAGCTATTTAGGTAGCTAATGTGCTTAATATTTGCCAAATATCTATCGGTATCTCTGGGTTCCAACCATCTCAGTAAGCAATGCATTGCAGAATTTACTTACTGCTGTGTGTCTGTGTTTTGAACACCATTTTGCAGACGAACTCTTTGGGGTTTAGGTCGCCAACTTATACGACAGAAGATTTGGCTGACACCGCCTTTTAGACAGCCACAGCTTCGTCTCCAGACTCCATCATTCACTTTCTTGGAGTGCTCGTGATGGGGGCGTGGAGGAGTGATGGCTGATTTGAAGCAGGAAATTTTATGTCCAATCACTGTAATGATGTTAAGGAATAAATCAGACAATGTATAATTTAGCGATATCCCTGCAGTTGTGGTCTCAAAAAATATCCTGAGTCCTTCTGGTCTGAGACCGAGGTAAGACCAAGTAAAAATTCAGTTGATTGCAACACTAGACATCCTTTAAAGAGTGAAACTTAAGTTCCACAACACTGCATGTAGTCCATGTACTCATAAGAACATGGTCCTCACAAGGGTCCAAATACACACACGTCCCCATAAAGATACACAGACAAACCCTCCTTATTTACCCTACTTCATTAATCTAAAATGATACCTCCAGATTTCCCTTTATGTGTTTATGGCTGCGATTGCATGCCTTAAACATGTTGACATTCAAATTTAATCCATCCGTGTAATTAGCCAGGCCCCACCACCATAAGCAAAAATAGAGACCGAGTGATTAAAATAGGAAAATCCAATCAAACATGCTTCTTATGACAGTGGACGTTTACTGATGAGGTGGCGGCTCCACATATAGGATATAATACAGTAACAATTACCCTCTCACATACTGTCAAACACACACACACACACGGACACATACACTGTTACACAAGCATATTTTGGCAAATACTTACACACATGCACTACAACAACAATACTAATTAATCCAGATATCTTTTCCCACACAGGATATCCTTGGCTTTCATCCCCTCCTCAATTAGATTGAACTTCCTACTGTTGTATTAGTGTTTGGATTAGAAGGAATTATGGAGGAACGCTAATGTTTAAAATCCTCCTTTGCCTTTGACTTAGTGCATCAGACGCTTGACAGCTATCTGGCTCTTATAAGCAGAAGTGTGCATATCTTTGTGTGCGTGTACCTGAACTAGTGTTTATGCTACGCGCACGTGTTCACTAAACCTTGGCTACGTGCTAGCATCTCCAATGACTCCCAGTAAATACACTGGCTTCATCCAGACCTTACATAACTTTCCCAGCTGCCCTTTTTTTCCCGTACTCATGAGCTGAAATGGGTCAAAAGGATAGGAATGGATTCTTTAGATGTTTTCTGTGAACTTTGACCAGGTCTTTCATCTCCTCTGGGACTCTGACAACAAAGACCTAATCTTGAGTCCTGATAATCACATAAAACACTGCGTACCAGCCTACCACCTGACTTTCTCTCTAGTTAGCTAGTTAGCCTAGCTGACCTGAATTCAAATCAGCCACACATTGCAAGTCTCTACCAAGCCTGCTGAACCCAAGGTGACTCGATAGCCATGAATTAAAGATAAAATTAAAGGTACAGTGTGTAATGTTTAGCGGCATCTGGTAGTGAGATTGCAGATTGCAATCAACTCAACCAAACCGCACGCTTAACCCTCCCATTCCAAGTGTGTAGAATAAGCTAGGGTGGCCTAAAAAGGTCATCACTAAAACCGCACGAGTAGCCTGTTGAGACTATTGAGGTGAAAACAGCAAATGTCATTGTTAGTTGTTCATCACTGCATCACTGCAAAACTTCAACCTTTAAATATAAAAGTATTCCTGATAGCACTCATTGTTGATCCCCTTTTATATAGTGTGATACACTGATTGATATATAGATGGTAGATGGTAGATAGATTTATTAAATTTGCGACTACACACTCACACAGGTCCTTTTAGTTGTTCTGGCTGATTAGACTTAGGTACGACTATTCTGGGAACTGAACTCATCAGACTCCTGTAAACAAACTGTATGTTGTCCTTTTCATGGCAGACATTTTGGCTTGTCATCGCAAGAAAAGCGCAGGTGTAACTAATAATATTAATGATGACTTCATATTATTCACGACTGTCATTAAACCACGCAAGTGAGCCAACGTGCTCCAGGGCCAGGAAGTGGAGGAATGCTCTCCTAATCTCGACACATACTGTAAAGAAACACAGTCATTATTAATGTTATTAGTCACACCTGGTCTAGATGAATCCAGATGTCATTAATGAAAAGGATGTATTGAGTTTTTTTGTGTAAATGACGTGTATTTGTCACCTGTTTTTCATGCCAAAATGTCTGCACCTGCAAAGACAAAAGCTAAACAGTAATTTAAAGGATGTTTGTACTTTATTTCAATACATACTTCTAATTCAAGGCTTTGGTAATCTTTGACAGATTCTTGTGACAATGCAGACCTTTATAACACGTGGAGCTGAAATGGAGGATGCTAAGCTTGTAGCAAAGCCACATGGGGTGTTTAGCTGTCAGTGAAACCAGCAGATGATGTAATTGTATGACTTTAAATGCATATTGCTTTGTGAGTAAAGAGGGCGAGCTTGAATTCAAAGTCGAAGAAAATGTGGCCTTCAACTTTAAAATGTCACAACAGCTGTGAGCAGCACCATGTTATTTTGTCGGACAATTACCAAGGGCACTTCCAGAGAAACTGGCTATACGTGAACATGACCTGCTTTGAAGTGGACGTTTTAGTCTCGTCTGGCAGTCCATTAGCTGCTGTGAGGACAGCATTTCATGCTAACAAGAACTAGCCTGGTCCTTGGTTAGAAGTTCATTTTTAGACATAAAGAAATACATAGTGAATTCTTCACCTGCGATAAAAGATAGATGCCAATTGGTGGATGATCAAGGACATGAGCGACAGGTGTGCAGGAGCACTGGGAGAATTTAAAACAGTGGCCAAACAGGAAGCACAGGAGGGAAGCACGGGGGGGAACCAGCACTGGAGCGCCCGCAAGGGCCAGCCCAGCTGAAAAGAGACCCTACTGAAGCGCAGCAGTCGGTGTCCACCGGCTTGTCACTCCAGCCAGGAAATAAGTGAGTACCATTCTAAGACTGGAGTGGCAGACACCGGGGGGGCAGCTTCAGGGCCAGGTGGAGGTGAGGGAAAGGGCTAGCTGGTGTGCCCCGGTGTGAAGACTGGTGTGAAGACTGATTGTTGCTGAGTTCTCTGGACAGAACGATAGCCTCTTGCTATCAAGCTCCCAAGGACTGCAGGAGGAGGCAGAAGTGTGATGGTGCAAACATGTCCAGCTGAGATAGAGGAGAGTGATACAGCTCCCTGCTTCAAGGCAACACATTCAATATTGTAGCCTTCAGTTCCCTTAATGTTAAGATGATGTTAATGTGAAAACATAAACGCCACCACCAAGGTTTTACATTCAACTTGAGCACTCTTTCAGCCTCCACACCCTCCTCCGCGCCACAGTGAGACTCACCTCTCCAGGACATCGCTGGTAGAGATCAAATCAGCCTTTGAGCTGCCTTGATCTCTGCTTCTCTCCTTTGGTTCTCACTTGTTCTTCATCGCATCTCTATCTCTGGTCTGGGAAGTGCAGCATTGTGGATTTGAGGTCTGCCGGTCGATAACGGGCCTCAGATCCGCCAGGATTTACGGGTTTATTGGTTCACAGACGCAGGAAATGTGTGTCCGCAACATCAAACAGAACGCCTAGTTTCCATGGCGTGTGCTGGGGAGAAAATACCATGAAAGAAGTTGCAGTTCTCCCCATGATCGCTCATGAGAGGGATATGCTAATGGACCCTGAAAACTCTGCATGCGAGTCCCTCTGCAGGGTGGGTATTTCTCTGTTCACGTCTGCTTCCACATCTCACAAACACATTAAAACCTTCTTCTCTTCATCTTTTTCTGATATTCTCAACAAACCTCGTGTTACTTCCGTTGCCTCTCTCTCTCTCTCTCACACACACACACGCACAAAGCAGTCAATCCCTCTAATGCATCACTGACATCCACTCCAGCCTGTAACATGTCTTCCCCTGTCACCTACTGACACCATCCTCTAAACCTCCAGTCTGCCAGCCGCCTTGAATTATTCATCTAATATGCCCATTTGACAAAGCCAGCCGTTGTGCTGGTTCGCCGAACATTACAGGGGAGAAAGATTTGTTTATCTGTCTCACTCTTTCACTTCCTGTTATTGTCCCCCCCCGCGCCCCCCGGCTCTCCCCTCTGTTCCTCTTTTTCATTTTTCCTCACAAACGCCACATATCGTCCTCTTTATTGGCATCCGCTGTCACGGCGATTCGCTAAAGCAGACGTGACGGGCGGCGAGCCTCGTTCGGGCCCCTTTATAAAAGCCATACATTTGCTCCAGTGGAAGTTTTTCATCTCTTTAGCGTGCCGTGTCTTGAGAGTGCTTTTTCCTTCGCTGCAGTGATGTTTATTCTCTTGTTTTGTCGTTGATAATATATGCAAATTGCAGCGCTTGGAAGAGAAAAAAAATGTAGATCGCTTTGCTTTTGGTAATCAGCTCCCACCATTACACAAACAAAGAAATGACTTCTTTGTGTGTCATTGTAGTTGAGCGTTACAGGGGCTGCTTGACTGGTGCTGCTTGACCCAGCTCTGAGTACCAAAATGCTCCTCTCTCTCATCCATATTTCAGTGCACCGAGGGTGTTCTGTAATAATCTCACATGTAGCGGCACCACTCTGCCATTTCCAAGCACCATAATCTTTAGTCACATTCCACTAAGGTGCTGAAGTGACAAGGGTCATGACAACCTGAAATACTATACATGTAGAGCCTGCAGCAGCCATCTTCTGTGCTGCTGGAGTGCTTTCATATCCGCTGAACCTCGCCTCTGATGGCACAGTTTTCTAAATTTGTGACTGCTCGTAGCACTAAAAGGCTTTCAGTGAATCACACTTTTGGGGGAGTCAGTTGCTTCAATCTGAGGTGCAGCTAAAGAGTTTTTGGCCCAGCACTTTAATTATGGACAGACTAGACTAGAGCATCTGATATATTTTTTAAAAGTGCTCCATGAAGGTTTGAATTATTAGGTTATTCGTTTCACATTCAAAATCTAAAAAACTTTCCAAAAGCCAAAACAAAAAATTTGCATTTTGCTATTTTTTATTTTTTATTCAGGGCTGCCTTTGTTGGCAGGCTTTGGTGTTGGGATTGGATTTAGTCTGAACCTTAATGGAATAACAAATCTGGGTTGAGGGAAGAAATAAACAAGGGGTGCTGTGGCCTCTTACCTGTTGAATAGCACTGATGTATGAAAGGATTTTCATTTTTAAATGGCTTTGGCTAAGTAACACTGGTTACATGTTGAAAATACGGTTGTGGAAATATCATTGAATGAAGTTTAGAACATAAAACACACTGTAAATCAACAAATCGTGGGGCGGCACAGTGGTGCATTGGTTCCTGGTTTGACCCCAGGCTGGGGCCTTTCTGTGTGGAGTTTGCAGGTTCTTCCCATGTAAGCCTTGGTTCTTTTCAGATACTCTGGCTAACTTCCACGTTACAAAAAAATCGGTGACTCTGAACTGTACCCTCCATCTCGCTCCAGCTGAGATAGACTCCAGCCCCCTGCAACTTGGTAAGGACAAACGGGTACAGGATGAATCACCAAATCAAAACAAACAAACCTCTGCTACATTAAAGTCCTTGTAAAGTCAGAATAAATATGTCTTTTGAGTTTGTCAGACCAAAGAAGAGAGAAATTCAAATTTCAATGATTAAAAATATCCACAAGTTTATGAAATTAGGCATCAAAATCCATCAGAATGAGCAGTATCCTCAGCTCTGGGACTGTGAGGTTGCGTCCACTGCAGATACTAAAGCCACGCCCACTCATGGGAGCATTTGGGACCTCTGATGTGAGTAATTGCACTTAAATTCTGCGGCTGAAATTTCAGTTTTACAATTTCGTGTGTGTAGCAACCGATTTCTACTGACGACAGAGCCAGAAATCATTAACTGCAAGTCGGTTTAGAATCAGAAACGAACAAATAATGTTGCCCGGGTTTAAGCACTGAGCAGAATTTTCACATCCACAATGTTGCGGTTGGACAAAAACGTTTGTGTTCTCTTTTCCAAAAGCTGTAATAACCAATTTCAAACTAATGTTCCACGCTAGTGTAGAAATGCTCCCACATTTACAAGGGATAATTCAATCCATCGAAGATCATTTGTGTACTTTCACTGTCAGGGAAGGCATTCATTTTTATCCTGCCACCACACTGATAGTGCCGAAGCTAGAGTGCAGATTCATTTAGGGTTTGATATTTGGGGAGATACACTCGTTTGTTTTCTTGCTGTGAGTAAGATGAGAATATTTATCACTTCATTAGTTTCATTAGTTAGCATTAGTTTCAATTCTTGTGTACATTAAATGAAGCCAGGGCTAAACAAGAGGTAACCTCCGTGGCTGTGAAGTGAATCCAATGCAGAAGTGCCAAAAACTGCAGTTCCTTGAGTGTCCACTTGAGGCTGGCTACAGACCCAGTCAATAACCATCCGCGCCCATTTTTAAAATGTCCAACTTTAGCAGAAATAAACATGTTTACAGTCGGCTACAAAGAATTTGACATAAAGACCAGAGAGTGGACATCTTCTAATGTAACTCTGAAGAAGCAGGCCCGTACGTATATTTTCTAAATGTCAGGACATTCCTTTAAAGAGTGTGCTCGTGTGTGTGTGTGTTAACCTCCAGAGGCGTTGAGTTTGGCCCTTAGAGCCTAGTTGACTCTCAGGCTTAGCCCTCCATTTACAACAAAACCCTGCTGCTTCACTCTTTTCCTAATGAGGGCTGGAGGGATGTATCAGGCCTTTAGCTGTTTTCTCTCTCTCTCTCTCTCTCTCTCTCTCTCTCTCTCTCTCTCTCTCTCTCTCTCTCTCTCTCTCTCTCTCTCTCTCTCTCTCTCTCTCTCTCCCGCTCTCCCTCCTACACTGCAGTCAGGCGGACAGTGTTAAATATCTCATCTTATTTTATCCTCCAGCCTGCCATCAATTTCAAGCTGTTCTCCTCCCATTTACAATGTGCCACACTGTCCATGATATCAGGATGCACATCAGCTGCCAAACGTACATTTTTACTCATCTCGCTCGGTGCAAAGAGAGGCGGGTGAACAGTGTTCGCCGCAATCCCTCACGTGTGCCAGCCAACCCGAAGCTCCCTTTGTGGAAACATGCCGGTTCCTCCAAGCACATTTATGCACCATTTGATTCAATTTCATGTACCATAAAACTGTAATAATAGCAGAATCAATTATACCGTTCTTCCTCTCTCTTGTCAGCCCTAATGGTGTCGTGTTACCACTCCGTCCAAACCGCCTGCTTCATGTTTTCATCCTGACATGGAGCTGCTGATTGTCTCCCAGAAGAGGCTGGATGGACCCGATTGTTTTCACACACAGATCACCCCAGAGGTTGACTCGTCGGATGTGAGGACAAAGCGCTCCACTGCTCTCTATAGGCTTGTTCATGACAGTGCACTATTTTAATCCTCCAGGAGTCGAGCTTGTGTTTGTTCGCTCACTTGTCGACTTTTGTGTGTGTGTGTGTGTGTGTGTGTGTGTGTGTGTGTGTGTGTGTGTGTGTGTGTGTGTGCGTGTGTGTTTTCTTAGTACAGTCTGTCATTTGATGTGACAAATATGATGCCACTTGAGATGTAGAGTTGCATTGTTTTAAGCAATCAATGGACCCTTTTGACAAAACCACTGTGGGATGCTGTGTCAGATCTTTCTATTATGTTTCATCTCTTTAAAAAGATCAAATGAACCCCTGTAGTCAGCAAAAGTTTGGTCTTTACTTAGCTAATGAACCACTCTCATAATCACCAGAATGAACTAAATAACATAGTTCAACACAAGGCTATAAACGTGGCTGTAAGATGTGTGTGTGTGTCTGTGCGTTCTATATTTTGCTGCATTTTTTGGATTTTACACTTGAATCCATGTCATGTCGCTTCATCCCTTTCATATGGAGGCAGAGCCTCATTTTTCTTTTCATGCTTGGCTTCCTCCAGCTTTCCTCTCGCGTCTATCGAGTTATCAGTTTCTGTTCAAGGCACCTATAAACCTCCCAAGTAGCATTACGGTGTTGAGGCGAGGCAGCGTGGGCCCGGCATTGAGTCTTCTGCCTTCAGGGTCACCTTTGATGTTGGCTGGAGTGTCGGAGCTTTGTATCTTCCTTAGTCAGCGGGCCTGCAATTTATGAGAGATTTCACAGTGAGATCATATGGAAGAATGACTATAGGCTCAGAAATACAGGGCCAGATATGTTACACTACACTGCTTCGTATGTGGACCCCCAATGATATAGTAAGTAAAAGTGTCAATATAACAATGTGAAATTACTCCACTACAGGTGAAAGTCTTCTTTAAACTCTTATTTAATTAAAAGACCTGGAGTTCTTCTGTGGAAAGTATACGCAAAGTATTCTCTGTGAGTCTATTACAATATTTATATACATTATACATTTTTAGTAAATACTGATGCAAAAATGTAGAATTTAGCTGCTGTATCTGGCCAGATTGAGCTAGTTTTAATATACTGTGCAGTTTGGTCATTTCATCCACTGGTTCCCAACCGAGGAGTCGAGGAGCTTCAAAGGGTCACAAGATAAATCAAGACACAAATGTTTATTTATTTTCTGATTTCATATTTTGCTTGTTTGGGTTTCAGTTACTTCTTATAACTCAAACTATCCTGAGAACAAGAGAAGAAGAAGTGTTCTTTTGAAGGGGTCATAAGCTAAAGGAGTTGGTCATCGCCTCTTTATTTTATGAACTTATCATAGGATTTTTATGTAAAATCCTAAGAGTAAAAAGTTCAGTATTTCAGTCTAACATGTGGTGGAGCACAATATCCAAGTAAAGTAGCAGTACCTGAAACCTGTACATAAGTACAGTACTTGAGTAAATGTATTTAGTCACTTCCCACCAGTGAAGGTCAGCCATTGATGTTGAGCTTTGGCCATTAATTAACTCGGGCCACTAATTATATTCTACCATTTAAGACTTGCCATATTACTCTTCCCTCTGTTGTTGACAGAATTAATGAAATTCATTAGTGATGGAAGGTAGTCACTGAAATATGAGTTTTAATTTCTGCAACAGTCCTTCACCCCTCATTTATTCAAAATCAGGATATTAAAAGAAATTAGTTTTCCTGACAGGTCAAATCGACAGTGTTATCACGCACACACACACACACACACCAGTTTCCGGTGTCATTTGAAGGGTAGCACGAACTAACTTTGCAGAATAGGGGAAAGAAAGAACGTGCCGTCCATGTGTTGCTTGTGAATGAACGACAAATAATAAACATCCGATTCGAGCTTAAAGTCTCAAAAGCACGATGAGTCACGTCCGTGCCTCTGTGTAAGAAAAAAAAACCCCTGTGATTATGTGCGTGAGTGTGTGGTGTGTTGAAGGTGGTGGTGGCAGTGGGCTCAGCGTCGTCCCGCTCCTCTGCTGTCGTTCACGAGCACAGACCTATTCTGGTCCCCCTCGTCCTCCTCTCTTACGGCAGAGAAATGTAGGCTGACACAACAGAGTTTCACGACGCCCAGCTGGCAGGCTTTGTTATGCAAGCATATTACAGCTTTGTTCCTGTCGGTGCATTACAGGAATAATCCACCCGAAAACACGTTAATGCTGTCACCAAAACAGCTATTGGCGCTCTCTCCTGTATTCCTGGGGCCCATTTCTGTTGTTTGATAGTGTGCTTCTTATTGGTGCAGTTAACTGAAAGTGGTGTAGTGTTTTATTGCCGTTTTTTAGGAGTGATACTGTGATGCAGGTTATAACCAGACACGATACTAAAAAACTGACTAAACTAACTAAAATGTGGCGTTTGGTGGCAAAACACGGTCTGGTTGTTTGCTAAAAAAAAAGATCTTCTCCTTGTCAGGAAGTAAATGTCTCTAAAACAGAATTTAGACGCATCCTTTCACCACATTAATCATGTACATCCATCCATTTTCTGTAACCACTTATCAGGCTTGTAAGGGTTGGAGTCTTTCCCAGCTGGCACTGCGCTAGAGGCAGAGTACGCCCTGGACAAGTCGCCAGTTCATCACGGAGCTGACACACGGAGATGAACAACCAACAGACAGACGATTCACACTCACATTAACACCTATGACTATACAGTCACCAATTAACCAGTTAACAGGTTAATTGGTGACTGTATAGTCATGTATGTCTTTGGACTGTGGGAGAAGAACGGAGGATGGAAGCTCCACAAAGAAATGTCCCAGGAACCTTCTTGCTGTGAGGTGACAGTGCTAACCACTGCCCCACTGTGCACTGTGCTGCCCCAGTTATGCACATGTACAATTTTATTGCTGACCATTTTCCAAACTTTATGTCAGCATGTCCTGAAATCAACTTGAAACTGTTTAAATGCATTTTGAAAAGACAAACACACCATTTTATATTATATATGATGCATTCATGTGCCTATGGGAACATTCAGTACCAGTGAGTTGACTGTTGTCATTTTGAGAAATGAAAACTGGAGAAAGACAAATAAAAAGGAGCAACATGAATTCAGAACTGTTACTCTGTTCACTCTCAAATCTTAGGAAACACAAGAACACGAGAAACTTTCTTTTTTTATGTGAATGTGAAACGCTGATATGTACTAAGAGATGAAGGGAGAGCAAGACTGAAAACCTATTTGTGCAATACAGTTCATACTGAAGAATGTGATGTGAAAGAAATGACAGGTTTAAAGGTCCGGTGTGTCAGATTATGATAAATAAAAAATTAAAAAATTAAAAAACTGAATAGAATATACATACCTTCTTTTTCATTGGTGTATAATCACCTGAAAATAAGAATAAGCACTGCTACATGCCACTAAATCCGGCACACTGCTCCTTTAATATCCGTGTTTCCTGCTCTTGTCCTCCATGTCAGTAGATGGCGCTCCTCACCTTAAACGTCACTCTCCACCATGCGCTCGTTTGTTATTCGCGTCACGTGACCGGATGCGCGGTTTCAAAACATTGACGAGTAGCCGGGAGCAGTTCATCTGTGACTGTCTCTCAATGGTTTTTGTCTGCTTTTATACAACATTTTCGCGGGTATTGAGAGAAAACGTTTTGTATTTATCGGCCAGGAGCTCCGTGTGTGTGGCTCCGACATGGCGGGCCCGCTGCTGGAGTTCGAGACGGAGATGTTTCTGAGTCTTTTCGGCTCTGACGGGCTGCTGGTGGCGGCAGAGGGGATGGGGATAGACCGCATACTGCTGCAGTTCATGCGGGTTTACTCGGAGGAGGGCAGCCTGGTACTTCTGCTCAACACAACCACACCTGAACAGGTGAGGAACACGGAGCTAAGCGACGCTAACTTAACTTACACGACCCTTACGGATGCCTGATAACTTACTAGTTGCTAAGCAACCAGTGTGCTAAGGCTTATATGGACGTTTGTCAAGTTAACAACTCCCAGGTGTTTGTATGCTCCCCCCCAATCTCGATATCCAATCCCTGGGTGTTCACCTGTGTGTTCCTCCTGATGTTAATCACCATCTCCTTCGTCTTGCTGTGACGATGATGACGTCCTGTACTCCTGCTCCTTTTCCCTCTGATACATGTCAATGACACGATGACCGCATCATCAGAGAAGAAGTGTCAGTGTTGTGTCTGAAGTCTGATGTGTACAGGGTGAAGAGAAAAGGAGAAACCGCCGTACCTTGTTGGACCCCCATGCTGCAAATCACCACACCCGGCACACAGTGATAACAAGAACTGCAACGATTAGTCGCAGAAAAATAAATAGTAAAAAGCAATCAGTTATTTTTCACACAAAAATAGGAGAGGTGCTGTTTTTCAGCCTCTCAAATATGGAGATTTCATGCATTTTATATCATATTAAACTGAATCATACAAGATATTTAAAGACATCGCCTCAGACTTGGATATTTTTTACTATATTATGACATTTTAGACCAAATGATTAATCAGTTAATTAAAGAAAATAAGCAGCAGTGATATTCCAGTAGTATTCAGCAGTAATAATACGTTATTACGTGACTCCATGGTATTGAAGTTTTACAGACACCTCTTGCTGTGTGTACAGACACCAATATGTAAAGGCACTTGAAGCAGGCTGAACTAAATACTCGCATGTCGTCTGTCCTCAGGAGTATTTCACGGAGCAGCTGAGATTGGAGGGTGTGACCCACCTTCCCAGGACGGTCACCAGCGACGTCCAGAGCGCCGAGCGCTACAATGTTTACACACAGGGTGGAGTGCTGTTCGTCACCAGCAGGATCCTCGTGGTCGACTTCCTCACTGACCGCATCCCCGCCCATCTTATAACAGGTCAGGTGGCTAAATGTTTTGTTCCATATTCAGATGGTATCATAGTTAATAACAATTATTAGTCTCTGGTATTCTGTCTTTGTTTGTTGTTTGTTTACCTTTATTTTGGTCCTGTAATAATATGTCAGTTATCATTAAAACGTAATAAATGCTTTTTTAAACTGCCTTATTCAGGATTAATTATTGATATAATTAAGCTTTAACTCGATCAGTTGGCTGGGCCGAGTTAAAGGCAGGGCCATTTCAAAGCTAATAACATTCTAACATGTAAGCACAATAAATTAGCCAATACTTTAGATTAGAAACAGCTGTGAAACGCAGAAAAAATAAGGTTTTATAAACTTTAAGATTGTCTCATATATACTCTGAAATAAGCACTTAAAGGTAAGCATAAAGGTAAATGAGCTGTGTAATAAAACCACCAAAAAGAAGAGGTAGTTTCCCGTAAAGTCATGCAGTATTATTGCATTGCGTTATATTTTATAGATGTAACATCTTCTGTACCACCCCCTCAGGCATCCTGGTGTATCGTGCTCATAAAATCATCGAGTCATGTCAGGAAGCCTTCATCCTTCGTCTCTTCAGACAAAAGAACAAGACAGGCTTCATTAAAGCTTTCACTGACAAGGCCACAGCCTTCTCCTCGGGCTTCTGCCAGGTGGAGCGTGTGATGAGGAACCTCTTTGTTAAGAAGCTCTACCTGTGGCCAAGGTATGATGAAATGTAGTAGTACTTCGTCAAAGCGCGGGCCTGATTAAGAACATTAATCATCCTTCTTCACCTTTGTTCTGTTAATTCTTTCAACAGGTTTCAAGCATCCGTAAACACAGCACTGGACAGGCACAAGCCGGAGGTGGTGGAGCTCCATGTGTCATTGACGCCGGCGATGAGGGCCATCCAGAGCTCCATCCTGGATATCATGAGCGCCTGTCTGAAGGAGCTGAAACGTTACAACCCCACCCTCGAGGCCGAGGACCTCTCCCTGGAGAACACGCTAGGCAGCTCCTTCGACAAGGTCTGTCACTGTGTTAATGACAGAGATTAAGCTGATTTTAGTTTCTGAATTTTATATTAAGTTTACCTTTCCACTTCTGGCACAAACAGTATATGATTAATATATTGATTACTCATGCCTGATGTGATGGGAACAAGAAAAAAAACAAGCTGAAACCGTGGAATGAAATCAGTCTAGTAAATTTGGATCCAAAAGTGCTGTATTAATGACTTACACTGACACTGCAGTGCAGCTTGCATCCTTCTCTGTGGAAAAGTGGAAGAGAAATGATGGTGTCTTATTGATTTGTGCTTGGCAAAGTATTACAGGTAATACGTGCCAGATTAATTTTGAGTCAGATGATTTTTCTAATCATTCCAAAAAACGAAAGACCCCAGTAATACTAAAAAAAACTCTGAGGATAATCTGACTTATCTGTAGTTTGATGACTTGTATGTGAGTTGAATTTTCATTTTTAAGGTTTTGTTTTGACTTTCTCCCATCCAGACCATCCGTCACTACCTGGATCCCTTGTGGCACCAGCTGGGAGCAAAGACCAAAGCCCTGGTCCAGGACCTGAAAGTGCTGAGAGTTCTCCTGCTGTACCTCACCCAGTACGACTGTGTGACTTTCCTCAATCTGCTGGAGTCGCTGCGCTCCAGCCAAAAGATCTTTGGATCCAATTCAGGTAAACTGCATGCACTTAGCTGCACTTAGAAGAACTTTGGGTAAAAAAAAAACTTGATCTCTGTGATTATTCACCTTTATCCTTGTTTGATTTGCATGTACATGCTGTTGTAACCATCAGGGTGGTTGTTCCTCGACTCCAGTACCTCCATGTTTATGAATGCCAGAGGTAGAGTTTACCGCATCCCCGAGAGCAAGAAGAAACTCAAAGTGGGAGCGGAGGCAGAGAAACAGAAGTCATCCTCTGTCTTAGGTAACTGAGCAGTGAACAGATCTCTGACAATGTGACCTTCAGATTCATTCTCCGCTCACGTGTGTGTTAGTGTTGGAATTACTAAAGGCTCAGTGTATGTGTGTGTGTATGATTGTTTCAGAGTTGAAGCGGGAGATGGTGCTGGAGAAGAGCCCAAAGTGGGAGGCTCTGACTGAGGTACTGCAGGAGATTGAGAGGGAGAACAAGAGCTCTCAACATGAACCAGGTCAGAGCTCCGATCCATGAAAGTGTTTTAAAGGTCCAGCATATAAACAGTGTGTGTCATCTCTGTTCTATGAATAACCAAAAGGTGCTTCTGTTGTCCACTGACATGACCATAATCATTATATCATCATATATTAGTTCCTGTGTTTGAGTCCCAGTATCCACCATCACTGTGCCATCACTTGTGTCACTATTGGTTAAGTGGATATACGTACTAACTTTAGTGTGTGTGTGTTTGTATCTGTCTAACTGCCTAACACATCCTCCCCAGGTGCTGTGCTCATCTGTGCCAGTGATGACAGGACTTGTGCCCAGCTGCAGCAGTGCATCCGACACAGCCCCGAATGGATGCTCAACCGTCTGTACGCCCGCACGATCGGTAAACGGGACTCGGCTGCGGCCGCTGCCTTTGAACTGGACTCGCACAAAAAGGGCAAAGGCTGGCCTCAAAAGGGAGCCAAGGGGAAGGAGCCTGCGCAGAAAAAAACTACAAAGTCCACGAAGAGTAAGAAGAGGCCATCCCTGACCCTGACCCAGATGGTGGGGAAAGAGGAGACCGATGAAGCAGCGGTGACGGGCAGCACCGGAGACGAGGATGAACTGATGGGGGAGGAGGAAGAGGAGGAGGAAGAGCTGAAGCTGGATTTGTCATCAGACGCCTACTACGGTGTCCTAAAGGAACCACTCATTGTCATTCACCCGCTGAAGGGCCTCACTGATCCCCACAGCCTGACGCGGGTGCTGCACGAGGTGGAGCCCAGTTTCGTGGTGCTGTACGACGCTGAGCTCAGTTTCGTTCGCCAGCTGGAAATCTACAAAGCTAGCCGGCCTGGAAAAACACTTAGAGTTTATTTCCTCATCTACGGAGGCTCGACAGAAGAACAGAAGTACCTGACGGCGCTGTCTAAGGAAAAGAAAGCCTTTGAACACCTGATCAGGTTTGAACCATTTCTCTCTTCTCAAAGCATCTTGGGAGTATTTGCCAATGTTGTTATAGTGTCAGCTCTTCATTGATGGTCGTACGTGTGTTGCTCTGCAGGGAAAAGGCTACTATGGTCATCCCAGAGGAGAGGGAAGGGCGAGAAGACACCAACCTCGACCTTGCAAGAAATTTAGAGCCTGCCAATGCCACCACCAACACCCGCAAAGCAGGCATGTTTCTCCCGTTGTCTTTTTAAACGGTCTAGATTTGTTCTCTATTTTTTCATTTTCTTTAAATTTCCTGCAGATTCTTCTGTCTTCCCTTATAAAATGTCTCATTATTTTGTATTTTCATTTCCTGTCCAATAACCAGGAGGCCAGGAGCAGTCCAAAGAGCCCTCACGGGTCATTGTGGACATGCGTGAGTTCCGCAGCGAGCTGCCCTCCTTGCTGCACCGCCGCGGGCTCGACATCGAGCCCGTCACCTTAGAAGTCGGTGATTACATCCTGACCCCGGACACATGTGTTGAACGCAAGAGCGTCAGTGATCTGATTGGCTCATTGCAGAGCGGCCGCCTCTACACCCAGTGTCTGTCCATGACCCGCTACTACAAAAAACCAGTGCTCCTCATTGAGTTTGACCCAGCAAAACCGTTTTCCTTAATGGCCCGAACGGATTTCCGCCATGAAATATCATCTAATGATATTTCCTCAAAACTGACCTTACTCACCTTGCATTTCCCTCGGCTCCGTATACTCTGGTGCCCCTCCCCGCACAGCACAGCCGACCTCTTCCTGGATCTAAAGCAAGGTCGAGCCGAACCAGACGCTGCAGCAGCTCAGGCAGTCACAGCCGAGTCGGACACGGTGGCTGAATCGTCAGATCTCTACAACCCCGGACCTTATGACTTCCTGTTAAAAATGCCTGGGGTCAATACAAAAAACTACAGGGCTCTTATAAAAAATGCAGACAGCCTGGCAGATTTAGCCAAACTCAGCCAAGACAAGCTCGCAGAAATACTCGGGAATTCTAACAACGCTAAACTGCTGTATGAGTTTCTGCATAATGTCGCGGATGTTCCTGTTCCTGCGCAGAGGGCCAAACAGACATGATGACTGATGTTATGAATATATTTTTCCTTGCACCAGGATGAGTTTTGCATTGTGAAACTAATTGAAAATAGTGTTAATGTGGAAGGATGTAGACTGAATTCACACCTTACAGTATGAGACTTTGTCATCAGAAGTGAAGTGTGTTATTAATGTACAGAATGAACTGAAATAATGCTGGTTTTCCTATTGTATTTTGTAAACAAGTGGAACATTTCGTAGTTTTTTTTTAATAATAAAAAATGACATTAAATGTTTAATAACAGTTTTGTATGACCTTTGTTTCAAAATCAGACTTTACAGAACAGTTTTTTTTACACTGAGAACACTTTTGTCTCTCAATTTCCATTCACATATTTATCAAATCAGTGTTGGTGAGCACTTCCCATTTTCCAAGATAATCACTCCAAATTAAATTAAATTAAATTAAATTGTGGCAAATGAAGACACCGGTTTAACAGCATGACCGTGTTGTGGATGCGTTGTGTGTCTTGGACTGGTCACAGTAAAAGGCCACTCTAAAATATGCAGTCTTGTTTGTCTTGAAAGAAGACATGTAATCGGCCTTGAAGTATGGCTTTCCCATCCTACTCTGGCTCTGATTGGCTTATTTCAACAAAGGCAACAAGCAGTATCCAAATAAATGTTCACATTTGTCAATAAAAATTAAGAGAAACAAACCTTGTGTTTGCATAAAGAAGTCTCTGATCTTTTACTTCAACTTCAGCTTCTTTTTTTAAAAACTCTTTTATAAAAACAAATGTATTGCATTTTCTTTTTGAGGTACAGCACCCAGTATACATTCAATTTAATTTCTTATAGATTTTGATGTTATTTCCTGCCTTAGAAAGAGATTTCACAGTGAATGGATGATGATGCAACTCAAACCAGTGGTATTCAGAGGTATAAAAATTAAAAAGTTGATAGCACTTCATATATACTGTATATATAACCATCTTGCATTTATAATCCATTGCAGCATGTGTCTAAAATATTACACAAATACCAGTGCTTCATAATAGTACTTACAGTCCTGAGCAAACCTACCATATTCTAAGATATTCATAGTATAACTTACTTTCTAAAATAGTCCCTTCTCTTACTGAAATAGTGAACAGTTAATAGAAGCCATCCATCCCAGAGTATGCTGATGCTTAGTTTCTGATGTTCTCCTTTGGTATGAAACACTTTCCTGGCAGTGAACGTTCTCTCTGTAGAGAACACAAGAGGAATCTGGCTCTAATTTGTAGATTTGTCCTTTTACTTAAGATCTTCTTGAGTCGACTCCAAAAGAGAAGAATCAGACAGAAATGTGGACTCGGATCACTGTTTTGAAGACTTGCAGCTTGACTCGACATGAGTGGACATTTAACGGCATGTGCCGCTGATGCTGCAGATCACAACCAACTGAAAAACCAATTGCCTCCCTCTCCGCTTTCATGTATGCAGGAGAATCTATGGGTGCTGCAGCAAAATGCAAAATCTATCTGTCTAGATCAGTGTTTGGTTTGTCTGTTCTGGGCTACTGTAGATCCTAGATGGCGGTCCAACGGCAGACTCCATGGAAGAGGACCTGCTCAAATATAAGTCTCATTCTAAGGTAACAGCAGCATGACAACGTATGTATGAATATTTTATATTCATCATGACACAGTAGGTCTATGTTTAATTTCTGTGAAGAAAACCGATCGTAAATGTTATTGTAAAGGATTATTATTTAAGATATACAAAATATGTAAATAAATTTGATAAGATAATGGCACAGTGAAGACTCTATTCACAGAGCCTTCACTCTGCTTAACAGCCTTGTCCTGTATTCAAACAGTACGCAGTTAAAGGTCCAGTGTGTTAGATTTAAGGGGCTCTATTTACTCTATTTATAATGCATCCACCAGGCTGTAAACATGTTTATTTTTTTCTGCTGTGAAGTTGGATATTTTATTATGGGCACATATGGACACTGACCGACTTATGCAGCCTGCCTCAAGCCGTCGCTTGAGGAATTAACACTTTTTTAGATGGAGGTTGCTCAAAATTCATCCAAATGGCTCATTTGACACAAACTCCCTGCAGTTGCTGTTTTCAAACTCTCTGGGTGTATTGCACAGTTTGTCAGTTGGGCAGCTCTTTTATTGTTATGCATTAAATATAATATGATGTATCCACTGAATATGTCACTTAGTCAGAGGTCGTCAGTTGAGTCAGGGGTAGAAAAGGGGAAGAGGTCGGTACCCTGTGGGCCGGAGGACAGTCCCTATCCCTCCGCCACTCCCCCCAACTGTTCCTGTCGGACAGCGTCATTACGTCACTCTGCATCCGAACCTAGACCAGTCGCAGCCATTTTACTCGGCGAAATAAACTTCAATCTCGTAGCTAGAGGGAGAGAGAGAGATAAAAAAAACACAAAATACAGACGACGGCTCCGACGACATTAATGGATATCTCGCCGTGAGCCGGAGCTCGGACAGATTCGGCTTTCAAGTCTTCGCATTTCGGTAAGACCACACTCTCAGGGCGGCGCTGTCTTGTTTTTAGCATGTTAGCCCGTGTTAGCCGCACCGAGCTAACTGAGCGAAACTGTGAGGAGGTTGTTGTGAAGGGGCGTTCGTGATATGCAGACAGAGACAGGCAGACGAGGCTCGGTGAGACTACACGGCAGAGCATGGGCGACAGACACTTAACTGGAACTCATTTAAAATCTGTTTTTTTTCCCCAGCCGTGGCGGTGACGGCCACGCAGCCGCTTCGTCGTCCTTAATAATAGCCACTGTCTGCAACTCACTCACCTGTCAGATTTAAAGTAGCCAGCGGCGTTAGCTTATCCCACACCCACCCGCCTCCTCCACTGCTACAACATCAGCTGTGGTGGAGCGGACAGCCATGTCAGCCTGAGGGAGATATATCCATGCTGTTTAAAGTCTCTACTTGTCAAGTTAACATTTGTAAGTGTGGTGTATTTTTTATTTATTTTTTTTAATTTGAGCCATTTCCTCTTGAGCCAGGATGCTTCCCCCCCGGCCGAGTTGCTAGGACATGACATACAGTTTCATTGTGAGTTGGCAGCCCTGTTACACAAGTAATACTAACCAGGCACGCTGTGTAATGAGGGCCCTCTCCAATGCACAGACCCGATGATGTTATCTTACTCCCTTGCAATCGATTTAAGCGAGTCGGTGCTGCAGCAAATCCAAACAGGTCGCGGTCTGTGTGACTCATGCAGGCAGGATGTGGTGGTTTCAGAGGCGGGCCCCAGCCAGGCAGAGTCTGTCACTAAAAAAAGTGTGAATTGATAAGTGTTAACTTAAACATTATGCTTAAGCTTGGGCGGGGAAGTAATTATGCCAAGGCTGTATCCCGTGTCCCCTGTGTGTGTTTGGCTTATTACAGCCTCCCAGGGCCGTATTAGTTTGCATGATGACTGTGCGCTCACATATCTCTAGACTAGGATTTCCATGTCTCTCCGCGGGGTGTATTAGATGGAAATGTAGCGCAAATATTTTTGGATTTACGCGCTTCATTTGTGTCCACGTTTAGGTTTCAGAAAAGGTCTAACATCCCTTGTAAGGGTGATATTTTGTGTGTGTGTGTGTGGCAAAATCATACTCCACTGAGTTATTAAGGCTAACATGTTGGAGTTATCTACCCGCAGGAAAAGAGTGCCACCCTTTGCACCCAGGCTTTTACTTCTCTGCTTTACATAACCAGCCTGTGTTATCCTTGACCGCACGCAAACACTCTCTGTCGAAGTTCGACTCAGTGGCCGCTGGAAGCGGTGCTCCTTGTCGATCCCTTTGTCATCTTTTCAGCGACGTCCACAAAACGCAGCCAGGAAGGAAACAACACTGAGTGGGTGTCTGTGGGAACCAGTGGCTCGAATCAATGAGCCACGGTGATGTCACTGTTTCTGTCTTATTTCTGGATAACAGAAGACATTTTTGTTGGCCTGGACGCCGTCTATTTAAGGCCCAGAAAACTGCAGACTCAAGCTGCAGTTTGGCATGGCGTGCCTCTCATGCTGTGTGCCTGTGTCTGTGTATTGGTTTAGCACCTTCCACTTAATCAGAGAATTAATAGCATAGGGTTAGGTGATATATACAAACTCCATGGTGATATATAGTATAATCATGCTCAGCATTCTCTTTTTTCTTCTGCGTTTCTTTTTTGGGGGGGATTTTAATCAGCAGATCTGTCTTTTTGAAGAATTCAAGTCATCTATTTTTAGACAAAGACCCAGACAAAGTGCTTTGAAACAGGAAACTGATTTATTTTTGTTTTGGGTTTTTTTTTAAACAATTGTGCTGTGTCACTGTTTCATCGTCATCATGTTCGTTTTTCATAGATTGCCAGTGTCTTTTAACAGAAACCAGACCTCCTCCATCGTTCATGGCTTATTAGCTCTCAGTGGCTGCAGTTTTCAGTTATCTCTTCACTTGACTGTGTGTGTGTGTGTGTGTGTGTGTGTGTGTGTTCTTGTGGGTATTTCATCACTTGAATGCCTCACAGCGAGGCCTATTTGTAGTAAAGTTGACCCATGGCCTCTCCTCGTCAGCGTGCAGAGGACTGGGACGCGTTGACTCCTCTCTGTTTGTCACTGTTGTGGATACATAGCTCTGTGGCTGCAATCAGTCTCGTTCCTTTGAGTGGCTGCAAAATGATTGATTCTGCTGCAAACACGGTGATGAAATGCTGATTGGACTTTGAATACCGGTTCACGACTCCTCAAACAAGAGGCTGTGTTGTTTTCGTTCTGTCTCTTCAGCCTTAAGACTGTCAGAAAGATGTTTGCGGTGGAACGTCATAGCACCTCTCACCTGCACCGCATACGCTGACGCCTTTTTATAAGATCGTGGGAGAGAATGAACAGCCTCAGGGCAGGCACACCTTGTTACTGCCATCTTAGCGCAGAAACGTTTACCTAGTTAAACTGTGTGGCACAGATATAAAAACATAGAGGAATCCTGTAGCCTGATTTGTTTTCTGTTTGTCACACAGTCCACTCTGATTCATTTGGCTCGCTCTGAGGTGTTAGCATTGCATTGAGCTCCATAATAAGCACAGGTGACCTGGAGAAACGGCTCCAAGACTGTTGTCTGTCGGGTAATGGCAGTGCTAGTGTCCAGTAAGTAAGATATCTCATATAGCAGCCTATTTGTCTGTCAGTTTGTTGCTGTCGAGCGTGTGTTACTTAAATCTGACTAGTTTATGAGGAATACGCCGAGCTGGTCATGCCTTCTTTACATGGCAGTCGAGCTCCAAGTAGCACTCTGCAAACTGTTCTCTGTCTTCCTCATAGCTGGTCAAACACGGCTTGAAAATTAACTTTTGTTGCACCTGACAGTCATCGTCTGTGCACTCTCCCACCAGTGTTGTTTTTCCGACGCGCTTGATAATCTTTTCTTTACCCAGCTTTGTTGTTTTTACCTACAGGAGGTCGGAGGTGCTCTCCTCCTCTGAGCTTCCTCAAGGTTCTTGTTTTTTTTTTGTTTTTTTTTGGGCAGTATTCTTCCTCGCTGCCTGCAGCCTCCTCTCAAACAAAGCCGGTGCGCTTGTTGTAATAAACAGCGGCATATCAAGAGCAAAGAACACGAAACATTCGACATCCTCCATTGTGCTCTTGTGTTTCTTTGTTTCCTGAATCACGTTTGATATTGTGCCACACCGCTTATGTGGTTGACCTAAGTATTATTAGCATCCGCTAACAACCCGGCCTACATTTAAACACAATACAGATCTAGTGTCGCGGTACATGTAAGTCCGGGTTTTATGGCTAATGAAAGTGTGAAGACTTTCTCCACTCACTTGTTTTAATGACATGTTGCTCACACGTGAAGCGCGGGCGCAGGATGCCCGGGCGCGTTTGTTAACATCCCCGCGGTTGCGCTCCACAGCCTTGATGATTGACGTAATGGGACGGTACAGCGGCTCCACGCGTCACCTGTGCCAGGTTCTTTGAATACCAAACACACCCCGTGGCAGAATAAGTCCGAGCTGCCTGGTAGCAGAATAATGCAGTGCTGCTCTGACTGATCATGTGACTTATCCATGGACAACCCAAACCTTTTCACGGCCGTGACCGGTCGTTCATTGTTGAAACCGGTGTGTGGAAAACTAATAACTGTGTTACAACTGAGCTTAAGCAGTCTCTCACCCTCTACTGTTGATCCCACATTTGACTCTAGTGGTGTGTTTACTTGCGTGCATTGCAGCTGTGATGGGACACACGGTACTTGTTGCCCCGTACCATTAACAGAACAGTCCGGGGTAGAGCAACATGCAGCGCCCGCCATCTGGATCTGCTCTTGGATTCCGCCGGGGCAGCTCAGATGTTTATCCCACAATGCCTCGTCAGCCATGACAGTCATTTGCTCCTTCTTCTTTCCCCCCCCCCCCCCCCCCCCCCCCCACTCCGCCTCTCACTTTGCCCCCACCACTCAGCACATAAACACACACAGCATGTTAGTGCTTCGACTGCTGGAATCCTGCTATTGCCTCCTTTCTCCGCTCTCTTGTTTGTCATTGAAGTTACGCTTTTTTTATGCAGGTACATGGTCATATTTTCACCTGCCTCGCCACAAACCTGCAATAAGTCAGCACTGACCCCACCACCAAGATGTGTAATACTGGTGGGAGTACTCATAGCCAAAAATTGAGACAGACATCTGCAAGAATAACTGACTGAAAGATGCTAAAATTCACTGTTTTTTTAATGATACTGTGGTCAGGGAGGAACCTGTACAAACAGATATCACTTGCAAATGTGAGATGTGTAGTACAAGGCCATTATCTGCCCAGAGTGTCAGTAAATTGATACATCCATCAAACCCCGATCGAGTTATCTAGCTTGTGTGCTAAGCACACTTCCTCCTGAAAAGTCCTGAAAGCTTGCGTGCGTGTGTGTGTGTGTGTGTGTGCGCGGCCGATTGATTCATATTCCGAGTCTCTCCCTCAGACCGGAGTTGATGCTACATTACGGCTCTTCAGTCATCGGCACCGACCCGCTTCTATTGTCTCCGCACGGAGGATCTGCTTCCATTGTCATAGAGACCGCTGCAGGTTTTCCTAGCAACCTGTGAACATTCATTTGCAGGCCTTGATGCAGCGTCGAGTGGCGCCTCGCTTCATTCAGGCATCTTTTAAGTGGCACTCGTCATCTGTTTTTAGTCTCCGCTTATCTTCAAACACGCCGATTGAAGCAGTGTTTGGCTTGGCACCGTGTTTTTAGATTATTGCTATATATTTATGGGTTTGTATTTGTATGTGAGCGTGTTAAGTTTCTTGTATCATATCTATCTTTAAAATATCTATTTCAAATATATTCCCTTTGTAGTGTTTATTTTGCTGCCATATCATAAAATATCGTTGTTTTTGAATCTTCCTTTCTGTAATAAAGTATCGTCTTTTTTCTAGTTTTTATCTTTCAAAAAATGTATTTTCAGTTTCTCCTGACAGAAGGTGCTTTTTTTGGGGGATCAACACAGGAAGAGGGATCAGCAGCAGCCAGCACGACTGGACGGAGACAGAAAGGATTTCTGCTTCAGAAACTGAGCTTAGAAAAACAATTTCAAATCTAAAATACACATTTAATTGGAGTCTACCTGTGATAAATTCACTTGATTGGACATGATTTGGAAAGGCACTCACCTGTCCATATAGGTCCCACCGTTAACAGTGCATGTCGGACCACAAAACAAACACAAAGTCGAAGGAATTGTCTATAGACCTCCGAGACAGGATTGTCTCGAGGCACAGATCTGGGGAAAGATACAGGAAAAATTCTGCTGCTTTAAATGTCCCAATGAGCACAGTGACCTCCATCATCTGTAAATGGAAGAAGTTTGGAACCACCAGGACTCTTGCTACAGCTGGCCTCCCTCTAAACTGAGTGATCAGGGGAGAAGAGCTTCAGTTATGGAGGTGACCAATCACCCAATGGTTACTCTGACAAAGCTCCGGGGTTCCTCTGTGGAGAGAGGAGAACCTCCATCAATCAGGCCTGACCAGACTCTTGACCAATCTTGACCTCAGACTGGGATGAGTTCATCGGGACAGCGACCCTAAGCACACGGCCAAGACATCGAAGGAGTGGCTTCAGGACAACTCTGTGAATGTGGCCCAGCCAGAGCCCAGACTTGAATCCTATTGAACATCTCTGGAGGGATCTGAAAATGGCTGTGCACCGACACTCCCCATCCAACCTGATGGAGCTCGAGAGGTAAAGAGGAATGGGCAAAACTGCCCAAAGATAGGTGTGCCAAGCTTGTGGCTTCACATTCCAAAAGACTTGAGGCTCTAATTGCTGCCAAAGGTGCCACAACAACAAGTATTGAGCAAAGGCTGTGAATATTTGTGTGCATATTATATTTTCATTCTTTATTTCTAATAAATTTGCAAACATTTAAAAAAAATGTTTAAAATTCATGTTGTCATTTTGGGATATTGTGCGTAGATTTTTTGAGGAAAAAAATGAATCCATTTTGGAATAAGGCTGTAACATAACAAAATGTGGAAAAAGTGAAGCGCTGTGAATACTTTCCGTGTGCACTGTATCTCCTTCTTCTTTCCTGTGCTCTCCTCTGCTACTGCAGGTATGAACTCCTCAACGGAGAGCGTTTAATCAGTTTCAATCAATGATTATGTCATTTCCAACCAAGCGTTCGGTTTGCCTTTGTGATTTTGGAGTAGCTGTTGTACATGTATGCAAGCGAGCACAGCAACAGTCTTGACCTGGTTCAGGAGGCTGTGATGCACTTTTCATTCTCATTCACAGTTTTGCTGCATTTGAGTACTTTTTCATGATCCATCAGAGTAAAACTAATCTGGTCAAACTTCCTTTCCATGATTTATAAATGTGACTAAAACCTTCTTAGTTTATCCCATCAAATTAAACACCAAAGTGAGCGACTTTCTCTTTTATTAAAGCGCTATCACAATGTGGACCACATAAAGCTCTATCTTTGATTTAAGGACTTTAGTTCTGCCAGATACTTAAATGGGTATTAAGTCCTCTTTATCTCATAGTTCCAACTCTTTTTTTTTTTTTTTTTTTAGCCAAAGAACATCCTGCTTCCACTGAAAGATAACCTGAGATAGCCGAATATCACTATGAGTCAGTTTGTTACAGCTCAGGCGATTCAAAGCGAGTACAGGACTCACAGTTTGATTGTAATCTATAGGAAGTACTTAAATACTTAAATGCTACAGCGCACAGACTGGTTAATCACTATAGATGCTGTGAAGATCTGTTACTGCACTTGTGTCACAGAAAACCACTGAGGTTAAACCGTTGAACATCAAGGCCCTGTCTGTAGCACCCTGTCATCATTAAAGGGGCCAGAAAGTGGCTGCGGGTCAGAAGCCAAGTTTTAGAGAGTGGGGTAATTTTGCAGTGGTTGCCAAATTCAACATACACCAATTCGGACTGTCTGTAAATGCTAAGTGAACTCTGATTGACTCCTATGGTATTACTTGATATCTGATTGGGGGGGGGGCTGAATGCACACTCCCAAAATGTCACAGATACATGAGGTAACACTTACTACAAAGTACATTCACGGCAGAAAGTCTGGAAGACAGAAGCGTCAGCTCTGAAACTGACTGAAATAACCCCCAAACAATTTCTATTTATGTATGTAAACACAGCGCAGGGGAAACCTACTTAGCCTTTATACATGATATGAACATTCATGTATGGCTAGGTTTAATCATTTTTAGTTTCCAAAAATATTTAGAATTTTTTTGCAATTTATCATTATCATTGTTTTGTTTTTTTTCAAAATACATTTAATATGTTGGAACATAGTTACTGAAAACGTGTAAAAAGACAGTTTTTCACCAGTTTTCAGTCCAGGATTTTGTGGGCGGTCCTAAAGGGTGGCTCGATGACACACTGAGGCCACCCTGAGCGTACCCCTGCACCCCTAGCAGAGAGAGAGAGGTGAATTCATCTCGCTCAGAGTGTTTCAAAGTTAGTCATGTCATCTTCTGAACTCATTTGCCGCGTTTCAGTCACTTTGAAACAATTGCTTGACTGCTCATGCCATTGTTGCATAAACCTGTTGATATTTTTAATCATTCAAATTTGACTGGGTGGTTGACAAACTCGGGACACACATTCATTCTCGTTCTCCATGAACTTTAAGGTTTCACTCAGTTCATCTCTTCACTTCCTGTTATGCGTGATATTTGTCGTTGAGGAGGACAGTGTTTACTGTATCACTCTACTTGCAGCAGGAAGCATCTTTCAAGCTACTTTGTTTTAAACTCCGTGATCTGTGAAGCAGAAAATGTATGACTAACAGCGGAAATTCAGTGTATGGTGTTTGAGAACATATATATCACTCACACTGAGGGGCAGGACATGTTTTATAGATTATGATACCGGCAGAACAAGAGACGGTGAAACACGAGGTTTAAGATTTGTTGTGTTTACATTACATCAGCATTCAGCCACCAGATTGGACAAAAATCAGACATGTTATCCTCCGTAGTCTCCCAGGGCCGTCAAAATGCCTTTGGCACTTTAAGGGCCTACTGGGAGACGTAAAAGCGACCATAGGAACACAGTGGTTCTCAGCCAAAAGCAACACATCAGGACGGTTAGTAAAGCGTGCGTAGGTCCTGGAATGGATACGTGCGGGTGCTGCTGGAGAGCGATAAATAGCATACACGTTGAAACTGAGCAGTCTGTCATCTGTTGGTTAGGAGACTGTTGGGAAGCCATGGATACTAAACTGTTTGTTTTGCTCCCCGAAATGTTTCCGTTCCCTCTGTTTGAAACCGCCACAGCGACGTCATATTCCAGATCATGAAGCCCGTCTGAACAGAGAGAACATTCAACTGGGAACTGGCGTGGCTTCTCGTGAGCAGCGGTTTTAAGTGATTATTCAGTATAATAGTCAACCAGGCTCGTTTAATGAATAATTTGGGCTGCGACTGAGCTCTTCCAGATGGCTGAAATGAAATGCCACCCTTAACATTTCACCATTTGGGTGAAGTAGTCATACCAACAGGATGATGATTATTATTCTGAAGTACCGATGTTCATAAGGAGACCACAAAGTATCCTTGAGTGACGTATCCCTCCTGTGGAGGAACTACATTTCTCTCTAACCCCTCGTTCTTTCTTCTTCATGTCCACACAGGTAGCAGCGAGGCATAGCCAAACGGACGCTGACCCCGTACCCCTGTTTCTTGCCTGGGACCCTCCCCAATCGCCTCCCGAGGCCGGATGGAGACCCAGGCCTCTCAGGGGCAGCTAGGAGCTGAGGGGGACTGCGGGATGATGAGTCTGCTGTTGCCCAGTCCCCAGAGTGAGGCGGTAACCCATGACATGGAGGAGCTGTCGCTGCAGCCGACGCAGAGTCTGCCTCCGCTCAACGAGCGCAAAAATGGTGAGGACGTGCAGCTGTGCAGGCCTGCAATGGCATGCTGGGACAGACGATACATTAAACAGGCCATCGTGATGAAAAGAGTGATTTTCACCTCTTCCTACTGCAGAAAACTGAAGTGCTACTCGGCAGGGTGATTGACATAAGATCAGCCACACACAAAAAATGAATGCATTCCACTGTTACACTGTTTGGGTCAATTGCTGACAGTTTCAATACATCACTGAAGACAAAAAAAACTTGATTCATCTGTAATGAAAATAGTTTTTAGTCACAGTCTGATCCCATTCTTAGCTTTTTATGTTGGCTCCGGTTTAATGGCTGCCCCGTTTAGCCTTAAATACCCTTCGTACATAGATGGACTGTTTATTAATCCCCTTACACATGCACACAGGCACGTAGTCCCTGAATCAATAAGTTCAAACTGGGCAAGAAAAGTGAATCCTCAGCCCTCGAAACTTCCATCAGCTCTGTCTTTTGTGCAGCGCGCAAGGAAATTATCTCGGCCCCGCTCGTCTGCCTGCTTGTTAGCTTCTCATCACCCTCATGATGTTGGTGTTATTTTGGCAGCCTCGTGGGACTGAGTCAGACACTGATGGATGGGTACGTGATTACCAGGCTTTAGGAGCGAGTTAGATTCACTGCTCCCTCTGCCAGCTCCTAATCATGGCTTAGATGGTGTAGGGAGATCGGTCCAGTGCAATCACTGCAATATTGATCACCGTGCTTAGAAAAATCTAATTTGTCAGATACAGTCAACAAACGCCGGAGCCGTTCCAGACTGGATTGAACGTGTTTTGGATAAATGGCTCGCGCCGTCATGCACGGTGGCTGCTGCAGTCTGCAGGAGAGAGCAGTAAAATGTCTTGACGGTGGAAAAAAAAAAAAAAAAAAAATCTTGTGGAATGTCAACAGTAGTAACACCCACTCATCATCTAGGCTTTTGTCATTTCCTATCCAGCGGGAACACACACCTCATACTTTCCACCCTCCGTGCCATCCCCAGCACTTTGCTAACCACAGAGTCCCCTCTTTCATATTGGTTTTAACACGCAGGTGTTAATCTGTCTACCATCATGACAGGTCTGAGAGTGTCTGAGACCACCTCAGCTATGTGGGGCGGGAGGTTGCAGCTCAGGGAGTCTGGAAGGAGAGAGGAGAGGAGAACTGGAGTAGTGCTCTGTCAGCAGAGTGGCACGTCAAGACCGAGGGCAGCGAGTTTGTTGTGACAGAGAATGAGAGCCAGGCCAGCAAGAGGGTAGCCTGTGATGTGAAATCAATAAGGTTATTGATAACGGCAAAAGTCTGCCAAGAGGGTAAACAAAAAGATTATCACAAGTTTACTATGTATGTCACATGAAACTTCTAGACTAAAATAGGATGTCGAAGTAGGAGGCAATCCCACGTCCATAGAATCTTCAGAAGTTTATAAATAGTGGCTGTCTGTAAGTAGCTCTGGCAGTCCGACTCTTTAAAGAACTCGTTAGTTGAGTAAGTGTTTTCTCTGTTGGACAGAGTCATGGATCGGTGCAGATGCCTCTTGCACACATGCAGGTTTACCTACATATTCAACTCCAGTGTTTCTCTGTCTTCATTCAACACACACGTCACAGACTGACCTAGTGTGAGGCCTCTGGTTGCCTATGCATTAGTGCTATTGTCATATTGTCAGGTTATTTCTTTTTGTAACATAGAGCTGAAGATTAAGACGACACGAAATGGAGGGAGCGAAGGGTATTTTTGTACATCTAGTGTCTTTCTTACTGCGTGGGAGAGGAGAAGATTAATACCACTTACATTTGTCTGTTAAATATAAAGCTGGAGCTGTATAACATTTGGCTTAGCATAAAGACCGGATGGGATAAAAACCTCACCTGATTACTAATTAACATGTTAAAAGCTGTTTGTTTCATTTATACAAAAAACAGAGTGTAAAAAGACAAGTTGAAGGTTAACAGAAGGGGGTTATGTGTGGAACTATTTCTTGGCTGAATGCAGTGACTTTCTGGAGTTTGGTTGCCTGGTAACCTCATGGTGATATTTATACACTTTGTTTTTTGTACTGGTTAAATAAATGAAATCCATCATGTTAATCAGTTTAAAATGTGCTCGTAGGCAGAGTTTATGGCCTTCCAACAGAGCCAGACTAGCTGTTTCTTTCTGTTCTTTTCAGCCTTTATGCTAAGCTAACTGGCTGGCTCCAGTTTCATATTGAACAGATGAACAAATGAAAGTGGTCCATTTTTTTAATGTAACTCTCGACAAGAAAGCAAGTAAGTGTGTTTCCAAAAATGTGGTGCTCTTCCTTTAATTTAGGCATCGTGTGCAGTGTTTGGTTGTCTCATTTTAGTTAAACACATTACATCAGCTACGATCAGCCCACTTGTGTTATTTGGGTTTACATCCACCTCCAGATGATTAAAAAGTTTACTTTTTGACTGTATGGGAAACAGACACACGTCCATGCAATGTGTGTGCGCCTGTCTCTGTTTGCATGAACGGCCTAGTCATGTTATCCACCTCTTTCCTCAGCTTGCTTAGGTCACAGGTCAGCATGTGTTTGTGAGGCTGAGCAGCATTTCCCGGAGGAATGCAGGACAATATCCCTGACTGGAAGTCTATGCATAGTCATTATCAGTTTAAAGCAACATTTCTTGAGAAACTGGAATTTTTTTTAGATTCAGTGCAGCCAGAGTGGTATACCACTGTCATAAATATGGACAGATGTACATGTGCATTTGCTCTTGTCATATAAATTGTGATCAAAAACTGGTGAGTGAACAACTTTGGTAACAGCCAAACGGCATCAGTCTTTTATTTCATGAAGCTCTCGCCAAAGAGAAAACACCAAAAGGTCAGCTCTAGATTTTCTCGTCTCTGCTCAGTCACTCACTTTTTCTCTACTTAGCATCCTTCATCAACGTCCCCTTCAGTCTTTTCGCCTCTGTCGTTATGTCCTTAGCAGCTGCTGAGCCCTGTTACATTGCCTGCTTGCCCAGCTCCGGTTCTGGCACAACACCGCCTCTGCTCGTCATCAACCTTCCCCCGAGCCTGAAAACCTCCTCTTCCCTGTGGTTCAAAATGCCTGTGGTACAACACAAAAAATACCCCAGTGCTCTGAGCTAACTAGCTTAACTGAGCTAACATTAGCTAACAGCAGCTATAGTACCTGCAGCAGTTTATTCATTGTCCGGAAATTCTGTAAGTCACAAAGAGTTATCGCAGAGTTAGCATTTATTGAGTGCAGTCGGAGTCCAAATTATTCATAAATGTATATGATAGCTTTACACCGGGGTGATGCAATCTGTGAGTTGACCTTGTTTTATGTTCATCTGTGACGACGATGAATGGACAACAAAGAGATGAGAGAGACAAAAGCTGTGAAGTTAGTCAGGCCGGCTGTTTCCTGTTGGAGCAAGAGAGCTTGTATTTCACTGTAAGTGACCCTTCTTGTAAATGGAGAAGTGTCCATACTCATGGGCAGTATTTAAGTCATGAGAATAAATCTCCCTAGCTATTGTGACACTTCCTTGTGACTCTTGTGTTGTTGCCACAAGCTCTTCATGTCAGCTTAAAGAGCTAGTCGTTATGTCCTTTGTTCTTCTTCGGAGCTGACTCACTCTCTTGACTATCCCTCAGAAACCAGCTCAGTCCTCCACATCAGGCCATGTCGGGATCGCCCACAGCCAGATAGTGTACCCATCCCAAACTAACAGCGAGAGAGGGAAGTGAGAGGAGGGTGAGAAGGGGGTTGTGGCCCTGCAATAAAAAATAAAAAAAAGGGGGGGGGGGGGGGGGGGGGGGGGGAAGTAAGGGAGGGTTAGAGGAATAGAGGACGGGACTAATGCTGCGTCTGTAATTCTTAGAAGCGTCGCAACACTGTGGATTCTTATCCTTCAGTTGATCATGTTACACCGCAGCTGACAGGATATCTATCTGCTACATTTTTGGGTGTTAATAGAAAGGCTGTCCTCGCTCGAGATCAGATGACCTAATCCCTCAGTTGTTTTTTGGACTGCTCAACATGAAAGGAATCTCAGTGTAAAAAAAACAACCAAAAACTATGGCCCGTATGGAGTTAGAGACGCTCAGTGACTGCAGCACTGGGTTCAAAGCAGGTGAGCACTCCTCTTCCTTGTTATGCTTATTGCTCAACTCAAGTGAGGTAATGCTGTTGACAGCTCGTCTTACAGTCGGACTCGGCAGTGTTGACGGTTTATGAAATGTTTTTTTTTTAACGGAATAATAATCACTTCAGTACGTGCCATTTTAACCGATGCAAAATAAAGGACATATCTAGTATTTTGTTGGATGTTTCGAGCAGCACTCGTCCGTTGAAAACACACTTCGGGCATAGCAAACGTCACACTTTGGTAAAGTCAGGTTTGGTTGGGAAACAGAATGAAGCACCATCGCATCCTTGATCGGCGTCTGAGGTTGTACTCGGTAACTCTCGGGAGTGAAGTCAGAAATCCACAAGGTGGGGCCGACTGTTTCAAGCTGAAGCCTGCAGCCTTTTAATGCCGACCTAAGCACAGCTGGTATAGTTTTCCTACACTAATCTTTACAACAGTGTTATCAACAGGTAAGGTAGCTTACAACCTGAATCCTGAGGGCATTATATGTTACCCAGTGACATTGCATTTCGAGAGCAGGATGTGAGTGATCTGTCAGAGTCCGGGGAGTTGGGATGTGGTCACCAATAGCCTGATCTCATTTTCATCCCCGTTTTTATTTTTATGTATTATCTCATCTTTTATTCATCTTTGTGCTTTCCCTGTTTTTTCATCTCCTGTTCTTCCTTTTTTCTTAACTTTGTCTAATCAAAATGCCTCTGTTCTTCTTTTAATGCATTTTTTCCCCCCCTTTTGTTTCCAGTCCTGCAGCTGAGGCTTCAGCAAAGGCGAACCCGGGAGCAGCTGGTAGAGCAGGGCATCATGCCACGTGAGTATCAGCATGTATGCCAGTTGTCCGTCACTCATCGAAAAGCTAATGTGGTGTGGGCGGGAATATGATAACAAACCCTGACCCGATAGCTGAAATAATAAACATGTTTGTTCTGTTTTTCTCATCCACATCATCTGTAAACAAACGGAAATGTTCTGTGTTGCAGCTCTGAAGAGCCCGGCGGCTTTCCACGGGCAGATTCGCAGCTTGGAGAGAGCCAGGGTGAGTTGCTAATGTGGGCTTGAGAAGCAGTCCCGGGGTGATATGTTGCTTAATGCAGCAGAAAAGAACGGGCCATGAAAATTCAGATGATTTACTGACTGCTCTGTGTCCATCTTTCCCTTTTTAGACTGAGAATTTCCTCAAGCACAAGATCCGCAGTCGCCCAGAGAGAGCAGAGCTGGTCAGGATGCACATCCTACAAGGTACCACTATAGGTCTCACTACGTACACTTACTGTATGGTCTAGTGTTCCTTGCGGACTTAAATAATTAAAACACTGGAATAAAAACTGCCTCCCATTCCTTTCTTTGTAATAAGTGAATGTTTACTTGACATCTGAAACATCAGAAAATTTAAAATGACATCACACATGATGAACAAATTCTTCCCCAGATCCACATATGGACATAATTCAGTGTACTAATTCTTTTCTGTTCCTCAGAGACCGGAGCAGAACCATCTCTGCAGGCCACCCAGATGAGACTAAAGCGGGCCCGGCTGGCCGACAACCTGAACGAGAAGATCGCCCAGAGACCCGGCCCCATGGAGCTGGTGGAGAAGAACATCCTGCCGGTTGATTCCACCCTTAAACAGGCCATCATCGGTGAGAGATGATGATGATGATGATGATGATGATGATGATGATGATGATGATGATGATGATGATGATGATGATGATGATGATGATGATGATGATAAAATGACTAAAGTCTTAATGGACAATATTAAGAGGCAGTCTTTGTTTGAACCTTGATTTCCTTTTTGTGTCTCAGTGGGCCAGGTGAACTATCCTAAGGTGTTGGATGAAGACAGCTGCGATGCCCTGTCTCCAGAGCAGCCAGCAAGCCAGGAGTCTCAGTCTTCTGTCCCCTCTCCAGCAGTGCCAGAGACGCCCTCTCCAGCCCCAGCACCACCCCCACTACTTAACACCATCCTGCAGGTCAGCTCCAGAGCTACTAATGCTGTTTTTTTTTTTGTATGCTTTGTTCTCGAGTAGCCGCAGATTTTGTGACTTCTCAATGATATTGGATTTTACAGTGTTTGCCGTGCGGATATGAATGTCTTTTTGTTTTCTTCTTCAGCCCTTCCCAGTTGCTGCACAAGCAACAACAGACTTTGTGAAAGTGATCTCCACCAGTGAGCCGCCTGCCAGCCGCCCAGCTGTTGCTCCCGCGCAGCCAGTCACCACAGCTGCTCCTTCAAAACCAGGCCCAACTCTGGTGAAAGTAAGAATTCATTTTCCAATTATAATATCACCTCCTCCTGCTTCTATTCCAATGCTGCTGGACAAAAGCGAATGTTCTCTTTCAACAGCAAAGCCAGCAGAAGACGCCTTCGGAGAAGAGCCGCAGCAAGAAGGGCAAGGAGCCTAAGCCCAGGGTGAAAAAGCTCAAGTACCACCAGTACGTTCCCCCAGACCAGAAGCAGGAGGCCAGCGAAGCACCCATGGATTCCTCTTACGCCCGACTACTACAGCAACAGCAGCTGTTCCTCCAGCTGCAGATCCTCAGCCAGCAGCAGCAACACTACAACTACCAGACTATTTTACCAGCACCACTCAAGTACGCAGACAAAACTTCAGAATTAATAAGAAAAGAAAAAGTACTTGTGTTTTATTCCTACCTGTGACACAGAGATGATGTTTTATGTATTTCTGATTTGTTTGTCGTGTAAAAGTAATTTTTTTCCCCACTCAAGTGATTTGGCTTGGATCCATCACTCTTTATCTGAAAGCACAAGAACGCAAGCCAAATGGGAGGGCCACTGGCTAGTTTCCAACAACAACTCTGTGGCTAATCATATTAATAACTAACAGGATGTTGTTTCACCAGCTGCTGTTTTCATGAAATGTCCTCACCTCAGCAGCACGGCCAAACTCCCTTTGAGCTGCGTTCGTTCACTGCGGTTTGGTTGACTGGCTTCGTTAGTGAGTCGCAGGGCACAGGATGGATGGTCTGGACATATTGGGAACAGATTTCCCCTCTCTCTTTCCTGTCTTTCTCCTTTCGCACACTATTCAATGATCCCTCCAATAATGCTCCTTTGTCCACATTCCCTCCTTCTCAAACCGCCTCTTCCTCTTTTTCTGTTTCTTATTTATGTGATATGGAAGTAGTTTAAATGATTTCCTGGAATAACAATGATCTCATCTTTTTTTTGTCTGTCTGTGTGTGTGTGTGTGTGTGTGTCTCTTTGTTTGTCTCCGCAGACCTGTGGCCGAGGGTCAGAGCAGCAGCGCCAGCAGCCTGCCAACCTCCATCGTGGTGTCTTTGCCCACTGCGCCTCCGCCCCCCCCAGTGGCTGCGGCCTCGGCTCGCCCCAACAACTCGCTTTCAAACCGCAAGCCAGGAGTCCTGCCTGCCAACCTGGAGGAGATGAAGGTATTTTAAAACCAGTGTGTACCAGCGCACCCTTCATCCTTCAGTCCAATCAAAGTTATGACGGTGGACTAAAGGGAGAAATGACTCAGCTGTTAAAACTTCTAAAGTGCATGGAGATATTATAAAGCCAGTAACCAGTGTTCAGAAATCTGACAAGTCTTTTAGGAAGTTCCATAAAGCAATGATACATTTTTTTTTTCCAACTTTTTCTCAAAGGAGAGCATGCAGAGCTACCAAGAACATCACGTTTTGTGAGATGTGACTGAACTTTAAAATGTCGGACGAAGAGTTAGATGAGAAGATCCACACAGTTCTCACATCTGTGTGGTAAATCTGAAGCCGTAGCCGGTTGTCTTAGCTTAGCATAAAGACTGAGGGCAGAGTAAACAGCACTTTGACGTCACCCTCTGCAGTATCTTGTTGTTGTTGTACAGGAACAGGAAGTGTAAGAACACCAAGTTATGGTTTTCTTTGTGGTTATGTGTAGGGCTATTTCTTCGCTGAAATCTGGGACTTCTTATCACGTCTTACTAGGCGGTGGTTGCTCAACTAATTGCGCTCACAGGAAGTCACTGGCCCAGTCTATAGTTGCAGTGAAAGGCCAGATATGTTTCAGGCTAGCTGTTTCCTTTCTCTTCCAGCCTTTGTGCTGGGGTTGAACGGATCCACCCTACTCTCGGCGAAAAAGGTGTTCCTTTCTAATCAGCTGCACTCCTCAGAACTGATCGTGTTTCTGTTTGTCTAGGTGGCCGAGCTGAAACTGGAGCTGAAGCTGCGCGGCCTCCCTGTGTCAGGAACAAAGACTGATCTCATAGAAAGGCTGAAGCCTTTCCAGGACAATCCCAGCACCTCTGCCCCCACCACTGTTTCTGCCCCTGCTGCCGCCACCCTCTCCTCCACCCCCATGGAGGTCACCAGCACCACGGCCGCCCCGGCTCTAGTTGTTCCAGTCCAGCAGGTGGCTTCAGAGAGCATGAACCCCACACCGCCAGTCTCACCCATTCCCACTGACCCCTCCGCCCAGCAGCAGGACGTAGGCATGTCTGAAGGTTCTTCTGAAGCACAAACTGTGAGCTGCGGCTGGGCAGGTCAGCAGCCCTCACCGCTCCCATCTTTCCACGTCCCGGAGGAAAAGGACAGGAGGCTCCACGAGAAGGAGCGGCAGATAGAAGAGCTGATGAGGAAGCTTGAGCAGGAGCAGAGGCTCGTGGAGGCACTGAAGATGCAGTTGGAGGTGGAGAAAAGGGCCAGCACCGCCGACTCTGCCTCCGTATCTCCCAAGCTGACCTCTGTGCCCGCCATAAACCCTGTTTCTACTGTCCTGAACTCGAATGTTGTAAAAATGGAGGGTACAGTCCTGTCAAACTGCTCATCCTCTGCAATCCCTAACTCCATCCTGAGCTCACAGACTCTCTCCCCACTGCCCACTGTGGTCAAGCTGGAAGATGTGACTGTTTCCTCTGGCAAGCCTCTCCAGCTCCAGACCCAGACTCAGCTCATCACCCAGATCCAGCCCCAAGTAACCACCAGCCCACAGCTACTCCCCCAGTCACAGAGGAGTCCCAAACTCCAGCCCCAGCCCCAGTCCCAACCCGCAGCGCCCAGCCTGCAGCAATTCTTCATCAGCCACACAGGCGGGGTGTCCCAGGTGCTGGGTCAGCCTCAGACCTTGTTAACCACGACTGGCCAGGCCGGAACTCAGATCCTCCTCCCAGTCTCGCTCCCAAGCAACGCAACTGCAATCCAGCTGCCAAGCACCACAGTCAGCCTGCAGGTGAGATTTAAACAAGGTCAACTGTTTCCATCATGACATTCAAACACCGGACGTGTTCTTACACATTTTTGTGCTCATCTCAGCCCGTTCTTCAGGCCACCGTCTCAAACACGGGCCTGGTCCAGGCCTCAGTCCCTCAGCTGCAAACCACTAAGATGGAGACGGCACCCAGCCAACAGTTAGCCAACAATAACCAGTTGCTCCAGGTGAGTCACGCCAGTGATTTCGGATTTTGCTAATACTTACTGTCACAAGTGACGTCTTTGAATTGATTTATTTAACGATGAGATAGAACAGAGATACGCACTAAGATTTAAGAAACTGGAAGCAGAGATTGTCAAAAAGGAAGTAAACATGAGACACGCTGTCTTTTACCACGTCCATTACTATTATTTTGCAATATCATATGCCAAGCTAACTGTCAACTGCTTGTGTGTTAGTCATTGTACAGACTTTCAGATTTGACTTCCCATTTTCACAGGAAATCCACATTCAGAACATACATGTGCCTTGTTTGTTTTTGGGGGGTTTTAAAGGGAGTTTTTGTGTCTTTTCATATCTGTCGTGTCGTTTTCTAGTTACGATGATGTCAATATGTTGATGCATGATGGACAAGACTCTGTCCTGTGTCTTTACAGACTCTGACTATGTGCAATAACACCACTGGTTTGGAGAACCAGACCAGACCTGAGCTGAGTCCTCAGTGTTTCCTGAGAAGCTCTCCAGAGAACAGAGTCTCTCCACGGGCCTCCCCCAACCACATCTCCAACGGATCCTTCCATAAGGTATCGGTGCTGAGTTCTATGTGGACAACTTCCTGCTATTTTATTTAAACATATTTACCTTGAAGCTGAACTCTGCCCGTGTGTCCTCCATCTCTGTCTCCCCAGCCTGCCTTCATCCTTCACCCTACCTCCCTTGTTACCCAGCCTCCCAAGACAAGAGAGCCTCCCCGCTACGAAGAGGCCGTCAAACAAAGCCGCAACATGCACATCAACAATCTTTCCCAGGTTAGATACACACCAGCTCCAACACACACACACACACACAGCTACTCAGCTCGGCTCAGCTGCTGCGTCCGTCAGAGTACAAAAAAGCCTGAAGTCTATTTTCAGTTTCCCGGCCTTGAGGAATTGTTTCGCTTTCGGAGGAACGCAGCTTCAAATCTCTCACTCTTGTCGACTGTCCTTTCAGGTTCCCACGGCAACCAGCCAGCAAATGGATGACTTGTTCGACATCCTCATAGAGAGTGGAGGTAAGGAGGTGCACGCTGACAGTAATACACCCAGAACACTGCGTTTAGTTCGATAGCTCTGCCTGTCTTCAGAGCGGCCCTCATCGGTTGAACCGTCATAATAATTCATGTTTTTACCTCCTTCACTCGTCTAGAAATCACTCCATTTATCCAGCATGACCCTTCAGCGTCCCTGAGTAAGACCGTGCCAGTCACAGCAAACATCACCACCCTGCCGGTCAGCACCGCTCTCTCCAGGCCGCCTCCACACGTCCAGGTGGCTCCTCCGCCCACCGTGAGCCCGATCATCGGCCACAGCCTGGCCAGCCTGTCCTCGCTGGCCACGGACAATCAGCTGGAGGCCTTTCTGGAAGGCACGCTGGCCGATACCCCCCCTGCATCGGACCCGCGCACCCGCGGCCTGATGGAGGAGCTGCAGGCCCAGCTGATGGACCAGCAACCCTACTCGCCCATGGACACCTCAGACCTGTCCTTCTGTGATTCCTCCTCCCCTCCTTCCTCGCTGCACATGGGCCTGTCCGACCCAGGCCTGGACAATATGGAGTGGCTGGATCTCACCATGCCACCAGGTCCCGGCGGAGCTCTCACACCACTGGGAATCCCAACAGACTTCCTGGACACACAGGACCTGCACTGGGACTGACTGAGGGGCGGATGAAAGAAGAAGAAGAAGAAGAAGAGAGGAGAGTTGGCAGAGCAGCTGAGCCAGGAGCGAGCGATGATGGATGGATGGATGGATGAAGAGGAGACGAAAAGGGACTGACAGCCGCGAAGAGGTTGAGTTTCAACATTTTTAAAAAAGGAAGCAAAAAGAGTTGAAAACATGGCATTTGTGTGCCATATACATCCATACCATCTGTAATATTCCCACTATACCACAGTAAGAGACGCTGTACAGGCAGTGCACTGATTCAAGTTGAACTACAAGCAGGAGTTTGCACAGCTTTAACGGCTGAACAGCCAGAGTAACGTCATCACTAAAGGTGACCGTGGTCACCCGTAGTATTAGTGATAAAGGGATTTAGGTAGACTTTTTTTTAACGTCTGTGATTTTAATAATCATACAGAGACAAGGAGACAGAGCCAAATGAATACAGGTAGCTCAGACCGGACTGTTTGTAAATAGTCTGTAAACCACACTAACACGAGTTTCTCTCCTGAAAAGAGCCTGACGTCGCACCGTTGTCTCTCCTGGAGGTTTGGCCGGTTGTCTTTCTTTCAGCGTGAACGCTGCGTCGATTTTACTGTGTAAGCACAGTAACTACGCATAAAAAAAGTTCATAAGCACTTGTGATGTGAAGGCCTTTGTTCCGCTGAGGCGCACCGAGCCACACCAGGTTGTAAAAGTTGGCGGCAAACAGACGACGGATAAAATTAGATTAGATTCTCTATAAAGAAGCCTCGCCACCTTCACCCTGGGGAGACGTTAGACTAAGCCAGTCTAAGAAGCCGGTCTGAGGTGATGGACAGTCCTACCGTTTCTTCCCTTTATGACTGGAAGCCAGACGTGCTCAGTCAGTCGCCGAGCCGTGTTTTTAAAGGGATTCGTAGCCTCCGATCACACTGGTCCAGTCCTTCACATACACGTTTGCTGACGAATCTGATTCATTCTATCAGATGTGACTGTTCGTTCTTCGGACCTATCGCGACCCCCCTGCGGTCAAGCTGATGAACCAATGACTCTAATGGAACAAAAGACTCTTTGACGACTTGAGTGGGACGACGAGAGGAGCGTGCTCCTCCATCACCGTGAGAGCTATGCACTAAAGAGGCGGGGAGATCCGGCGACGCGCCTCACTCGCCTCAGAACAAGGAAATGTGATCGTTTTAATATGAAGTGATCAACACGGCCTGATCGGCATAAAAAAAAAAAAGATCATGTGGCCAAAATGCTCCAGAGATACTGCAGTTGTTGCCCAAGTATCTGATTTTGAATGTAAGTTTGAAAAGATCAAAAAAATGGGACTTAATTCACAAAGATGGCAGCTCTTTTTTTTTTTTTTTCTTCTGTTAGTAAACTGACATGAAACGGTGGAAAAGGGAACAAGTATCAGTTTATGACCCATGCAGACACGCACGGCAGGCGTGAACAGTGTGTGTGCTGCAAGTTTATCAAGGAATAACGATGTCTTTGGAGAAGATGAGCTTTATATCTAGCTGTCCTACAGTATCTCTGCACTTTGTCTTTGTGTGTGTGTGTGTGTCAAGAGGGGAAACGTGCGAGTTAACCCGTAGCTCAGAAGTTAGTCTGCTTAAACAGCGACCAACCTTCGCGTGGAGGTATCAGATTATTCTAAAGTAATATTCGGCCGCTGAAGCAGTCTAAACTTGTGCTGCGTCAGCTGCCGCGGCCTGCGGACAAAGTTAGTTTCCTGACTTTGAATGCACGGTGTGTGTGTGACAGAAGCAAGAAAGCATGTCGGTGTGTGTGTACGTGTGGACTTTGTCTTCCTGTCTTTTGCATGTTACACCCGTGTCTCTGTGTGCATGATTGTACTCTCACGTTTAATCCCCCCCCCCAGATGTCACTCACAAGCTGAAGACATTCGCCACTATCTACGGCATCAAATCATCCGTCGACTTTTCCTCTTCAGAAGGCTTCTGATGACTGTTTACTGTTTTTTTTTAAAAAATCTGCGTCGCTCAGTTTGTGTCCCACAGTCAAACACGCACAGACACCTTTCAGGTGTGATAACGCAGCGGGGCGTTGGCTAAAGAGGGCTCAGCTACTTTTTTAAAGCCGTCTGTGTTTCGGATTACGTCATATCCCGCTCAGTGTTTGCTGTTCAAAGCTAAATGTTGAGTTACTGGCACTTTGAAATCATTTTTTTAGTTGTCTTTTAAAAAAAAAAAAAAAAAAACTCAAAGTCCAGTAAAATCACATTCAACATTTTAACCACTTTTTTCTCCTGTCGTTACGTCCACGGGCACTAGAGGGCGCTGCCTCTCTTTTAATCACAGCAGCTTTTTCAGCTCATTTCTAGCAGGGAATAAAAACAAGTCTTTGCAGTTTTCTTCTGTGTAACGTTGATTTGCTGTTCACATCAGCAATACTGTGGTGACTTGAGCAAAAAAAAACTGATCTAAGAGCCCTTTATATCCACGCTGTGCGACGCTCTTACTGCTGCACTTACACGCTTATCATCAGATCAGGCCAACGCATGAATGTGCCCAAATCTGAAAAACACCTAAAAGAGTGGCGCCAAATACTGCACAGACCTGCTTCTGGGGCTTTTGTTGTCGTTTCACCTGGTTACTACAAACATGTTTCAGCCCCGTTCAGCGGGTCATTCTCTCGGTCACCCTCTGGTTGGTGCGCCTTTTGGTTTAGTTCAGTCGCGTCGGGCGTGTCCCCGCGATACCTGCTTGCGGGTTCTGTTTCTTTTGTTTTTCCACATTGCTGCGAGTGTTAAATCCTTGACGGGACGAACAGTAAGAATCGCTAGTTGATTCACGTGTATCCTAGAAGAGATGGCGAGTTCATAGCGTGTGTTTTTGTTTTTCTTCTGTTAGCTTTAAGGCTATCATATTTGATATTTTGTTGCCAAAAAGGCAGTGGAACATATTATCACATTTTGTTTGTTTTCTCACGTGTTTTTTTTTTTTTTTTTTGTATTTATCACTTTTTTTAGGGTTGAAAATGAAAAGACAAAAACATTTAATCTTGTTTTCATGCTTATGTAAAATCTGTAAAAGAAGATTTTGTGTGTATATTTTTGGTTTGCAGAGTTTTTTTTCTTCTCGTTTTATTTTTCATATCGGACATGGACAAACCTCTTGGCTGCAGCAAATCTACACACGTATGTGATTTTTACACTCAATGTGACACCACTTACCTTCGGCAATTGTGGTCGCTTATTGGCCAGACCGGGACAGCTAAAAGCAATAATGGCTGCTCTCCCCTTGATATACTGTACTGTATGTCAGATCCTGCCTTGATTTTATTAATGTAAGAGCTTTTACTACAGAGTAATACAGTTTAAAAGTTCATAAGCACTTATATCTGAGTGGTTGAATGAGGGTTTCTTTGAATAACCCTCTCGAGTTAGAGGTTTGTGGAAGCACCGTCAGTCTGTAGAACCTCCAAAGGTTCCTTCAGCGTTCCTGTCGGCTTCTTTACTTTGGTAGTTGGAGTTGACAGGTGTTGGCTCAGGCTTCCCCACACTGACTTCAGCTCTCCCGCATGTCATTTATCATCGACATTGTGCTCTTTTTTTTCGGCGGAGAAGCCGAACTTCAGAACATACGAGACGTTTCGATAAGATGCATGTATTTATGGACATTAGTGGAAGCACAGATGAGGCACGAGTTTCTCCGACCTCCGCTGATTTACATCCTCCATTGTAGCCGAGTCTCCCGTCTATCTCCACCACACATGCCACGCCTCTTGTTGTTTGTATGCCATATGTTTTGCACATTGTGTACATATTTATATAGATGTAATGCATATTTTTATACATGTGTAACATCCATGGGTTCTCTATTTTGTAAATACTCAAAAAGATGTATATAAGTACTGTATGCCTTTATGTGTCAATAAAATTTGGTGTACTGTGAACGCCTCTTAAAATTATTTAACATTGTCGCCTCATTAACTACAGTACCAGTCACAGGTTTTTCATTTTCGTTTTGTTTTTATGATTATATATTATACTGTACGTAATTATATGGTAAACAAAAAGTCTAAACAAACCACAATATGTGGCTACCATATGCTATGGTAGCCATCATGCTGGCCTTGAATTTTGAATGAATCACCGACAGTGTCCACAGCAAAACACCATCACACATCCATGCTTCATGGTGGGAACCACACATGCAGATATCAAGTCTTTACCTTCCTGCCTCATGAAGACAAGGCAGCTGGAAACAAAAATCTCAGATTTGACACATCAGGTGCAAATTCCCACATGTCCATTTATTGTGTTTCTTGGCCCAAGTGGTTGCCTTCTTCTTCTTGGTCTCCCTCAGTCGTAGTTTCTTTACAGCAATTCAACCACGAAGGCCTGATTCGGACTGTCTCATCTGCTATTTGAACTCTGAAGCATTTATCTGAGGTCCCGTTAATTGTCGATTTCTTCTGTTTACTGTACACCAACACTACCTCTGAACAACACAGCCGATGTTCTGCTTCTGAATGAATGAACTAGCTTTTGACAAGGCACACCTGACTAACTGTAAAACTTTCCAGAGAATGTCAAAAAGGCGAGACGGTGTTGCAAGGTGGCTACGTTGAAGAATCTAAAAAAATAAAACATTTAGCTTTGTTTACAGTTTTTTGATTATCACATAATTCCATGTGTTATTTCATAGTCATCGGTGCTAATCTATGTAGAAAATAATAAAAATACAGAAAAAACATTGGATGAGAACGCGTGTCCAAACATTTGATTGTTACTCTATATTTGAATTGTGTTCAGGACAGTGAAAGTTCTTTGTTAGAGTTGTCAGGTTACAGAACAGTGTTTGCATATTCAAGGCCATTTCCATTTTTTTTTTTTAACTGTGCATGTAAAAAGGGCTTCCATCTTGATCAAGAAGGTTAATTTGCCTGGTCCCGCCTAGTAGCTGATATATATAACACATATATAGTGTGGACATGTTTGAAGTGAGCTGAGTCCTTGAATGAAGTCCATCAACTCGAAGATCAGTGATGGAGTTAAAATAAGTTGTCCAGATACAAATCAGACTCGAGTCCCAACCAGCTCCAGTACCACAGGAAATTGTCTCTGGAGTCCAGAAGCTGTGGGTCGTACTGCACAAATCAGACCAGGGCTGTTGATATGGTATCCTCCACGTTAAAATATCAGGTGGGTGTGTATGTGTGCCTTGCACTGGGGACACTGGTGGCGGACGTCCTTCAGTTTGTCCATGAAGAAAGGGAATAAACAGCAGCCTGCGAAACACCTGTGGAAGGAAGTAATGCAAATTTTATCACCTATAAAGAAGAGTTCTATCTCCTCTGAGGCTCTGCACCCGACCAAAAGATGGACCAGCACCTAACCTAACCTACCAAATTAAAAAGAGATGTAACTGTAGGGTCAATTAATGAGTTTTAGAGGGGCCAGCAAGTAGCTTTTTAAGCTCCAGACACAATCGGGCTTGCTGCTTCCCCCTGCGCTTCCAGTCCTTATGCTAAGCTAAGCTAATGTGAATACAGACCAATTGCCTAACTCTTTTTAACACAGCAACCTGGCAAGGTAAACGTTTCAGGTTTAAGAAGACGTACCCTATCATCGTGGACAAGCAGCAAAGCATCCACATAGTCTGCCCCACTGTGCGGCGGGTTTCTGTGATGATGACCTCTTGACAGGATGGACACTGGGTCACAGCTGGCGTCATACCCAGACTGTTGACTTCACCACAAGAGAGAGAGAGAGAGAGAGAGAGAGAGAATTAGCGGCCTAGACACACACTATATGTGTGCACATGTGTGTGAGGCGGTGTTAGTTACCTGGAATAGTCTGGTCAGTGTCTGTTGGTGTTTCTTCCTCAGGCCTAGTTTCTTCCCTCTGCTCCAGTGTAATGTCCTCTGTAAGCCGGGGAGGCGGCAGCAGGTAGATCCCCCCATGGGGTATCTCAGATTTATAAGAAGTGGGACGCACATCCTGTTGACCTGATTTAAAACACGTGCAGTTTAAACATGTTTTTGCAGGCGGACAATGTAGATGCATTAAACAACAGCTGTATGTCTAAAATAAAAAAAAATTAAAAAGTTTAAACATGAAGCAGGTTGCCATGAACGAGAGTGTTAATGAACTGGATGTCATCATTACTGAGCTCGGAGCTAGTTCCCTGTTCCTCCAGCTCCTCCTTTTTAACCAGCAGCTCCTCCATCTCCTTCTGGATGGCCTCCAGCTCACACAGTTCAGTGTTGCCCTCCTCACTGGTTACTGACAACACCACACATGGAGAGTAACATTTAGTAAAAAGTTATTAAACATGTCAAAAATACAACTGAATACATAAATACCAGAATAAAAGTAGTCTTCCATTTGTGCTCTCTAACTTATTTCTCTTTTCCTCCTTGGTTTTATTATTATTTTTAACATTTAAGACAGTAAAATATATTTGTATTTGTTTTATACACTGAATGATAAGTGATAACTAAAGTAGCTAACTTAGTCAAAAAATTAAGATGACCTAACAAAATATAAAAAGCAGAGAAATTTACATTTTAAAGGTCCAACTGTGTCTGCTGTTTATATATTATATATATTCATAATTCCATTAGTTTATTTCTTAAAATTAATTGATGAAAAAGAGAGAGTTTTTTTTTTTTCAAACCTTTTTAAATGTAAAAAGTTTGAATTCCTCTTGATGAAGAATTATTCAAATGAAAATGTAAAATGATCAGCTCATATCATATCTGCTGTATGCATCCGGGGTTTGTATACAGACATTTATTTTTAAGGAGCGACTCACTTTCCTCTGTGGTCCTGTCACTGGTGTCCTCTGTCTTCTTTTTGATGCTCTGTCTCTTCATCAGGAGGAGACGCCTGTTGTGGAGCTGCTGTATGCGAAACTCGATGAAGCCCAGTTGTGTCAATGGGTTTATTCCCTCCGGTGTCTCCTGGTTGGGTTCCGAGTCACACTCCTGCTCTTGTCCTGGGTCTTGGATCTCCATCCTGTTATGCTGGTACCCACACACTGAATCTTCAAAGTGTACTGCCATTAACCGTGAACCAAAACCATCTCAAGAACAGCTCCAAACCAGAATCTGAAACCAGGCTCAAATCCTTCTGGGGCAAATTTAAGTTTTCAAGTCTTCGTTTTATAATTTCAGCCCAGAAAACTGGAAAGCTGGATGGTGTCCAACATTTCTGGCAATGTCGAATAAAAGTATTCAAAGCTATTCAAAAAATCCAGATCCAACTCCTCCGAATGATGTGTTGGACAAAGTGACACTGAATATGATAGTTCATAGTTCCATTTAAATGATGTAAACAGTGTGCGCAAACAGATTAGGCTGCAGGGCATGCAAATGTTAGCTGCCGGCTCGGAGGCATTGCGCATATGCAGAACAACGGACAGTGGTTGACATGAGGTGTGTACAGCAGCTCAGAAATAACATTACGCTGTTTACATCACACTTGTTTTGGTTCCTTGGGGAAATACAAATGAAGTCTAGCTTATTATTCCGGTAAAACGCTCTCTGACCTAGATAATCATAGATTTTCATAGATAGGTTGGTACGTACAGTAGGTTGGTTGTCTCCGCTGTGTTAATACAAATACAGAGCACAGTAGTGGAAGTGGACTTATTTAAGACACTGAGCAATGGTTTAATAAAAACAAATCATGTCTGTATTCAAACTACAATCTCAAACCGAAATTGTTCGAGCTTTTTGCAGAAAAGCTGCAAAAAGCTCGAACAATTTCGGTGATTTCGCATCTCTGTCTTTGTCAGTGGTCTTGTGAGCTCAGGTAATAATTAGTCAACATCAAATCAAATCAAATCAAATTTTATTTGTATAGCCCAAAGTCACAAAACACATTTTGCCTCAGAGGGCTTTTCAATCTGTACAGGGAGTGACACCCTCTGTCCTTAGACCCTCGGTTCAAGTGAGGAAAAACTTGCCCACGAAAAAAAACCCTTTAACAGGGAAAAAATGTGGAAGAAACCTCAGGAAGAGCCACAGAGGAGGGATCCTTCTCCCAGGACGGACAGACGTGCAATGGATGTCACGTGTACAGAACAACACAAACATGTTACAATAAATAGCAGTGGAACCTGTGATAGAGATAGAGAGACACAGATGCACAGCAGCAGTAAATCATTAACCAACTAAACTGTAGTGGAAATATGGTTGCAGTAATGACAGTAATGCTATATATGGTGGACGTCAGCAGCAGACCACAGCAGTAGCCACGCTCCATGAGAACCTGCTGGACGAGAAAGCACAGAAACTCCGGGGAAGAAGTTTAGTTAGAAACATGCATTGATGGTAATGATGATTGGAGTGAGAGAGAGAGAGAGAGAGAGAGAGAGAGAGAGAGAGAGAGAGAGAGAGAGAGAGAGAGAGAGGGAGAGGGAGAGGGAGAGAGAGGGAGAGAGAGCGCAGTGTTCTAGAGGGGTTGTAAGGTAATGTTGGTAATGTAGTGGTAATGTTGCGTAAGTGGAAGATGTCACATCCTTCAGTGCACATGAATTGAGCAATATTTCAATTCAAATGTAATTGGAGATGTCATGTTGTCAGTCAACTGTTAATCAGATCTGACCGGACAGCCTCGATGAAGAAGATTGGGTTTAGGCTACCTAAGGATGTGTTTTCCAGAACTTTAACTTAATAGTTTGTTATTTAGTCATGATATTTTGATCTTTTGGTCACGAGCTGGTTCTTTAGCGGCTACAGTAGCTGCTCCTCTATGTTCACCAGCTAGTCTCTAACTTTTACCACTTGTTCTTTGCAGCTGAGCACGGTGGGGTTTTCCAGAGCGGTTTATCCTGCTGCAAACAAGGCTGTTTTAGGAAAAAGACCAAAATAAAAGAGAGAAAAAAAAACAAAGAGCCGTCAGAAACCTGCAGAGTTTGGCGATGATTGCGGGATTATCATCATTTAGCTACATTGTATCATGTTATATTGACTTCAGGGTTTCAGGGTTTTTAAGTTAAAAATATTCAATCATCTGAAACATCATGTACTTGTTTCAGAAGCTCATATTTTATTAAATATAGAAATATCTAGATATTGCTATTTCGTACTGTATATCAAATAAAATCCCAGTATACATGGTAATATTTTTTTATTCTGATGAAGGGTTTTAGTTTAATTTTCAATGTATTTCCAACAGAAGTCCAAGGGTCATAGACACGCCCTATACAAATACTTATTTCTCGGTCGATTATTAGTTTAAAAATAACCTTGGCTGTATGGTAGCACACAGTGTACCGGTTTGTTCAACTGTGAAACATGACAATTGGCCCAGTGTGACAGTAACTGGCCACCGTAGCATCAATAAAGCCTGGAGCGAGTTTCTAACATCAGCAGAGCAGATGATGTCTGACCTATATTCCACACACAGAATCACTTTATACACATGTGTGTTGGTCTCAGTGAAAATAGCAGCCGGCAGCCTGTAATTACATGTGAATGTAGATAAGGAGTGTGTTTCATGAGTCTTATCTGTGACCTCTTTTAATTTCCGATCTGTCTTTTTATACCACGTCACAGCGTGATAAGATGCTGGTGTCGACCTGTGTTTCTTGCCGATCCCATGGCTTCTGTGGCTATCTGTGCCACTCTCCTCAGACTGAGATGTAACTAGAGAAATCAGACATTTGTTTTAAGTCTTTCAGGTATTAAAGGGAGCAAAACCTCAAGATTATAGAGTGTGTGTTGTCCTACCGGCTGACCACTAGATGTCAGCCTCGTACACTAAAAGAGCAGGTCAGGCCTACAGAGGATTATGTCCTTAGTTTACGTGGCTGACGTCACTAACCCTGCAGTGGCAGAACTCCATCCATCCATTCATCCACCCATCCATCCGTCCTTCCATTCATCCCTCGGTGCGTGTACCGACCTGAAATATTAAGGACCTTTACACAAGCCTCATATTTGTCTTTCTTTCCTCTTCCACTTTGCTCACTCACAGACCTAATTTCGCAGTTACTTGTTACGTGTGTGTGTGTGTGTGTGTGTGTGTGTGTGTGTGTGTGTGTGTGTGTGAGAAAGAGAGAGATCCATACAGATCAAATAACAGTAAAGTATGTGTGTGCACCACCTGTCAGGGTATTAGTCACCTAAGGAAGGATACACATAGTCATTGATGGTTAATGAGCTTCATTATTCAGCAACAAAAGTTCTCACGTATCGTTGAACAATAGTGTTACTGTAATAGAGTAAATGCTAAAAACACTTGGACCACTGTTACCTCTTTGACCTGAAACAACTCAAAGTAAGTGTTTGAAGTGCTACTTATGGGACGAGCCTAAGAACGTTTGGGTCTTTAAGTGGAACTTGCCCTATCAACCTCTACCCACCCTCCCAGGGGTTTCATTCCCCCTAAAGTAAGACATTTATAATAAATTGTACTTTTTAACTTTACCTTACCCTCCAACACGCTTCTTTATATACACAAAAACATTAAAGGTCCACTGTGTTCGATTTAAAGGGCTCTACTTACAGAATATAATATGCATCAACATCCAACTATCTTTTCATTACAGTATAATCATCTGAAGATATCATTGATAACGAGCAACAGACAAAACATGGCCTCTGGAAAGGGCCACCATAGTTTCTCAGAGAATGGACCACATAGAGCATTGAAGCATCTGATAAGCCCACCAGCACAAAACGTTAGCAGCTTACTGGTGAACACAGTGAAACATTTAGCAGGTGAAGAGACAAATTTTCTCAGGATCAAAACGGAGGTAAAAGGGAGTGAATATTAGTTTCACATTCACCAGGTGGCCAAAAACAAATAAAGTCTCTGGTCTGCTGGTGACGCTGAATAAAGCTAGCTAAACGCTAACGTGTTTGACACATCAAGGCGATACGTTCTGCTCACAGCCTGTAATTTTTGACCACACTGTATTATTAAAAAGTTATCCCTCAAACATGTCAAAATTACTGCTAAATTTGAACATCTTTAAAAGGTGATAATGTCAGTGTTGTGGCAACAGCTTGTTGCGTGCCCCCCCAAAAAAAACTGATTAAAGCCCATTTAAAGAAAGCTAACTGTTAGCTTGTGAACTAGCATGTTAATGTTTTCAAGCTGCAGCGGTACTAATGGGCTTATAAAGAGAAAACTTCAGCTCAAGCTCAAGCGAGGTCCAACGCTGATGTTAGAAAGAATACCACGGGACACGCGGAAACACTTTATACAGCGTCGAAACAGCTCTCTGTAATTCCCAGCCATAACAGTGGGCTGTTACATAACACACAGTACACAGAGGTGGTCTATCGAACAACTTTAACAGAACCTCCGTGATATGGGTCAGTCTGTGTTTACCAGCTGTACTGTTACTGTTACAGTGGAAGAGACAGATGGTTTTAACACACTGTACCCGTCCACGGCGTGTCCATTAGGCAGCATGTTGTACTGGGTTGCTCCCTCCCAGAGGACGTCTCACTGATGATGACATACAGTTGCTCAGAGAGTTGCGTCATGCCCGGATTAGTGTGTATGTGTATGTGGGGGGGTATTTGTGTATTTCTATACTTTTGAGGACAAAACTAGAGATCACATCAGTCAGGGATGTCTTTCAAAACTTCATTTTAAACTGTGTAATCTGTGTCTTTCCTTTGTTGTACAATAAGTGTTTTAATTAGTTCATTGTCTCAAATTAACAGTCATAACAAGAGCAGCACTGTCATATCTGTAGTAGCTGTACATTCGTTTCGGGTTAGGGTGTTACAGATAAGTGTGCCAGTGATGAATGTCATCACCGAGTGTGTTGCGGCAGAGTTTAGCGAGTGTGTGAGGATGTTCCTGTTCTCTTGCCTGAACAAAACCATTGTCAGAACCCACTTCCTGTGCAGCAGCGTGCAGCTGGACTCTCGTACTGACTAACAGGGGGAGAATTTGAATGCACAAACGCTCTCGCACTCACAGCAGTTGTTCCCACTCATGGTTTCGAACATGTTGGCTGAACATGAGTGGCAGCAATGATGTCATCAATCTGGGACAGATTTTTTTTTTTTTTTAACTCAGGGCAAACAGGCGAGATCACTGCACCACTCAGGCTGATCAGAGGCAGGAGGAGGAGGAGGAGGAGGAGGAGATGTGTGTTTGTGCAGGGAGGACAAGTAAGTGAGAGAGGAGAGAAACATAAAGAGAAGGGGAGAGGAGGTGACAGGGGGAGGAGAAGAGGGAGAAAACAGGACGGGAGAGGACGAGTCAGGCACGCTGCCAGCATGCAGGTCTGATATGAAAAACGACGTCTGCGGCTGCAGCGACAGGCGAGCGAGGATGGATCCAGCTCCGCATCAGACACACTACATCACATTCCCCCCGCAGACGCCTATCTGCGCGCGAGTTATGTTCACGCACGCATCACTGCTGTAAATCATCCGTTGAAACTAGAGGGTTATGCAATGGAGCTTCTCCTGAAATCTCCGGCATCATTCAGCGGTAAAATTTCAGAGATTAAAACCTCACTGTTGTGCCCCCGAACGCGTAACAACGAAGATAAATCACAGTGACAAATGGCAAGAGTTTCCTGGTGTGTCACCACGGCGTGCCTCGCCACAGGGCGCGTACTCAATTTTCTCAGGTGGATTGACTTGTCAACACATCTGCGCTCACTTCTGATCGCGTGACCGCTTGCAGACACCGATCCCAAGATGTGTACACTGACATCTAATCTCGAGATGTACACTAAATTTACAATGGACAAGACGACTATGGCACAGAGAAACTCCGCTTGGTTCTTCCAGTCTTAAATAATAAAGCACTATTTTAAACTTTAAGCGATGTTAGCAGCTTTTGCGCTATGGATCGCAATGCTGGTCTAGGTCATCTCATCATCTAGTCAATGGATCTACATTTTGGACATTCGTAGTTCCCAGATGATGAATCCTAATCGCTTGATGATCCTCCTCCTGACTTTTCCTTTAGCGCCGCCAAGAGATTGACATTTGCGCTTTTTAGTCAAATGTCTCAACATACTAACAACCGGGCTCACTGTGTATCAATTTGTATACTTCCATTAGTACACGTCTGTGTAGTACACTGTGTACAGTTCCTGGTGTGGTGTGCTAATTTTAGCAGGGCAGTGTTGTCTCATTTTGAGTACAACTGCTGTGCACCTACAGGACATCACTGAATTGAAACCGTACCATTTCACTGCCAAAACATAAACATACGAAACATACGTACAAAGTACATTTCTGTATTTGCGGCATTCATTGGAACTGCTTCAGCTCCAGCAGCTTTCTCATCAGCCACCGTTTTTTCACAATGCCGGTGGTCTTTCCCCCTCCGACCGTTGAAGGTGTGAAGTGTTCCCACACTGAACTTTTTGACCGTTACGAATGCACCACCTGGGTGCTCACAGTACGCTGCGTTGTGTCATAATTGTACTTTATGTGCACAAAATAGCAAGTGTGAGAATGGAAGTACGCGAACTGAGACACAGCCTAAAAAAAACGCAGCTGCAATTCTGTTTTGGTCTGTTGTCTACATGGCCTCATACCCCGCCAGGAGCAGTGGATTGTCTTAAGAAGAAAAACTTTAAATTTGAGCATTTTTCCACTAACCTTTCACCGATTTCACCATCTAAAACTGCCAAACATTGAAGCCACAATATGTAAATGTAAAATGTAATTCCTACATGTAATATCGAAGGTGTCGCTCGTAGCAATGATCACACGGCTTTGCCGTTTCCCTACAGAGCGCTTCGCGTATTTCAGCTCATAGTTCCGATTTTACAGTCTTCTGATTTTGCCGTTTTTTTGTTCACAGCTCTCATCAGCATCATTTTTTCAGACACAGCAGGCAGCTGTTTTAGTGAAAAGGCTCTGTTACACCCACTGAGTTTACAGCTTGTTGCTTTCTCTGCACTCAAGTGGCCTAAAAGTCAGCTTAAGCATCATTCTCACTGGAAGTACAGCAACTCTTTGTGCTGTGTTTGCGGCACAGGGGCCATTAGAGCCTGCCAGTCATCCTGGATGGATGATTATGTTTGCTTACAGTAACCATCAATAATAATGACTCACTGATTTTAAACAGTGTCGCAACTGCACTTTAATATCTATGGTTTCAGCCAATGGGGGCGTCACCGGCACTCTTTTTGTGTGTGTGACCACGGTGAACCTGTGACAATGGCTGTGTGCCATTTCAGCCACTCTGGCTGAGATCCTGAGTTGGACACAAAGCCGGCTTTATCTCTGCTCTCACTGTTGTATCAGTGCTGCCTGGCTGGACGCATTAGCACCGGACTTAGCAGCCACACACACACACACACACACACACACACACCAGCACTAAAACAATACATTACACTTAGACTGGAAGCATGGGACATTGTGTGTGTGTGTTCCCCCCCTTTGGGGGAAGTAACAGAGACAGACACCTGCTGTTCCCATGTCACGTGGTGCTGTTGGGAAGGAAGACATATAAGTAGAGTGATGTATAGTCTGTCTGTGTGTGTGGACACTCTTCAGAGTGTATAAGGTGTGTGTGTGTGTGTGTGTGTGTGTGTGTGAGTGTGAGTGTGCGGACTGCCTGAACAGGTCAGACTGGCCAAACAATAACACGCAGCACTGTTTCTTTCTTTTTCACTTCCCTCTATCTTTCTCCTCGATTTCAGCCCTCTTCCTCCACCTCGTTCCTCCTTTGTGTGCGCCTCAGACACTTCTCCGCGCACATGATCTCGCTCTCGCTCTCACTTCACAGGCAGACGCAGAGCTTGGAATGTGTCGAAAGAGATTTTCAAAAGAGGAGAGAGGAGAAACGGAGCCGTAAAACGCGCTCACAGGTGAATTAGCAGGTTGTTACACCGCAGGACATCACAGCCGCAGACATTAACACAGGAACAGTGTGGCTCTTAACCCTTTGTTCCACAAATCTGTTCACAGATGCCATTCAGTATTTATACCCACTAAAGCCTCGTCAGCTGCTCTGCCGCTTGGTCATATTTTCAGTTGAGTTCTTACGACCCCGTGCGAGCTTATCGCTGTCTGCTTTACATCAAACAGGATTTGCTGTTGCAATCTTGCTCCGCAGCTCTGTACTGTTGTCTTGACTGCGAGGCAGCTCTGTGGTGACAGCAGGGGGTTCGATTAGATTAGATGAAACATTAATGATCCCTGTGGGGAATCAGGCCATTGAAGCAAACAAGCACCGACAGCATACATCAAAAAGGATGTAAATAAGAAGACAGAGTAAGGGGTGTATGCAAACACACCGCTAACAATTCCAACACTTACGCATATAAATATATGCATAGCTATGTATAAATTAGCATCAGTATGAGTATGAGCAGGTAGTTATCAAAGAGTCTGTATTAAACGAGTTTATACTACACAGTCACAATGGTTTTGTTAGCATTCATCAACACCAGAACCCATGTGTGTTAGGTACAGGCGCCTCCTGATGCTAAATGCTAACAAAAGTTGTTGAATGCTAACAAATCTTTTCCCTGGTGCGTACTTTCACAGAAAGGATAGATAATTAGCATTCATCAACAACAAAACCCTTGTGTGTTAGCTACTGAAGCGCAAACAAAGCCTCATGGAAGATGCTGAATGCTAACAAATCTTTATCTTCAGTAAAATGACATCTTTTTTTTTTTTTACCAGAGAGTACCATACTAGAAAGAATCGATACATATTTAATCTATTTAACCTCTATCACATTCTGAAAGCTAGCTAACATGGACACTGGGCCTCATTTTAGCTCTTAGCTTTTTACCCCCCGTCTTTTTGGACAGGAAGATGCTTGGTTTTACGGGAAATGTCTTAAACCAAACCACTGGTATACTTAAATAGACTTTAATTATCTTAACCACGGGGCTATTTGTTCATGACACATCATGGTTAGCTTCATGCAAACAGCTCAGTGTTTAAATGCTACCCGTGTAGCATATTTAGGCGTTGCCAGACTTTGTTGTGTTATGTTGTCAGTCGATTGTGAGAAAGATGTAGCCAACAAATGAGTGAAGGAAATGAACACTATAAATAGTCGTGCACAACAACTTTCTAAAATGACTTTTTAGATCTAATAATGCCGCAGTCGATAACATCTTGTGTTTGTCTCGGAGAGAACAAACAAGAATCCAAGAACAGAGAACCCACAGCTTGAGACATGCTGAATGATTGATGTGGCATCATCAAGACACACAGCTGCTCATTTTCCGAGTCATTTCTACCCGTTCTGAACTTTGACTGCCGCTGACATGATGCATCGTCTTCTCAATTAATTTTCTTAAGGGGTTATCTTTTTGTTTTTGTCTTCCGATTCATGTCCAACACTCTTCAGACCTTCAGAAGTAAAAAACAGTTTCTTTATTCTCAGTATTTATTCATTTACAGTTACTTTTTGGAAGACAAAATCACATTTCAAACATTGGCTGTATTTTCAGGTAACTATGTTTCCTCTAGGATGTGAAACCTTTATTCGGTTGCCTTGTTACGCCACACCCTGTCATTATGTATTGCTATTGTTCCATCCCCCACTTAACTTTTTCTCAGTCTGACTCATAATCTCTCTCCACCTAACGTCTGCCATGTGTGCACAGTATGTATTTGTGTGTGTCACCTTTCTCCCACTTCCTGCTGCTAGCTGCAGCTTGTCCGATTCGGAGCCAGAGCCTCCACCTGTAGAGAGAACGGGAAGGTGAGGTGCTAGGTTACAAACGCACCCAATGTCACTCTGTCCGTTCTGCTCTCCTGCCCACCTCCACACAGTGCGCAGTGTCCTCTGTCCTCCTCCCCCCGGCCTGCATACCTTACCTTACAAGCACCCTGTCCGATCTCGGCACAGTCTACCTGTTAATCCAATGCCTAAAGTATTGTCTGCCGGCTTTCTGCCGGTGATACTTCTCGCAACCTTAGTTTTTTAATCAGTTTTATTTACTCTTTTACTTACACTGCCATGCTCTGTTAGCTTCTACAGTACATTTTGCATAGTGTTTACTGGCCTTTTTTAACCCCACTTCCGTTCCCTGTAGTCTCTGAGAGTTTAACGGTTTATTTTCTCTTCCTCTTTCATGTTTTTCTAAAAAGCTGAAACATCATACTGGGCTCGTGTGTCCATATCTGCTTCTGCAATGTATAGCCACATCCCACCTCGTCATTTTAGGATAAAATAAAAACTTAAAGGATCTTTTGCTAGCATTCACCAATGACATACTTTAGCTAATGAGATGCACATGGCTCATTTGAGCTTTCTTTGTGCTTATGCTGAGCCTTAAAACGTGCAGATATATGTGTAAACCAATGAAAACGGTCACGAAGCAGCCAGTTTTATAGGCTAAATGTAGCCTGTATATGCTACCAATAAGAGGAAGACATGAGAAAAAGATAGAGCTCTGTCAAACTGAAACCTAAAAGTTAAAGGTCCCCTGTGGACGAAAATTTCTGTTTAGTCTCGTGGCTCATCAGTAGTCTTCAAGGCTGAATGACACCTGGTTGCTCAAACAAGCCATCTGTGACGGCACCCGCGTCTCAAACAAAGCTGTCATGCTGTGAATTATGCATACCTTTAAGCCTTAATATAATTAGAAAAAAAAAACAGATGAGTTAAATCAAATTCACCCTCAGTACAGATATTATAAACAGTTAAATTAACTACAGAGACCAAAACTCTTCAACATTTTAACACGGGGACTTATGGAGTCTGACTCACTCGCCGCCACCAGCCTCAACTGAGGAACTGCAGTTTTTGTCACTTTATAGCCGCTTGCATTAAAAACATAATTTGTATCCTTCAAAATACTTAATTTAAAGCAGTTTCTTTCTTTGAGAAATGAGGATCCACTAATACAAGCACTGCTCCATAGCACGACTAGTGGGCAAAAACTCGCACAGGGTACCTTTAAGTTAAATTAAAAACATATTGTACTGTACATATTCAGCTGATTAGATAAGCTCATTTGGTAGTTGTAAATGAAGTGAATTATAGAGGCTAAAAGAGGCTGCAAATCTCTCTCAAGTATCCTTTGTTTACAGGAGATAACATAAAAATTAAGGTCAGACAAATTTACCAGTGGTAAACACCAAGTGCCCCACAATAGCTAGCTAATATTGTAATGTTTACACATGAAGCGAGACAGGTGTACTGATGGTGTGCCATCTGTGAGGCTGTGTTGTGTCCACACCATCCAGTGACCCAGAAAACAATGTCCTGGTTTCGTGTGAAGGATAGATCAACTAAAAAGAGCAGTACGACTGTACAGCAGTATGCTAACGTAAGACGATATGCATGTTGAGGATACATTTTCTCACTTTGTTTAATGCGGGTGGGTTCTGTCATGTTATCTGCTGAATAAAAAAAAAGGTGATAAATAGATAAAGAGTTGTTGATTTTATGCACACACGACGTATGAAAATAAACCGGAATAAAGCAACTGTGACCCCGAGACCCCGTTCACTGCATTCATATCATACTGGGTCACGTTGTGCTGCTGTTGGACAAACTCTGTGTGTTTACTGCTATTCCTGTTCCCTCATGCTCAGTTGCACTGCAGCGCCCGATGCCAAGTTGTCGGCATTCACTCGACCTCGCTCACACACTCATGGCAGCTCAAGAATTGGCAAAGTGGCACTCACAATCAGCGGAGGCAATCTCTTTTATTTCCTGCAGAGGAGGAAGAAGAGAGGAGGTGAGCTGAGGACATGGAGAACTCCGTGACCCCCCCCTCCCTCCTTTACCGCCACCACCGCCATCATTACCACCACACACATGCCTGTGGTGTGGTGTGGTGTGGTGGGTGTTCATGTATGGCGATCTCATGCGTGTGGACAGCTGGTGTTTGTGTTTGCGTCTAAAGAGCCGTGGATTCAAGCGGAGGGGGGTGTGTGAAAACAGCGATTGGTCGCAGAGCTAAACTCCCTTTTTCTCCATTTTGGCTTTCATCTCCAGACCTTCCTCGCTCCAAAACATCAGACAGACTTCTTAGTTCTCATGCACACAGACAGAGAGAGAGAGAGAGAGAGAGAGAGGGAGAGAGAGAGACAGGCAGGGAAGCAGAAAAAGACAGAGAGGTCTGTGACTTTGTAGTCTGGATTCGGTGACTGTATTAAAATCCGCCTGGCTCAGAGGTAGCCAAGCATGAGATTATGATGCATCCATCTTCCTGCTGTCTTTACTTAACACACTGCTCTGGTTGTCTCCAGTTCACACTCACACACACAAACACACACACACACACTCACAATACTAAAATGGCTTGCTCAGGAGGCCGAATGACAACTTTAAAAAAACGGCACATTCGATCAGCAAACATTCACTCACTGCAGGAAACCAAGCCGATTAGGTTGACATACAATATTTATTTAGGTTCACAAAAATGATAAGTTAATTATCAGGTAGTCCACAAATATTGTGGGAATGGTCTCATACAGTCATACAAGTGGGGAAACATACATGAGAAACCATTTAGGAACAGGCCCACCCAGAAAAGCTCTGATTTAACCAAATAAAGTATGAAGCATGGAAAAGGATGAACTCAAACATTAGTTTCGTCTAAATCATAAAAAGGAAGTTGCTTATTTATTCATTATTATATCCAGAATTTTTCCAATCATCTTTTTTGTTTTAAAAAAAAGACCCTCGAGCTATTGAAAATATCTCTTCATACTCTCTCTCGTTTTATCCAATGAAAAAATAATCCAAAGAAGAGAAACCAAAAAAAAGGGGCAGACCCTGTGTTTTAAAATATTGCCGTATGTCAGGGTCATCCCTGAACTGTCTCTCAGCAGTATCAATGGACCAGAGACCTAAATGTTGTAAAAACCCCTCTGTAGTACAGTATCCGAGGGTACATATATACTGTATATCTGAAAGTAGTCTGTAGTGTCCCCAAATAGCCTGTGGTGGGCTTCCCGAAGCTGCCCCGTGCCCGTTTGCTTCTCTTTGTTTTCTCTGTCTGTCTACCGAGCGGAGAAACGCTCACCTGTTGCATTTCTGTTAGCTTTGGGAAGGACACCCACCACCCTACCCCCGCCCATAAACACGTCTCGACCTCATGTATGTTTGCTACAAAAGATGTTACACGTTATGAACACGTCATGCAAAGTGGCAACTCTGTTTACAAAGATGGAGTAGTCGTGTTGTCGTTTTTGTTTCGCTTTTTTTTTCTCTTTTCAAATCTGAAGCCATTTTAGCTGCGTTTGATTCACTCTTTTCCCGAACAGGAAAAAAAAAAGATCAACCTGAAATCCCACCCTTTTTTTTTTTCAAAGCCGCCTCCCTTAACCTCTCAACAAAAACAGAACAATTAGCATTTATAAACGATATTATATTAAACCATTTCTCTTTTTTTTTTCTCTTGTAATAACCCAAACCTCCAGAAAAAAGGTATACAGTGGACAGTTGTAGTCTGAGTCCAGGTTTAAAACTGTCAGGAAAAGCCGTCGCAGCAAGGATCAAGTTAGCATAAACCAGAGTGGCTGCTGCCTTTAAGAAAAAACCTTTAAAAACATGTCCTGTGGCGGTGGCATCGGTTGGTTTTTAAGAAGAATCCCTGATTGGCTGAAAGAAGTCAGGTGACCACCAGGTGAGGTAAGAAAAGTCCCACCTTTGACGATGGGGATGACAGTATGGAGGTGTTTCCTCTAAACGCTATGTGTGTGTATTTGTGTGTGTGTGTGTGTGTGTGTGTGTGCGTGTGTGAATATATAGAAATTTATATGTGTGTGTGTGTGTATACATTTTTGATTACAAACTGACCACACGCTCACACACACACACACACACACAGACGTACACACATGCACACACACACACACTCAAGTGCGTGTTGATATTTGAGTCAATCTCAAACACTGCATTTGCAAGTCGCTCTCCTCATGCAGCACAGACAGAAACACAGAACACCGGTGGAAAAAAAACAAAAAAAACACACCGGCAGAAACAATGGAGGAAAAAAAAAACAAAATAATAAACTAAACAAAAACAGAAAATTAAGTTTGCTGCCTTGAATGTCCTTGAATATCACATAGAATCCTTGGGCGTGACAATTTTTAAAAAAATTCTGCTTTTTTTTTTTTTAGTTCAATAATATTTCTCTTATCTATGCATTTATTTAGGAAAAACTAACAAAGATTTCAGTTGCTCTCTTATTACTATGTGTGTGCGTATCTTTTTTTCTTTCTATTTTTGTATTGATATTTGCATTGGTTTTTCTCCTCTTCTTTAATTGTCCACGTTGAGTTTTTCTTGGTTTGCGTCTCTCTCCGTATCCTTTTTATCCTTTTGGGAAAAAAAGACCCATTTCTACCCCGTTATCACCTCCCACCCTCCCCGCATTAATCCCACCCCGCCTCCCTCCCTTGCCGTTGTGGAAGGGGGGGGGGCTTTTTTTTTTCCAGTCCCGTGCTGCCCTTCATCTCTCAGCCTCCATCGCTACGCTAGCCTTTTGCTCGGCCCCCGCGTGCGGGTTCACGCCCGTGGGCCACGCGGGGCAAGGCTGCGTTGGGGGTTGCCCCTGAGTCCAGAGTCCCTGTGGAGGTTGCGGCACATTAGGTACGTTTGGTGAGACCCCCCAGCCGCCGACCTGAGGGGGCGGGGGTGAGGTGGCCATGGAGGCGGACATGGGGCTGCCGCCGCTGCCGCTGTTGAAGCTCTCGGATGCCTTCAGCCTGGAGAACATGGTCAACGCGTCTGGGAAGTTCGGGGGCGTCGCTGGTGTGTTGGCTGGGGTGCACATCTGAGGATGAGGCGGGAAAGAGAAGAATTAAGGCAGGTAGATAACAGGACAACACTAACAATTTATAAATATAGAAACAGAACAATGAGATCAGAAGACACAAGTTTCACAGGAGAAGATGAATCCACCCACAGACTCTATTGTAAGCTCAGTTTTTATTCAAATGTGAGGTCATTGTTGTTGAAACTATTAGTCGATGAATAGAAACGTAATTGTCAGAATGTGAAAATCTATGAATAGAGGTTCCTGTGCAGGAAACGCTGGTTCCCGTTTCTCAACGACTTTCACTTTCTCTCAGCGTAAACTGAACTTTGGGTTTGAGGACAAAACGAGCAACATGAAGGGGTCAACCTGAGCTCCGGACAAATTCACACATGACTTCTCGCTATTTTGTAACATTTTATAAACACACACACACAAAAAAAGTGTGTTTTTGTACGCACTTTTCCCCAACATGGCAAGTTTAGTAACGCCGGGCGTGTAAAGCTGAAATTCTTTCAAGAACAAATGCCAAACATTCACTGGTTTCAGCTTCTCCAATGCAAATTCTGGCTACTTCTCTTGGTTTTCTGACAGTGACTTAAATCTTTTTTCAAGTTGGAGTGCTGGTTGGACAAATGTAATGAGTGGTCTCTGGGAAATTGTATTTTGTTCTGATATTTTATTCAACGATGAACTGTTTTAAAACAAGAAAATAAGTAACAGTTAGTTGTAGTGAACTGTGGAGTAACATGTAATGTGTGACACTGTAATGTAGCTGCACCTCACTCTGTTTTATTGAGACCACCATGGGTGGACGAACTGGTATCTGGATGACTCTCGGTGTAAAACAGTGAAGCTGTAGGGAGGTTTTTGTTCTTTCATTACAAACTCCAACACTGCTGTGCTGGATAAATCAGGTTATGTTCCCCACACTGGCCAGTTGTCTTCAAGATATATGAGCATACACCGACAAATATTATTACTGCAGCGATGTACATTATTAACATCTCAGAGCGGCGGTTTGCAGCAGTGTTTAGATGAGGGAATGACTCTAACCGTTCTGTATAACCAAAGGGAAAGTTAGGGGAATCCCAGGCACTCTGCTTCCCCAGAGGGTCCACATGATGACATTACAGCCCTTTGTTTACATCCACTTCCTGTTTCAACCGTAATATGGTGTCCAATCTGATTTCACAGAGTAGATAACTTAGTCAGACTGAGAATAGCAGCTCATCTTGCTTTGTGAACACACACACACACACACACACACACACACACACACACACACACACACACACACTCTGGCCTTAATATATCCCCCTGTGCTCTAACCTGCCCCGACCCTCCTCTGTGGCAGCATTGTTATTGTTCTGCTGCCAGGAGTTCCTGTAGTGGCTCACCTCGAGGACACGCAATACACGCGTGTGCCAAAAACAACACAGGACCTACCACCTTGCGGCTAACGCGCCATGTGAACAACATGTTTTGGCTGCTCAGGAATAGTGAGCCTTCATCGCCACCATCATCATCGTCGTCGTCATCCTCGCCCTCCTTGCTAACGCAGCTTATCGCGCACCGCTCCGAGGCCTGCTTCCTCCTCTGTGCCCCCCGTTCGTCTGTGACCAGGAAAACAACAACCTGCCGTATTCCATAGGGAAGCAGAGGTGGAGCCACGTTTAGCCAGGAGGCTTGTTGTCTAAAAATAAGAGCCCGGGCCGAGAGGCTAACGGGGCAGGCACCTACATGACAAAATAACTAATAAATTAGCAGACGCTGACAATGAAAGAAAACAGTTTGGCAACTCCCAGGATTAGATTATGTAAAATGTAATTTACTTATGATTTAACTGACAAAGTGAATATGATCTTAGAGTCAAATAAAATCAAAGATTTCACTTTGTTTATGTCCCGATCATCTCCTAAACTTTTTCTTTGTGTCCAGACAACACTCTGCAGATTCAGGTCAAATGCTTGGTTGTTTGTTCATCGGGGGGCTGACTTTTCTGGAATTGGGAGTCATAGTCTCCGTGAATCAACTATGGGGAACAGCAGCTGCAGTCACACATGAATATTGGCCGAAGAATGTTAACATGCTGAAGAGAGGGAGCTGGAAAACAACATTCCGCTTACTGACAAGCAGGACTGAGGCTGACCAGTGCTATCTAATCTACCCTTGGCTCCGTCACCCAGGATGCTCGGATTGAGACACGCAGCCTTAGCGCGATGGCTAAGGCTTCAGGAAAAAACAACAGGGTGACAGGAACACCGCTCCTCCCTTGGGGGTGTAATCGGACCGCTTTGCCCCCTAAAAGTGCTGCGGCTTGCAGGTTAGCCCCACGAATGTACAGTCTGGGGCCGGGGGGCCGGGGAAGTTGGAGGCTCTCAGAGTGGCACGTTGTTATGAAAGGTGAGTGTGTGTGTGCACTCTGACAGGAAACGCTGGCTCATGTCTCTGAGGCCGTTTCCTGCGGTAAAAAGACACCCTGGAATGCTGAAGTGACCTCTGTGATCCTTCCTGTTCTTGGCCGAGCGAGCCACTGGTTGGATTCGTCGAGCCTCATGATCTGCTGAGGGTCCGTGTGACTCGTGCGCACGTAGAGAACAACAGACGAGGCCCTTCTTTGCTCGAGACAGAAATGCTGACGCGTGACCTTCCGGGTCGTCCGCTGAGACCTTTGCATCTGACTTACTCATCTATAAACACATGTGAGCAGGTAAACACACCTGCAGGGCAGCTAACGGACCACATTTTTGCTTCTTATTTAACAGAAGACAAAACAGAGATGGGAGAGGGAGTATGACGCCAGACACCATGTTAGTGCCTCGCAACTGCCCACCTTTGCACTCCTCCACTCATAAAAATCACACAACACACCTGCGAGTGTCAGCGTGCGTGCTCGTGTGTGTGTGTCTGTCTTTGCAGGGGACCTTGGACGGAGTCAGAGACGCAGACGGTTATCGACCCACAGGGAAGAGGATCTGGTCCAAAGACACAGCAGCCGTCTTTTCCCTGCCAGGCTGTCTGAGTGTGGATCTGACTGCGTATCAGACTCCATCTCAATGATAAAAGCTTCAGCAGAACCCAGAGCTGTCAGCGTGTGTTTACTGACGGTCCGCATACATAACAAAGAAACACAGCATCCTCTGCTCTGCACAAATGAGGAGCAAATGTGGGAAGAGAAAACGGCACCGAAGGTAACAAATCATGCTTTCCTGCGCGGAGATTAGAGCGGCCGCTGTGGTGCCGCATACTGAGGAAGCAGGTTACTGTGCGTTTTCCCTTTGTGCGTATTAAGCAGCCTAGTGGCAGATTAACTCTCGCCGCACTGAGGCAAGGACAGAAAAATACTGCAAGGGCTGCTGCGAGCAGACCGAAGTTCAAATCCAATTGGCTGCCGGACAACTGTCGGGGCATGTGGGCTGCAGGCAAGGCGGTTAATGTGTTAGCTGCTCGTTCGTGCACGCAAAATAATGTCAGTTGTGAGCTCAGACAAGGAACAGGATGTTTGATGGGGAAAAAGAAGGGGTAAATAAATCACACTCTTGTACAGCTGTAAGTTTGGCCAGACGGTTTCTCATAATACAAGACCAACATGCACCTGTTAAGACAATTAGCTGTAAGCTAATGATTTATGGACTAAACCTGGACTAAACAGATCTTGCCAAGTTAATATCAGGTGTTTTCTTACTTAATATTGAAACTGGACAGTATGTCAGTATGAGAGTGGAAAAGGGGAATTTGTTCATTTGTTGTCAAAATGATTTCCTCCTGTCCTTTTATCAGGAACTATGTAACACTCTGTTTAGTAAAATAAAAACAGAAAGTGATTTTATGAATATGAAAGGTTGTCCACACAGGAAACATTTAAATGAGCCCGTAACTTGGAGACAGACGAGGAAAGAGCGGCTTTAATAGAATGACCCTGACCCTTCTTTCTTCCAGTGTTCAGTCCTGTATATCTGAACATTTTAATATAAAATTGATAAATGTATCCGTGATGTCGCCCACAAGTTTCTGAAGAGCTGTACTGAAGCTCAAAATTTGGCTCAAAATCCGCCATGTTGGCAGTCCTGCCTCTTCTGGCGGTTAACTTTGTTAACTTTAAGCCTTAATATGATTTGAACAGGTGTGTTCTATATAAATTCACCCTCAGTACAGTTACAGAACAAAGAAATTAGCTATAGAGATTAAATCTGTTTTTTGTACCGGGCTGTAAACATGTTTATTTCTTTTGTGAAGTTTTAGTAGCTATATGGGGGCTTATGGAGATCATTCTCATTCTGTAGCCGGCCTCAAGTGGCCTTTCAAGGAACTGCAGTTTTGGCACTTGCATATGCTTCAAAGCCACGGAGGCTGCAGCTTGATATAAAAAGAGGCAAATGTTTGTCTTGGACAATCAGCAGTTAATTATCTGCATGTAAGTGGTGTATTCCAGCAAGAAAAGAAGAAATCAAAACAGTGTGTGTGACTACCGTACGTTGCGTGGGCGCGCGTGAGTTCAGCGGTGTCGGGGGACAACGCGAGAGGTCTGTTGAGGTAAACTCCTTTTCAAATCGAGGTCACTGTGACAGTTAATTGTCTGCCTCCTCTCCAAAACACTACAAGTCGTAATGTGAGGAGCGTCAGCTGAGTTAACCCAAACAAACGGCTGTCTGTAGGCTTTGTTAGCTAGTTAACAAAAAAAAAAGAAAAAAAGAAATCGACTCCCACTCACAGCACAGTTACTGTCATGCTGAGCCTGTTGAGAGAGCCAAAACTGTGTGTTTGGAAACACAAGCAGATGTTTAAAGCTGTTGTATCGAGGTGAGGACCTTCACTATAACAGACTCTGTGTGTGTGTGTGTGTGTGTGTGTGTGTGTGTGTGTGTGGCAACACATAAAACAGTGTGTGTGTGTTAAAGCAGGCAGGTCCAGCCATTTATTCCAGATATACAGATGGAGAGACAGGGGGAACAACAGACAGCGAGAGCGAGTTTGTGTTCAAAACAGAGCCAACGGAGAGGGGTTGCCATGGCGACGGTTGTTATGAGGAAGCAGCAGAGATCTCCTTGTTGACGGGACGGGGCTGAGGCAGGACTGGCTCTGTGGTCGCAGCCCTGTCCACCCTCTCTTCAAGTCTGTTTGCTGAGCTCGGCATGAGGAACGCATGGCTGACGGGCAGCGACCACTCTAAACATGCCTGGCCCGGGCCTGCGGTGACGCTCCGCAAACCTTAAACACTCCTCCGTTTGTGTACATACGTGTGTGTGTGTGTGTGTGTGTGTGTGTGTGTGTGTGTGAATGAGAGAGAGTGTGTGTTTGTTCACAAACAGAGATGAGCTGGAGTTATTTCCAGTCTGACCAACCAACATTCCTCAGACATATCAAGTGTGTGTGTGTGTGTGTGTGTGTGTATGTGTGTGTGTGTATGTGTGTGTGTGTGTGCCAGGCTGAAAAGAGGAGCTTTCTATCCTCCTGCATACTTGTGCAGAGGGTCCGGTTACGTCTCGTGACCCCAGCTGACCTCCTCCGTGTAACGTTTACCTCTGTGTTTCTACCCCGCAACACACACACACACACACACACACACACACACACACACACACGCACACTCCTGTCTCATTCATCTCCTTTCAATCTCTCTGGATGTTTCCGTCCAAGAATTTTAAGCCAAATTCTTCTTGCAATAAATGAAATGTGAGCTGCTTGTTTCCATTAACTTGGTTGAGGCAAACAAACAGACGTCTTATTGACCAAAAAATGTGAAATTCAATAAATACTGAGGAAGTTACCGTTGCTCCAGCTAATGTTGGCTTTGAAAAATTAACATAAACAGAAGCGGCTAAACATGGGGGGATTACAGGTCTGACAAAGGATGATATTATAATGATTAACTGGAAACTAAACTTCTGATTTTCCATCATCCCCTCTGCTGTGAGCTTTAATATGAAGCTATGAAAGTGTGTGTGTGTGAAGTGTTTTATCCCTCTTGTCTTTCTCTCACTTCCCACTCCCCCTCTCCCTCACCAGTCTGTGTCTTCTTGCGTACAGTTCTCACACACACACACACACACACACACACACACACACACACACACTTTGTCAGCATTCACAACAAACTGTGCCGAAGGATCTGTGAGACGCGAGAATCACGGTGAAGCATGCGGCCTGGCGTCTCCGTCATGCCGTCTTATTACGCTTACATTTTTTTTTATAGGATTATAATGTTTAACTTGCTGGTCACCATAATGTATATGTGGATAAAATGATCTGAATATGGGACCAAATTAGATGTCTGGATTTGGGGTTTTGTTCAAAATAACACAAGCTGACTGTGACTGGTCAGTGCGGCCGTCAGAAAATCTTCCTCGCGACAGCGAGCCTGGCAAAATGACACATGCTGTGCGACTGCATAAACGAGACGGGGTGTCTGCACTGTTAGCTCGGCGGCAGAGGCTGAGCCACCGGGCATGCACGCTTCAAAATCTTTATTTGGTAATTTGTTGAACCCCCCGAGGCCATGTATGGTGCTGTGCTGAGTCTAAAAGTTTAGTTCTGCTCATTTCCAGACATGTCGCTGCGAGCTACCGTCATCTCAGCATTGTGCAAATAAAAACACACTTGGGTTTGTTTGCTGTTTAATAATCCGCGCTGATGATGTAAACGGCATCACCGCTCCACACTGTGTTGTGCGTTATAGCGTTCCTCTCCTTGGCTACACAATGACGGGCCGCGTTCTAACCCTCAACTCTGAGAGTCCTGTAGCCAAAGTTGATGTTGTCTTCCAGCAATGTCACTGGAAGTGACCTCATAACACTGGACAAAGTCAAAAATACACTTAACCTGAATCCAACTGTTCCACTGTGATACAGTACATAGTGGGGGACTATTAATGGACAGGTCAGGGGTGCAAAGCTGTAGAATAGTGAAAGACAACATGTAAGTCAGTGAAGGTTGAGGGAATAAAAAAACTGGTGGCTGTCCTTCCCTGAACTGGTGTTAAGTGCTGGATGTGTGGGAGGATGCGTCGCACCACGTCTGGACTAGTCCTTGTTGCATTTACGTCACGCGTGTTTGCAGCACTTCATATGCGTTCAGAAGCATTCGCTCCTTTTTGGCCGGTTTGTTTGGGCATGTGAGGACAATGCCATTCAAACCTGGCACCACAGACAATGCAGGTCTCTGTCCACTTTGGAAGCGTGCTGAAATACAGTATGTCGGAGCAGACAATGTAATCTGAATGTTGACCGAGGCGAGATTAACAAGATAAACAGAGGTCAAACATGGCCTCCGGGTGATATGAAAGGCCTCCTCCGTGTATCAAGTTACTGCCAGAGAGCGCAGAGGAGTCCGCCGTGTTTTGTTAGGGTTACGGGAACTGGATTTAGATGTTTTGACAACACGCCCGCCAAACATGCAACCTCAACAGATGACAGTTTACCAGTGCGCTGTCCAATAAACAAGCAATGTGTGGGTCCGCATCAAAGGGCTGATTTACTCGTGATCTGGCAGCGAACGCCTCAATAAACCACAAAGAAAGATGCCATAAAATAAACTTTTCCATTTATGGATTGTACAGAAGACACAGTGATGCGACCACAGTCTGCCGTGGCTGTGCAGCCACTGCAATGGTGACTGATGCCCTGTGAGGAAATGAGGGCTGAATGGAGGGGACGAGAGCTGATATAAATATATATAATATAATGCATAATAACTTATTATTTGCATGCTTGAGAAATGAGAGTTTAGACCGATTTTTTTTTTAATAACAAAAAAAAAGAAGAAGCAGCTTTGCATTGGTCTGCATGAATGGACATGCAGTCATCTGTGTTAATGGAAATACCCTGTAAGGAAACATGTTGTTTTGTGGTGAAACTAAGACTGTAATGGCTGATTACGTGACGTTAATTATTATTAAACCTGAAACTGAGGCTGCTTAGGGATCGCCAAAACTAGCGGTAAACCAACATTGACATATTATTAGCTTGTATGTCCAAACAAATGTGGCTGAAGACGACGCCATGAGCGAGTGGACCAAAACGGTTACGTTGCCAACGGGAAGGCTTAAAAAAAATGAGCTCAAACTCACCATAAAGCTCTATAAAACTGAGAGGAGCTGCATTATTTTCTGTAAGCTCATCACTGCAAACTACTGTGTCACTCAATACTCTGTTATTACATTTAGTTTTAGCTTGTGGATGTATTATAGCCGCTTTGAGGCCTTAAACTTAGATCATTTCATCGTAGTTTTTGGTCGTTAAAGCCTGCAAACTCACCGTCAACAGAAGATTTGGCCATTTGCAACAGAAAAACAGTTGCCAACTCAACTTGTTGCCAAATTGATAACGCTCCTGCAAACACTACAACTAATCCTACACATTTCAGAGACACCTAATGTCTACATTTGAAAACACTGTCATCCAGCCGTCATTCATTTACACGAGTAAACCAGACAAGGAACTCTTTTTCTGTGTCTTCATTATTCACTCGTGTAACTCGCTAACAGGAAATGATACCCACAGTTTTATGGGAGTGGCTGGATGTCACAACTCGATGTTTCTTTCCCAGACTAAATAAAGTAGCTGGACAGGTGCTGCCGAACATTTCACCATTTCAAGCTCCCCTCCACTCCTCTCCCGCGACCCCCGCGCTCTTACAACCCCTACCGGGTTTCCAGCAGCTGAGCCCCTCGGTCTGTGTACGTCTAGTGAGTGTGAGTTAATATTATACAGTGCGCAGAGGGACATGGTTGGATTTGTGATCACTCTGTTGATCATTAGCCAGGCCGTGCTCTGTTTTCACGTGTGTTTTGACACCGTATGTTACAGGAAGGAGAACGAACGTGAAAAAACAAAAACAACAACAACAAAAAACATATACAGGAGCAGTGAACTGACAAAAGAAAGGAGCGCTGGGACTGAGTGGAGCATGTGTTCTGCACTGCTCACAACAATGGCCAACGGGCTAACAATAGGTGCTCAGTGGCTCACTCGTATCTAGAAAAAGGAGTTTGGCCTGTCGACTGGTAACAGTCTGGCAACAGAAACTACTGGGCCAAAGGTCACCGTGAGGGAAAACAAAACACGATTACGATGCAAACACTCGGGTTCAGCCTGCCAAGAGATATTTTTCTTAAGGCTACGCATACACTGGAGATCAAATTCAGATTTTTCCTTTCACCTCGCATGCCACCCATATCACGTTTTATAAATCAGTGTCAGCTTCTAGTGTCAATCTGAGCCACTGAATGCTATTATGTTTTGTTTTGTTTTGTTTTGTTGCGCTGCTCGGTCGGTTGTTTCAGGAGATGCCTCAAAAAGGCTAAATGTGAGATGACATCGTTGTAAAAGTTTCATCCAAGAAATAAATTTCACAACTGGGAATGCATACAGACTAAACATTGCCTTAAATCATCTCAACCATAAATCTAAGACTGGCAGCTTCTAGTTTGGCCACTTTCTGTTCGATTTTGCAACTCCACATTGCAAAATTAGTGCGATTTTGCAACATTTTTTTTTTAAATACTGGAGCCCCTTTGGTGTCTCTGAAGTGAACTGCACTGCAAGTACGGGTCAAATTCAAGAACTGAAGAGCAGAGCTACAAGACAGGAGGTTCAAATGGGGACTGGTGATGTGTCAGGGGTCATGAATGTGACGAGACTAATGAAGATGACAGCAGGACTCCAGAGAAGTCCGCTGACCTGAGCCCGGCTGCAGCGCTGCAGCTAACCTGAAAAACACAGGCCGGGGAGACTCAATGTGACAACACTCTCTTTATGCAACAGAGTCCCATGTGCTTCATGTGTTTCCTCAGTCACAGGCCTAACCCCAATATGTGTGTATGTGTGTGTCTGTGTACTCAGTGACTCCCAAAATCAGTGTGAAACCCAATCTACCTCCACTGCTCATAAACACATCTGGTCCTCACAGTTATCCCACATGGATTCCCATTCCCAGAGTCCCTTGAGCCAAAGTTTCTGTGTGCATGTGTGTGTGTGTATTTGCGCACACGCCTTTGTGTGTGTGGTTAGGGTTCTGGGAAGTCGTGCTCCTGGAAACATGCAGGGCAACACGCTGGAACATGCAGAGCGCAGTCCAGGCCCCTTCAGATGTGGCTAGCTGCTTGGCATGGCTGTACGATGTACAAACACACACACACACACACTTCCAGGCATAGATACATTCACACCCTTTAACTACCATAACAGATCTTGACATGATCAGCTTGGAAATCTGATACGCGTTGCTGTATGCACACAGGAGGGATTATAGTGCACGCACATGCACTTAAATACACAAACAGTGGGAGGAAATAGAGTGGATTCGAGCTGATTCTGCATTTAATAAACTTCTGTAAGTAACGGCATCTGGACACGAAGCAGCGAGTTTCTTCTGTGGCAGAGGCACAAAGCAGCTCTGTGTTATTGTATCTTCCACCAGAACCAAACCTTGCCATTAGCCTATTTCACCTTAAGCACTAGCCAAACACTTACTTCCTTCCTTCCTTGTTTCTTTTTCATCGGTTCCTTGCTACCATTTAAGCAACAATCCGAGTGTGTTTTATATACTTTAGTCAGCCTTCTTCCATCTTTTGCACTGTGATGATAAACGGTTAGAGGCCCGGATAGAGAGGGAAACGGCAGCAGACAGTTGTCCGTGTTGTAACGTCGTGATTTATGAAGGTAATTATACCTCTGCTCTTCTGCATGGGCACACCGCACACTTCAAATCCCACTGAGATGAGATCGTACATGGATGAGAAAAGTTAGGATTTCTAAAAATCCCTTTTCAGGCCACACCCGGACACCAAAACCAAATGTTTGTAGTTACCAGAAACACCCCCTCAAAGACACACACACACGCACACGCACACACACACACACTCCAAACCCTCTTTTCTCTTACTGGGTGTTTATATTGCCAGGAAACAGCCTTTAAAACAACCTCACGCCCACTTTTATCACAGCCCTGCAGTGCCCGGTACTCTTCTGCTACGTCACCGTGCCCGGTTAGCCGCGCTGAACGTTGCCCTTCATAAAATCCTACTTTCAGTCGGCTTGCGCGTGATGTCAGTAATGAACAACAATTACAGCACAATAAAAAGAAGTGCTCATTCAAAACATGGAGCCGTTTGGTTTGTGACTCTGCTGGTTGCAGAGTGTAGACCAGGGCTGTGTTGCGTTCAGCATCAGGAACAATTGAAGATTGCTGCTTATTTAGCCAAAATGCCGGATCCACAGAAATCTGGACAGCAGTCGTGAGAGTGTGTGTCCATATAAAAGCCTATCGGAGAGAGAGAACAGGATGTAGACACACTGTACGAGTGCCGATATGATTCACGACCAAAGGCGGAATGTGAAATATTACTTGAGCAGATTATTTTTATTAGCCTGACCTACTAAACACAACACACTTTTCACCCACCACGGCTCTGACTTTACGGCTACACGAGGACCTGGCTGTGCTTGTTTTAATAGCCGCGACTCCGGCAGCGATTACACACACATGTGAGGCAGGCTTTTGTGGCTTTTGTTAGTTCATTTCCCAGCTTAGTCACATGATGGGGGTCACATGTTCCCCGACGGGAGCGGAATCATCCAGCTGGACTACTTCCTCCTCATGTGGTCACATGAGTATTCATTCATTCATTTTATTGTGGTTGTACGTGCCCCACAGAGAGAGAGAGAGAGAGAGAGAGAGAGAGAGAGAGATTAATCATGGAAACACTGATTTTGACGAGAACAAACAGTCGAGCGTCATTGTTTCTCCTTGCAGACACATGGTGAGCAACTTGAAGACAGACAGCTGTTACACTGTCCAGACCAGATTTTTTAAAAACCATGATGACTAAAAACATAATTCCCAAAGTTGCTCATGTGTGCAAGAAACTCTCCAGTAGCCAGGAAATCTCTCGTGCACACAAGAAACCATTTTAGGTAGCGCTGCTTACAACCAAGCAACGATTTTCTGTCTATTATTGTTCTGCAGCGAGGTGTTAACATGTATGTGGAAGAGCTTTTTTTTAAAGCCGGTGTTCCGACTGTGTAACGAGTATTAAAGTGAAACAAAATGTGCAAAATATTTGAAAAGAGGAATTAGCTGCAAACAGCCAGAAGCAACGCAAACACGAGTCCAAGTGTGAGCAAATGTGCCGGCGTGCCGCTCTGGGTACGGAAACTGCTTTGAGAATGATGTGAAAAGAAAATGATGAGGACAGGGTATGATTATAAAATTCTCTAACAGGAAACATAGACGGCAAATTGAATTCTAGAGCGTTCTGCATCTGCAAACAGAAAGAGACAGAGCTGGTGAGGGGAGAGAGGGAGAGAGGTGTACAAACTAAAGAAGAGACAGGGCGCTGTGTTTTTTTAGTTATACCGGCCCCCTCTGCTGTGAAAGGGTCCATTTTGGGCCGTGTGAGTGTTGCATCCTGTAGGAATGTGTTGCGGTGGCAGTGTTTGTAAAGGCAAGTGTGTGTGAGTGTGTGTAGAGGAGGAAACTGGGAGCAGACTGGGGAGTGGTTGGATTTAGGCTTCGGGTGCCTGGGTGTCCATCGTGGAAACATAGATGTAAGCTTTGATGGCTTCATTTAAACACACGGAGACAAATGGACAATCTGTTCAAGATCCATCATGTCGCTGCACGGCTCTCGCTGCAACAGACCTTACGTATACACACGCAGACAACAACAAACAGAGACTCTAATGCGTGCCTGTGCAGAGATTGTGGCTCTTTTACATCATGTGCCAAAGTGCAGGCACTCCCCTGAGCCTGGGATCACGAGTAAAGGGAAATAATAATGACTAAAGACAGGAGCTTTAGCTAAACCTTTCACTATTCACAGCGTTCTAAAAGACTCTACTGATGAGCAATCTAACTCATCTCATCACCCGATACTTGATACAGGTGATAAACCTCTCACAAACAATGCACAAATGATGCATTAGCTAAGCGCATGTAATAAAATCAGACTTGACATGGCTTGCGGCTTGAATGCCACCCTAACCGACTGCTGCAAATCCTCACCAGACAAACTGTGTTTGCAGATTTTTAAAAAAAGTATTGATTTAACAACAGCGCGTTTGGATCCAAGTTGGTTTCTCTCCCATGATGCCTTATTTCGATGGGAAAGTGATTTTGCACATACATTGTTTCGGGGCGCCTCGAAAAACAATGGCATATAGCAGCTCACTGAGCTGCATCCATAAACTAACTGACCTACATGACGTCCTAGCCGGCCGTGCTGCCAAGAACGGCATGTCTTCTGGGCTATCTGTTGAGGCCTACGGGACTGGGGTGAGGCTTCTAGCCAAAATAGCAATCTCAAGGATGAGTTCAGTTTGTGTTGTAACACAAAACACAGACGCAACAGCACGTGCACAACAGAAATGTAACTTAATGTCACTCATGCTTACTCTAAACCGAAGGGAGAGAGAGAGAACCGGAGTTAAGAGTGAGAGCAAAGTGGATTAGATTTGTATACCAATGAACGCTGTGGCCTGATAAGCTGCGGGAAGGTTGGACACGATGCCCTACTGTAGCACTGTTGTGACTCACGCAAGCACAAACACCCACACCGTGCATGCACCAAACACAAATGCACGTAAAGTGCGTGAGCGCAAACAGCAGACATGTTCGCATGCTGGCGTACGCCACAAAAGGGGACGTGAACTTGTGATTATGCAAGAACATGGCTGTAACAATAAACATAGCAGGCGCACGTAGGTGCTCCGCATTCTGACTTCCATTGTACAGCGTCTGCAGCAATCAAGCTCAGCCCTGTTTGGCAGACGGGACGGGACAGCTCTTGGCAGATTGTTCACTCTCTAAATTAAAGTGAGACATTTCATGATCTAAATAGAGAACTGAGATGCTCTTATTTACTCATCAGATGATAAAGGAGCGCCGGCTTTCATTCCTTACAATAAATCTGTGATAAATACGATTCGGCTCGGTAGTGTGCAGCGTTTCTACGCTGACTGGCAATACTCAGAGGCTATAAACGTCCACAAACACACACACACACAAACACACACTGCAATAAAAAAAACAAATCCTCTTTCATAACAATCGCTCTCCCTTTCTTCCAGAAATGCAACGATTTAGCAATGTGTGGATACAGCGTGAGCTTAAAAAACGTTTCGGACAGTTTTGTGCAAAATACCCCCCACGACCACGTCAGGCTCTTCCAGGGGGCAGCTGTTGCTGGATGCTGCCATGCATGCAGCTGCAAACAAAGGCTCGTGTGCTGCCAAAGTAGGCTGCTGCTGCAAGCCCAAATACTGCTGGTGTTTCATAATGTTCAACCCCTGTGCGTGCATGTGCAGAGGCTCCTATAGCCCTAACGCCTTCCAGTTTACCCTGCTCTGATTTGTCTGCCCCTAAAAGTCACCGATGTGTATCGTGTCGGTGAGGGGAGGGGTGGGAAACGGCAAGCCAGTCAGGGAAAACAGCCGAATTACCCTGAAGCAAGCGCAACTGCACGAGGGTCTATTTGTGAGAGGCAGCTGTCCTCTTCCTGGAAACAGACTTTTTATCTGTCTTACCCAGTAACTGAAGAGAAAGGGGGGGGGGGCTTCCTTCCTGTCATTATGCACCTCAACTAATGCGATGAAAAATGAGGCGTTTCACATATCTGCATTCATCTTACCCTGCTCTCTCTTTCTGCCATACATAACACACACACACACACACACACACACACACACAGCCTCTGTCTCTCTGAGTGTGGCTGCTGCGGCTGCATGCCTGCCTGCCTGTGTGTTTATTTCTGGAAGCTCACAACATGGCCGACATGTGCTTTGTTATTGTTAGTACAACATCATCTCTCTTGGCCTATAAGGTGATGTTTATCACCCCCTCCGCCGCCTCCAAAACAACACACATGGAGGTGTAACAGCAGGATGAAATTATGATTGCTCGACTTAAATAAGCAGATAAATAAACAGTTGGTTTTTTTTTAAGTATGACATGATCACCACCCTCTGTTTTTGCACTCACCATTTGATGATGATGGCCATATGGAATATTTGTTTCTTGAAAAAAGGCACTGAGGGCAGTCTACAATAATAGAAACAAAACACAGAAAATGAATGAGACTTTCGCAGGAAGACACTTCAAATAAGTCATCTGTGTGCTGGATAACAGACCCAAAACAATGCAACGAGCCTGCGGCGAGGTGAAAACGTACAAGCTGCATGTATACTAAGCTCACCGCAGACTAAACAATTAAAACTACTCTTCAGTAGGCCAGTCGATACAACACACGGCGGTCATCTTTATTGCGTAATAGCACTCGCTGGCCTCGCCTGTACACTGCGGTCATGTGTCGGATTATAGTATTTAATCTAGAGTAAAGTCTAATTGGATATGCTAGCTGTGTATCCATTCCCCCCTTGCAGATTTAGTCGGGTCGAAGCAGCTTTAAATAAATAAAAAGAAGTAAAGTTGTGGGTTTCAAAGTGGGCCACATTAAACGGGCACACACGGCTTAACAACTAAAACACTAACGCTTTGTTTTGTGTTCAAATTCAAGAGGCTCAAAGAAAAAAAGTGGACGAAGGCAGACAACGCTGAGGCGAGCTCCGGTTCAAACTAACGGTCGGTTAGCCGTCTGACTAACGGTAACTAACCGACTTTAACGTTCAAAAGCTGTATGTTTTTTTTAATATATATATTTTTTTATTTTACCTCAAACTGCCAATGTGCCGCTTGCAAAAGCTGCTTCGCCTGGTCTGCCGCACAACCCGCCGTCAGGACGAACTGGTTAATCATGACTTGATGTTTGAGTTCATCCATTTTCGACGAAAGCCCCCGTGTCCTACTCGCGGCGACTGGCTCTGAAACAGACTTTCGACCGTCGTTTTTTTCTTCTTCTTCCTCTTCTTCTTCTCCCCCACTCTCTCTTTTCTTCACTCTAGTTGTATTCCGTTTTCTCTGCCTCAGTCGTCCACCATTACAGCCGGTTGAGCAAACACAAATATTTACTGTAGGAGCGGTAGTGGAAGGAGCCTCGCGTGATTGACGGGAGAGCGCAGCCAATCAGAGGAGAGCATCGCCGGTGGGATTTGTATGCTGCAAGCGGAGGGTCTTGTATCGGCGTGTCTTTAACCGTCGGATGTGGCTTTATTTTAATACTTTAGTGAACCACAAACAGCAAACTCCCCATCTGCGTGAGCGCATGTTGAATTGTGACACATATATGGTCGTGAAAATCACCGCGCAGGAGGTAAATCCCCACTCGGGTAATCTCAGAACGGGTTTGTTTTGGACTACAACTCCCGTGAGCACTCGCTTTGTTTGTAAAGCTGCAAAAGGCTGACTTTTGTGAATGACGGCCGCTCTCGTCCAATTCCCATGCGCGCTGTGTCACTATCTTGCCAAATATGGTAAACAAATCCACCATCGCCAATTACATCGCTCGGAGTTAAATTAGGGACAGCCGACAGTCATGGGTGCATATTCACACGAGCGTCGTGCTCGCTCTGCGCACTTCTTCTCACAAACCACACCGTCTGTGTTTTGTATACCATCAGGGCCGCAGCCCATGTGCGCGCACACACACACACACACACACACACACACCAGTGCGGACTGCGGCGATACTACGTCTCCATTTCTCCCCTTTGTTGTAATAACACAGTGAGCTTCTATGGGTTGCAAACGTGGGCTTGCTCAAGGACACTACAGCAATAAGATGTGAGGTGAAATAGGGTTATAATAAAAAGGAAGATTTAACTTCAAACGTCCAGATGGGTATATTAATGACTTAATTACCCAGTAACTATACATTCCTCAGAGTAATGAGCACATAATAACGAATCATTAAACAAAATGGGGCCATTTATTGTGTTGAATGGCAGTGATCAAAGGGGTGCAGTGGTCACTACAAATGTGCCACATGTAAGACAATGAACAATACAATGCAGTGCACTGAAATTATGTAATTCCTGAACCTCCTCGTCGGCTTCTTGTGTTTGAGAATACTCGTACCATTCAAGCCAAACAATAAATCCCCTGCTTGTACCCGTGTGGATGGATTAAGGTCAGGAAAGGAAATATCTGGGCTACTAAAGCAGCAGTTTTAGTGCAGGCTGTGTGTAAAATGAACCCTCTGATATCAACACACACACACACACAGACCGCTCGGAATTATGGGTAACTGTAGACTGTAAACATTCTTTTATCAATGGCATGTTTAGCAGCTACAGCTGTGAGAGAGCATGGAGGAAAGATTGGAAATACTGACACCCTCTGGTGTGAGGAAGCACCTAAAAACAACGTGTACTGTAGCACTGGGTGAAGTTCAGGTCACTGACATCCATGATAATAATGTTTTTATATTGCACAAGCACTTGAGAGGCTTCCCAGTGCATATTTATATTCTAGTGTGACCTTGTGGATGTACTAATTCAGATTAACAATCTACAGTTCTTTGATGCTCACAGCTCTCTCCGTCTCATATATTGGCCCATGCCATTACTTAACTTAAACTAGGAACACTGTGATGCACACACTGAATTATTACACAACTCTTGAATCTCCACGTTTCATTTACTGGGTTTCTCTTTTTTAACACGATACTCAAAATGCATGTATACAAGCAGAAAAAACATAGACACAGTTACCATAACTTACGGTTTCTGACAGTGCTCTGACCTGTTTGGAGTGCACGCATTTAGTTAACTTTCAGAGTCTGTTGTAGCCAATTTTCATATGTGCTAGTGTGTGTGGTAGGTTGTGGTTTACTAATCGCAGGAGCCAGAGGTATAGCATCTATAGCGGAGTCCCGGGTGGACAGGTGGAGGGAATCAGAAATCAGAAATTGGGGAAGCCACAAAGTTTTGCAACCGTATGTACGTGCATGACGCGTAAAGGTGCTAGGCGTTTTTGTCCCATCATGGGGGTTTTTGTTAGATTTATTTCATTCAGTACACCTGGACTTTTGTAGTTTGTTTTTTATCTGCATAAATAAAACGTTAAATGCATACTTTATGGAATATCTGATTTTTTGGCACCACAACCTGTTGACAAGTGGCCTTTTTTGGTTGTTTGGATTACCACTACATAGTCAATTTTGCTATATTATTTTAACTTTAAAGTTGCCATATGCATGATTCTAGAGAATTTTACACATTAATGGTATATTTTGTTTGTTTGTTTGTTTTTTATTGCAAACGACGAACAGGTTATAAAGTGGACTCAGGACAAATTATCTGGTAAAATCAAAGGATGTGACATTTATGCACTGCCAAGTATAATATGGGCACCCACCACAACATATTCCAACATCAAAGTCAAAGCTAACATTACTGCCAAGCACATGAAATATATTGTGATATTGTAGTTTTATCTGGCTGATTGTAGCTTGCTAATGTTTGCTTTCTAGATGATATAGCAAAATACTTGGGTGGTCAGCCTTTTCATACAAACTCCCAGGGCTTATATATACAATTCAAACAATCTTCCAATCAATCAATCGATCTTGGCAAGAGCATGTTTTTCTGATTTAAATCCCTCAGAACAGTGGTTAACAGTGCTATTATGAAGAAATGCATACTAAAGTAACCATCCTCCTCAGGAACCTCTTTCAACCCATTAGATGTACTGTAGCCATATTGTATGTGTGCTTAGTTCCTGGTGTGGGACGGCCTGGCAACAATAAGAACAGCTGTCCAAACATTTGTCTGTCTCACCAGCAAGCCCTTTGTCAAGAACCTGAACAAACCTGGAGACATTTTAAAAATCAAGCCTCCTTGACAGGGGTGCAACAGCTGGCCTCATGTATCCAGGTTCTTCAAGCGCTGCGACATCGATCATGCCACTCATCCATCCTCGGTGCCCTAAACTGAATCCCAGCCTCCGTTCTCCAATATCCTTAACCTTAGCCAGCGAAGCCTGGCACCACTGCATACTGGGTATGACATATCCTCAGGCTTTAGGAGCAAGAGCCATCATTAATGCATGTGGGCCGCAGCTCTTGTAAAATTGCTTCTGTGAAGGCTCTCTCCTTCCACATGAGTTGTTAAGTGGCCATAATTGTTTCAGTCTGCCATGTTTGACGTACACCAGGTCTATTCTTTCTTTAAGGAATGGAAGTTTTGTGTGTCCCACATGTGTAGACAAGGGACCATTGTAGACTACATGACAAAATGATTATAAGGTCATAAATCAGCATATTTTCGATCAGATTCCTGGTGTTGCAGCGGCGTCTCAAGTGGTAGTGCTAGCCAGGGCACTGGGTCCATGGCAAGGCATACTGTATTGAGTGGAGTGTACAAACAGCATGAAACAGTTTGTTAATCTGGGGACAACAGCCAATCTCTCTGGGCTTCTGGATATTTCGAAAAATAGATAACAGATATCTGGGCCAAGACCTCCTCTGCAGTCTCATTAACTTGATACATGCCAGCGATGAGAAAGACATATTTCTGCTAGATATCTGCATCTGAATGCAAACAACTTTTTTTTTAACCTAAATCATTGTTGGAGAACAGCTGATGCCATCCAAAGTTGCATTTTGACCAATGTTGCAACCAAAACACACTCAATGCTGGTCAGCTCAGGTGTCAAAATCTTGGTCCCTTGTCGACGTATTTTGCGTTCATATGCAGATATAGATATATTAGTGTAAATGTGTTAGTTGCATTCCATTGTCAGCCAGAAAATAGAGCAAATGTATGAAGAATGTGATGGAAAGTTTGATTTGACATTTAAAGAAGGTGGGAAAAGTTGCACCCAAAGAACTAAGACAAGGGAAGTTTGCTAACCCTTCGGCTAACGGTGTTCATCAAAGTTCCCAGAAGTTTATTAAAAACGTGTTCTACATGTATGTGACCTAGTTAAGCACACAATAAACTTTTACTGTTGTGATATATAATAGTAATATACACTCTGTGGCTACACAGGATATTACAGTGGCAGTGGCTGGATTTTAATGAGACCAGTCAAGCTGTTTGATTTATGATGTATGCAGGTAACATAGGACATGCGGTCTGATTTGCTGCATGCCTACATAAAGCAATCAGTGCTTTCTTTAGGTTTTTGGACATCTTTCTCACCTCCAGGACCTCCATACTGCAGTCTGGTGTAGCTGCAATGTAGAATGAATCCACAGAGGGGCAGTGTTTCCTTATAATTCACACTGCCACTGCCATTCACTGCTTACAGCGAAAAGGTGACTGAAAACACTAACAGTGACTGGTTACATCAGGGGTATTCAATTAAAAGTCCCCAAGGTCCGGTTATTACATTTTGCCCAAGTAGAAGGTCCGAGCGAAGGTTGATCTGAGGAACACGACCAAACGTGAATACAGAAAACAGAGTGGACGCTGCATCACCTTCACTTCTGCTCAGTGCTGCTCTGAGTGGGATTTGAACTCACGACTTCTGGATTAAAAAGGAAGTTAGTGCCATGTGCTTAACCCACTGGACCAGTGAAGCTGCAGGAGGCCATGAGGAGCAGCTTCAGTGGACCATGTGGTCCAAAAGGACGTGGAGACGTGGTTTTCCTTCTCCATGATGAGACAGACAAAGTGAAGAACAGAAATGTTCTGGAGACGTGGGATCGAACCCCGGCTCAACCTGAGGTATGCAAAAACTCAAACACAAACCTAAAACTGAAACTCGAAAACTCAAAAACCAAACAAACCAAACAAACAAACCAAACAAACCCGTCCGTTGCGTTGCGTTGCGTTGCGTTGCGTTCATTTCTCGTCGTGAATTTCCGTCAAATTTCTCCGATTTCAACACGGACGAGCATCGAGGGAACAACGAACAGGTGAGTCACAGGTAAGTCAAGCTAGCTGGCTGGAAGCGAGCTAGCTTGGTCTAAATTATTTTTTAAGTGTTGTGAATATTTCACATGTGAGTCATCCACTCTGTGTTTCACTGGTTTGATTTTAAGCAGGGGTATTCAATTAAAAGTCCCCAAGGTCCGGTTATTACATTTACAAGTAGAAGGTCCGAGCGAAAGTCATGGCCATATTTTTAAAAAGTAACTAATTGTTTAAGTTTTTACTTAAGTTGCGAGATATTAGACACATATTCAATCTCTTATCATAAATAAAAGTAGTTCCCACTTTGAATCAATGCCACGGTCTCGGAACAAATTAAGCAAACAGGCTTGGAGCTGCCAGCAGGGAGACTGAACAGATATTTAGTTGTCCATTCATCATTAAAACAACGATTTTCAGTATCTACTTTCCTCTTTTTAGAACAAGCCATGTCTGCGTTCAGCCTTGCTCTCCCTGCAGGGTGTCCTTGGCTACCGGCACGAGTTTACCGGATTGACTATAGTAGCAGCGCCCGCGGTAAATTTCTATGTGCGCTCACATAGAAATTTACCGCTCTATGGGGAAAAACACTACTTATTTCGCCAGTGGTCGCGGTCCGGACAGAGCCATTTCCCGGTCCGGATCCGGACCGGAGTCCGCTAATCCGTGATGCCCGCTATATGCAGACCATGACTAAACTCTGCTTAATGTGACACTTCGATTGACCCCGCATTCTCTTCTGCTGATCGCTGCATTATTTATTCCTATGGTTTTATCACATCTTTTGATTCCTATATAATTTAATGTTGCACATCTTACATGTTTTATCATTGCCAGATGAATATAAATGTCCATTAACTTTCTAAAAGTTCTACTTCTGATACTTCTAGTTGTATGTGGGCTATCAGGACCATAACCCTTGTGCCTTATGTCTCAGCTAAAATGCGTCAGTTTATCCTCAAGTATACATTTACAGGCATTTGTGTCTTTTGTGCGTGTTTGAAAAAGGATTAGGCTGAAATCCACTGAAAGGTAAATTGTCCTCAGTGAAAAGGCACGGTAAATACAGGCTTATCACTTAAAGTGGGCTGCGTTTTCTTTGCAGGTGCAAATGTGCGCTACAAGCGGGACCTGTGGCGCGTCTTTTTCAGCGCCAGCGGGGTATGGAGGGGGCCCGTGACGCGCGCCACGGAGGTCACATTTCAGCCTGTTTCCCGGATGAGGACAAAGATTAAAGGCAGACAAACGGCAAGCTAACTGTCCCTATACCGCAGTGGGCACGTACGGCACTCAGTCCACATTCATTTGAGTGGCCCCTCCTTTTGTGTGTGTGTGTGTGTGTGTGTGTGTGTGTGTGTGTGTGTGTGTGTGTGTGTGTGTGTGTGTGTGTGTGTGTGTGTGTGTGTGTGTGTTAAAGTGAAACCTGGAGAAGCACGGTTTGTCAGCCAATCAGAAATCCCCTCAGGCGTTTAAAGGGATGGTGGGCAGTCTCTCGGGCTTTATGAGCGACTTCTTTTTCACCCTCCAGACATTCTCACATCTTGACCTCCCGCGGACATCTCTCTCTCTCACACACACACAGAGTCGAGCGTTTGGATGAGTAACAGCCTGGTTCTCCTGAGTCGGCATGGATCTGTCCTGAGCTGCTTTCATACCCCTTCTCCTCCGTATGCGCTGCTGCTGGATGCTACCCGCCCTCCCCCCGCTGCACTTGTTGCGCAGAGACTTGATGCGCCGCTGAGTCCTTGGAGAGGAGAGACAGGGACTGACTGCAACAGGTGTACACAGAGAATCTCCTCCGAGAAGACTGCGCCGGAGGTAGGGAAATTACGCATCATTTTGTGGGATTAAGTTGCTTCTTTTGGGATGTTTTGGCCAAACGTGGTGATTTATTTGACACCAGTGTGAGTTTAATTAACTGTCGTTTTATTTTACCTTTTTGTCTTTGACCTTAAGATAAAACAACACTTTAAATGCAGATCTGAAGCTCTTTTGGCCATCTTCAGCCCTAACTGCGCACGCAAAGCCAGGATGCCGGTTCTAACGAGCCCAGACATCGCCAATAAGTTTAAGGAGAAATGGCTGGCGGTATACCCGGAGGATCAGGTCAACGGGTCCGACTCTGCCCCCATGGATGACAGCCTCACCAGCCTCCACTGGCTCCAGAATTTCTCCATCCTCAGCGCGGACCCGGAGCGACCTAACGGAGCTGGACCGGGCTGTCCATCCTCTCAGCACCAACTCTTTCTCAAGCGTCTCGGCTTCCCCAGAGGTGGCACCGACTCTCCGTCAAGCCCCCCAGCCGGGGACACCGCCGCGACTGGGATGCCTCCATACTTAGGGAGCCCTGTCACCTCCGGCAGCGACTCCACCGCAGCGCCGCGGTTTGCCAGTTGCGCACATCCTGGGAACGGGTACCCACAGATCCCGATCCAGGCCAGCCCGCCTGTGGAAGTCGACTATAAAACCAATCCTAAAGTCAAACCTCCTTATTCCTACGCCTCTCTCATCTGCATGGCAATGCAAGCCAGCAAACAACCCAAAGTGACTCTATCCACCATCTACAACTGGATAACGGAGAATTTCTGCTACTACAGACACGCGGAGCCCAGCTGGCAGGTAACCGAGACCGGCGAACTCTCTCTCTATTATTGATGAGTCAGATAAATGGCGAGGTGAGGGAGGGAAGGGTGAGCAATTGATCCCAGTGTCACCATCAGACACCACATCTTTATGCCGCAGGACAGTCAGACAAGGCTTCTCACATCTACACATGTAGAGTAAATCTGAAAAGCTGCTGCGGGTCCATCAGAATCACAGTCTAATTTCAGTCTTTTGATGATCTAGAGTCTCTTTTTTTTATGCAAAGGGTCTCATAAATTTCCATCTTCCAAGAGAGTGCTCATATAGGTTTTTTTTTGTCTGAGGGGAATGGTGATGTGGCGAAGAAAGCACTCTAAATGTGTGTGTGTGTGTGTGTGTGTGTGTGTGTGTGTGTGTGTGTGTGTGTGTGTGTGTGTGTGTGTTAATGAGGGCTCCTGAGAGAGATGGCAGCTAAGCACAGCTGATCATGTTTGAAATGCACAGAGCTGCCTGCTACTAGAAAGCCTCATTAGGTACATTTGCTTTCCTATACAAACAACAACAATGCACCTCCCTCCCTCCCCTCTTCTTCTTGTCTCCTTTACAAAGACAAACCAGCACATTTGGTTTTTGCTTGACTAACTCAAATTTGCTCAAAGCCAATGGGATCTTGTTAATTATCTTTTTTCTTTTCTTTCTTTTTTTTTTTTTTTGCGTGTGTCTTTGTCGCAGAACTCAATTCGTCACAACCTGTCCCTCAACAAGTGTTTCAAGAAGGTCCCCCGACAGAAAGACGAGCCAGGGAAGGGGGGCTTCTGGCAGATTGATCCACAGTATGCCGACATGTTCGTCAACGGGATCTTCAAGCGCAGGAGGATGTCTGCGAACCACTACAACAGCAGCAGCAGCGGCGGCGGCGGAGGTGGCAGAAAACTGGTTCAGGGTTATCACAGCACCCAAAATGGCTTCCCTTACCAGGGGGTGGGCGTCAAACGGAAGCACCTGCCCTCTAAGAACAACGGCAAAGCCATGAGGGCGAGTGAGTCTCCTCTTTTGGCGACAGAGGCCCACAAAGCAGACATCCTGAGGGGGGACTTTGACCTGGCGTCGGTCTTTGATGATGTCCTCAGCGGGAGCTGTAGCACCTTTGAGGATCTGGACATCAACACAGCGCTGAGCTCCCTGGGCTGCGAGATGGAGGTGTCCATGCAGGGGAGGCAGCACTCGGCGGGACTCGGGAGGTGGTGCGGCGGAGGGGACATGATAGGTCAGAGCCAGCACCTGAGCCACCATCAGTCCTACAGTTACATGGAGCTGAGCGCCGCTTCCATGGATTGCGCCATCAACATGGGGGAGCTCCACGTGCCGCAGCAGCAGCATCCGCAGCAGCAACAGCAGCAGCAGCTGGAACAGGATCAGCTACTCCAAAGCCACCACCACCACCACCTGCAGCAGTTCGACGAGCCCTCCGCGCTGTTCTCAGAGCAACCAGATGAGGCGGTGCTCCAACCCTGGGAGGAGATCAAAGAAGAGGCGCAGGCGATTCCTCTGACTCTAGATCAGGGCTTCGGCCTGTGCGAGGGCTTCTTCACAGAGATGCAGCCATGGGAACGAGTGGAGGCCTATCTGTGACCTTTGACCCTGAAACCTCATTGACTCCTAATTATTTACACCCAATGAACATCTCTGATTACTTCAACCAGAAGAACAGCCCGGTTACTTCTGCAATACATTACATTTGTAATTTATTTTTTTGTAACATTCACTTGTCTTGCTTGTTAAAATGATGTCAAACCTGTCTTGAAGTGAAGCTGTGAGCAAACAAGCTAGCAAAGATTCCCTTAAAAGACACCGATGTGACTAAAAATACGTCGGTGATTGGGGATTATCTCCTGGTATAGACTCTCATTTCTTCCTAAGGGTGTCAGGTGATTGACAGGAAGCAGTGGGTAACATGACACAACACTGATATATCAGGCACAATGAAATGACAATACAACAGAGAAACATTTATAAACCAAATTAAAGTTTCATGCGGACGGCGAGGGATTATCACACTCTGCAGGATGAATGGCAGCAAATGGTTTCTTCAGAAGGAGGACTGTGACTGCGTGCAGGAGAAAACAGGACTAATTATCAGCCTTTAAGTTGGATTTTGTGGAACTGTAACAGCTCGAATGTCAAGCGGCTGGTAATACGAGAACGTGTCCAAACGAGTGCTGAGCTGGACTGAACTGCAGCTATATGTCGTTGACGAATTAACGGCAAACACCTTCCTTCAAAGCACTCTCCACAAGCAAGCACTACAGGACCGAGAAGACGTGCAGGAATCTATTTTGCTACATTAGCATTAAACTTTTCTCTTTCTCTCTCTCTTTTTTTTTTTATTTTTAAACTAACATGCAGTGATATCAGCCATTCCTCTCAAAGGGTCTGTGTCGTGCGATGATGAAAGATGAAGCTATCAGAGCAGGATGGATAACGAGAAAACTTTAAATTCATAGTCTGAGATTAGAAACCAGTCATTTATGACTTTTATATAGTCAATTTAATATATATTCACTAAAGTATATAGCATGAAGCTAGGCAGGAACATTTGCCATTTGTCTACAGTTACGTATTGCAAAGCAAAAAAAAAAAAATCAGTCATGAAAATCGAACATTATGCACTTTGATAGGCAGCAGTTTTAGGAAAGCGAGACAGCTTTGTTTATCGGGATGTTTAGTTTTTTGTTTTGTTTTTTCATATTAAAATGTTTTCTAAAGTTTACTGACCATAATGAAAGTGATGCATAATGCTGTAATCGTCCATATCTGATTACTTTTGAACATTAAACTCTACACTGCAATAAGTCGATTATTTTTCCTTTTTGCTTAAGTATGTACTTTTTTCCAAATATATTCAAGACTGGGCATTTGTTGATTATATTTCGCCAAATTTGTTGATAAGGAATATGCAGTTCATTGGTGTTTCTGTGTTGATAAATAAGAAAATAAGAGTTGTGTTTTCTGTCACTGGGTGATGGATTTCCCTTTTTGTCCTTGCTGATTATTTTGGTGTCGTTTTTTTTTTTTATTTGTATGTTTTGTTTTCACAAATCAAAATATGTCTGAGAACATAATAACTGTTGGTTTGAGGGGACAAATGATGAGCGGGTACATATAAATTCAACTCACAAAGGTCAGATTTTCTTATTGTATCATATTGATCAAGTTTGATACGGACTCTTTAATCCTACCATGTTATTTTCATTTGTACTTTTTTAAGCTGTTTCAACATGCAATCATGCCTTGATGCAATAAATGGTGTCAATTAAAGAAAGAACAGTAACAAAAAAAAGCATGTTTTCATTCACTGTGTCATTATGAAGCACACACAAATGTTGGAGTGTAACATGCAGCTGTGGACAGGATTATTGTTTGAGTTAGAGCTCTGTGTGTGTGCAATCAAGAGATAAAAAAGGTCTATCAGGGTTTATCATTAATCAGCACACACAGGTCTGGACTTGTTCGGTATTTGAAACATACAGGGGGTAAATATGATAACACCATGTAATGTAATCGGATATATTAGACACTACCAGATTATAACTTCAGTGTGAAACTGGTTTGATGAATCTTTTTCAGGGAAGATTCCATCAATAAAATAAAAAAAATAACTACACCCAAGGCACGTATTTACAATGATGGGTCTGTGAGTTATTTAATTAAACATTTTAGGAGGAAAGGGTTGAAAATTAGATATTTAATAAAGAAAAACAAACATTTATCACTTTTCAATAATTTGTTACAAAGAGCCTCACAAAAAAGACATAATAGTGAACAGCTCTGCTTTGAGCTAAATGCTAATATCAGTGCTAACATGCTCACAATGACAACGTTCTGATACCATATTAGTTTAGCGTGTTAGAATGCTAGCAATTGCTAATTAGCTGCTCAAAAACAAAGGTAAATATAAAAGTAATGAGACAAAGAATTTACACCCACGTTAGAGAGGCTGCACTTTGTTTGAGTCAAATGCTGACATCAACATGCTAGCGTACTTACAGCTAAAGATGTTCGTGTTTAGAAGGTATGATGTCTACCATGTTCTCCAGCTTAGCTTAGTGTGTTAGCATGCTAACATTTGCTAATTAGCGGAGGCTAATGGAAATCAGAGATTCATATTCTCTGCATAGGCTGCTGATTTGATTTGTATCATTTACCTGTATTCTACTTGGCTTTGTCTAAACTTTTTATCCTGTTGTTTTGCTTTCTGTTGTCATAATTTTACATGTTGTGTCTTTAATTGTTGTATTAATAGCTAAATTAAGATCTGGGTACAGGGAAACAGTTTACAGCAATGAGCTTTGTCCTTGAAAATAAAAAAATAAACCTGATAAATGAAAGTGAAAGTTCAGGGGATCAAATTGATTACAATTCATCTTCTGTGAACCACGAATATCTCTATATGTCATAGCAATCCATCCAACAGGACCGACCAAAAGATTGCCGACCAAAAGATTGCAGACATTGCCTTCTCTAGAATTGCTAAAAATAACAAATAAATAACCCGTGCAGAGGCAAAAGCAAAAATGAATGATCAGGCAGGAAATATTCAGATTTCTGCCTGAAGTCACCAAGGGTCACATGGGGGCAAGAAGTTCAAGGAGATAACTCAGGGGTAGGCCACACAAAGTACACTATGTGACTGTACGCTCTTTACAGCTAATCAAAAGTTTTGATTGCGTGTTTGAGGATCCAATCATTTTAATGAGACAATAAACAACTCTCAACAATACTTTTGTCAATGCTAAATTACTGTTAATGAAAATGAATACGACGCACAGTTAGAAAACATTTATTGGGGCATAGATAATTAAGGAAAGGCTGTCAATCAGCGTGTTCGGTACTATATATAGGATCTGGGTGAAATATGTATAGAATATGAAGAGTGCATGTTTTAGTGGTGAGAAATCATAGATATAAGAAGACAGTGGTGTGTCATACATCCATGGGGGGTGGCCCATGTTGACCCTGCATCTATCAGATCAATTTCCACAAACGGACTCATGTCTCATAGCTGTTAGAAAATGCCCTCAAAACTTACCGTCACATATTTTCTCACCCTTTTCCAGGATTTTGTTTGCATGCCCTGTATGAAAATGTGCTTTTCCACCTCAAATCTCTTTTTAATTGAAATTGTTGGAGGAAAAGGGGAGAAATGCGGCTTATCCCTGTCCCTCTGGCTTGTGGCTCCCAGCGGCGACAGGTCATGTGTGGAGATCTCCAGGAATGGGTGGAATAACTCAGATTCCTAAAAACAGCAGGGACTACAGCCGGATCTAAGGCCGAGGCGTGTGACCGCTGGCCGCTGACCGCCAGTGCGTGGAGAAAATCCCTCCAGCTGATAAGAGAGACTGATTCTGATTCAGCTACAGGTCATTTCACACCAGTTATCAGCCTGGAGGTCACCGGTAATGTGAGGAGAGTTGAAGAAGTCAGTGTCACTATCACGCTCAAGTTGAAGGATAAAGAGGCATCCATTGTGCCCAAACGTGTGTGAACTTTCACATTTGTCTCTGTTTACCTCAGACCACACAGTGTGCACATGTGCTTGTGTGTGCGGTTACATTATTTGCCCATGTTTGTGTTGGTCCACATGTTTCTTTGTCTGCACTCAGACTGATGTGTGCGCTACCCGCTGAGCGTGTGTGTACACGGCTGCGATCGGAGCCCCGTGGTGGCCCAGATAACACTATCTCTGTGGAGCCAGAGCCCTGTGGTTCTATTCAGCGTGGTGGATGAGAGGCTGGGACTTCCCAGCACGCGGACCTGCTCAAAGAAGGAGGAACAAGCTGGGCTGTCACTGTAGGCTAACCTGGCTTATAATGGTTTATAACCTCCTCCTTGGTGCCTCTCTTGGGGGGCTCGGCATCGTGTTTGTGTTTGTGTGCTAGCTCGGGAGGGTTACACGAAGGAGGGCGAAGGCAGAAACGGAGACAAGAAGAGGGTGTGCTTGGTGTTTTATTGCCATCATGGCACCCTCTGGACTGCTCCTGATTAGAGTCGGGCATAAACAGGGTCAACCAGCTTTGCTAAAGAAGCGCTCCTCCCAGCGTGACTCAGACAGAGGGTTCAACTCCTCGTTTATTGGGGATAGCCACAGACCTATTCTTTATGGGGAACAGCTAAAAGAAGAGACATGATGGGGGTCCCTCACTAATTAGATCCTTCATTGTTGCACAAAGCAAAAGGTGGCAGAGGGAAAACACCCTAAGCCTGTTTTATAGTCCCTGAGGAACCCCTGAGCGTTAGTGATTACATGTACAAATAAGTGTTAGATCACACAGATAAATGCAATTTCCTCATTGGGGCATGTATCGAAGGAAGGAATCACACACACACACACACACACACACACACACACACACACACACACACACACACATATCAGGGGCAAGAACAACCTTCACCTCCCTGAACCGGCGGGAAATTGTCATCCCTCTCTGGTTTCCAAACCCTCATCACATATTGATAAGGGAAAAAGACCGGGATGATATTCAGCAGTCGGACCATCCATTAATGTCTCCCCAGGCTGGCCTGACACTAGAGGAGGGACTTCAGCAGGAAATACACTTAAATAGTCTATCCCAAAGGCTGTTGTTTATGTATGAAATGCTAATGAGGTTTCCATTTAGATTGCCTGTTCCATTTTGAAAGGAACTGCGGATGATGAATTAGAAGGAAAGGACTGAAACGAAGTACGGTGAGGGGGATTTCTCTTTCATTTGCAGAGATTATAGGGTTTTACCTACTTGCATAATTGGTCAGAGTGTTTACATACAATACAACAACCATTACTCCAAGAACTGAACATTTCCTCGCCCTATCCTTCACCGAAAGCATACTTTGTGGGATTTTTGTCCGGAGGAGCCTTCTGAATGTGGTGATGACTAATGAAGGCTGGATCTCACGAACCCACACAGAAACCCTCTAGATTCTGTTTCAGTTTTGATGTGCTAATTTTATTTATTCAGGTTATGTAGCGCAGACAAATGCAGGTGTGTAAATGAGTACAAACACAACTACACACACACACACACACACAGATGGAGCATTACGTATAGAGGTTATTTAAGGCCAAAGATGCTCCGTTCACCCTTCTAGTAGCGTTAAGTGCTTATGTGTCACTTTCTTGTTATGTGCTGGTTCTCTTCTTGCCCTGTTTCTGCAGCGTTTCTCTCCAGAGTTGGAACTTGTGGAACACGCAGTACACTCAGGATTAGACAGCATAAACCATTTCCATTACATCTGTTATGCTCTTAAGTACTCAGAGTGCCTTTCCCATGTGGGCCTTGACCTTCACATTTTTCTTGTACTCCACAGTAGTAGAGCAGACTTCCAGTGACTGCCTCTGCTGAGCTGAGAATACTGCTCATTTATCCCCCGATTCTGACACCTAACCTGTCAATATTTTTTATTATTCGAATTTGGCTGCGTGATTAATACCACTTTCCTCTTTTGTCTGACAAACTCAGAACACATTTTTATCATTACTTTACAAGGACTTTAAGCTGAAGCACTCGAGTGAGGCCCGCCTGGAAAACACTCATTGTTGTCTACTGTGCATCAATGCGTCATAGGAGGGATTGTTTGACGATGGGTGTCACATGTCCCATTGTTTCCCATTAGCTCTTAACCTACTACATTGGTATGTATACAAATCTATCATGTTGTATTGTGTTTTCAGTACAATGCATCAGTGTGTGTGTTATTGTCTTGTGTCATATGAAACCACACACATGTAGCCGTAGTTTCATTTCATCATAATATATATTTATTATGTGATCTCTTTGTTTTGTGGCGTATATTATAACACATAGCTTCTAATTGTACTGCATGTGACATCAGTCCTACTATTTCACCCAGTAGAAGCTCTGATGACTTACAAGACTGGTTGAATAATTGTAGCTGATGAGCGAACAGCTAACCTAGCAAACCAGGAACATCCAAGTGTAGTAGTCAGTAAATATTTCTATTTTTTATTTACTCTCTGATTGCAGTCTGTAGAGCAGCTTAGACTAAGGTTGAAGCAATGCTGTGTAACTTTTCAGATTTGAAATCATTTTGAAGTTAGACGCTGCTAACTATAACTTCTGTCAGGTAACGTTAGCTCTGTTTGTTAGCCGGTTTGCCCGGACTGTGAGCTCAGAGCAGCAGGAGAATGTTAGTGTTTGTAATACAGGCGTTTCGGACCAACGGGAAGAGTCCGCTTTCAGGCCCGGGGGGAACAGAGGAACGCTGACAGGGAGTAGAGCCAGTGTCATGCCAGAACTGGAGCTGGGAAGAGAAAAAGAGACCAAGTGTGTGACCAAGCAAGAACCTTCCAGATAAGTTCGATAGCTGTTTTCAATGCTGGTGTGATGGAGCATTCTTTGAGCATTCAAGTGGAAAAATTATACTTTTCAACAAAGCATGCACATTCGTTTGTATTGATGAATAAAAAAATATATATACTAGAATTGTATGGATGAATAATAAAGCCACTTGTGTGTGTGTATCAGCATATATTTGTGTTCTTTTGTCTTGTGTGTGCGTGTATGTGTGCATCTTGGCATCCACCACTTGGTCAGTGAAAGACATTCTTGCCCCGTGCCTTCGGTCTCTGTGGTCGCAGGGAGCGGCTGATTGTCCCACAGGCAGACAGGAGGAGGGCACACAGCTGCCACACATACACACAAAACACACATAGCGTAGAGACAATTACGCACAAAGACCCAAGCCACTCACAGATTACTCAGGCACAGAGATACAACTGCATGAACCCCTCACGCTGTCAAACGCCTGCACACACTCATGCCCACACATGGAGGGCTAGCCAGAGGGCAGCGTGTCAGGAGGGTGAGTATGGACGAGAGTATCGAAAAGGAGCCAGAACAGAGCTGGAGCTCTGCCACTCACTCAGCGTCAATATCGGTGCCAGGGAGCAGAGCAGAAAACAAGTCTGGACCAACCTCCTCAATCTGGCCTGCTGCTCAGACGGACTTTCAGCCAGCAAACTCTTGGTTAGATTGCTGCCGAGTTCCAGATTTCATGGTCACAAACAGGCTTGCCAGGTTCGAGTTACGATGTGCAACTTTTTGCCCAGAGGCAGCTGAGTGTTAGTGCTGTCCCGCCTGAGATGGACAGGATCCTGCTCCAGAACATAAACTCAACAGCAGCCATCACATGTATTGATGCAGTAACTGTTTAGGATGGTGTGGTCAGGTTTGCATACTACTATGAAATTTTAACAATTTATCTGTTACTTTTAATTTATTCTTTCAACTGTCTATCCCATAACTTGAAGCTATTCTTCTTATTATCAAGAAATTAAAAGCATTTATTTTGATTGTCTATCCATTACTTTTTACTGACTTACCTGGTCGCTCACCTGGTATGGAGTGTTCGCCCCATGTAGGCTCAGTCCGGGTTTGAGTCCAATCTGTGGGCCTTTGATTGTTTATACTGTCCTGCCTCTTCTGCCTCCTTGCTAATCGAAAATTTGGCCGAGATGTGCACTGTCGGTGGAGGCGGACTGAATGGAGCCTGGGTGCTAAAACAAGCTACCTGTAATCAAAGCGGCCACGCTGTTAATTATGCATAACTTTAAGCATGAATATAATTTGAACAGGTGAGAAGTTGGACGTTTAAACATGTTTTGTAGCCAGCCTCAAGTGGCTGTTTGAGTAATTACATTTTTTGGCACTTCAACATTGGCTGATCGGAGGTTGCTGCTTGCAGCCTATTAGCTGTTAACTGTTGTTGTAACCCCCTTTATTAAAATCAGCATCACACCAATTTGTAATTCTATATGGATGTTTGTTTATTTTTATCTTCCAACATATATTTAATTAGCTTCAAATGAGTTGCTTTACTCTACAATCTTTCCCACGTAACCCCTGGCAACTGCAGAAGTACCCCCAAGAGGGGTACAATTACCCTAGAGCGAGGTATCACAAATTCATCATCGCTGAGTTGGCCGTGTTTTAATCACAAATTGTATATATTTTACAGGTTGGACTGGATAAAAAGTCAGCCATCAGTTAGACCTTGGATTCAATGAAAAGTCTTTTATTTTTCTCCCACAATGCCGCTTACGAAACGCAGAGGGAGTCAAAGAGGTTTACAGAAAAGACAAACAAAAGATGCTAAGCAATTATTTGCACTTGACTTCTTCATTTATGTATCTGCTGTGCGTCTGCATGTGTGTGTGTGTGAGTGTGTGTGTGTGGTACATGAGTATCCATGTATGCATGTGTCTTTTACAGCAGTACAAGGTTGTGCAGGTGTACGTGTATGTCCTTCCACCCCCACCTACTATCCAGGACCTCTTAAAGCCACTAGACTGCTTCCACACCACCCCCTCCAGACACACACACACACACACACACACACTTCTTCCATTCTTCTCCCTATGTCTGCGCACTGCTGAGGGCTCTTATTTGATTAGCTGCGATTTGCTTTGTGAAGCAGTGGAGCATTTGGCTCACCGGGGGAGCTGCACACACACACACACACACACACACACACATACACACACACTTTCATGGATGCATGCAGGGGTTTTCAGACAGAACACACACAAAGACACATACAGGATTCATGCACATAAGTTCATTTGGAGACCAGCTCTTCCTCAGATTAGCTCAGCCTTGTCTCCTTCCTCTGTCTTTGCAGTGAAGTGTTAAAACAGAAACATGCACCCATACACGGCCGTGTCATAAGGGAGGCACGTGATTATCTTGTTATTATATACAGTATAAATCCAAATCTTCATCTCCAACCATGTGAACCAACATCCTTCACTGTCAACCGTTTCTTAAGATGTAAACACTGGGTCGTTTGGTCAGCAAACCAACTTCTATTTACCGGCTCTGACCTCATCCTGGCCTTCTCAGGAAATCACCTCTGATTACATAAGGATGACTGCAGAGCGACACCCTATCTACCGGGCCTTGGTTGCATTAACCAGCAACCCTTCAATAATGAATGTCAGGTCAATGTGTTGGTGAGGGTGCGTGTCTTTGAGGTGTGTGAAAAAGATGCAGCACAAACAGCGGCTGTCATTGTGTCAATGTCAGACTCGCCGTGCCTTTGTGTTCTCTTCATTCATCAGGGAAGGGGAGGGAGGGGGGGGGGGGGGGGGGGGGGGGCAGATTAAAGGACATCAACATGAAGTGTTTCTGTGAGGTTCTGAGTCACCACGAGCTGTCGGAATAGTTCTGATGATGGCGATGGAGAGCACTTCCATAGGTGCTGGGATGGAGATTTTTGACTGCACATTTCACACGGAGGACAAACAGAGTGAGGGCACTGTGGGACTCCAGAGCCAAAACTGCAGTCAAGGTTCTTTATTTAAACCTAAATGTAACTTTACAATCATTTCACGATGCATACATGTATCCTGTAGCCAGGTGTGTTTCAGAAGCAGAGCGTTTAGCCTGTCAGACTTCATTTACTTGCCCAGATTTGGTAGTTTTCCTTGCACTGTAAGAAAAAAACCCGTAAAAAAACGGTCAATGACTGGCAGCTACGGCTGCCAAACAAAAACCTTAAAATTAAAGTAAAATACCGTAATCAAAAAAAAGTGCAAAAACATTAAATTTACAGAAAATGTCATTACATTTTTTACAGAAAAATACTGTTATTTTACTGGTTTCCCCCCAAATAATTACGATCAATCACCTTCAATAAAGGGAGAATCCTAAAAGTTCTGCAGGAAAATACCGTTATTTTACAGATTTTTACTAAATAATTATGATCAATCACCTTCAATAAAGGGAGAATCCTAACAATTCTGCAGGAAAATACTATTATTTTACAGATTTTCACCAAATAATTATGATCAATCACCTTCAATAAAGGGAGAATCCTAAAAGTTCTGCAGGAAAATACTGTTATTTTACAGATTTTTACTAAATAATTATGATCAATCACCTTCAATAAAGGGAGAATCCTAACAATTCTGCAGGAAAATACTATTATTTTACAGATTTTTACCAAATAATTATGATCAATCACCTTCAATAAAGGGAGAATCCTAAAAGTTCTGCAGGAAAATACCGTTATTTTACAGATTTTTACCAAATAATTATGATCAATCACTTTCAATAAAGGGAGAATCCTAAAAGTTCTGCAGGAAAATACCGTTATTTTACAGATTTTTACCAAATAATTATGATCAATCACTTTCAATAAAGGGAGAATCCTAAAAGTTCTGCAGGAAAATACCGTTATTTTACAGATTTTTACCAAATAATTATGATCAATCACTTTTAATAAAGGGAGAATCCTAAAAGTTCTGCGGGAAAATACCGTTATTTTACAGATTTTTACCAAATAATTATGATCAATCACTTTCAATAAAGGGAGAATCCTAAAAGTTCTGCAGGAAAATACCGTTATTTTACAGATTCTTATCAAATAATTATGATCAATCACTTTCAATAAAGGTACAATGCTAAATGTTGTGGGAAATGAATTACAAATAAAGTACACATCACTATTGATTCTAAAACCATTTTATTTCAGATGTATTCAGATGTAAATTTACAATGTTAACCAATTATTCACAAACAGCTCTTTAGAGACCCCCAGGAGGAACTGAAAAACTAAAAATGGTATTTCTCCATGTGTTACGTGTTTCTATTTGCATTTCTATCAAAATTAGGTCACTTTTGAAATGGATAGAGAAAGCAACAAATAGTGCTGTTGAGCTGAGGGGGTTGTGGTCTTAAAGGGAAGGTGGTTCATTTAAAGGGAAAGTTCCGTTTCTAGCAAAACATATGTGCATTTACTCACCAATAACATTTTGGTGTAACTTGGAGTCCTGTTTAGATCATTCGAGATCCACGTATATCCATATAACGGGGGTAAATGGGGCTAGGACAATGCAAGCTCTAAATAAGGCATTATCTGCCATGAAACTTCATTTCACCAATACTTTAAGACAAATGAATGAACGAACGAGTACTATTGCCCTGTGAGTTCAGCGTCACCCTGCTGTTGTTATCAGGGACTTTCTACACACGGGTCACATGGGACGACACGCCCCGCTGCAGCACAGCTCATAGCAAATTCCATGTAAAGATGGCCGACCATCACAGAGCATGAAGTGAATGAGCTGTGCTGCGGCAGCGCGTGTCTGACGTCATCACAGTAAGTATGTGTGAAAGCCCCCGATAACAACAACTCTGTACTTACAGGGCAATAGTACTCGTTCATAAATTCATTCGTCTTAAAGTATTGGTGAAATGAAGGAGTTTCATGGCAGATAATGCCTTATTTAGATGCTGCAGTCCTTGCCCGGTTCACTCCTGTTATATGGATACACGCAGATCTCAAATGATCTAAATAGTGTCCGAAGCACTCCAAGTTACACCAGGTTAAAAGAAACTGAATTTTCCCTTTAAGTTTTATATTGTTACTACAATATTCTCCTAACCCCTGGGGGCTCTGTGCAAGGTAGTTCTGATAACATTTGTGGACAAGCATTACAGTGTTTTAATTAAGAATCCTAACTATACAGTGTATTAAGTCAAATGGAAACATACCACAAAAGGTCAATGAATCTGTAACACAGGTGCAACACAGCAGAAAAAGCAGAAAGATCTGAATCCCCCTCCAAATTGCCAGTAATCGTCTGGATCTCTGGTGATCCTGGAGGGGACACAGACAGAGAGAAGGTCGAAAGGTCTTTACTGTAAAAAGTAGAATTTCATTTATTGTTCACACTGAAATCAGTCATTATCTACTCACTCTTGCGTCAATGAAAGGTCAGGTGAAGTTTTTTGGTCCACAAAAGACTGAAGTTCCACAGGAAATCAGTGTTGTAGCATTTTCCCAAACAACTGCAGTAAATAGTGACTACATTTTAAATGCAAAAAACAACTGAAGAATCCTCATGCTCTTAGCTCTTCAATGCAGTCAAACAAACCCACACCTACAGATCAACGCAGCTTCCAACTAAGAAGCTACAGTGAAGCTAAACACATGGTGCAAATTATGACTTTTCAGGTCAACCTGGCATGCTGCTGTTGACTACAGTTGTTTGGGAGGATGCTGCAAGTTTTCAAGCACAATCGGAAATTACAGAATCTGGCGAACGGCAATTAAAGGAGCAGTGTGTAAGCTGCTCCTTTAATTTAAAGTGAACTAGTCTTTCAAACAAACTTCATTTAAATTTTCTATGAGACATTATAGTTCAAGGTTTTTACCCAGAAAGGATGTTAAAGTGGCCATTGGACTGCAGAGCTTGATAACTTTGGGGAGTAACCACCCAACCTACCTTACTGTGCGACCCAATTGTATTACAGATATTACTGGCCAGCATGATGGAAAAGTCATAGAGAACAGGGATTCATGTTTGAGGCACTGTGTACATATTTCATATTTCACCACTGGATTCATGCACATTCACAGTCGTTATGTCAGGATAACATGAATACTCACTGGCTCTGAAGACCTTGTGGCAGGATACTTTTCATTTCCATGTTGTCTGGATGATGAGGGGAAAACACACCGACAAACAAACAATATTAGCCAGCTTTCCGTTGGAGACATAGACATGCAAAATATTCCTCAGCAGCCTCACACATACATTTATTCTTACATAATATTAATATTATGACTGATGTGAACTTGGTTCCATAAAACAAATCCATTCTCTGTATGTTTTGCCTACCTGTTCCTGAGTTTGCACCCCAGCAGTCGGTGATGTCATGTCACTCCTGGTTCTTCAGCCTTCTCATGACCACACAGGTGATGCACATCTATGGGTTCTTTGCTGTGTGAAATACAGGGACACAGTGAAGAATACAGTAAATGGATTGTTCTTGAATTTAAAGTGCTTTTCTAGTATTATCAACCACTTCAAGCACTGCAATACATTCATTCACCCATTCGCACACTGATGAGGGAGCCCTAATTATTTACACACACATTCACACGCTGATGCACAGCATCCATGGCAACTTGGGGTTAAGTGTCTTGCCCAACAGGTGAACAGGAGCCAAGAATCGAACTGCCAGTCTCAGCAAATTCTGCATTTTGCCTTTTGCAAAACCTGCCAGGACAGAGACAGTTCGGGCCATGTTTATCAAATGTCTTTGTTCTACTAAGTTCTCAACTGGATAAGGAACACCAGATGAGAGATAAGAATGGTTGCTATGATAAGCATTCAGTGTCATTCTGTCACCGATCAGGATTGTTGAATTGGGCAAATAGTATGATTTATGGAAATACATCTTCCCTAAAAATATTTTGTAGTATAGGCTATATATTTTTTAACTTACATTTCCCTCTGGCAATCATCACCTCACCTTGATAAGGATGTCTCTGGAATTAAAAGAATATCAGTGAATGTATGTATTACATAAACACATACATGGAACTTAAACATTTTGATTCACTGAAACTCAAGCTGTCCCCCCAACACACACGTTGTGACCAGAAGTTAGATTACATTATAACTTTTAAATTGATATTTTCAGAAGGCAGTTACCACTCAACCGCCACAGTTATTACACAAGCAAGTACAGTTATGTTATAACAATGTAACGTTATTACTGAGCTGAGCAACACACGTCTGTAACTTTAGTAACATAACGTTAATGGTATGACAAAGATCTGCTGCCTGTAGCACACTCAGTATTAACGTTGTGTTGTACTGACATGAATCATGTCGAGCTTAGCAAGCTCGTTAACGTAACACGTAACGTTATCTGTAACATCAGTTCATTACTGACAACGTTACAGTCTAAACTATGAATATGAACACAAGCATTACATTAGGTTATTAACTAAAAAAATAACAGGGAAATGTTTTCTTACCTGATATCGTCAGGATTACAGTTATAACGTGAAGTTCATGTTAGCAGACCGCACAGATCTTGACTCTTCCTGTGTCCATATTCCCGTTTTTGTTTTGTTGTTATGTTCTCCGTAGAAATCCCATAATTTAAATTCACTAAAATAAGAATTTGGCGTGCAGATGTAAAATAATCCAGGCAATGATCCACCTAATTAATTACGAAGGGACCGACAGAGTAGCGGTGAAGTCCTGCAAACCGACGTACTTTCAAATAAAACCGCGCTCAGCAGTCATTGGACAGTTTCCTGGATGACAGCGACACTGACCAATCATACTCAAAGCATCAAAGCATACTCAAACAGCCAATAGCAATTGTTTCAGCGGGACAACTCAAAAAAGATTTTCATAGCACACTCGGTATTATATATATACACACACACACACACACACACACACACACACACACACACATATATATATATATATATATATATATATATATATATATATATATATATATATACAGCTTTCTGGGTATTTAGTTTTATTGTATTTGTAGGTTGTACAACGTACACAGGAATATGATCTGGTATAACAGCACCACAGAACATTAAATAAAATAAAATCGACTTAACTAAACAAAGGTAAAGGGTAAAAACAAGTTGTGCTTTTCTTTAAATACATTATTAACCTAAGCATAACTTTTTATTGTGCGTGTGTATTTTTTAAGCGTCATCCAAATTCATGTTTGGTTTTACCCACTAACAAGCAGAATGATTGGATATGAACGCATCGCTGCCCCGCCCCCGATACGCGCATTGCTGACTGTCAACGTCGCAGTCAGTGCCACGTTGAGCCACACGGAGAGTGCATGCCGTCTGCAGAATCAACGTGTTTTTTTCTTCCAACAAACTTCAACAAACTTTTTTCCCCACTGTTTTCAGTCTTTGATACTTCCAACGGAGGCGAATAAGGTAAGAGTTAACCACATTGCATGTACGAATATAAAAGGGTATTAATAGTGGCTTTATAAGGTTAGCTTGCTAGCTAAGTAAATTAGCCTAGCGACCATCCAAGTGTCACGTCTAAAACGTGCGGAGGTCGCGCTCATACTATGGTCGCGCTACTGTCGTGTCTTTGGAAGCCCTTTTCCGCCACTTAATTCAAAAAATTAAGATATTAATTAAACCTTTTAATTAGATTAAGTCAAAATTATGAGGTACTACTCAGTGTCTCATTATTATGACTTTTTAAAATCTCAATATGACTTTATCTCATAATTTTGATTTAGTAAATCATAATTTCGACGTTTGTCTGATTATCACTTAGTATCTCATAATTTTGACTTGGTATATATATTTTTTAATATAAATTAAGTGGCGGGAAGGGCTCCCATACGTGTCTTGCTCATACATTGGGTAGCTGACAGGGCGTGCATGCGTGCTGTAGCTTGTCGGTTTGTGAGAAAGAAGGATAAAATGACATTCAAAGTGTATTATTGACAGTCACTGATATTATACAGAGAGTTCAGTTAAGTAAATAATCACAGTCAGGCTTGTGAGGTGTCAAGCAACCAGGGCCAGGTGGAGGCCACCAATCAGAACAGGGCAAGCAACCGCGCATCAAGTGCTAGCAGTAGTATAACGCGGAAACCCCACTCCACACGTCTCTGGCACATTGCTATGTGCCGCGGTTTTGGTCCGTCCTGCACGCAACTTCAAACCCCACCGCGAGCGTTTGAAAAGCAGAGCGTCTTGTGTTTACTTGCTGATTTGATCGTTCGCTATTTGCTCTTCTACCATGGGTAAATAGGCTTCATAGTTGCAATTTATCTTAACCGTGTGTTTATTGTTGTTTCCTCTCATGCTATAGCCTGTGTATTTCTATTTACTGCTTAAAGTACAGATATGAGCTACGTGAATGAAAGCTTTGGCTCTGTGTACTGACTGTTTAACTGCTGTTTGACTACACGTCACAACATGTAGTAGTGCTACAGGTCTACTAAGTTGGGTTTTGGCGTTCAGTAAATTTATTAGTTTATAGTTTATCAGTGATTTTTGTTTTGTTTTTCCACACTGCTATTCACTAACTTAAAATGTCATGTGCTGTATTTTTTCCTGATGGCTGCAGGTGCCGTTTCTACAGCAAGCCTTTCTCCAGAAACATTCAAGGCAAGGACAGGAGATTTTCCTACGGTGGGCTACAATGGCATATGTTATGCCAAAATTCACATGCCGTTCATGTGGTATCTCTGTGAAAAGTATTAAAAGCTATGTTGATCATCAGCTTCTGCATAGACATGAGGCAAATAGCTATTATCCATGTTGCTTTGCAGAGTGCAAACAAAAATTCACCAAGTACAATGCTTTAAAAGCTCATGTCTATCGTTACCACAACAGTCCTGTTTCACAGTTTGAAGACTCACAAAGGTCATTTGTATGTGATGATGTGCATTGTAAGAAGAAATGCATAGATTTGAGAGATCTTATTGCGCACCTTAAGGTACATTTGAATAAGCATGAGTTAGTACATTGCCCATTTAGCAATTGTAACAAGGCGTTTAAAGTGAAGTCCTCATTTACATCCCATGTCTCAAGAACACATAAACATGAAATTGTAAATACTGGAGTCACATCCTCTGAGCCATCTGTATCCTCTCAGATAGAGCCAACTGAAACTGCAATGGACCAAAGTGAAAATCAGTCTCAGGTTACAGATGATATTGATATAAGGTCTTTGTACATGAAGAATCTGTGCCTGTTTTACATGCAACTCCAGGCAAAGTATCTGGTTCCATCATCAACGATTCAAATGATTGTTGAAGAGATCAATAGCTTAAATGGCATTTGTCATCAGTACACAAAAGACAAAATTCAAGAGACACTTAGAGGAAATACTAATATGTCAGATGCTGAGATTGATTCTGTTTTTCAGAGTCTTCAGGAAGCTGATTTGCATGCTTCATGTAGTTCTCAGCTGTCCACAGAATATATCAGGAGGCAGTATTTTGTGAAGAACTTTGCCTATGTGCACCCAGAAAATGTTTTTCTGGGCACCGATGAACATAGAAGAGACAGTTATGCACAATACATACCCTTGCATGACACTTTAAGAGCTATTCTAAAAGATCCTGTTGTGTGGGAAGAGTGTGTTAGGTCTCAAAATCAGCCTGTTTCTGATGTCGTCTTAAGTGATATCTCTGATGGCTCTGTCTTCAAATCCAATGAGCTGTTTCTGAAAGCTGGTGACATCATCTTAAAACTGATATTGTATCAGGATGCATTTGAAGTTGTCAACCCACTTGGGTCAGCCAGAAAAAAACATAAGCTTGTGGGAGTATACTTCACACTTGCTGACTTTGAACCATTCCATCGTTCCAGTATTGACCATATGCAGTTAGTACTGTTGTGCAAAGAGAGAGACTTTAAATTCTTTGGTCAGGACATAGTGTTTGAGAGAATGTTGTCAGATCTGAGACAACTTGAAGAACATGGATTTGTAACCACTTCTGGTCATGTGGTACGAGCAACAATAATATCTATTCTAGGTGACAATTTGGGATCACACTGCATTGGTGGCTACACACAGAATTTCAGCACTTCCAAGTACTTCTGCAGGTATTGTGAGGTAAAAAGAGACCAAGTTGAGAGTGTGAGTCAGAGCTTTCCTGTACGAACAGTCGATAACTACAAAGAAGCAGTGCAGTTATTGCAGGAGAGTGATGTGAATGACGTCAAAGGCATCTATTGTGACTCCATCTTTAACACACTGAAATATTTCCATGTATGTCAGCCAGGCCTTCCTCCATGCATAGGGCATGACTTGTTTGAGGGAGTTGTAGCTTATGACTTGGCCATTTACTTGCGTTACTTCGTAAAGGTCAAGCATTGGCTCACATACTCTCAGCTAAACAGGCGAATCACACAATTTTCCTACAAGGACTCAGATTCCACCTCATCTCCTTGTCAGGTGAATGAAAAGGCCATCACAATAGGTGGCCAAGCAGCTGAGAACTGGTGTCTGCTTAGACTCCTGCCTGTCATTATTTGTGACAAAGTTGATCCTCATGACCCAGTGTGGCAACAAGTGATCACTCTGAAAGAACTTGTGGAACTAGTGTGTGCACCCAAGATCACCACTGCCCAGGTGGCTTACCTCAACATTCTTGTTGTTGAATATCTGGAAACAAGGAAAACATTGTTTCCCACAGATCGCCTGAAACCCAAGCACCACTATCTTCTCCATTATGCATCACTGATCCTCAAACTGGGTCCCCTAATACGGCTGTGGACAATGAGATTTGAGAGTAAACATTCCTACTTCAAGAGGTGTGTGAGGAGGACACAAAACTTTAAGAATATATGCCAGTCTCTCGCAAGCCAGCACCAACTCCTCCAAACAACCCTCAACTCAAACTCCTTTTTTGCACCAGTGCTGAAGTCAAAAAACATTACTCCATATCATGCTCACCTGTACAGTGATGCAGTGCGCAATGCAGTTGCAGCACACATGCTTACAGAACCGGATTCTGTGTCAACTGAGGTAGATTTTAAGGGCACTCTTTACAAAAAGGGATCTTTTCTCTGCCTCAAACGCGAGTATGATGAGTCAATCAAGTTTGGTCAGATTGAGCTTGTTTTGATCGATGACAAAAAGGTGTGCTTTCTGGTGACACCGCACACTTCAGTGTATTTATCAGAGTATGGACTTTATGAAGTCAAACAAGCAGCTGAGGATATGCACTGCATTAATGCAGAACACTGCCTGGATTCCTACCCATTGCCTCTTTACAATTTGAATGGGAATAAAGTCATATCTCTCAAGCACAGTGTTGTTGATCAGTAGGAGTGTGATGAGGTGTTGGGGTTTACAATCAAGTTTTTGACGAGTGTGTAAATTGGGGGGGTGGTATTAATCAAACTAACATGGTGATTGTGCGGGGAAGTGTAATCCACAATCTATTGTTCACTAAACTTTTAAGCTAACCACTAAATTAATCTTTTGTCCCCCTCTAGAAGTCATGGATGAGTCATGGGTGAGTGGTCTTACGTCATCCCTTAGCACATTCTTCAACCAAGAAGCACAAGTAGCACAAGTAGTGGAGGTGCTCAAAAACGTTGGCGTCTGTTCATCTGAGGACCTGAAGTACGTGGCGGCAGATGACCTTGCAGCAGTCCTGAGGCCAATAGAGGCCAGAAAAGTTATGGCCTGTATTAAAAGTAAGTAAAATAATACAGTGCCATTTGTGATCAAAAGATTAAGTGAAAATTATATATGTGATATTAACATGACACGATTATGTCTTTTTGTTATTTAGATTTAATGACTAGAATAGAGGATTCATCGTCCTCAATATCTACCAGCCACATGGAAGAATCCAGCACTGAAGATTCATTCATGAGTGACATCCCCATAACTATTCACTCCACACCAAAATCCACCGCTTCAAGCAGTCCAGCTTTGACCATAGCATCACCTACTGGATCAGAGAGCAGTGTCAGAGAAGATAATAGCTGGCATTACAGCTTTGACATACCCTGGAGTAAGATGCCCTCCAGTACAAGGAAACTGTTCGATACTGGTAAGAGGCCTTCTGCAGCACAGAGAAGAGAGATTATTAGGATTGTCGCTGGAGAAATTTTGAATGTCTGCAAAAAACCTGGAAAGAAACACGTTTCTGAAATTTCAAGGAAGATGGTACTTTGCTACCCAAAATCCTTCCAAGATGAGATTGAGGGTCAGATTGTTGGCACTGGATATGACTCACTTGTAAAACAGTTTATATCTCGGCTAGATAATTGCAAACGACTTCAAGCTGCTACTGCCCAGAAAAGGCTTCCTGAAGGTTGCAGCCCTGACAACGGGAAGAGAGCATGCAAAGATGCATATGGATGTATTAACTGTGAGCCAGAGCTTCTTCCTGGTGAAACAAAACAATTGCAAAAGCAAAAACAAGAAGAGCTGATTAAGATGTACAAAAACAAAGACAAAGATGCAAAAAAAATAGAAAGACTAATGGTGGAGACATTTCCCTCACAGAGGAGAGACCTACTATCAGGACTGAAAGAGACAGAAGAGTTTCTTAAGGAATGGCCTTTCCTCTGCCAGGAAGCTGGGATGAGGCTTCATTTCAGAGAACTAACAGGCGTCCAGTTAGATGACAGCTTTGAAGAATCCAGAGCCACCAAGTTCAGAAGAATCCTGCAGTACTTTCAGTTTGGTAAGACTGAGTCATCCACCGCAACAAATACCATTCTGAGGCAAGCCCTGGCAGGAGGTGAAGAAACAAGTGCAGCTGTACTGATACTTGTTGCCCATTTCAAGGAGCAACAAGAGAAGATGTTCATAAATGTTGATGACACTGCCATTGGAACTGATGTGGACACCACCAAACTACCATGGACACCCTGCATTGTGGTCTGCGGTAGGTGTGCCAAAAACAGTTTTCATCCATTCATTGTAATACTGTTAATACATTAAGCAAGCTATTTACTCACTATGAAACATATTGTTCTTGCTCTGGTCACAGGTAACAGCCCACTTACTGCGAAGATGTTCATGGTTGCAGTGGACCAGGTCATTGTGAACGAGCAGCTTCCCTGCTTCAACAAGGCGTTTGAAATGATGTTTTGCTCATATTATGTGCACAACATTGATTATCCTGTGGAACTTGCAGCTACTCTGGAATTTTTACAGAGGTACGCTTTCAGTATGCATTACACATTACTTTTAAGTAGTTTTGCTACCTAGGTAGGTTGCTCCTTTCCTCACTCACCTCTCTGCTTCTCTCCTTGCATCTCCCTTCTCCTCTCTTCACTCCTCTCTCTGTTCCTCTCCCTGCTCCTTTCCTTGCTCCTCTCTGTTCCTCTCTTCACTCTTCTCTTCACTCCTTTTCTTGCTCCTCTCTGTTCCTCTCTTCACTCTTCTCTTGACTCCTTTTCTTGCTCCTCTCTGTTCCTCTCTTCACTCCTCTCCCTGCTCCTTTCCTCGCTCACCTCTGCTCCTTTCCTTGCTCCTCTCTGTTCCTCTCTTCACTCCTCTCTCTGTTCCTCTCTTCACTCCTCTCTCTGTTCCTTTCTCCTCTCTCTGTTCCTCTCTTCACTCCTCTCTCTGTTCCTCTCTTCACTCCTCTCTCTGTTCCTCTCTTCACTCCTCTCTCTGTTCCTCTCTTCACTCCTCTCTCTGTTCCTCTCTTCACTCCTCTCTCTGTTCCTTTCTCCTCTCTCTGTTCCTCTCTTCACTCCTCTCTCTGTTCCTCTCTTCACTCCTCTCTGCTCCTCTCCCTTCTCTCTTCGCTCCTCTCTCTGCTCGTTTCTTCTCACCTCTCTGCTCCTCTCTGCTTCTCTCCTTTCATCTCTCCCTGTTCCTCTCTTCACTCCTCTCTCTCTTCCTTTCCTTGCTCACCTCCCTCTTAAAGAGTCTGGCCAAGATGCCAGGATTAGTTACCACTCTGAATGTCCTAGATTAAAAGGAAAATTATTTTTCCAACAGATGTATCTTCAAAATCAACCCAGATCAGGGAACCAAAGTCAAACGAAAAGAAAAGGGACGCCAGTATGCTGTCAACCCAAGGGTGCTGAGCCTCATTTCAAATATTGCCAATTTTGAATGGACAGAGTAAACGGTAAGATGACTCTCACAAAACAAACACAATCATCAGTCAAGCAATAAATTAATACATTATTCAGTCCGAAACAATCTCCTGTGTCCTGTCAGGTCAGGTCAGTTCAGTTCAGAGCTTTATTGTCCTTCCAGGAGAAATTTGATTTGCAGTGACAGTGCAACTAACACAACAACAATAAATAGACAAACAGTGACGTGGAACAATGTTGCAGAGTACAGTAAGAATATACGTATCAAAGAGTTTGGAAGGATTGTGCAAATTGATTGCTTTGATTGTTTGTGCCCTAGGTAGCATATATCTCCGTATAACATGGGTTTTTTACCCTGAAGATGCTTGTAAAGAAAGTTGAATAGAGTGGTGGTAGCACTCTCCACTCCTCTATTTGGCCGATAAGCAAATTGCATCAGACTTTGTTCATCAGAAATTCCTTGATCAGTCACTCAAAACTCTTCATAACAATGATTTTAAAATAGTGATTTAATCAGTCTAATTTCTTTCTTCTCTTTCCATACAGATATGTGAGGTCTGGAACCTACCCACCATGGATATTTCCATGAGAGCTTGGTGTTTACACTGAATTATGAGATTTTACCTGGTGATGAGGGAGGGTCTTTAGAAAATTGATATTAGGGGTCAGTGATACAGAGGAACTAGTTCAGTCTGTGGAGGATGGGGTGAAGAGTGTGAGTGGTGGTTCTTAAAGGGATAGTTCGGGATTTTTGACATGAATCTGTATGGCATCCCCGTCACTAGTGTCGCACAGTCACACCGACTTACCCCTGACAGTGTCCTGTGGGCCGAGTTCTGTCCAGGTTTGGTCAGCAACGAAAGTAGTCCGGCAGGTTTGCTGGGACACTTAAATAAAAAGTTTTTCTTCTCAAAACAGCATGTGTTCAAAAGAGTGATTTATTTGCATCACAAAACCGATGTCCTTGAAAAAGTCCCACCTCGTAATCAATTGGTCCTACTTTCTCTCTTTTTGTATCCCTGCGCTGCTGCAAGATGACAGACGAGGGCTGGGCTGCCCGGAGAGAGCCTGGTGGGGCGGAAGGAGCTGGGTTGGAATGGGGTGCTTGAAAAAGTGCCCCATTCCGACGCGGTCCTCGTCCGCGAACAAAACTAGCGGCCACTTGCAGTAGCACAGAGATACAAAAAGAGAGAAAGTAGGGCCAATTGATTACGAGGTGGGACTTTTTCGGTTTTGCGATGCAAATAAATCACTCTTTTGAACGCATGCTGTTTTGAGAAGGAAAAACTTTTTATTTAAGTGTCCCAGCAAACCTGCCGGACTACTTTCGTTGCTGACCAAACCTGGACAGAACTCGGACCACAGGACACTGTCGGGGGTAAGTCGGTGTGAATGTGCGACACTACTGACGGGGATGCCATACAGATTCATGTCAAATATCCCGAACTATCCCTTTAACTTGGTGCAGATGATGGGGAAAAACCAGTTCCTGAATGTGCTGGTTCTGAATGAAGAAATGATGAAACCTAGGTCTCTAGGTGAGAGGTGTCTCATTAAATGTTTGGGCATTTGGATTACTTTTCTGGTATTTAATCCAGTCATAAATTCCCCAAAGTTATATTTTTTGGATGTGGTAAACAAAAATCCAAGATGACTGTGATGGTTACTGACTGTTATAGTGATGGATAATGGATTTAATTAAAAGTCTATCTTTTGATGGATAGTGTTGTTGTTATGGATAGTGTTGGTGACTCGTGCTATATCTCGGTGTCTCGTGCTATGTTCACATTTTGAATGTGTTGAACTTTGTTTTGTTTCATTGAAGAGTTGTGCTAGAATGGACCAGAAGTTTATGATGAATTTCTGAATGTTTTTACAGCCTTGTCTGGGTCATAGATTAATGTGAAAATCTATAGGGGGACATATATATATATATATACATATACATATATATATATATATATATATATATATATATATATATATATATATATATGTATGTATGTATGTATGTATGTATGTATGTATATATATATATATATATATATATATATATATATATATATATATATGTATGTATATATATATATATATATATATATACATATACATATATATATATATATACATATACATATACATATATATATATATATATATATATATATATATACATATACATATATATATATATATATATATATATATATATATATAAAATCTGTCCCTGTCAGGCCATATATATTGTTTTTTTTTTTTTGCCTTTTCTGCACTCTCAAGTGTAAAAATAAACATTGTTTGTTGTACCACTGTCATTTCTGTTATTCTGAATCTTGCCTTTTGTGAATACTTAACAGTTCAGGTCTACACTAAATCACATAAAGAAAAAAGTTTCTGCTGCACTGCTTTCTCCCCAAAGCTTTGATGTCTCTCTCTCCATCTTTGTCGGTCTGTCCCTCGTTCTCTCTTCAATGTAAAACCTCATACAATTAATTAAAATTTAAGAGTAAGATTTACCTTAAAATGGCAGAATAACATCTTAAATTGTCGATATGGAGATAAGCATTTATATAACAAGAAAAACATAAAATAACAGGCAATTATCATAATTTTACATACATTTGCATGTAATTTAAAAAAACAGTAAAACTACTGTACAATTATTACGGTAATTCTTCTGTAAAAAAATGGGAAATAACTGTAGTTTGTCATTATTGGAATAACACATAAAATAACAGGCAGGTTGTTAATTTACAGATGATGTCTGTAATTTTACTGTTTTTTACACTATTTCGAAAAAACGGTAAAACTATGGTAAGAATTTAGAGTGATTTACTCTAAAATTACGATTTTTTTTTACAGTGTGGTTTATGACCTCGTGCTGGTGTTTTATTTTGAAATTCGACTGGATTCTCAGTGTTGTTTCTGCATCTGACTTCTGGTCGGCTCGAGCTGCTCTGTGCAAATTTATGTGAGCTGCTCACTGCGTCCGTCAAAAATATATATTAAAAAAATAATAATGAAATAAAATTTAAAAACTCAACTATCGGCCATCAAGTTGCATTGTGTGTGTGTGTGTGTGTGTTGTAGGTGGCAGCTTTTGAAGAATGCGTGTGATCAAAAGCTCAAACATTCCCCCAAATGACAATTTGTTATCCTGGATGAGATGGTTAGCAGAGAGTTGGGGTCGGGTTCCATTTTGCACCTAGCTTCAGGATGGCAATCGTGCATGCAGGAAATGAATCGAAGATTTACGTCAGCTGCGTTGTCTGAAGCGTATACAGCTTCTGCAACTACAGTACAGCCTCCTCGTGACTTCTTTGTGGTTTAAGTCTGATACTGAGTAAAATGAATAAATTAGGATATGTCCTTCACAATCAACCAAACAAACCTTCAAAGATTCACTGAGGGATTTGAAAAAAGTGCTATCAAACTTCATCCCTATTACTGCTCGTATTATTTAAGTTTAAATGAAACCTTTCAGACAAAAAGATATAATCGATGGTCCACAGTGTGCCTGTAAATCATCGTCTAGTCCTCCTCTCAATGGCATTTTCCACAGGGAGGTGGCTGTTTTCTGCAAATTTTCTCCGTTAATTCCCATCTCTCACCCACGTCTCCGGCAATGACAAGCAGAAATTTCTCCCCCACCCCCCCCTGCTTGTCCTGTTCTTCACTCTTCTTCTCCTCCGGTCTCTCTCCACCCTCCCCCACCACCCCACCCCACCTCCACCACCCACCACAAGGGGTTAATTAAAACTGATTGGGTCCTCAGAGACCACACCTGCCTCTGACAGGTAAGGTTTCGGGCTCATGTGAGCCGTGTGTATTTGTGTATTTTGTGTGACGCTGTGCGGATATGTGCTTAGCACATCAGTCTGTTAGCACATCGTGTGCCGTGCTGCTCCCGGGTTCAGAGCACTCCCATTAGATCACGACGAGAGCCTGTCGTACATTAGCATTTGCGCGCGGCCTTCAGTATTTAACTGTGCATTTGCATGTGATTTGTGTCGCTGGACGCATATGCATTTCATTTGTATGTGTCCCCTCTTTTCAGAGCCACTTAAGGAGCTCACGCTTGATGTGCTGATTAGACTCTGCTCGCTGGAACCAATCGCTGCTTTGCTTCAACTTCACGCCCGTCTGGCTGTCTGTCATGTCGAGAGCCACTGGAGGAGGAGACGTAGATACAGTTTAAAGCTCAGATCATCATCCTTACCATCACTAAGATCACACACACATACACACACACACATACACACACACAGCATAAAGTATCATCAGTTAAAGGATCAGTCCAACTCATGTGATGACGCTGATAGAGCAAAGGCCTGCACACATCCATGTAAACAGTGAAATGCATGAATGAAACAACACCATGACCCACATTAAACCTGTGATCTTGTGTGTGTTCACGTGTGTGTGCATATTTGCTGGCAAGTGAGGTGTTTGTGTGCAGAGGCAAGAACTAGTGTTGTATAACAGCAGCTGGCAGGGGAGAAGTGAAGCACACACATACACACACACACACACACACACACACACACGCAAAAACACACACAGCTCCCGCTGCTAGGTTGGCAAGTAGAACAGTCAAATTAGCCACTGGAGAACAAACCCATCCAAGAACTCTGCTGGGAAAAGGTGAAGGGAAAAAAGGGTGATAGAACAGGGAGAGAAAGAGATGGAGAGACTCAGAGGGAGCTGGAGATGGAGATGGAGATGGGGGGGTGGGGGAAGAACGGTGGAAGATGAGAGGCAGCACTGTGGGGCAAAGACACAACGGAGGTTTGTAAATGAGTCAGACACAATAAGAGCGGGAGAAATGAGAGGGGTTGAAGAGGTAACTGGGAGATGGGACAGTATTGGAGAGAGCAATGCTGGAAGTGAAGCACAATCAGGCAATATGAGTGAGGAAGTGTGGGCATAGGTGGATATGACACTATGAAGAGAGACAGTGAAGTTACTCTAAGTTAAGTAACATAAAACAGGATGAACTGAAATAAGACAACGCAGATCATGCAAATATACCTAAATAATTCTTATTCGTTGTGTATATAATTAAATGATTAAAGAGAACGTCATCAGCAGTAATGCCAGAATACCTTGAGACAAAAAAAAAAACAAGGTGAGAGTAAACACATCGTCCCCGATGGTACACTGTGCCCTTCAAGGCCAATTAGTGGCCAAACAAAATGTAACCTTGGTGTGACCTGAAATTGCAGCGCACCCTTGGGTCAGTCATTCTACGTTTGAACACGCAACAGTGAATTGCATTAGTCATCAAGATTTTATCCGTGACAAACGCATCATTCAAGATCTGAAATCAGTTCGCTTTCAGTAAGTGACACAGCACTTTCCAGAACCAAAGAGTCGACATTCACACACTTCATGGTCACTTTTACAACATCTCTTATGTGGTCAGAAAGCACACTGCTTCTTGAGGCCGTCCTTTCAAGTAAATACTAATGACAGCATGCGCACAATGACAATGCTAAACACTGATGTTTGGCAGGTGTAATGTTTACTATTGCCAACATCTAAATTTACCATGTTAGTTAACATTTACTAATTAGCACTTTAGATAGTACAGCAGTCAGTAGTCTTGCTTTAGAAAAAGATAGATATTGACCCAGTGGTGGTGCTAGTGGAAAGGTCGGAGGATCATCAAAGTTATTACAATTCATCTTGTGGTAAAGACAAATATCTGTACCGGATCTCATGGCAGTACGAGCAACAGTTGTTTACCTATAGCTGCTGTTAGCTAATATTAAGTTAGCTCAGTTAGCCGTAATAAGCTTGGTACTCAAACTTGCTGAGGAAGAAATGGGGGATGCCAGTGTCGTGCCAGAATCTGAGCCGGTCAAGCAGGTTGGAACTGGGTTTAGTGGTTTCTATGTGGATGATGGAGGAAGCTGAAAAAAGAGAAGGAGAGCGACCAAGCAAGAAGTCGCTGGATAAATCTGAAACTGACTTTTAGTTGTTTTAGTTCTTTAGCTATGTCTCATGCTGTTAAACTTGACAACAAATAATTGTGAGAACATCCTTCAGTTGTCAAATCTGTACATCATTCTGCACAGTAAAGGCCAAACGTTTGAATGAAGTAACAGCAATAAAAACCTATTGCTGAGCGAAGGGGGACTTTAATAATAAGCCTTGAGAGACCATAAAAATAAGCTCACCTGTTTTGAACACATCCTTTGGTTAGAGCTCAAATAACGGGCTTGTCATTGTCTGACAACGTCTCATAGTTGTAGTATATTATTCATGCAGGGCTGCTTTGTGCATCATGTTTGTTTTGTCTTTTATTTTATGCTGTAACTATTTGTACACTACACCGAACTTCATGATTTAGAGGTAATAAATGATCATTTTATTGACTTTCATATAATAACACTCTTTCTTGTTCTTATCACACTTTTATCATTTTAAAGCTGCATGAAGAAGTGGTAACACCAACACTCTCTGAACAGAAGGGAAAACCTACATTTTCGGTCCCTCAGCTGTGGTCTCGCCAATAAAATGGATTTAAAAGCGACATGCCGGCAGTCAGGGGTGAGCAGTTGTGAATGAAGACAGAGACGAGTTCTAATTGTGCCAGACTGGCCTCCTTAACATTACACAGAAGTCCACTGTGATGTTGTGGAAAAGACACAGTTGTTGTTTCTCAGTCTGTATCAAAAGCCGTCATGCATGGTTAGACACTTTGTATGAAAAAAGCCCAAGAGCAGAAACTACAAAACACGGTCTGTTTCTGTCCTTTAGCACTATCTCATAGGCTTTATACTCAATATTAGGACAGAAGAGAAGAAGAGAAGAGAAGAGACAGAACAGAGGTCTGTGGATCCAGGTATCAAGGAAGAAGGACAGATTCAGTACTTTAGGTTAAAAAAAAAAAAGCTGCATTGAAAATATCAAGTTCCTCATATCAGGACAGAGCCACTGTGCTACATCCTGCTAAAGTGCGTTCTGTTGAGCTGTGACTTCCCAAGCTGCAAGTTGACGTTTTTTTGCTTTCCTTTAAACTAGCTAGCCTTGCTGAGCTGAGCTCCCATGAACATTTTCTTGTCTCTCTGTCCGAGGTGACATTAATGTATTGTCATGCTTTCTCCGAAATGTGTGCTTTTCTTCAAAAGACAAGAAGATCTGTGCCATGTATAGGACAAAAATCTGTCTGGGACAGTCTCGGTTTTAGTGTGAACATAGCCAGTCTCTGTTTTTGATTCTAGTGACACTTGGTTGTGTCTTTTCACCATTTGAATCCCCATGCTCACCCCATATAGACTCAGAGAGTAAAGAGAGGCAGAAGCAGGAGGCAGGACAGACAGGCGTATTCTCTGTAATGAGCCCGGTTGAGCCTAAGCCAGACCTGGACCAGACCCACAGCAGCTCAGTCCAGCTAATTATGCAAGACTGCAGACAGCTCTGGCAGACAGAGGGGGGCGGCAAAAGAAGACAGGAGAAGATGAAATGAAAGAAAGCGAGAGAAATGAAGGGAGGGAAGATACAGACGGAGCGACGGATGCACTCAGAGACAGCAGATGAAAGACAGGGATATGTGAGGGATGAGGAAGGTAGCGTTGAGGGGAGATGTGCACAAAGAGAGGATGAGAGGGAGTGGGGGAGGGACGCAGCAGAAGGGCTGAGGTTTGTCCTTTGGCCGATGGTCAATTAGTGATGGGGAGAGTAACAGGCCACGGCGATCTGTGTCTGTGGCTGCAGAGAGCTCTCAGCTTGTTTACTCTTCTACTGAAGCAGACAGCTGGGGCACCTCCAACACTGAGGCTGCAGAGCATCGTTAGCAGAAATATTAATGAGGTAAATGTGAGATGAACTGTTTCTTTGCTTTTATTGGAGGAAAACAAAAGAAATGCTCTTCTAAAATGAAATACCCAGTGCTTAAAAAACCTGTTGTATCTTTGTAAATGTCAGTTATACATAAGTGACATAATATGCAGCATTCTGGAGAGAAATTACCTCAAATAATGTGTTAATAATGTTAATTTCAGTAGGACCAGGGCTACTTTTACCACACAGGGTAGCTCTGAAGTTTCCAATGGGCACGCCTATGTGACAAGATTGTTGAGTAGTAGTAATTTGAAGGAACAAATATTATAATTCAAAAAAGTTGAGTTGTGATTGAGTGAGAAAATCAGTTTGCAGGAGAGCTAGCAAGCTGAGCAAGTACAAACAGTTAGCTGAATGTAATTTGCGATTAGCCGAAAGTAAGTGTAAAGTGTAATTGTTTTCAATGCTTTACAAATATGTCTATTCCACTCATTATTAACCCAATATAAAAACATGAATAATGCACCACACGTTAATTCATTTGTCTGTATTTGTGTCAGTCAATGTTGTTGTCAAGACTGTTGCTAGCCTTTGAGTTATGCCGCTTGCAGCTCTCTGACAGAACCTGCCAGTTCGCTAATGGTTAGCTGTCATGTCAAAGAAAGAAAGAAAGTCAGTCTTTTCTAAAGGGCTCCAGGAGTCTTGCTCCTTCCTTCGTAAATTACCCGCCAATGAAAGTGCTGCGCTCATGGCGTCCATGGTGTTGGAAGGTCCACTTGGTAGGTGTGATCAATGCTCCTGATCCTGGTCATCCCTGGCAAAGTGGTGAACAGTTTTGCCTTTAATTTTAAAGTGGGGATCATGCGTTTTGGCTGTGGCAGCAGTATTCTGACTTGGTTTATTTAATGCACCAAGCTTCTATGTGTGTGTCCGGCTCGTAGTCTACGCTGCAAAATAGTGACGCGAAGAAGTTTCTTTTGCTCTGTGTCTGATTGGTTTGAGTAAGGAAAGAGAGACCACTGTGGTCAAGTGACATAAAGAGTAAATGAGAGTGAGGAAGCGCCGGTATTGAGAAAGTCAGTGAAACAACGCCTGATTTGGTCTGAATACAGCCTTGGGATTCCGATAAGGGGAGGAAACTCGGTCACCCTACAGTATGTTTAATGAGTTAAAAACGATTCTTGATGAAGAAGCACAAAAAGCTAGAAGTGGTAGATAAAAGGTTGAAGTCACATTGAAAAGTTAGCTAAGAGTAAGTTAGCTAAAGAAATAATGGAAAATGGTAAGTAATATAAATCTAGTGGATAAATGGTTGACACACAAAGTATTGGGTAAACACTTGGATGGCTAAAATGATCAGATAAATGTGATGCTGTAGGGGTAAAAACAAAAAAGTTTGGGCACCACTGACCTCTTATGACCTATTATTTCTTCTAACAATGAAGACCTGTCTCCCTATTTTACTGTTAAATGCTAAATACCAGTTAAATATAATAAGTAAGTAAATGTTAAAGCTTTGGGTGAGTGTCAGACACTTGTTCACGTTCCAGCGTTTTTCTCTTTCAGACTTAAGAGTCAGACAATGAAAGAGAAGAAGAAGAGAAGCCCCATTTAACTGTTTTACTCCTACAGGGCCAGTTTACGCGTTCCTGGCCAATCTCTATTCAGGGCTGGCTGATGTGGGCAGACGTACGGTTTGCTCCATCCTCTCCCCAGCATTCCTCCGTTTGTCTACACTTCCATTAAGGACATGTAGTCTGGCCATTATGTGTTTGTGTGTCTGGCTGGCATGGGCTGGGCAAAAGAGATGCGTGGGCAGAATGCTAACTTAGGTTGATTGTTCAGGGGTATCAAAGGGTGTGAAGGTGTATGTGTGTGTGGAGGACTGTCATCATACATGAGAATGGTCAAAATCATAATGTGTTTGTTTTTGTTTATACAAAAAAAACTGAGACTACAACGAAGCAAGTGCGCATGTTACCCCACTATGCCTCTGGTTTGTTTGGAGGTCTATGTGTAATGAATAAAAGAAGCAAACACAAGCGGGGCAATGACAAATACAGCTTCTCAAGCTTTTTGGGAAAGACATGAAAGGATGATGTCAGTAGGCTATACGAGAGAAACTCTTGGGAGAAGCCAAAGAAGGAGCAGAAAAACACGTCACATGTGTTTGCCTGCTTTTTAAATTGGTTAGACTCACAAGTGCAGGGGAGGCAGTAATTTGTCTGGGAAACCGGGGGGGTTTTATGGTGGGTTTGGTAAAAAGGAGTGCATCACACCAATAAGTGGCCCATAACAGTGAAATAATTTCAGTAAGTATGTATGAAAAAAGTAAAGTATGTATGTAAAAATGCAAATAAATAAATAAATCTTGCACTAAAACGTGGACCTTAGTAAGAATTTTGACAGTCACAAAAGTAACTCCTATGATCATGTCAGACGTGCAGAATGCATGGAAGAACTCTCTGCAGTACATTTACCCGGTGAAACTCGGCACATTTCATTTTCTCGATTTCCTGTCAGCAAACAAAGGGGAAACCTCTTTTGTCGAAGCTCCAATTCCTCCGCTACGCCCCTTCTGTGCTTCCCTGTGATTAGGTTCAGAGCACATCATGGGGGTGAGGGGCGTGAAATCATTTGTGGTTGTAATTATGGGCTCCCCTCTCCAGAGTAATCATGAGCTATTAAAAACCACCCTCAGCTCAGCCCCCCAACAATGCCAGTTAACATCTATGTTCCTCTGGGAGACGGCGGGGAAGAGGCCAACTACCCGCAAACTGCAGTGGGCACGGAGTGAGAGTGTGTGTGTGTGTGTATGTGTGGCAGGTGCATACATGCCTCATACTTTTGTGTGCATGCAAAGATGTAAAGTAATACTGTTAAGAACGCCTCTCACTAGCTGTACAGGGAAATTGACCTTCTGCCTTCAGGGAACGTTACCAATGGCTAATATCTCCAAGAAATCCTTGAACCCAAATGTTGTCAAGGTTATAAAATAAACTAGGACTGGGATACACAGTGGTGCTCCTGTTTGAGTGCTAAAACTTTATGTTTTCACTCATTTCAAGTTGAAACATTTTCTACTGGTGCACACATGTTGAAGACATGTGTGCACCAGTAGAAAATGTACAGCCTCTGCAGCCTTTGCATCAGTACAAGCCAACTTGCTACTTTAAGCTTTTCATTCGATCTTGAAGCACTAGACTGACACGCCAATTTAGTTTATATATATCTTATATTTCAGAAAAAGAAAAGCCCTCCTCTGCTGTATAAATATAAATCTTATTTTAAACTGTTTATCAAATAAATATAGAAATAAAAATCTAATAAGGGATGAACAAAATAAAATATGTATCTGGGATGCGAAGAAGTGCAGGACAGGGGTAAAGGACCAGTGTGTAGGATTATGTTGCATCATAATTTTCTCTTCACCTCACCCTCGCTTTCTTAGCATGAATGAGAAACAACAGTGGCAAAACACACAAAAGACCCCATCTAGAGCCAGTGTTTGTCCATTCTGGGCTACTGTAGAAACATGGCGGACTCCATGAGAGAGGACTCGCTCCAACTGTAAATATAAAAGACAGAGTCATATTAATGTAATAACAAGAATGTTGTTATATTTAGGTCATTCTAAACTAATAAAAACACAATTAATGCATGTCATATTCTGAAAAGAAGTCCCCCAAATACAAACTGGACTTTTAGTGCATTTCTTACAATGTTGTTGTGTTAGAAAGTGTTAGCCGTGTGAGACAGGTTTTTTTTCTACCACAGAATCTTAATATAACAGGTGTCACTCATGTTAAACATTTCCACATAGCAATCTTATTAACAGCCTTAATTGCTTATTTAAATACGTACCATATATGTTCTATATTTGGAAAGAGGGTCAGTGTCTGTCTCTTTCTACCCTTCACTCCCTCCCTCTGTCTGACAGTTTCATAGGCATTGTGCCACCCCTCGTAGCACCCTGGTTGAATGAACACAATCCCATTATCAGTGACAGTCAATTAAACATCTAAATGCCAAATTCTGAATGCTTGATGCTGCGACACAGAGGGCAATTGAAGATCGTTGGCCAGAGACTGATTGGTCCGGCCCGAGCCAGGGAGGGGAGTATTATGGTGATGACAATTTCTGAGAGAATGTTTAGTGTGGAATATAGAAGACCTTTGAGAGCTGCAGAACAACAGAGATAAAGAGGGAGGCAGGCATGGAAAGATACTGTTTCTATACTGTTTCTATTCAGAAACTCGGACTCTGAAGTGTTGCCTGCCTTTGTGCAGTCATATGTCGGTTATCGGTTGCACTGGGATGAGCGGCCGAACCGAGGGCTGCAGAAAGTTGACATTTATGCGAGAAGTGTTTTGTCAAAGATTGCTTTTCCTCGCGCGCACTACAACCTGAGAGCAGCGTTTTCTTTTTCAAAATCACACCCCATATCACGAGTGGAAAATGTCGGCGTAGAAAGGGTGCAGTAATCTCGCCGGCGTGGTCAAAGCCGTGGTGAGACACAGAGGAGGTGGCGTCTCACGAGGTGGTCTCGCTGCCCGGCAAAACACTAACACAGCAAACAACACAAGTAGGAATGGAGAGGACGAGAAGAAGACAAGACCGGGAAGAAAGGAAAAAGGTCATATCAGCCGTGCGGGTGTTTGCTTTATTGAGAGGGAACTCTAGTGAAAATTTCTGTCACATTGTATTGACACAGCGGGGAGTGAGAGACAGAAGAGGAGGAGAAAAAGGGGGCTGAGCGAAAGAGGAGAAAAGAAAAAGAGTGAGAGGAGGAGTGTTTATCGTCTTTTTCTTCCCTCCTCTTCTCAGTCTTTTCCCTCCCTTTTTGTCCATTCAGTCGTGTATGTGCTAGTGTGTGTGTGTGTGTGTGTGTGTGTGTACACACTCTCTGGCACACTTGAATCTTTTACTGATTACCTCACACACGTCACGTCTTTCTGGAGGGCTTTTAACGGTAGAGGATTATCAGGCAGCCGGAGCCTTTTAACCCTTTCTCTGCCCTCTTTGCTCCGAGCAGGCAGCTGACAAACTCTCCATCCAAATGGGTGCATGAAGCAGGCTGTGGTGACAAAATGCACCCACTGACAGCCAAAGGACCAATGCTGTGCAGCTTCAGCCACTGTTCACAGTCAGTTTTTGCACTTAGAAGCATGTTGGATACTTGTTTGTTAATGATTTGCATACTTTCATTTTGTATTTCTTTAAAGGTAGCTCCACAGATTTTACACATAAGGGCCTGTTTACAGTACTGTGTATGTTAGCACTTTTGTGGCTCCAGAGGAACTATTGACAACGTGATAATTAGTGTAATAATTGGTTAGTGTGAGTTGGAGCTGAGGACTGGACAAAATCTGTCGATGTAAAGAAGAAGGATGTGATTGTACCAGACGTCTGCAGCCCAAGTGGTGGGAAAATATGGGCCCCCGTCAGCCCAACAACTGGAGTCTGGGGGTATATTCGCCCAGGTGTGTGTCCCCGAGACTCAGCTGCTGTGTGATATATGTGTGCAAGCGGCGACTTTGTTACAGTCCAATGCATAAACAAATAAGTTCACAAAATGTCAAGAAAGGAAACATTCTTGCACATATTCTCCTCATTAAACCAGAAAATACAACTGTAACCTTTTGAATTGAACTTCTTCTGTTTTACCGTACAGACTTGCCTAATTGCCTTGTTAAAAACGCTCAAAACACACTGCATACAGACGGCAGACAAAACAAAACTCACCTAATCCACCTTGGTTAGTCTTTCCAGTCCAAAACTCTGGTTTGGTCCATTTAAAGCAAGTAAGATGTGAAAATATTCTGTCTCTGTGCCACTGAGCAGCCCCTCTTACTTGTTATGTTTCAGAACACTGAATTAACAACATAAACTGACAAACATCTCCCCAGTTGCCCGTAGATGATACAGTTATCCAGTTGCAACCAAATCTCAAACCGAACTGGCGGTCATTGATTGCATCTGCTGCATCTCTTTTTTCTTTAATCTGCAGAGGAAAAATCGTAGAGTTCATTTTCATTCTTTGCACATTTTGAAGGACAAGAAAATCATTTGCTTTGCGCCCATTTCCAAATGATCAGATATTGGTCCGAATAGAATGGCAGCGGACTGTCTGTGGCATTGAGGGCAGCTCAGCGTTTTCCTAAGCCGCCCTCACATCATTATGTCTCACAATGCTGTAATTGAATATGATATACAGATTGTATTGTTTATTCAACGGAGGTTCCAAATGGGTCCCATATTTTTCTTGGTTGCTTGCTTGGTAATTATCAAGGAAACGTCCAGTTGGCGTTTTCTGCTTATCAAACCAAGTCAACATTGCAGCGGAAGCTAGCCGTAGCTGCAACTAGACACAAATAATTTTTTATAGAAGCTATTATAATGAGTCATTTCTTTCATTGCTAGCAAAGGCAAAATCCACATGCAGTCCTTCTAAATATAGCAAAAAGTAAAATATTACCTAAGTGCATGTCCATTAGCAGGGCTGAAATGGGTAACAGATGCTTCCTGAATATCTATTATGCTTCAAAGCTCAACGCTTTGAAATGCACTTGATATTCTAATGCAATAACTAATGGCCTTGCAGTCGGGGCTGTAATTATTTCCAGAATGATGTTTGGTGTCATGATCAAATGTGGTACGTTTTGTGATGTAAGTAATTCATTGATAACAGATTTCATTTATCGCTGCTTTTGTACTGGCAAAAAAGAAAAATCCCTCCCGAGGCAAAAAAGTCAGATTTTCCACGTTATTTCTGTTCAGATTCTCTATTCAGCTTTTGTGATTTGATATATTAGAATTTGCATTAACACAGTTAGCTTCAGGACGAGGCAGTTTTTCTTATTTCTTTGTAATAAAAACTTTCCCTGTCAAGGGTCAGAAATTGCTAGCGTGGGATTTTCACAAAACCAGGGTCGTTTTTGCTTATCTCCTCTCCATGGAAGAATAGTTAAAGGTCGTACCTTAGCTTTATGGAGTTTTGTGTTAAAGGGAGTTGATTTAAAGTATATTTTGCTGAGAACAGAGTGAATACACTGTAATATATGCCCGAACTGCAGCCCCTCATAAAGGTAGATGCACAAGGCCTCTGCTAGCTTAGATGTGTGCCATCTCTGAGGTGGTCGGGTGTTTGTCTCCCTCCTTCCCCTCCTCATGTTTTCCTCTGTTTTATGTGTGTGTCCTGCCCGTCCTCTTCCATTCAATCCCCCGTTTACCATGACAATAGCTGCCTGCCGAGACCCTCTCCCATGTATAGCCCCGACCACCGCTGGCTGCTGGCAGGGGCCCATTCACTGCTGCAACCCACCCTGGATCATAAAGAACCTGGCAGGAGCGGCTATGCCCCCCTGTAAACAGCCAACACCACTTGTTGTGTCTGCCGGCTATACTATCGGGGAAGGAGGCAGGGTGGTAGAACTGTTGGGTTTATGTCAGGGTGAAAGAGGAGGGGATTGGTTTTATGTACCCAATAGGATAGACTTGCAGTTTCAATGGACAGGAAAACTGTTAAGGGCAAATTGTTTGGCGTTTAACTTGAAAGGAAGAATAAAGGAAATGGTGGAGGTCCAGATTGTTTCAAGACCAGACATGTTAACAGTGATAATATAGTTAATAGCAGGCTGCGTGACGAGTTGGTATCTTGGGTTGTCAACCACCTTTGGAACGTTTGAAGTGTTTCCATTCTGCGTTAAACTTCAACTGAGGTTAAAACATTTGATTGGCCCTATACCTGCATGGGCAGGTACTACAAATAGCCACACAGGATGTTGCAGATCAACAGTGTTATCTGTTATCATCATTGATTTATCACCATAACTCTGCGTTTTCGTTACTTCGTGTTGCGATACAGCATGTTATCTGACAAAATTTCTGTGTTATTACTGAGCAGTAACACATTTTGTTATTTTCTAGCAATAGTCGTTTTAAACCATTGACCAATCACATCGCTACTCTGACATCATTTAAGATTTAATTTGAACTGGCTCCACACGATGGCATCCCGGCAGGAAACCAAAGGTAAATGTCTTTGTAATTTAGTTGGCGTTAGTGAAAATGAAGAATTATGCTGAATTTGCCTCAGCAACGCAGACGTCAGTCAGCTGCTGCTGTGACTGAAACTGCCACAAAATAAAAGTAGAACATTCTTTTCTTTTACAAAATTTCCTTTGTAAAAATATTCCTAATAGCTGCATGAGCATTGTATTCTACATTTAGGAGAATTCAAACCGGTTCAACTTAAATACCACTTCATAACTATGATGATGACCCCGCTAGCAGCCGACCCCACAGATTCTGGAGATGATTCTCTCTTGTGTTGATGATTGCCAAATTAGGAAAAAAACGCTGCCACAAACTGTTGCCCCCCTCTCCTTGACGATGGCTGGAGGTCAGACGGGTTAGCAGGCGACTGTAGCCTCTTTAGCAGAAGCCACACATGATTGGCCTCGTCTGAAGAGCTGCTTTCTCGCCAAAATCAGCAATTTAGTTGTGGGGCATTCACAAGGTCTCAATTTGATTGGAGGTTGTGTGTGTTTGTGTGTATGAATGTGTGTGTGTGTGTGTGTGTGTGTGTCTGTGTGTGTGTGTGTGCATGCCTCAGACCTTGGGAGGGCTGACTGTGCAAGCCCAAGCTTGCCCTGCCGATGCCACAAAGCCTGTCAGAAATGAAAGATGATGGCAGCACACAGCCAAGAAGCAAAGGAGGATATTCACCGGCGATTCTTAGGAGAACAAACGCACACCCAACCGTCGCACGAAGGCTGTGATATACGATACAGCCACACTTATTGGCATTTTTCTGTTACAAAATCTGCACTTTAACCGCCCCTCTGTACAGAGAGCAATGGGGAAACAAAGGGCGAGGTGCTTATCTTGAGGAAGAGCTGCATCCAACTGTTATTGACGCAGGTGACCCACGGTAAACAGATTGCCGAGTTTAAGATTAAACAGCTGACTGGTACAGGCTGTGTATGCAGAGTGTGTGTGTTCTCTGTGCCCCACACAAGCCGAAGTCCTCGTAAGAATTAGACAACAAACTGAAGTGGAGTTTACAGATACGCAGTGAGAGTAGAAGCCGCACTCCTTTTGTTGACCTAAGCTGTCGCGGAGGTAGCGGTCTGTTGAAGGCGTGGAATTTTCCGTTGGCTTGAAATTTAAAATTAAAAACACAAGTCCTTGCACTGTATAGGCTGTTGGGCACTTGAGAAAGATTCATCTCAGTTATCAGAGAATGATTAGCTGATTGCCGAAGTTCAAGATCAGTTTGAACCCCCCCCCGTCAAATGGCTTTTCTCGCAAAGAGGAAGGGGACCAATCAATACTGTAGCATGTCATTAGAATTTTCAAGCAAGTTTCAGAAAAATGGAAAGTGAGGGAGAACGTTGATAACGTTGATGATAGTGTTTAGTCCGGGCTCATCTTATGGCGCACACTGCCTTCCAAAAATATTCATGAGACATTGATTTGCTTGTCAAATTGTATCTCAGACAGGAGAGGCTCTGATTTGCGTCTGTGGTGGAGAGAGATGAGATGTGTGATCAGCACCAAAATGTAGGATGAACGCCTTCTCTTTGCATAAATTTGTTATATATTAATCGAAGCAAACATACAGTGTATGATCTGGGGATTGTTTCAGACCCTGATCCTGTTTCGCGGTTGTGTTGTTCCAGAAAACGCTGATGATTGACCAACAAAAATGTCCCTCAGCCACGCTCGGGGAAGTGGAACGCCATGTCCTGCTGTAAGATGTAAAGGTAGTTAATATAATGTAGCATGGGCGACTGTGTTTGTTTGCATAATGTGCGTCTGTTAATGTGCACAAGAGCGCGAGGTATGTTATGCATGCTGCCACGTTGGCGCTCTGCTCGAACATTACCTCTTTGAGTTTGTTTCATTAGGTCATGTTGAAAACATGTGTTTTCTTAAGGGCCACTGTGAAATACAGCCAATCATGCAATGGCTAAGGAAGCAAACGTGTCTGATAACTACTATCATGACTGTCAGTCAGTGAAGATAAAATTAAGGCAGCTCTGGGAAAGCTATTTTCATCTACAATCACCTGCCACAGGTCCTCTTCCACAGTAGCCCAGAACGGGCAAACTAAATACTGGCTGTAGACAGGGCCTTTTGCATTTTTTCCATGTGTTTTGTAGCCACCATAGTTTCTCCTTAGCACTAGGAAGGACAGAGTGAGGCGAGGGTGTTCAGTAACTGTACTGTTAGATGCCACTAAATTATACTTAAGCATGACAAATAAAAGTACTTGTAGTACTTGTAAAATATTAATATAATAGACTGGTGTGTCAATTTATAAGTAGTATTTTATTATTGCGGCTGTCCATACGGGAACACTCGCCTGGTCAACGAATCTGTAAATTCATACAGGAGACAGTGACATTTGTATTTGGGGCAGATTTAACCCGAACAAACTAAAAATAGAGAAGCACAATCAGATCCTTCACTCCAGTTAAAAAAAAAAAAAAAAGCAACACTAACTGCGTACGTCTTTCTCATCCACCTGGGCTGAGTCATGATGGCCCATCACACCATCACAACTGATTGGTAACAGCCAGCAGCCGCTCCTCTGTCCAGGCAGGCCCAGGCTTGCCTTGTACAAAGATTAGTCCTGCTTGTCTTACACCGGACACAATGGTCCCCTCCTCAAAGCTATGCATCGCTATTGACCCATCGCTAACTAATTGGAGGCGAATGAAACGAGGAGGGCGAATCAGACCGTTTCATGAAGAACAATAAGAGAAGCGCAATGTGGGAGAGCCGCATTCCGCTTTTGACTGTAATGACTGTGTGTCACGCTAGAAATGTGACAGGTGTTCGTTCACTTTCGCTTTACACGGTAAAAAAAATATGTAAGTGTGTAAGTGGGATTAAGATTCAGACTAAACTAGCCGGTTTTGCCTTAAAGGTCATTGGGTCCAAAAAGTCCTGTTTCCAATCCAATCCAATCCTTTTTAAGAAATGGTTTGATTTTTTAAAAGAAGACAGAATAAGACAGATCTGTCCATTTACATTCTTGAAACAAATATTACTCATATTAGTAGAAATGACCTGTACATAAGGTTTTCTGGATTACAAATATTGAATCTAAAATTTGCAAAACTCAAAATATTTGTATATTTATTGATAATGATATTTTTAAATATTTTTCTCCAGTAGCCCTATAATGCTGTGTTTCATTTTCCAGCTTGCCACCAACATGCAATACAACAGGACGTGGTAAATTATCATAGCAAAGTTTCTAATTAGTCTAAAAGTGTTAAGATTAAGATTTACATCCATTATTGCATAAAAACTTTTAAATTCAGCAACTATATTATCTTTTCACCTTTGACGAGAATGTCAACATAAGGGTGCTTTACATACTGTATGTATCTTTCATTGATCAAGCAACTGGGTGATCCTTTCTATAGCAGTTATTAGCTTTACTACTGCTATCTTAACTGATTTTGCATGTGTGTATCCAACAGTGTTGTGGGTGTTGTGTTGCAGAAAATCATAATAACTATACATTAAATATAAGGAGATCTAAGATCGATCCTTGAGGTACACCCCTCATACCTTTCATGTTACTGGACAGTGCATTATTGACTTTAACACACTTGGAGCGCCTGCTCAGAGGCAGGTTGGATCTGGATGGAGACAGTGTGAACCTCACATCTTCACCTTGTTTTTGTCTGCTTGTTTTTTTTGTTTGTTTGTTTGTTTGTTTTGTTTTTTTTGACATTCTCTTCTCTTCTTCTTGTGTTTCCTCCATGGGTCCCATGTGTGCTGTGTGAATATCGGATAACAATTCCATGAAAATGAACCCGGTGAGATGTAACCCACACAGAGGTGGGAGGAGGTGGGGGTAGGTCACGTGCCCTCACATACACAGAGTGAGAGAGAGAACGAGAGAATTACCAACCATCAGAGCGATTCTCAAAGGGCGCACAGAGAAAGAGTATTGTTAGAGTGATCGCTAATGAGATGTGTGTGAGTGTGTGTGTGTGTGTGTGTGTGTGTGTGTGTGTGTAATTAGTTACGGGGAGCCAATGAGTGCAGGATAAGAGCAGGTCTTCAGCACGGCTGGAGGACAGATAGCAAGGTAGAGGAGGACTGTCCTCTGGAGATGACAGGGAAATATGTGCATGGAGGGGGGGGGGGGGGGGGGGGGGGGGGGGGGGGGGGCAGGTTACAGTATTATAAATGATCCGCCTGTTTCCCCCTGGCTTTCCCCCTGTTGACGTACAATCTCCAAAGAATTCCGTGCAACCTGATGTTGGTGTTGCTTATGACAAACTCCATAACAGCTACCTTATGTTAAACAAAGCCAGAAGCATCTCTCTGCGTCTTCCTTGGGTTTAAACAGCACTTGTGTGATATATGAAGAGTCGCTCATTAGTTCCTCTAACCATGTCTAATTGCAAGCTTGTGGAAGCAAATGCAAATTAACTCCAACTGAAGTTATAATAAGATAAGATGAAACTTTACGGACCTAGGCGATAGAAAATTATAGAATTAAAGATATGGAAGAATCAAATAGAGGTTTATACGGTATAGAGTATATAGAAACAGCAGTTCTGTTTACCTTCTATTAAAACATTAGATTTCAGTTAGATATTATAACTTGTATGAGACGTGCATTTATATTTCAGTTCTACAAGACAAAAGGCTTTAAGTACGAAGACTAACAGGTTGATCTGGCACATGTACATCTGGTTAAACTCCAGTTAAGACGACACAGATGCTTCCCTGAGGCTTTCTATGGGAACCATCGGGGACTTCCTCCCCCTTACAGTGGATTAGACAGCATGTAGGCTACTTCCTGGAGGCAGTATGAATCAATGTAGACCTGGTATGTATTGAAAAGATCAATTTCTTTCATTTTTTCTGCCAGTATAGGTGCGTACAGGTGGAAAAGTGCACTCTGTGGTATGTCGAGGTTTGATTTTTATGTTAGATTTAACCAGGGGTACCTATTATCTGAAATTATAACAATGATGTCATTAACTTAAACACACACACACACTCACACACACACACACACACAGAGGAGGTCTGTCAGTGTCTGTCCAGGTGGTGTATAGGACCATGTGGTTCCAGGAAGGCCTATAACATTACTCTCCATCAAGTCAAGTCTGCCATAGGTGGAATCATCAGACAGGTGCGTGCTAGGACTGCCTCCCCCTCCCCCCTCCCCCCTCTTACTCACACACACACACACACACACACACACACACACACACACACACACACACACACACACACTCACAATCCCTCCCCCATACACACCCTTTCTTTGGTTGGCCTCCTTCACCTGATGGCCTGAGTCTGAGGAGATTGTGTGTGTGCGTGTGTGCGTGTGTGTGTGTGTCTTGGTTGTTGTTCCAGGCACAATGAGGAGAGAGGGTCTGTCAGTGGCCACCTGTTGGCCAGCTGTCAGGGTCCCATTTCAGGGTCGCCTTTCCATGTAGACACAACAGCACAGTACATCTATCTATCTATCTATCTATCTATCTATCTATCTATCTATCTATCTATCTATCTATCTATCTATCTATCTATCTATCTATCTATCTATCTATCCAATATCTAATTTTTCAAAAATAACCATCCATTAAAAGATGAGTTGATGCGAGGAGGTGTAGACGAGCATTGGGGGTTCTTTGGAGTATCTATGGGGTATCTAAGTGTGTCTCGTTTGATGCTGATCAATGGCTCGTAGATGCCATCCTCTTCATGTCACATTACCATCTCTATAGGAGCCGTGATGGAGAGTTGGGGGTGCGGCGGAGGTGTGGAGGGTGGAGAGGGGGAATTGGAAAAAAACCAAGTGATGAATGAGTGATGGAAATTGGGAGGCATGAAATGGACAGGAGTGAATGAGAGGGGGTGGTTGAGACGTGACAGGATGGAGTTGGATTGGAGAAGGTTGAGGAGTGTGTGTGTGTGTGTGTTCGTGTGTGTAGAGGGGGTTGGGATGGTGGGAGGAGAGGGGAGAGATAATTTCCTATGAGGAGTCTGCAAGTGTGTGTGTGTGTGGAGAGGGGTCTAATGTTGCCTCTATTAGGCCAAGCACCCAGTAGATTACAGAAAGTCCCAAGATGATTTTTCAGGATCTGTATGTTGGCGGGGTCATTAATTTGTCACTGTTAGCTGCTCCATTAGATCTTATACTGGTGAAAAACACAAGCCAGACAGAGAATATTAGATCACATAAGCTTTTATAGCGTCTTTCAGCTCATTGTTTTAGTTTCAAGCCCACAACCTCACTGTTACGGTTCAAACCCGTCCTGTTATTTCCTTTGGGAGTTGTTTGAGACCAAAATTGGACTTCATTGGACGTCTCCAGAGACATCACTCCAAATGAATGCCATAGTTGCTCTTAATGCTGTACTAAAATGTGTAAACAGGAAACTGTATGCTAACAAGTGCTATGCTAAGTATATTACCTTCAAAGATGATAACATGTCAGTGTTGTGATTACGCCTTTAGTAGCCCAAAAACAGTTAATGCAGGTTTGAAAATGTTCACATTGTACTTGCCCTGTCTAGTAAGTCTACTTGCTAATGTTTCTAATAAACTTGAAATAGACAGTAGGAACAGCAACTGAACAAAGATGGAAGGACCGAAGGCTTCTCACTACTGTACACCGTAGTTCGGGCATCACGGATTAGCAGACTCCGGTCCGGATCCGGACCGGAGTCCGCTAATACCTCAGGTTGAGCCGGGGTTCGATCCCACGTCTCCACGTTGGCGGTCGGCGTCCTTCCCCACTGGACTATCTTCAGTACCGATGAAGCAGAAGAACCAGGATCAGACTGAGGGGAGGAATCATGCTGAAGATTCTCCTCCATCAGTCCTGATAGAGCTGCTGAAGAACATTTCTGTTCTTCACTTTGTCTGTCTCATCATGGAGAAGGAAAACCACGTCTCCATGTCCTTTTGGACCACATGGTCCACTGAAGCTGCTCCTCATGGCCTCCCGCAGCTTCACTGGTCCAGTGGATTAAGCACATGGCACTAACTTCCTTTTTAATCCAGAAGTCGTGAGTTCAAATCCCGCTCAGAGCAGCACTGAGCAGAAGTGAAGGTGATGCAGCGTCCACTCTGTTTTCTGTATTCACGTTTGGTCGTGTTCCTCAGATCAACCTGAGCGGACAGAAGACGAAGGCAAACAAAAATAAAAGCAGGTTTGGTCATGTGTTCGTCACATGACGTCTGCTGTCAGGATGTTTCCTGAATTCTCCTTCAGGGCTCAAGACAAAAAGTTTCACCGTCCTCCTGATCCACATTCAGCCGAGAACACGCTTCATCAGTCAAACTCTTCATGCACACCAGGAGAAGTGGCAGATTTACTATTTTTATCCGGGTGGAGCTGGTGGAGCTGGAGGAGCTGGAGGAGCTAGTGGAGCTGGAGGAGCTGGAGGAGCTGGTGGAGCTGGAGGAGCTGGAGGAGCTGGTGGAGCTGGTGGAGCTGGTGGAGCTGGAGGAGCTGGTGGAGCTGGAGGAGCTGGAGGAGCTGGTGGAGGAGTCCATTATTCAGAGGACAGAAACATGTGAACTGTGTTTGTCCACAAACACATCATGATCAGGTGTGGCACTCAGAGATGACCTGTCAGGTCAGACTTGGGTTGTGGGTCGTAGTTCTTCAGGTTCTTCAGGTCTGTGTCACTGCTTCACTGTGATTGGCTCATTTTAAGTAAAAACTTAAACAATTAGTCACTTTTTAAAAATATGGCCATGACCTTCGCTCGGACCTTCTACTTGTAAATGTAATAACCGGACACAAACTCAAGCAATGGAACATGTCACCATATGTCACCATATTTTGGGAACTCTTCTTAATGAGAGGTGATCCTGAATCCTGTATGTTAGCTTAGCTCAGTGTAAAGACTAGAAACAGCTAGCCTGCTAGCACCTCATGACTGATCCTCTCATCTCATCCTCAGTTTGTCGCCTCGGTCAATAAGACGTCAGCTTCAGAGGTTTTACTCGCTTCGGCACACTTGAATGCCAGACTTCATAAAAAAGGTCACTGCAAACGTTGGACAGAAATTCCCCCTCTGCCCTCAAATAACTGTTGGTTATATAATAATTGACCAAAATGTCAAACGGTTTGACAATCAATAACACCGGCTCGCCATAGCAAAGGTCTCCATCACTCTTATTCTCTATTTCTGAGACAGAAGAGGAAGCACTGCAGCATTGTTGTAATTTTTTTTTTGGCTTAAAGCATCATCCAGAATTTTTAGTTGCTGTATTTTTCTAAAACAAAAACAGTGCAGACTTCTGACCTCCCTCTGTAGGAAGAAGGGTGAAGGAAGGAGGCAAGTACGAGAGACTGGCAGGAAACTGAAATAAACGATAAACATTAAATCCGAAAAAGAGAAGTTCCACCGCTGTGTTTTTTAAGCAGACCGGTATCGTCTGTGTTTGTCTTCTCAAGGCTCCTCTCTAACATAAGTACACTCTTATTTAGACTCAATTACAGAGAAGCCTTAATGAATGCTGGAGTAATGTGCGTGCGTGTGCACTCGAGGAGAAAGGGAGGGAAGGGACAGGATGAACAAACCCAGTGGTACAACTCACAGTGAACATCAGGGAGCACCAATAAAAGTTCTGCACTCTAATGAACCTTCCGGGTCGAATTAATGACATTCAAATCCCAAAGAACAACAGAGCAATGTCGCGTAATTCAAGCTTTATACCCTTAGCAGCAGTCATGTTGCACCCTGTAACCAGGTTTAACCTCTATGTTATTGGCCTTTGGTTGCCATCTAGTGGGCTTTCATGAAACACAACAACCCACTCATGTCTTTGTTTGGACTGAATCCTGAGGTAATTTAAGGGGGCAGACAGACTATTCAATAATGGAGGGTGGTCAGGGGTATAAAAAACCTGGAGAGACCTTATTATCTTAGTCTGTGTAGCTTTGGTAATACACCTATTCAGTCTTGGTTAGTACTGCTATCTATACAGTAGTTGCCACCACAGAATAACAAAGACTTAATCTTAAAATGTCTTTAAAACAGAATTATATGTGAAGAACTGAAGTGTTTTATTTAGGAGTCCCCCCAATAATTTGTAGTTTTCTTTCCACAAACGTCTCTCGTCTATCCAATCAGTGCTACAACAAGCCTGATTAAAATCACATGTTCCTGTTCAGCACCTGTTCTCACAACCAAAACCATGTCACGGCTTTTGACCAAAGGAGGCTTCAATGTGAATCCTTCATGTGAAAATAATAATAAAAAAAAGATTCCAAAACATATGAAGTAGGTGGTGCATGTGCAACAATTTTGCATTATCATTTTGTTTGCACTGCATTCTGTACCAAACAATGTGTGGATCCGACCAGTGCTCATCTCTGATATTAACGTTTATAGTTTAATATGATTTCATAGAGTTTTGAGCATCAACAGTCTCTTTTTAATGCTGCATGAAGGACTGCTTCATCACAAGAACGATTATTAGAAGTTACAACACTTTCCCTCTGAGTGCGCTTTAAAAATTCTGTGCTCCAGGTGAGGCTCGAACTCACAACCTCGGCATCACTCTGCAGGTTACTGTCTTATAAGTACCGCGCGCTGACCGATTGCGCCACTGGAGCCTGTTGCATACGGTCTTCTATCTTGATTGACCCCACCCTGTTGAAGGCACAGTAAAGGGACATTTCGGTCTTTGAGTCTCATCATGCATTAGAGCTGCTGTGACAGGTTTGTACTCAAAACTTGCAGGACAAAACCAAATCAAAACACCTTGAAATAGAGCTGAGGATACATGTAATAGTCCAATAATGCTAATGCTAAATCAGGTGATTACTTATTACCAGTAGTGATTTGAATTATGTTGGTTGAGTCATGTGATAGCTTCCTCCCAGCTTTTGTCCACATACCACATACACACCTTCACTTTAATCAGGGCAGCTGCTACGTGAAGGTCGAGGCTTGTAGTCTCTGATGAATGTGTCAAAGCTTGACTATTAGTCTTGTGATCAGTTGTCTTTCATCATGTTAAAAGTTCTGTGCTCCAGGTGAGGCTCGAACTCACAACCTCGGCATCACTCTGCAGGTTACTGTCTTATAAGTACCGCGCGCTGACCGATTGCGCCACTGGAGCCTGTCGTTCTTCTCGCTGCTCCTTGTTCCGTAGCTTCCATAACATGGCGGACTACTCCTGCTCTTCGCCAAAACAAAACCAACGTTGTCGTTATCCTGGAATGGAACAGATGAAACTCGCAGACGCGAGAGTCGCTGAATGAAAACATCTGGCACATCTTTACGCACGGCGGGTATGTTTGGATTAAGACTTTGAAGTTTCATGTCGACAACTCGCCTGTGTTCAACATGTGTTGAAGAAATCGATGCCAAATTGATGCTGATTTTATAGTTATGTGCTCATTTGTCTGTGCACAGTTGGTGCTATTGGTAGCTCACTGAATAGGTCGGTGCGGAAAATATGCAAATACATAATACTTACAGCATGCAAAGTACACTTCACGCCTCACACAGTTATATGAATGTTACGCACGGTGCACCGACCGAATTTATGTCAAGTTGATTTGACTGGTTAGTCCTTATTGGGTCAGGGTAGGTTGATCATTGATTACAGGTGGACTGGTCAATGTACTGGGCCACTTTTCCACTCACTGACATCATTGTTTTTTAAATCACATTTTTCTTTTCAGCGTTTCCTTTCCGTCATGTTAAAACTTCCGTGCTCCAGGTGAGGCTCGAACTCACAACCTCGGCATCACTCTGCAGGTTACTGTCTTATAAGTACCGCGCGCTGACCGATTGCGCCACTGGAGCCTGCCGCTTTGGGCGTTCATGAAAGTCGTGTTCTGTGTTCTGCGGAAACGACCTAAACATCACTGGAGTTTTCTGTGTCTCTGAACTCCTCAGCGCACTGACTGCTGTGCTTTACAGTGTACAGTCCTAAAGGAGACAGTTTGCATTGAGAGAATCTGAAGACTAACTTTCTCAACAGCAACCAGTTTGAGTGTCTCTCAAATCAGTTTACATGTAATAAACTGCGAATGGATACACATAATCAAGAGTTTTCACTTTAGGATCAATGAATCACGTTTTTAAATTTGAGAAAGGTTTTAATGACTCTTCTTTTCTTGTGCTGTGGTTAGAGGTGTGATACTATTACTGTATATTAAGTATAGTTTAATTAAATACTGCATTTAAGGACTATTCTGAGATTATTGCGCTTTATTTGACTGCTTCCATTTTCTGCTACTCTACTAACAGCTACTACAAATGTTGGAGATATGCGGCAAAATAATGGGTGAACACAGTTTCTTCAAATAAACTTATTTGAAATATCATTTTTCATGAATGCGGGACTAAATGCTGTCAAACAAGGGACAGCAACTTCCCAAAGCAACAGGCTCCAGTGGCGCAATCGGTCAGCGCGCGGTACTTATAAGACAGTAACCTGCAGAGTGATGCCGAGGTTGTGAGTTCGAGCCTCACCTGGAGCACAGAACTTTTAACATGATGAAATCTTGTGAACTGATCACAAGACTAATAGTCAAGCTTTGACACATTCATCAGAGACTACAAGCCTCGACCTTCACGTAGCAGCTGCCCTGATTAAAGTGAAGGTGTGTATGTGGTATGTGGACAAAAGCTGGGAGGAAGCTATCACATGACTCAACCAACATAATTCAAATCACTACTGGTAATAAGTAATCACCTGATTTAGCATTAGCATTATTGGACTCTTACATGTATCCTCAGCTCTATTTCAAGGTGTTTTGATTTGGTTTTGTCCTGCAAGTTTTGAGTACAAACCTGTCACAGCAGCTCTAATGCATGATGAGACTCAAAGACCGAAATGTCCCTTTACTCTGCCTTCAACAGGGTCAATCAAGATAGCAGACCAAATGCAACAGGCTCCAGTGGCGCAATCGGTCAGCGCGCGGTACTTATAAGACAGTAACCTGCAGAGTGATGCCGAGGTTGTGAGTTCAAGCCTCACCTGGAGCACAGAAGTTTTAACACGATGGCTCACAGGAAAAAGGAACTGACTAAAAGTGGTTAACCAAAATGCCAGCCCAGTGGAAGATGGAGGAAGACCATATGGCCTTCTTACCATGTTCGCCGTGATTAGGCAATTATTCTGTTGTATATAATATGAATAGTAAGTATCAGGAAATGGTGAATGTACACCAGAAACTTCAAAACCAAATTATGTGTCGATCATGTTGTTTGCATCCATTCTCTTTATATTAGACACTGATGGCAGTGAGCTACCAAGTGCGCCCTCAGGACTAACTTATAAAATCAACCTGACATAAAACTGTTACATTTAAGTAAGTAAGTAAGTACATATTCAATGGTTGGTTCATTTTGGGGAAGAACGGTAGAAACGAGACACGTTCTGGTGCGACCAACAAAGCAGGCTCCAGTGGCGCAATCGGTCAGCGCGCGGTACTTATAAGACAGTAACCTGCAGAGTGATGCCGAGGTTGTGAGTTCGAGCCTCACCTGGAGCACGGAAAGTTTAGTTTTCTGGAGGTCTCCCCCGTGATCAGACAACAAACAGACACAAGAAATGACTCTGACTTGGTGTGTTTATTGTCAGGTAGCTAAAACGCCACCACATTGAATGAAACAACACAAATTCACCTCAGTAACAGCTATTCACAACGGAGCAGATTAACATACGAGTGCGTTCTGTATGTAACACAGGGTGAATATAAAAAAACAAACAATCCGTTTGAAGTGCATTAAAGGCTGTGGTGGAAACTAAGGTTTCCAGAATGGTAAAAAACAAAAAACAAAACAAGGGATGGCATTCGAGCCACCAAACACTGAAGTAAAAACCTATTTTACACGACTTTCTCAGATTGTGAATTACAGTTTCTGCAGAGTTTGAGGAACAGGGGCAAGAACATCAAAAACTGCTGACACAAACTGATGCATGGCACAAAAAGACATCATAAATGTGTGGCTGTGTGTGTCGATAAGGCACATTGAAGGATTTTAAAGTCTCATTTCTTGGCGAGTTTGAACTCTAAGGACATCCAGTAAATGGACAAAACTGTTTGGACATCAGTAAAAAAAAAAAAAAAGTACAAAATGAAAATCCATTGCAGCTGTCTCAGGTTGTCACTCTTCTTTTTTGCCACTAAGTGGTGCTGTTAACTCCGCTTTCCCACAGAGGAGAGGTAAATAATTTGGCTGCAAACAACTGTCTTTAAACGCTCCACCAGTGTGAATGGTCATTGATTAGCCCAGCTAGAGATCACTCACACATAAATCACTCGTTTTCAGTCAACTCTTCATCCTTAGTTTTGTTCCCGTGCATGTGAACATTTTTAATCAAATGCCTGAAGGCTTTCATGCATAGCCTTTATTCATAGTGGGTCTATTGTACCTTTAAAACAAACAAATAGGTCCACACGAAAGCCTGATACACTGCTCAGTGTTCCAGGTGAAACGTTCTTGCTCATTCACAAGTTGCACCGGAGCACCGTATCCAACTTTCACCTTCATCAACATCCGACGTTTAGAAACGTCGGCGTCAGTGCGCGTCCAGAAACAAGTCCGACGTGGCGTTCAGAGGAGGTGCGCGTTCAGGTCGTACTTCTCGCAGAACTTGTCTGTGATGGGGATGCAGGTGAGGTACTCGCACCAGTCGCACTTCACAGGGTAGACGTAGAAGAGGACGGCGAGGGCGGAGAGCAGGCCGAGAAAGACCACCAGGAAGACGCAGATCTGGACCCGCTTCCGGTACATGTCGGAGCGGCCAAAGCTGAGGAGGAAGAAAAGGCGTTATTCATTTCCCGATGGAGTTTAAGCAGCAGATCAAAGCCTCTTTGCAGGACACTTCATATTTTGGCATACAAATATTAAAAGTGACATGGATCTTCCCATGCAACTCTTGGCCACAGTCCGTGACTCATCGACTGGCCCCTTCTTCTGTGTAATTATCTAATGACAGAGGGCGCAAATGTTCCCTCTGTGAGCTAATCTCAACACACCAGATACAGACAAACAAAGTCCGTCAACACCTACCTGATGTACGGCAGGAAGGCGAAGGACAGGAAGAATCCTGACACAAAACCGCAGATGTGGGCAAAGTTGTCGATCCAAGGAAGCAACCCGAAGGAGAAGAAGAAGACAGAGATGGCCAGCAGCTTGGCAAACGCCCGCCACGGTCGCTCGAGGATCTGCCAGCTCTGAAACAGCTCCACAAACAGACAGGCCAGGATGCCGAACTGGCTCCCTGCAGGACCCACCTGAGGCAAAACAGAGGGCACGGGTTGGAGACTCAGACTCGTGCTTTTATCTTAGATACAGTATGTTGTACACAGTTGGTTGTGAGGGTGACTGATGATTGTACCTCCGCTCTGTAGGGCAGGAAGATGGATGAGGCCAGGTTGCCTGTGATACCACTTAGCATGTAGATGATGGAGATTCTCAGCCAGCCAGCCAGCTTCTCTATGTCCCTCAGCACCGTCATCTGGAAAAACACTGACACCAGGCAGTGCAGGATCCTACAAACACAGACAAGGTAGTTATTTTTAATCCTGACCCAAATCCAATTTATATCTCACGGTTTACTTTAGGCAGCTCTGTTTTCACATAAAACATCTTTCTGCTTCAATTACTGTTGTGAGATGAAGAGAGTTTAATCACCCAGCATGAAGAAACAGAGACAGCCAGAGTCTAGAGAACTGATCTGGGATCTCCGGGTTGAGGAAAGGCAACAAACCACACACATCATCCATGCAGGCCACCTGCAAGAAAAAAAAAAAAAAAAGTCAGGACTCAAAGTGTCAGCAGGCAGCCTGTAGATCCACTGCCACCCTGTGGAGGAAAATAAGAGTGCTGAACTCAGTCCAAAGTCCTTTCAATACACAAATTACAGCAAGCTCCAGTGGCGCAATCGGTCAGCGCGCGGTACTTATAAGACAGTAACCTGCAGAGCAATGCCGAGGTTGTGAGTTCGAGCCTCACCTGGAGCAGCGTTGTTTTAAATCCAAATGTGTGAAAGCATCAGAGTTACTCTTTGGACAGGACTGTTGTGTCGAGTTTAAGGAAAAAGAAAAGGTTGTAAGTATAGAGATGAGTCAGTTTGTGTTACCTGTGAGCAGAGAGTCGCCTCTTCGTGGAAGTAGCCGTGCATGAAGTTACAGTACTCTCTTGAAGTGATTTCACATCTACAACATGGAACACTTTATCAGCAACAGCTCAGAGAAAAGAAAATACGCTGTAAACATCTTTATGTTTACACATCTTTATCTTAAAATGAACCTGACAAGATTTCAGTCTGTTGATCCTGGACTGTCGTTTTCAACGCTAATGTGCTAATCTAAGTTAATTATTCATTAAAAAGTCTATTAACCTGAGATTCTTTGATCATTTCAAAGAGTGGTGAGTTTGTTCTGTCTTAAGGAGCTGCTCACCCTGAGAGAATCTCCTTAGTCTAACATTTAAATGGCTGCTGAAAGCACAAAATATTTAACACTTGAGCATGGCAACAGTTACATCTGAGGACAGTAAATACTGGCTAAGCGCAAGTCAAACCTGTTTCCTGACTCCGATCCTTACCGTCCTTTGGTTCCGATGCAGCAGGGTCGGCCTGTGATGGTGCAGTCTATGTGGGGGAGGTTGGTGTGATTCCCAGAGTTGTACCTTGTACAAATCTACAGATCAGAAGCAGAGAAACAGGTTCTTGTGTTTTTTTTTTCCCTCCTCACACCTCTGTGCACTGGCTGGTAGCTGGAGTTTCAGTGATCTGAGCATGTAACAGTTTACATACGGTGCTGTTAGCTGCTAATATGTAAATGTACTTACTGGCCACTTGGTGATGTCATCAGGCCACTCATGAGGCGAAACTGAGGCCGGCTCCAGACAAATTCTACAAAACAGGAAAAAAAAATGTTAAACAATCCTGCGTTTAATTAGAGTGACTGAGCTCCAACAATACAGTCCACATGTGGAGCCAGATGATGTCTGTGAAGTATTTAAATGACTGTCAGCAGGCCGTTCCTCTTGCCTGAATTATGATCTCCACAAGACTAGTGTACTTCATCAAAACAGCAGGAGAATAATCGCACGGGGAGAGTTTTAGTCACCTGGGGTCCTGATGACAGACTGAACCATGCTGACGTAGTGTACCGTTCAGTAAGGGAGCACTGGCGTGCTGAGGCCACTTCACCCACTCTGCTAAGGTACTCTGCAGGAGAAGACAGACAGACAAACATTCATCCATTTTGTGTGTACAGTGGCAACTGCACCTAAGAGGTGGAACAAATGCAGCACGTTATGTATATCGGCTGTGGCTCAGGTTCTAGCAGAGTGTCTATTACTCTGAGGGTCACTGGATCGATTCCCTAGTATGTGTGGATGTATGACACATTTGAATGACACGTGTTGAAAAAGCAGGGAGCCAGCCAAGTGTTAACTTGTCACTGACCGAGCACTCCTCTTGTAAAGTCTGCAGGCAGCCGGAGCGATCGTTCCTCACGCAGCAGCCCGACTCTCTCTCTCTCGCTCTCTTCTCCTGGATGAGTTTGTGGATCTCTTCGTCTTGGCGCATGCAGGGGGAAAACTTGGCTCCCAGGTGGATCAGCGCCTCCTGCAGGACAGCGGTGGGGATGGCATTACAGCTATGGTGAGGTTGTGGATCTACAGAAGTGGTTCGTTTGAATTGACTTTAAACTGGATGGAATTCAACGCTACTAATTATGTTAAAGGTGATGCTAGTGACACCTGGTTGGGAACCACAGATGTAGACATCTAGAGCGCTTAAAAAGCTGAGTACAACCACAGATAGGAAATGGAAGGTAGATACTTACCGAGCTTGGACCCACCCAGAAGTTTTGCTGTTGCACAAACTTTACGTTTTCATAAACTCCTTTGTTCCTCAACACCTTGAAATCAGCGAAAGTAGTGAAGTAGCATCACTAATATTGACCAATCATCCAACACAAGTTCACAGATGATATACCGATCCAATCATAATATACTCACAGAGTCGACAGTTTCATGCTGAGAGAAGCCGATAGGAGCAATGCCGTAGATGGTGACAGCCAGAATGGTGATGAGCAGATGGACAAATGTGATCCAGTATGTAAAAAAAGGCCTAAGGAGGACAGACGGACGGAAGTTTTCAGGCCCATTTGGTGGGACACTGGCAGAAAATAACTTCATCTCACATCAGATTCAGTCCGCTGTCTTACCTGTGATCATCCATGTCCTCAATCTGCCTTTTCACATAGCTGTCAATGCGCTTGCGGTACGTCCGGTTTGTGAGACGGCCGACCATGCCGAGCCCGTACGGCCTCTTCTCTTTGGCAAACAGCTTCTTAACGGGAACGGCGATCCTTTGCCCCCGCTGCTGATGGCTGTTGACGCTCACCACTTCCTGTTTAAGACGCACCTTGGGTTGGACCAGACAGCCATCTTTTGCCTTCCGCCATCCTCTCTCCAAGGGCCTGGATTGAGCAACAAGGAACAATTGTAAACAATCGTGTCAGATGGGGAATGTTTCAGTCAGGGCATGACGGTATGAAACAGTACTCTCTCCCCTGCAGCCTGTCAGAGGCTTGTGTCCACATAAAAATAACTCTGCAAAAAACATCAACCCACAGCATGAGGTGACTCCTCTCCAGCTCGTTCTTGTCCAGCGCGCTTCCCGTGAGCTCGCTCTCGTCCAGCTCTTTGACAGCGGCCTCCGATGGCGTCTCAAAAACTTCGTCGGCATAGCTGGACAACTCATCCTGGAGGCCTTCCTGTAACGATGAAAATGAAGTGACGACGCAAAGAATGGCAGCAGTTTTCAAGATTTGACATACTGTGACATATTTTATGGATATTTCAAGTTATAATCTAACAGAACAGAATAACTGATCATCTGTATGATGAATCCAAATACTGAACACAATAACAGCATGAGGTTTTTGTCAAATGAGTGATTTGGATGAATTCTGAGCAGAGCCTACTGTCTTTTTCATTCTTGACAAAGCAGGTGTTTTGTGGTTGTTTAAACTGTCTACTAATGTAGGTTAGGTTTTCTCAGCCTTATCCTGTGAGATGTTTCAGTTCATATCTTAAATAATAATCAGACAACAACATTTCATTTAGGTTTCTTTACATAAATGAATGAAACACCAAGATAAATAGTCCTAATGTATATATTTTTTATACTTTCATTTGAGACCCTTAGGTTGAGAACTAGTGGTGTACAGTGGGCATCTACTTTGGGATGAGCTAAATAGCAAAACCATTTTATCAAGTTTTTCAAATTCAGCTCAATAAATGTATAACTAAATTGTTTATAGCAGCAGTTTTAAAGTTTTTCTGACAGTAACAAGCATGTAAAAGGAGAATGGCTTCACAGAATCACTTCGTGCGACTGTGGGACACAAAAAATGTGTTTATAGAGTGAAATACGAGACATGAAGGGTTTTCCTGACAGTGTGTGGAAGTGCGTCACACTGCTCACTCTGGTGAAAAAGGACGTGTCCAGATCATCGGGGAAGTCCGCAGTGTCGTCTTCAAAGAAACTAGGAGGCATGAAACTCCGTCTGCGACATCGCCCGGCGGTGCTGTCGCCTAATGTCCGACCCTGACGAACACGCACACAAACATCATCAGCAATCGTACTGTAGGAGTGTCCTGACGGTTCATGCAGAGGAATCCCCGACTTTACTTTCTTAATGATTATGTCTGATTGTTACATAGCAGCAGTGACGTCAGCGTGTCAGCAGTGGATTAGCTCTGCACATCTGGAATATTCTATGACCGCAATCCAGCAGATAGCTGAGCATTCGGCGTGTATTATCATAGACCATCTGCTAGTGAGACACACACACTCTCACTGGACATCCATTTGTCCCATTATATGTGTGAGTCTGCAGCCGGCAGATACATACACACATACACATGGAGTTTAATCTGCAATAAGTTGAGCTGATCTCATGTTTTATATAACATGGCCACACAAACATGAATACACAGATCAATGAACAATAAAACCTTTCTAGGAATGTCTTCACCAAACCATAATACAGATTAATGATGTGCTTGTGCAGGAAAACTCACTTAAAATGTGTAAATTACAGACTATTGGTCCTACTGTGCAGAAAAGGGGGCTGGCAGAAGCTTTGAAGTTGAAGCACATTTTGCATTTTGCAAAGCGCAGAGTATTTTGGACGATTCATAAGAAACTCAAACTGAAATCTACGTTATGAACAACACCTTCATCAACGCTGCCGCAGCTTTGAGACTCATGACTGCGACAGACTCCCGTTTGCGTCGTCTCGGCAACCGGTTGAGGGCTGAACGGGAGCTGGAAAAGGAGCAGAGGGAGGCGGTGCCGGGCGTGATGGGAGTTTGCGGGACACTGAAGCCGTCTACCTCTTCCACCATGCGGAAGGCTCGACCCCGGGCCAAGGGGTCTACAATCTGCACACACACACACACACACACACACAGTATGTATTTGCCACAGCTTTTCCTCCGTAGTCAATTTTCAAGCCAACATATAGCAGTAAAACACAGGGCGGGAGGACAGGGAACAGTGAGGATGCACAGACGTAGGGGTTAGATTGATGAGCCAAGAAGACAGAAGTGTTATTTTTTTAAAAAAAGCTTAGATTTGAAATGTTTTAGTGGCAGAGAATATTTCACAAATGTTGTTTGGCGTTTTTAAAGATCTGGTAATAAATATAATTTTTCATTTGTTAACTTATGCGTCACAGTAGCAGCAGAGATTAGTCGCGTATAAAAAAACATCCTCACACAGAAATGAGGAATACACTACCTTTGAAACAATAGCTCAAAAAATGTTCTTATACTTTACAATTATATTTATTACAAAATCTGAGACTGAGACTTTTTTTGAGTTATGATGAAGAAAATATGTTAATATGAAGAAAAGCAGGCTGAGTTGAATTTACCTACTATTATTAGTATTAACCCTAACAGTGCACTTGTGATGCCTGTGCAGCATTATGAGTTTCAGGTAATATAAGCCTTCAATAAGTCATCAATTGAACCCTCGGCAAGATGACAAAGCAAAAGGGTAAAGCAAGCGCCAAAAATCTGATGTGAAATAAAGAGTGAAAGAGAAAACATGACGGAGGAGAAGGCGAATCATTTTCCAATCTCCTCCTCCATCCACTTAATGTGACCCAGGCGCTGGCCTACCCTCTGCATGCCATAGTGGTGGTGACTGGGGTGGTGGGTTGGGAGGTAGAGGGGAGGAGGGGTCTCAGTGCTGGCCAGGGAGAGGTTGTCCTGGCTGTGTAGCTCCATCTCCCGCATCACCTGTGCCTTTAGACCCCCGTAAAGATGGCTGCAGTGCTGCAGGCTCTTCCTCCTCCATCGCTGGGTGCTGTCGCTGTCTTTGCTCACCCCGAACCAGTCAGCCGTACCCCTGAAAATAGAGTAGCCTCAGTTAGTAAATAAGTGGTGAAAACTAAATGTGCCAACATGTTTGTTTGAGAGCAGTCAACGGGTACTCGCTTATTTCAATAAATGTTCAAGTTTTAGCTCATATTAGTATTTTCTAAAACAAGTCATGCTAACGTCAGCATGCTAATGTCGGCATGCTAACGTAATTACAGAGATATATATGTTAACATGCATGATAATGCTAACACCGTGTTTACAATCTTAGTTTACTGTCCGAGCATGCTAACATTTACAAAATAACTTTTTGTTATTACTATAATACTGAATCCATAAACCTGGTTAATACTACTACTACTACTGTGTAGTGGACGCACATTGAGTTTATTAGTACTATTACTTAGTAGCTAAGTTTATTAGTTAATTTATATTAAACCCATGTAACTCAAATGGAAATTTCTATGGAATTGAAATGCATGAAAAGTCCATAGTCCATATTTTTTAGGGTTTTACTGGATATTCTTTGACAGGTTTAGCCATACATCCCTCCTGATTAGCAGAACAATGTGTTAATCAGTTGATTGACTGCAGCTGGCTGTTGGGGATTATGTTAATTGGTTCATTTGTTGATTGCTTTCTTTGTCCATACGGATGAAGAGAACCAATACATGTTAAAAAAGACACGGAGCTTCTGGTTTCACAATCTTATGGAGCCTTACATTTTCTCTTTAAGCCAAAATGTTTAGTTAAATGAAAACTAATTTAAAACTGCAATGAGACAGGTTGAAACAGAAAGGACGTGCATGGACATGTAGGGTTAATGGAAACTGATGAAATATCTTTAGTTGCAACACAAACAAAATATCATAAATTAGATTTATTTTGATAGCACAAATCAGCTTGAACTGTATTCTGGATGATTGGATAATGAGAAATCAAGATAAAATATGGGCCAGCAAGTCTACAGCCACAGTGTTATGGTTGGGTTGCAGCAGGCCAGTGTACTAAAGGTCTGTTGTGCAACATGTCAACATATCAAACTAAGAAAGCTCGAGTATTTATCGCTCTCCTCCACATTTCTCTGTCTCTGAGGCAATCTTCATCCTTATATAACCTATAGCCGTCTGTCCTGCCAACAGCAAAGAAGCATCTGTTGCCCGATAGTCCTGCAGCTGATGACCTTACTTGGCCCTGTGTGTTTGTGTGTGTGTTCCTCATTTAAACTCAATAAATGTGCATTCGATTTGTGTTTTCCAGGTCCTTTTTTCTTTCTTTCCATGAAACAGTGCCTGCGTGCCAGGCTGCTTGTTCATGAGGGGGAGGCCACTCTGGGGAGACTGTTTGGAGAGCAGAACGCTCAGTAATAAACACTCAAGCCTCATCATCAAGAAAGACGCCAGCTGGGGAAGCCTTTTAAGGCTGCGCAGGGGCAAGGAGGTGGGAGGCAGGGAGGAGGATGGGGAGATGGCGCAGCCCTGATTGTTGTCCCTGCAGAGAGGAATGTCTTAGAAAGAGGAGACAGGTTTGGTTTCAGACTAAGGCCTCTCTGAGCAAGAGGCGTAAACAGAGACGACAGAGGAGGGAGAGGGGGTCGTGAAAATAATTGGACCATAACTCGTTACAGTTACAGTTCGAAAAATCTTTGTTAAATACAGAAAAGTATCAAAATGAACGTGACATCTGCTGACGGTAAAAACCAATGCAAACACTCGCCCACGTCGCCAATCAAGGCCTGTTTCAAGATAGATGACATTTGTTTGTGTGTGTTTGTTTAGATAAGCGGGTATTTGTTCACTGTCCACATGCACTGACAAGGCATGCAGGTCATACTCGCCCACGCAAAACCATAAATAAAATATTCCATGACTGTTTGGCGACGGCACAAATCCATCAGCCATCAAAGACTGAAGCGAGGTTAAGCTGCATGAATTAGCGTTCATATCCTCAAGGTAAGGCTGGAACGCATGAAGCAGCAATCTACTGTACTGTAATTACAGGCTTAGACAGCATTCATTTCATCAGGGAGAAAAGGCCAAGGGGCATATCTGCAATCTAAACAAACGCTTCAACTGTACAAACAGAGAGCCGATAGAGACAATAAAGATGACTGTTGATAATGGGTATCAGGCTTATGATTGGATAAGGAGATAAAGAGGTTTTTAGTGTTACTTCACGGAGAGAAAAACTTAATTCAGCTCAACAAAAACCAGCAAGTGCTTTTCTCTCTCTCTCTCTCTCTCTCTCTCTCTGTTGAGCACTTAGTGTCATGGTGATTTATCTGCTGTTTCACGCTCAAACGCTTCCTACAGACATGAATGTTTGTCTTTTTTGGCACAATAATTATCCAAAGCACAAACAACAGGAATGAGATATTTGCCGATGGTGACATCAGCCTGAAAATGTCTAACAATTCATCAAAAACGCTTCGAGAAAGTGGCAACGGATGACATTTATTCGAGCACTAGCCTGAGATACAAAATTGATGCACTTCCAATTTCCATTTTATGCGTCTATATATTTCTTAAACGTCAGAGGCAAAGGCAACTTTAGGCCACACTTCATAACTAAAAGTTATAGAAGAACAGGAAAAAGCCAAAAGAAAATTAAAAAAAACAATATATATAAGTAGTTCAAATGATATCCACCTTGCTACAGCTTAGCATCCTAACACCATGGCATAGACTTAAGATAAAATAAACTAAGATAAGATAGACTATAATGATCCCACAGCGGGGAAATTCACTTGTTACAGCAGATTGTATACACAGGATGGATAAGGAATAATCTATGAATAAATAAAAAAAAGTCATGTTGAAGAAAGGACAGTGGACAAAAATAGGACAACTCGAGGTCAATGACGGGGGCCGGTCTCCCGCATAACTAACTAACTAAAGGGACATTTTTGCAGAGCCTTAAACAACACTAACATCGCTCTCTGCCAGCCGCTTAGCTTAGCTTAGCACAAACACTCAAAACCGGGACACAGCTGGCTCCGTGCAAAGGTGACAAAGCTGGTAGGCGGATTTTGTTACCTTTCTTTTCATGTACAACATGTTAATTAGCGTTTTTTTTTTTTTACAGCTCTCAGTAAGCAGATTTCAGGTTAGCTGTTTCCCACTTTTTTCCACTCTCATCTAAAGATGAGACAAGCTCATGTAACTACAGGCTGCAGCTTCATATGGCGATCATTGGGATTTTTATCTACAGTAACTTTTGGCAAAACAAATAAGCCAAAAAATCAAGAATGCCATCTTCACTGCGGCGAAAAAAAAAGGACCAGCTGTATTATATGTAGATGGTAGCAATCATAAAAGTTAAATCTTTAATCTTAAAAACTATTAAAATTTGATCTGCAAGTCTCAGCTAAATCTGTTCATATTTTATTTTAAGAAAACAGCCTAATCCCTCCACAATAAATGAAAAACAAATGTTTCGTTAAACATTTCCGTCCTCGTACTTGTTCAGTATCTTCTGCTCAGCTCTCCACAGCACACTCACCTGTCCAGAGTGCTCCAGGAGGGGTTCAGGGTCTGGGTCATACCTGAATGGGGCAGGGACTGTGGAGCTGTACAGCCTCCATCACTAGCATCATTGTCCCCGCTTCCCCCCTGACTAGTACTAATCCCCGATCTGCAAACTGATCCTCGGCAGATCACACATACAGAGTTCCATAAGGGGATTTCCTGATATCCAGGCCAGCGGTGCCTTGTAGCCCTCGCTGTTATGCAAAGAGGGGATGATCACCACATGTCCAGACTCTGTGTAACATTCCTGAGCTCTCGGTTAATCAAAGGTTAGAGGAAGAAAAGCTGGCGTTGATCTCCTCGGCGTGCCGGGAATCTGATCCCCACAAGATGTAAAAAGATCCACGGAGGACTTCCAGTCTTCTTCCAGCTGGACTCAGTCATTCGGCTCTTAAATTCTCTGACCCTGTGTCCCCGGCACACAACACCACACAAGTTTCCATAGGACTGTGTATGTGTGAGAGGATTTTGTGAATGTGTCAGGAACTGGCAGGCCTTCCAGTGTCCCTTTACGAGATTTCGTGTAAAGGGATGTGACCTACTGGGCAAAGAAGACAGCAGCTCTGGTCCTTGTCAAGCTGAACACCCCCCCAATCCAAGTCTCTCTCTCTCTCTCTCTCTCTCTCTCTCTCTCTCTCTCTCTCTCTCTCTCTCTCTCTCTCTCTCTCTCTCTCTCTCTCTCTCTCTCTCTCTCTCTCTCTCTCTCTCTCTCTCTCTCTCTCTCTCTCTCTCTCTCTCTGACTGGTTTCGTAGGAGTGTGTGTAAACAGCAGTTCTCCCTCTAACACAACCAGTGCTTCACAGGAAATGGGAGATTAAAAGGAGGGAGAGATGGGACATCATGCACATTAGGAGGGAGGAGAGACCGAGGGAAGGCACTGGGACTTGCCTGGACACGACACACACACACGCACGCCACAGAGGTTTAGCTTGAACCCCACCTTTGCTTTGCAACTATGTATTCCAGTCAACAGATAAAAGAGAGTCCAATTGAGCGTGTGAAGTTCAGGCTCACACAGCTATCATTACAAACATTGGTGTGACCGAGGTAAATCATTATCTGTGTAAATCTGTGGTCTGAACTAAAAATGACTCACGGAGGACTGTTTTTTTCCCCCACAGATCAACAAAACATCAGCATGTCCTCTCGGTTACCTTACAAGTTTAGAGCAAACACACACACACACACTTTATTTGAGGGCTGAAGATTTATCCTGTTTCGAGGAGGCACCTCAGCTAACCTCTAACGAGTCCCATTCATTCCCTCATAAACATCAAACGCATTAATTCTGTTTCGCCCTCACATACATGCACAAGACTAATAAACCCCGGCGTGATGAAGTTAAGACGCTCCTTTGAAGGCCGCGTCTCCCGGTTTTACTTTTGGCTCCACGTTCAAACATTTACATTCAGTTTAGCGCTGTAGGGTGGGTCGCTTTGATGTGGCCCGCATGCTGCGTGAGGCACATAGATAGTCTGTATGAGTAATTGTATTATTTTGTCTGCCTCAAAACCATGAGGTCCTGTGCGCCACCTGGACTGATACTGATACACCGTGTGTGTGTGTGTTTGTGTGTGTGTGTGTGAGAGAGAGAGAGAGAGAGAGAGAGAGTTTATGTGCAGCCTTCATGTGTCATAGACATTGTTCCAAGTGTCACATCTGTGGCACAAAGAGATTAAGGAGGGCTGAAAGGACTTTTGTGTGGGACATCAAGGGGGAAAACGTGAAAAGGTTTTTTGTTTTGCTTTACATATTTTCACTTTTCAACACTTTTTGTATCTATGCTGTGTTGCTTATAGCCTCCTAAAGAAATGAGTCTCTCTCGTCTTAAACAAACCCTTACTCCTGCACCCAAAGTTGCCATTTACTGTTGAAACTTTGAAAAATACTTTTACCTGTAGGAAATTTTCGTGCTTTAAAACCACTTGGGCAGCAAGTTGTATTGACTTGTATTGACATGTAAGTATCTAAAATGAGGCAGACTTGTTAGCAAACAGCAATCAAGCGATTGAGGAGCACATTTAGCATTCAAGTCCAATATTCACACTTCTTTTCGCTCTGTTTTCCAACTACTGAGGGAAGTATTCCACTTTACAGCTGCTAAATGATCCATTATGTCCATTCGCTTGAGCTCAATTGTTTGACTGCCGTGTCGAACAGGTAAAATACACTGAAACCACACTACAACACAAGTTGCTCGTAAGCGACAAGCTGTGACATAAACAGAAGCAGAAGAGGCAGTTCCTCCGCAAGCCCCCATGTTAAAACTTCCAACTTCACAGTCCTTTCTTTATACTGTCTATAATCGCAGGCAGTGAAACCAAAACAAAGAGCTGAATGACACTAAAACGCTCCTTAGAGCTGAGAGTACTGGAGAGAGTCAGGTTTGAATTTTCTGTGGATTCTGTTTATTCAAATATTTTTTTCACAGCTGCCCTGAGTTGACTGTAATAGTAATAGTTAGCATCCAGTTTTCTTAGCATCTTAGTCCACACACTGACAATATTTTATACTGCAATATTACTTGTTTGACTTTCTCATGATGTCTTTACTGAAATATCCAAAAGAAGACTCGTGCGCCATTCCTTCCATCCAGTTAAAATATTCTAGATGTTTTGGGTATCATATTAGACACACTTTCCTCCAAAATAAACCTCAAATATTTGATATATTTGGAAGCTTTTGGCTCGTCACTGGAGCTGTACTGTGAGTTTGAAATGCCGTCCAACTTCCTTCAAAGTGCTGTTATCACCTCCCTCTCTCTCCATCCATCCTTCCCACCCTCCTCTCATGTACCTGATGATCTGTTTGGGTATAGATGAACGCCGTCGGGTCAATATTTTGGGGATGCAGGACCGCCTTCGGACGGTTGACACCCTCCTGGGGCCCCTCTGGCCCTTGGGGGGAACTGTGTTGACCCGCTCAAAGCGCACCTTTTTCCCACTTATCACACATTGCAGCATGTAGAGAAGAGGACAGGGGGTGGAGGCAGATGGTAAATATGGCAAAGTTAAAGAAAAGGGAGGACAATGGGGAGAAGAAAAGAGAGCAAGATTAATTTGTGCGAAATCAGAAAGGAGGCTGCAGCTTAAATGAGTTTTGTTAAAGATTTATTAGCGGAGAAGAATTATTAGAATTAGAAAGCCACGGCATGCTGAAGGAAATTAGCAGCTGGAAAAAATCAGCAGAGGGGAAAGAAAGACGAACCTCTTAAGAATGTGTCTGCTTGTCTGTGTGTGTGTGTGTGTGTGTGCGTGTGTGTGTGTGCGTCTTACCTCTTGATGGACTGTGTGAAGGAGGGCAATCTCTCTAGAGGAGGTCTGAGGTAGTTGTTGGAAGTTTCCAAGGCAGCGATGCAAGCCTGTGGGTTTTCCCCTGGCATGCTGACGCTGCGCAGGCGCTTTACCGGCTGCAGCGCACACACAAACACACACATCAACACATGACGCACTCTGTGGTTCAGCATGCGAATGTGAAAAATAGTAGCAAAAGCTCTGTCTAACAATGATGAGCTACAGGTATCTGCCTGAGCACTGAAAATACTCAGAAAAGGTGATCAAAAAAGGCACTCATGAATCAATTCTAGTAGTTCCTCTACTCATCTAAGCTACTATCCTAAATATAGCCCCACTTTTCTGACTTGTATTCTTACCTGGAGTGTGGATGCGTCATCCAGCGTCAGCTGAATAGTTGGGATGTCCAGTTTGAGCCATGGTGGCTTTTTCCTCTGCAGGCTGCTGCTCCTGCTGCCCGGCTCATCCATGCTCGCTACCTCCTCCTAAACCTGCCAGCTGGACGAGACAACCAAAGGAAATGGGTTTATAGGACAGACCCACACACCCACGCGCAGACACAGTGTCAAAATAAGTTCACAAACACATGCCAGCTTTGGCGAGTAATTAAGAGACCCCCGGACAGGATGTAATCCGCATCTGTGCACGGCGGCGTGGGCTCAGACAGATACGGCGTTGGATGCAAGCGCCTGGAACTTTTTAATCCAAATGTGCAAAGCCGCCGGTCTGCCAGCCGCCTCAGAATCTACCAAATAACCTGCATCAGGCAGAGAGACAGTATCGACACTCAGCTTTTCTAATTTAACTCAGTGGACCAGCTGATTTGCGCCCATTGATCCTCCAGTCCTTCTGTGAATGCACCATGCACTCAGGTGCTACACTGCAGTTTATTTGTACACCCCATTTCTCTCATTGGTTTCCTCATTCATGTGTAAACATAGCCTTTGTGGTTCTTTAGGTGGTTCTAATCTATTTAATATAAAGTGACCTAAACCATTCTGTGTAATGAGCAGTCTAATCTCCTGCTTGCTGTCAACATGTCAGAGTTTCTCCTGTGACAGGACAGGTTAAAACTTCGCTGCTCCAGGTGAGGCTCGAACTCACAACCTCGGCATCGCTCTGCTGGCTACTGTCTTATAAGTACCGCGCGCTGACCGATTGCGCCACTGGAGCCTCTATGGAGTGGATGATTTCACGAAGTGTAGCAGCAGGGCAGAAGTGCAGCTACGCTCCATCACCACAAGATGGTGCTGGGCTTTCTCATAGATGCGGCTCGCTTCACAGATGTGCCCTCAACAGACAGGCACAAGAGAAAAAGATAAGTGGACTGTGGAGTGTAGCGGCCCACCTACCAGCAGACAGAGAGAGCCTGATAGATCGAACAACTGAGCTACACAAACAGGGGGAAAGCCACAGAATAGTAAGCCAAAGCCTCCACTTATCCTGTTGTTGCTGCATAATGGGTTTATGGGTGAAGGAAGGCATTTGGAGAGTGGAAGGGGTTTTCCTGCTTAACTGTTTCAATGGAAGATGTATGGGAATAAACAAGTTTCTCCATCTCTGTGAAAGCCAGTGAGCCAACGAGGCTTTTTTTTTTTTTTTTAAGACTAGTACCTTGTAATATGCCAACACAAACACTGATGATCTCTTTTCCCGTCGACTCACACATTTTAAAGCTGCTGAGCTTGTCAGGTGAAGCACAAACTCAGCACCCTTCTGCTGCTTACTGTGTCACCGGTACCGCATAGTCATTTTATCATAACCGGATGGCTCCACACATAATTGTGTAAAATGCTGAAGCTTTTGCAAAATTCACAGAAAAAAAAAGAAAAGAAAACAACACACACACAAGGATGACCAACACAAAGTCCAACTGACTGTCCTCACATGGCACTTAATGCAGCTTACAGCGATATTGCTGTCACATTTACCATTTGAAATTCATGGCATTTTCTTTAAAACAATGGGTCATTGATTTTAGACCGATTCTAGCCACAAAAGCAGACTGTAGCTGGCAGATTTTATCAGCTGTGGGTAGCTAGCTTGATGATTTCTGGCTGTTTCCAGCAGATTTTTGCTTCCAGATTACGAGAACGCTGTGAAAGAGTTTGAAACATGCACATATGCACGCAGAAGGCATATAATAATGAAGTAAATAAATAAAGTCCTTGTATTGCAGTGTAGACATAGTCCTATTGTATGACTTCCTTCATTTTAACATAATGCTTAGCTTACTTAGCTTTGTTCATACTTTCAAGCAACACTTTTAACCTTACAAGACGAAGAGCTTTTACACACCAACATGTTTTAAATCAAATAAAGACGGAGCACAGAGCAGCTAACATTACCCTGAACTCTTGCTAGCATATAAGACAAGATGCTGCACATTGGCCTTTTTGAGGCATATTTTGTAACCCCACAAAATAAAAGAGCTAATGAAACGGTCCTCTAGACAGTAAGCTAGGTAGCCGGGCATGCTAACATTTGCAGCCTACATTAGAGCAAATGAATAAATCGTTACACTTTTTGACACGTTTGCTCTAGAAAGTTCAATCATCACCTTTACTAAATTAGACTTGTAGAGAGGTGTGTACTTGCTAAACTAAACCTGTACGACTGTTGTTTAGAGGTGTGTTTTAGAGTCAATAGACTACATCTAGGTCTATCCATCCATTGTCCATTACGGCTCCGAGGGCTGGATCCAATGTGAGCTGCCATTCGGCAAGAGGCAGGGCACACTGTGCACTGTGGGCAAGTTAGCAGTTCATCACAGGGCTGACACAGAGACAGACAACCATTCATGCTGAATTTACAGTCACTGATTATAACATGATACGTGTGTAGCAATAAACACAAGCCCAGCTCAAACAGCATATATTACTGAAGCGGTGTCAGAACATGGTTCTCTTTATGGATACGACTACTAGTGTGAAGGCTCTGAAGTTAATTTACAGTGGTAGACATACACAAATTTACACCATAGCATAGTGTAATGCAACATACTGTGTTTATAAAGCTCATTAATGGAAAAAAGTTGAATCATCCCTACAGGTTCTTAAATGAACTCAGAACCCCGCTGACACAGTCTCAGTACATACTCCATTGCACTGGATTACATCAGGCTAGAAGGTGTGTTATTTCATCTGCCAGCTGAAACTTTATAACCTGACCAAATACTGAATTTCTGAGTCAGCCTACAGCAATACAGGATCAATACTTCTGATAATAATACATACAGTTTTTATGCAAACGCGTATCATAAAGAAACATTCAGTTGGTGCCTGACGTGTACAGAGCCACATTTGATGGGTATGGAGTTTCTACATTTCCTCAGATATATCTGGTATCTGCTATATATTTCTGTAAATCTGTTTTCTGGAATAATCAGCAGAGCACACTGATGCCAACATATCTGCGATAAGCTATTATTGGCTGATATATCGGCTCAGTCAACTGAGGCTACAGGACAATGAGCAATGAATAAGGAACACAGTAAATTCAGTAGATTCTGTCTCTTGAAGGATTATTAGGTATCATGGATCAGGAAAAAGAAATAAAGATCTGTTGTTGAGGTGAATAGGAGCCTTGATTGGCAGTTTTGTAGCATGTTGGCCACTTTCACTTTATACTAAAATGTCATTTAATCTGAAAGAATATCTCTCGGGCCAAGGGGAAGTCATTGAGCAGGAGTGGAATGACTGGATAATAGGACATCTGCATTGGGCTAGACGTAATGATCGGCCACCAATGAGGAGCTCCTGTAGATCTCAGCTGTAGATCAATCTGTGATTCATCGCTTTGAGTGAAATTACAGTCTGTCCTCTCTTGCCATAAAGCCATTAGCCGAACAACAATCTCCTTCATCATACGAGGTGCTGGAGACGATATTGAAACTTCTGTCCAAAGCCGAGTCTGACGAGCTGAAAGACATTCAACACCGGCAGCTGGAGGATTTCCTGAATCCAAACATCAGCACTCAAAGAGGCGGTTGCAATAAATCCTTAAGGGAAAAATCCCTCTTTGGACACTCTTACTTGTCAAATATAATCACTTTGGGTGTCTTTTCCACAGTAATGGTATCACTCTTCTTTTCTGGTGGATCCGCTCTCACGCAAACTGTCTTTTCTATTTAGATAATGAGCTCCTACATTTCCCAGGTGGCCGTGCAGAAATGCCTACATGCCAACATGTGTGAACTCGTGGTCCTCGGGAAAAGGTGGGTGTTTAGGCAAATAAAACGTGTGATTACACAGCTATAGATGGGAGTAGTAGCACAACCAAAGCATGTTTTCCCATGCAGTTCAACGAGCCTGTCAAACACATCACAGCTTGTTCTATCACATACTGATCTCCTGAGGTTAGTGGGGGTGTGGATGTTTTAATTCCTCTCTTCGACAATGGATTTGACAATATATCATTCGTTAATATCAGGGCTAAATCGAAGAGTTGTGGATTTAGTTTCACACTGGATTAATTTATTCTCAAAGTGGACAGCTGCTTCTCCTTCACCAGGTTCTACATATAATTTCCCACAGTTCTCCAAAAGGTGTTACAATTTTCAATGTTAACACCGATCAATTAAACCAATTGGTCGAACAACCAACACCACTCACCAAAATCAACATAAAACTGACTCTGGGAATTCCCTGATTTCCCACCATGTGGGCAACATTTTTTGTTTTTCCAGAAATGTCGCAATAAACTTTCCATGAAATTTGGTACGGACATCCATGGTGCCCAGAAGATAAGTCCTAATGACTTTGGCGATATCTTGACTTTTCCTCTTGCACCACATTGAGATTTTGTTTGAAATGTCCAGACAACTGATTGATGGATTGTCATCAAATTCAGTGCAGACCAAAACTTTTCTTCTAGTGCCACGTATGGATGGAACTCACTGTCTTGGTCTTGGAAAGAAAACTGCCTCCAGTTTCATTTGAAAGATGCGACAGTGACATAAATACAAAAAATACACATAGGCTTTAACCTCTGAGCCCCGACGAGACGAGATCAGTCATTTGAAGTTGAAGCACTGTCGAATGTTTAAGCATACACACATGTATGCAGGTTACACAGAGTTGATTCCTCCTTATTGCATTTGACTCTCGGCTGCCCGTGTCAGTGTTTCGGTCTGTCTGTGGTTGCTTGTGGAAGCCTGTGCGTTCTCTTACGGTCAGAGAGGATAAACACACCCCTGCAAATAGAAACCTCTACCAGAACAACCCATGACCACATCCTTTGCTTACCCTGCGGTGGCGATACTCAGCGAGTGTTTGTGTGGACGCTGACAGGAGCTCAGACACACTTTAGATGTACTTAAGACAGTAAAGCATCATGCACCGTATAGAAACACTCACTTGACAGCTTTTGCCTCAGTCACACACGTCAGGTTTTTCGCAGCTAAAAGATGCCGTGTGGTCCAAAATCAATCTCCTCATTCTTTCATCTCGTTTCCATCATCTGCCGTTCGTTACTCCATGATCATGATCTCTCTACTTTTTTTTTTTCTGTAGTTGGGTTTTCATGACAGGCAGATTAAGGGGGTGTAATCCCTGTGCTGTACAACACATGACATCGTCCTGCTGTCAGGCCACAAAGGCTCTGATTGGATGGTGATGGTGTCATCAGTACTCAGCAGGGAAGGCGTCTCAGATACCAAGGTATTCATTTCCAAAGTGTAAAAATTGAAAGTAAGTCAGTCAACTACTGGACTGGACATCTAATTGTCAGCCAAGTGTTAGAGAATTGTCATGCAGATGACTGAGGCTCTCAGTCTGAGTACCTCCTCGCCTTTCCTCTCTATATTATATCAGAAGAGAGACATGAAAGATTCACTTTCAGTCCAAAGGTGTTTCATTAAATCAAAAGAATTTCTCACTTTGATGTGAATTTCTCGACTCTCAAAGCAAACAGTAAAGCATAAGCATGTTATAAGTGTCTCATTCACCGCACCCATAATGTCAAAGCGGTAGCTGTTACCTTTGGAAAAGTATCACAGGAAATGTGCACCGCCTGTGCTGCAGCGCTGCAGCCTGATGTGCCTATAGGCGACTGCAGCAGAACAGCCGCGTAATTGGATCCTTTTTACGTAGAGTGACATTTCCTGACATGCCCGAGACTGAATCAAACAAGGGCATCCCTGCAGCACCCGAGCAAGACTTGTCCTGACACTGCTCCCTGATTCTGGTCTTGGAGGCAGAGGCATGGAAACTCGCTGCGACTGCATGTCAATAAGCTTTAATATTCAGTGGATCTTTATGCAAAGCAGTCCAAGAGCCTCCTCGAAACCTCACTTTCCGTTTCATTCCTCTTTCTCGTTTGAGCGCTTACACTTCCTGCTGCTTCACATTTAATATCTTGATAGGCTCGTTGCGGGGTTTCACAACTTGAAATTTCACAACAGCCAGTCAAAGGCACACCAGAAAGTGGTGCAGCGACATGAATCAGTGTGTCTTTGCATAATATTTGGGTCTAGAGATTTGGTTATTCAGAACTAGAGACAAAAAGTGAGTTAAAAACACCCTAAATATGTTTAATAAAGTTTCCTTATGGTCGGATAGGAAGCTTGTTAGCTGCACTGTCTCCCAACTGTCTTTTGTAGAGCAGGATAAACACCCTTCACACATGCTGAGTTTAATAAACTAATAAACAGCTCCAACACAGATAATAAGCTTCAACAGCTTTCTCCACTTTGGACTCAGAAACTCTCCGTTCTCTCAAAGATCAGCACTGTCAAGAAGATTTGCTTTAATAATCCCCAATGGGGAAAATTTCAAACACACAAAGGGTTTATAGACATGCAAATGTGGAGAGATGGTGGAGTGATGGGCTGCCATATATCTTAGGAGCAGTTAAGGATTCAGAGGAAGGGCTCAAGGGCGCCTCCGCAGTAGCCAGGAGGTGAACTGGCACCTCTCCAGCTATCAGTTCACGCCCCATGCTGCGACCACCCTCGTGTTGCCCAAGCCAAGTTCCTATAGACAGAAGTCCCGCTGTTGCATCTGGTCTACGGTGAAGACCTGAAAGTTGAACCCAAGTTGCGTTTACTTTTATTGTCTCCGCGTCATTGCAAATCTATTTGCCGAGATTTCGCCATTGTAAGTGCTGCTGTCAGCAGGCATCACTGCAACAATGGTTACCAACTTTGCATGGTGGAAAAAGCCTGACAAAACAACACTCTCCATTCTAAATCTATTTCATCAAAACCTGCATATTGTTGGCATCGAGCAGCGACAGCTACCAGAATCTATTCATTATTTAAGAGCCTATCTTTGCCTTTTATGAGCCAGAACAAGTCAGAGTAACCTTGGTTGCTATTGGCTGCATTTGGCAGGCTCAGCTGAGTTTCAGCTTTAGTATTTATTTATTCTGCAGGTAAATCATATTTTGGGAGAAGAGTTGTGCCATTTTCTTTTCTCTCCAAGAGCATGCTGCTGTAAAACTGACAATTACCACTGTACTTCCAAGTTAATTGGTTGGGGACTGAGCTGCAGATGAATGCTCAGGGAGTCCAGGTAGGTTTGAACTTTATTACGCTGGCATTGTTCCGCTCTAATAGGCACTACAACCTGCACAACAGCACCGCTGGGTCCATTTCCATTTCAGGATGGTGCTCTCAGAAGTTGACTGTGGCCTGAAAAAAACTGCCTGCCTTGAACTTTACACGGGTATAAGCCGAGCCGAGCCGAGCCGAGTTCCCAGAAATCCTGCACTGTGATGTCAATCAACTGCATGCAACTCACTCGTGTTATCTGTGATGGTTTGTCCAAAAAGATATCAGTGGAAGAAGAATTTCACACATGTAACCACCTCCTACATTTTGAATTCATTCCTTCCTTTGGGCAGAAAAGCGACCACACATTGACATCAAAATCTCACTTGGGCTTAAAAAAATAAATCTTTATCTTCTGATTTCGGAGGAAATAATGCGTTCACATCCTTTCCCACGTGAAAATACATCTCCATTTTTTTATATTTCCTCCATCATCCGTCTCTAATGTAACAAACACTGAGTAGGTCACGTAGATTAACAGTGAGTTATGCTGTGCGCTTTATGCTCCAAACCCCCCCCCCCCCACACCAACCACCAGCACAGGACCATGTATGCTCTGGGCTCTCATCTGTGCCAGATGTTACAGTCATAACACAGTGGGGTCATTTCCTTTCTGTTTGCAGAGTCCTGCTGTAGTACGAATGTGCGTGTGCGTAATCCGCTGCTCCCTACGCAAACAAACACTAATAAATGATTTAGCATCTGCCACGACGGCAGCAGCGTGTCACTTATCTCAGCGAGCAAGACAATAAATGATAGACGGCATCCGCAGAGTGCTTATCTCTTAACGTTTGACTTCCTGACTTGACGATTTCGTGACTCCACATTAGCATCCTTTAGAACAACATCACTAAGAGTTTTTCTGCGCTCATTCAAACAGAGAAAACTCACTCATTTTTTTAATGGCTTCGCCTGCAGATGAATTCAATCAGACATCTAATCTTTTATTGTGTTTACTTGGATCCATACCAAGAAAAGGGAGGATGGGATCCGAGGAGGCCACGATTGAAACTTATCTCAACAGAAAACAAACAGATTTATCTCAGCGGTTGTACTCTGGTGTCAGAGGGGATTCTTTGAAATGAGAAGTGGAAATATTGCGGCCTGCAGCAGACAGTATGTTCCAGAATTTAAGACTATTATATGATTGAGTGTGCGCCACCCAGAAAGCAAAGTTTGTGGTCTTTTAAATGACACAGGCACCGAACAGCCGGCCAAATTCCTTCATAAAACGCAACAGCGGCTGACTGGATGGGATATGACACAAATTTGAAAACGCTAACACCAATCTGGGGTTTAAACAGGTCTGGTTGCTTTCCAAAAACCCACTGACAGACTCACGGCGGTGGTCTTAATGAGCTGAAGCCATCTGTCTAAACGCCGCTTCCCTTGTCTTGTGGCGCCTGTCTTTCATCTCGTTACCGCAGATTGCGCGAGAGTGAGCAATTCATTACTCGGTGAGCCACTGTGCCGATGTATCCCTCGACTCACATCGGTGCCGACAGGCGTCCCTGCCCACTTGCAAACACACACAGAAACCGCGCACACAGGAAGCAGCTACTTAAAGCTACCGTGTAGCATTTTTATACATGCATATAAGTCACTGTCGCACTGTAGTCAGGCTGATTTATAGCTTTGTGTGAGCCATTATCTCTATCGCCACTTGTGTTTCTTGAAATGCTTTTCTCATTCACTCTCAGTCCCCCCCCCCCCTTAATCTCTAAAGCAGCTCAGCAAATTCATATTCAACCTGCTCTTTTTATTGTTCGCCATAAATGTGAATGTAACGGTTTATTGACTTTGAATGCCACATCTAAGCTGCAGGCTAATGGGAATAAAATGCCAGCCTGCTTTTAGCTGCTGCTGGGCCACAATTGATCAGTGTGTGGTGCTCAGATTGAGTTCAAATCACACCTTAACTTGTGCACTCATAAATTACCCCCAACCATGATGCAATTATCAGTAATTGTGCGAGTCACTTTGAATTAAAAATTAAATCAAGTCCGCTCTGCAGTCGATGACTGACTCCTCGCGTGATGCGACCTGCGTGGCTCCACTGTGGGTGGGAAATATCTCACATTCTTTTAAAGACTACCTTGCACCCAGTTTCACCTCGCTCAGTCTTGCCTGCTACAGCCTGATAGACATGAGAGTAAGTACAGAACATTGTTATCCTCCCCCCCAGCTCATGCACCTGTTCCAAACCTGCAATAGCCTCCAGAAATATCCGTATCAAAAATACTTGTGCGGCTGCAGTTTTCACCGTGTCAAGTGAATACATCTTGTGAACATGAGTTTGTTGTTAAGGTTGTTTATGAAGCCATACAGTGGCCATGAATAATGAAAGACGTAAAGTAGATTAAATATTTACGCCACGAGGAGGAAGTCGCACATTAAATATAAGTCAAGCGTACTGCGTGCGTGTATTAATATTCGAAAAATGCTGCCGAAGTACAGCACATGCATAATTCAGTTCGCTAATCCGGTTCAAAACACACAAGCTTAAACACATTTCACAACAGTGCAATGTTAGCATGAAAAGCTTTGAATGCTACCCACAAAGCCTAATGTGGAGTTAGCCTCCACTGCCTTGCTTAAGCGACAAGCTAATGTTTTTGTATGTTGCAAAGAAAACAGTGACCTAGGTTAAGCCCCTATGGACGGTCCGTTTTAGAAAGTCGATGCACAAACTGTTGTCAAACTGACATTTCATATATTTCTCAATTGGACACTATCTGGAGTGAATGTATGTGCATGACTAAACACAAGCTGAAGTAAGAGGAATCAGTCGATTCACTCATTAGTTCACTGACAGACAATTACTTGGCAGTTGACAAGATTTCAAACAGCATTTCACGCTTCCAGCTCCTCAAATGTGAAATTAAGCCACTTCTCGTCATCTTAAATTACAATGAACTGACGGTGTTAGGGTTTGGACTGTTAGTCGAACAATTACTGACACCCCCTAAGGCTACAGGAAAGTGTGATGGACATAAAAAAATATGCTTTTAAAATTTAATTGAAGCTTATGCGCGTAAGAAAGATGTTTTTCTCCTGGCCTTAATAAATACGGGAACAGCATTCAAAGCTGCTTAGCTATGCAGAGATAAACAGTAGTACAGACAATCAGAGCAGATCAGAGGTCAGCTACATGCTTTGTTTGCCTCCATGCGCAGTCATTTTTCTGCTCAGACGTCTACGGGCGAGAGATTTCATTGGCAAGTTGAAACTGGGGCGAAAGCGTAGAGAGTTGTGGTTTTGCATAATTAAAAATTCTCAGATCTTTCTTACAGTTAGAAATGTCATCAATGGAAGTCATTAAGAGACGATTAAAGGATTGGCATAGGCCACTGCTATCGAAGTGTAGACTGACATGTAGCCTGTGGGAAAGCAGCTTTTAAATTTCACAATATTCATACCCCTGACCCACTGCACTTCACTTCACACCCACACGTCTCTGCACAGGAAGCAAAGTTAAGAGGGGGGAAAAAAAAGTGTATGATCTTTGCAGGTCTCGGTATCGAATGAAACCTCAAGGCAACTGTTGCTATGACCGCTAACGATCTTGGCAAATCTAATGTTGACAGCGGCGCTAGCTCTTTAAGAAAAAAAAAAGAAAAATTCAAAAGTTCTGTAGGCATTTGTTATGGCTGGAAATGTTCCACCACAGCGTTAACATGACATTAAGGCTGCGGCCACACACCGCCTCTTTCTGCACATGACCTGATATACATCAAGGCAGACAGGGAGAGGGAGAAGAGGAGAATACAACAACAGATGGGGAGGAGATGAAAAAAGCAGAGAAAGGACTTTTTTGTCATGTTGGGAGAAGATGAAAGGAGCAAAGGAGTAGAGAGTGAAGAGCAAGAACAAAAAAAAAAACAACAGGAAATACAGTGCAGCAAAGCAGAGAATAAACAGCATGGCACTGTCTGGAGGGAGGATGCATGTGGAGGAGACAAATTTCTCTTTCTCAATCAAAAACATGCACGTCTAAGCAACATGTGACATCCATTTGGGGGCGGTTACAAAATGCATAAGCGTGCGTATGCATGCGTGTTTGCGGCGAGCGCGCGGGTCTGACGTGCATGACCGTCTGTCTGCTGTGCAAAACATCTGCACTGGTTTACCTGTTTGTGGCTCTGAGCCTGAGGGCGAGTTTCATTTGGTGAGGCTGCAGAGACAGCGGTGCATGCAACACTCCGTCGGCCTGTCCTAATGTGTAACGCTGCTAGCAGCTCGAACATTTTTCTACACACACTAGAACGAAACAAACTTTATAGGGTCACATGGGTGCAGAGGCAGATCAGAGTCATCTGCAGGTGACATCGCGCGTAGTCCACCCACTCTGTGTCAGCGGTTCAGCTAGCCGCTCATTTTGTCTGCTTGCTACAGTGAGTTTTGCTGTAAGCAACGACCTGCTTTGTCTCGATGAGCGCAGCATGACTGAACCAAAACCTTAAGCCAAAACCATGAAGCCAAAACAAAGAGATGAAAGACGTAAAAATACCTGAAGACCTAAAGAGAACTGTAGAGTCGGGTCATAATCTTTGGGTTTGTCACAATGAGCAAACAGACATTAGACTGAGTCATTTGATCGTTAATATAATAATGTCGCAGTCGCTCTAACGTTTCTGGTCTGGCTCAAAAACACCTACATGCTCATAAAATAGATTCTCCAGTATTTTGCAATGACGCCATCAGACTGGGAAAACAAGAACAACATGTCAGTAAAAGCTTTGGGCAAAATCATTTCGCATTAATTGATCGACTCTTTGTCGGCTTAAACAGTTAGAAATTACCTGCAGCTGCAGGCCAACATAGCAGAAATGACTTAATGGGGAGGAAAAAAAAATCCCTAAAGAAAAAGTCAACATTGCTAATCATCAATCCAACTACTCCAACACCTCATGGCGCATTCGACTGCCAAAAAATGCCACTGGAGAGAAAATAATGGTTTCTCAGCTCCTGTGCCAGGTATTGGATATGAGAGTTTTCTCAGCTGAGAGGACATCTGGTTGCCGTCTGCCTGTCGAGACTCTTACAAAGCAGAGGCTGGTGACAGAAGCCGCTAGAGACTGCAGGATGATGCGAGGGGGGATGAGGCGACAAAGGAGGGAGAGAGCGAGAGAGACGCAGAGAGAGAGTGAAAGATGGGGGGAAGCAGCATCTGACGTGAATGTGGCAGTACCTGTCTGCTAATTAATTATGAATCAGTAATAGTCAGGCACGGTAAAAAAAAAAAAAAAGGGAGCGAAAAAGTTTGCTTTCTTAGTCTAACTTGAAATGATCTAACTTTGCTGGGTAACCAGGTAAAAACGGATTCCTTTCATCCAAAAAACGGTCCAAGCAACCACGCTCGCTCAGCATTGCTAACATCGAGCACCTCCATAATGGCTGCCTGATGGTGTATTAATTCCTCAGCACAAGTAATGTAAAAAAGGAAATGTGAACTTTGTTCTTTCCTTTTATGTTTCTTCATAGTTTTCCCTCTCTTCTGTTTTGTTTTTTTTTGGAACTATTCATATCACTGCTGCGTTCTTTTTCATGGAGTGTGACGGCTACACCTGTGCTGACGCAGCACTCGTGCATAACAATGACAGTGATATAAAAGAGTGAAAGCGAGTTGATACACGCATGCTAGTTTTGCTTTGCGGCCGAGTCTTTTCAATGAAACTAATTCTCTCTTTATTCTCGTCCCTTTTTAAAAACTGGGTGTTGCCTCGAATAAAACGAATGCACCTGTTTTAATGTATTTTTTTTTCTCTTTTTGGTCTGTGAATATTTGGCGACCGCAGCTTCACTCGGCTTTGAGCTCTCGTGTTCTAAGCATTGCTCTTTCTATGTAGTCGATTAATTGAGGCCAAAGTTGCCTTAAATATTTACCAGGTATTATATATATTAGAGGTGCAAACAGAGTAACACTAGAGTTTTGTCTGAAAATTGGCCTAATCAAAGGCCTAATTTTAGATTAGCATAATCCAGATGTGGAGACATCAGCCTAAATCACTTGAGAATGATCACTGAGCTGGTCTTCTCTTATCCAAACTAGCCCTTCTGTCTATCCTACATAAATAATTTATCATATTTTCATTGGTCAATAAGATTCGAGATGCTGACCGGACTGTATGTAAGTATGAACAATCCATCTATCGAGATAGAGTGATGATATATAGGCTAAACTTGTACAGCCGGGTTGTACGGTAGCACTCACCCATCCATCAGACAGGAGGCTCCAAGAGGTACACCAGTGCTCTGCAATGAAGAGTGCATCACTGCTGAGGTCCATGTAACAACTGTCAGGCCGGCTGCTCGGCCAAGAGCTACAAACTGAGAACTGAAAAGGCAGAAGTCCATAGCACTTTTGTAACAAAACAGGGCAAACTAAACTTATAATTATGAGGTTTGTGTAATTGAGGTCAAGTCTTTTTAAAGTCTTTATGATGACTGCCGATGTTTTCACTGAGGTCTGACATGAAATCATCAAATCAGTAGTGAACAGCATAGCATCTATGTCATGTTTCATTAACTACAGGCGTGATTGCCTTCAAAATGCTGCCAGTAAAAGAGCTATTGGACAAAGTGCAGACTTGATCGTCTACATGTTGATCACATCTGTAGAATCAGGAACACTGTAGCTCCGTGAGTCACTGGGAAACAATGCACTGAACACTCAGCTTTGAAAAACCACTCAGAACTGCATACTCCTCATTAAAACGTGATTTATCCAAGGAAAGATGCCAAAGCAAAATCTCCCTCATCAACCCTCAGGCCCACGAGGAATGCCACCCACATTACATACTTCATCGACACCATGTTCACACTGACAGTGTATACCTTCAGTATCTGTTAGTGCAGTACTAAGTAAGCTTGTGGCAACAACAGCATGATTAAGGTTTTTGTGGTTGGGGTTAGGCACTGGCGGCACTTGGGTGAGGTCAAGGAAAGATCATGGTCTTGGTTGATTATTGGATGGGTTCTAACTTATTTGAAGCACAAGAGAGAGTGTGTTTACTTTGTTGACAATTGACCCCAAAACCACAATCTTTCCCTAACGATAAAACGATAAAACACATTTTCTTATTATACCCATATTTTCATTTCATTGTTTTAGTTGTACGATTCGCAATACTCAGCATCTGGCAGCCGGCAGATAAAATTAGCTAGCTGGTGAACAAAGTGGAGCATTTAGAAGCTATGGAGCCAGATGTTTCCCTCAGGAGCTGGTGGTACCAAAACAGAGCAATTATTATACTTATATTGATCAGATGGGCCGGAATCACGAATCCAACTTAAGTCAACTCATAAACCAACTCTGCACAGTGATAATACATGTCAGTGCGTGTTCAGTGCTGGTTTCCATAAAAACAAAAAGTTTTCAGGTACAATATAACCTTTCCATCCATCCATCTTATCCTCATCGGGGTTGTGGGGCGGGCTTGCACCAAACCCAACTGGGATTGAACGAGATGCGAGGCACACCCTGGATACTCAATAACCTTCCCTTCATCTGTGAAAACGTGCCAAATTCATTTCTAAGGTTTAGGACAGGTTTACCTTCATACATATTCACACAGTCTCACAGCAATTATCGGCAGATCCATGGATGGAAGTTTTTGGAAAGCATCTCCTGTTGACTTTCCCACTATAGTTATTTCTATAGTTATTTAATCCAGCACACCAGATTTTAGTTTTGACTGCACCGAATCGACTGGCTGACCGTGGTGCTTTTGCTGTAAGAGACAGGACACCCATTGATTCATACATTCATACATTCATACACTCCTTGTGTCATATTTTCAGTCAAAATATAAAATTAGCCATAAATTGTGTTACAATTTTCTTTTTTGTAAAATTCAGGTTAATAAACGCCACAATACTAAATTCAGTAGTAGTCTGAATAGTAGTTTTGTAGATAATATTATATAATATAACTAAATACACTATATGACGTTATACGGAAAGAGAGACAGAGTGAGGAGTTGACAGGCAGGATGAGAAACAAAGGGAGTAGCTCAGCTGACCCCCATATGAAGCTGCTTTGTGTTAGCTGCATGGTGACAGGAAGGTCACCGTCACAATAAGTGTCTACTCGAGTATGGCCTCGCCTGGAGTCATGAATAGACCTCCTCAGCAGCCATCTATCCCTCCCGCCATCCCTCCTTCCTGCCGTCCCTCTACGCAGCCAGCAGACTCACGCTGTGAGCTCCAATACAACAGCTTCCTCTGTTGGCTGGCCTTGTATGAAAACTTAATGGTAATTGCCCACAGATGCCACATTAGTGTAAGATAGCGGGGGGAGAGAGAATTGGCTCTGAAAAGAATATTTAGAGGGAAAAATGGAGGTCATAATTGTGGTTTCAAAGAAACAGAGAGGACTTATTCAGGATCTTCATAGAGAAGTCTGGAGACTCTCAGGAGAACTCTGGCCGGGGGACAACATTGTCATCAAATGGACATTGAAGAAGAGTTTGGAGACCAGTATATGCCACATAATGGGCAGATTAAAATTCCTTTTTGAGAGGCAGCTTGCTATTCATCCAGGCTTTTTGTTGTTTGGGTTCAAGAAAAAGACGATGGGTTCTTTTTGAAGAATTTCTTACGCAAAATGTCAAGTTGAAAAAGTTTAATGGACAGAATCTCTGCCATAATTCCATATTTTTTTCCTTATTGTCAACAAATTCCATACAAAAAAACATTAAAACCTACCTAGCACCGGCATGCAATGTCAGCTTTGAGCTTTGTTGGCGACTATTTTCAGCTGAAGATTAATTGGATTTGGTGCTTGAATGTGTTTACTGGACCAGGACACCCAAAATAAAGTTGTGTGTGTGTGTGTGTGTGTGTGTGTTTTCATAGTAGTGAAGGAACATGTCACCAAGGGCAACCATGTGGTTGGCTTATGTCACCTAGACACAAAGCTGGTTTTGTTGACGAGAAGAACTTGTGAAAAGTTGTTTTGATGAAGAAGTTGTGTAACATGTTGCAGAACACACTAGGGAAATTGCAGAATGACACTTGGATCAGCTGAAACACATGAACGCTGATGCAATTAAGAGTGCATTAAAACTAGCAAGCTAGCAGAAAGCGGTTAGCTTAAAGTCATGGATAAATAGTTGAAGAACAGTAAATAAAGTAATAGATAGGCGGTTAAAATACATACATACAAGTAAGACTGTTCAAATAGCTCAAAGTAATGGATAAGTGGTTAATTAATATAGCTAGATTAATGATGTTGGACTTTAACTGCTTGACTTTAATTGCTGCTGTTAAAGTGTTTTCTGGGAATTCCTAACAGAGTGAATCAAACTCTGTTTAAAATGTGAGAAATGCCACATATTTGGTATCAACTTAAGGAGAAAGTTGTATTTTTTAAAATGAGAACTAAAAAACAATGACAACATTGAACTGAAGCAACATTCACAAATTCTACCAGAGTTGACAGGTTTTTTCACTTTATTAATTAGGGCAGAATGCGGTAATTTCATAAAAAACATTAAACCTCTATCTCGCTAATTTCCTTTGGAAACCCCTGACATGGTTTAATATTTCCACACGGCAGCAATGTGATCACGTATACGTGAGTTTGTTTACCGTAACCTTGAACGACCTGCTTTTGGGTTGATATATATAAAGCTATCAAATCTATATAAATCTATCATCTATACTGCATAACCATTATGTTCCTGCAGAATATTGAATAGTCAGTCAACTCTTCAAAGACTCTATAGTTTTTCAGGAAACCTGCAGCCTCACCCCAACTGACTGAAAGTTTGCATTTTATTAAAGAAGATTCAAAAGATGGACACTTCAAAGTAACAGCACGTCAGTCCATCTGCCCGGTATTCATCAGCCCTCGCATCCCCCTTCGTTCAATGATCTACCTTATGCCCTCTCCGTGACCCATCTGTCCGTGCTTGCACTGGAAAGTCTCTGATCCTTCACTGTATTGACAATCTGTCTGATGTACAGTACTTTTTTATGAATTCACGGGCTCACAATTCTTGCAGCCGTTCTGTTTCTGTCTCTGTTTCCAGGCCGGAGAGGGAAAATTAAACCAACAACAACAGTGCTGAGTGTGTGATTTAAGATTAATATAATACTGTGTGTTGAAAAGAGGATTAGTGTAACTGAAAATGTGTATTTATGTCACAGAGAGCACACAGAGGGTGACGACAAGTAAGACTTATCCCTCTAATGTAGTGATCTAATGTCTGCTTTTCCACCTCTTTTGTTGTAGTAGTAAAAAGAGCGTGCGTGTGTGAACTTGCTTTCTATTCTTCCTCCTCATTATCTGTGATTGATTTGCACGAACACTTTGGCAGCAAAGGTGTATCTGACATGCTGATAAGACCGCTTGGGTTCTGATTCAGCGTCATGATGTGTGGGAAGATTGAAGAGGAAAAACAAGAGCCTAAGCTGAGATGACACAGTGGCGTAAAAACAAACAGAGACACGATGAGGGAAATAAAGCATTAAAGAAATCCCTGTCTAGATTGCAGAGGATAAGCTCAAATCTTCATCATTTTGGTCTTTCGGCGGACAAAAGGTGAAACAAACCGCGTGACTCCCGCCATCACCTGTCGGCCAGTTCAGTCAGGTGGGCAGAGCAAATCTTTCGCGTCGAAGTGTCTGAATCACACAAAACACAGATCATACTTGGGGGGGTTATTTCCTCTTGCCTACGTGGCGTTGCTATCTTGTTCTCTGCGCTTTCCAATTATGCACGACAGATCCGCTGGTGAAATTTGTGAAACTAGCACCGGCAAAATAACCACAGACACCTGTACTTGTGAGCACGTCAAACTTGCGGCGGCTCTGGTAAATTACCGCTGCAGTCAACAAAAAAGCATGTTGGGTACTGACTGAAAATAAATCAGTTGAGTGGTTATGTCATGTTGTTTTCGCATTAAAAACACAAAGCGCAGCTGAGGCTGATGGGGATGTCATTAGCACGTATGTATTAGTCCTAAAAATACATATAAAATACTGTTTGGACTGCCTGTAACTCATGGACACACGGGATCCGCAATAAGGGTTTTCAGGCAGACAATGCGCAACAGTTGGGAACCACTGGTTTAGTCATTTATCAAACAAAATGCCAAAGGTTTGTGGGTCTCAGCTTACAACATTTTTCTGGCTTTTCTCTGTTTTATATTTTCGGAAACTGAATATCTACATCTGAGTTTCGGACTGTTGGTCAGACAAAACAAGCACTCTGGAGGCGATCCCTTGGTTCTGGTCATCTGGGGCCTTATTTATAAAACTGTGCGTAGGATTTCATGACAAAAGGTTGGGTACTGGTGTTACACATAGAGTGTTTCACATAAAAAAATATTCAACCTATGCCAGTTTCCTGGCGAAGAAGAAATTGCAAACAACTTGAAACTTAGTTTCATGTAACATATACTAATACTCAGCACTCAGTGAAACACCCTAATTACTATTCGGTGTGAGTGACAGCATGAAGACGCAAAGACAGAAATGCTGAAGAAGAAAAAAACGACGGTGTGAAGTTGACATTCTTGTTGAGATGGTTGAGACAAGAAAAAAAGATGTTTTTAGAGGTCACAGTGTTGCCAAAAAGGCGTTAGACTATAAAATATAGAGGGTATTTCGCCAGTTGGCATTAAAGTGGCAGCATGTGGTGAACGCTGCTGGTTGAAAAGGTCTGACCTCTGAATAAAAAAAGAAGAAGTTAAAAAGTTCATGCCTGGCAGGAATTACTGGGAACGCTTTCCTGAATGGAACCGTGACAGAGACGGAGGGGGATACAGATGTGCAGGTAGCCTACATAATTTGTATTCCCTTATTTGAAAAAAGAGTAAACCAAATGCATTCAGCTGAGGCTTAGTCACAAAAATACGTTTTAATACTTAAACAAAAAATTCCTTTTAGTGGTGCTGCAGCTGCGAGCGCACAGCGTCTCTACTGCACCTCGAACATGTTAGCCCGCCAATTTCTGGAAAAACGGTGTGACTTGTTTCAAACTTTCACCTTTTGTGTTTCTACAGGCACAGAGTCGGACATGGCAGCAGTCTTTTGTTACAAAGAAACATTATAAATATGTGATAATAATATATGAAACTAGTATATGCCCAACTAAGGGAAACGTAATTAATCCTGCTGTTCACCTTCCTATTAATGATAATACATTTCATAGTTTGCAAGTATTGTTTTATTGAACGATAACGCGCAGAAGAGTGTCATTTACCGTCAATATTGGCACAGCAGTGCCTCTCACTTTCAGCATTCATTGAATTCATAATTAATAATTACAGAACATATTGGAGAGGTTCTTTTGCAGCACTCACTATGCCATAGTATCAGTTTTACAAAGTTTCATCTTGGGTAGCAGTTTCTCATTTCTCCAGTTTATGCGCGTACGCGTGGGTCAGAGTTTCACATTCTCCCCATCATCATGTTTGCTTTTCAGAAATCCAAAGGTTCATTCTGAAAGCGGCGTACACCTTCTTTTGTGCCCACACAAGGTCTACGAATTAGGTCCCAGGTCAACCCAATGCCTGACTTCTGTTGAAATATGAATGCACATAACAAAACCAAAATGGTGCCTATGCCCTGGAATATGGGTTATAAGTAGGAAAAAGATAGAAGCAGCAATTTAAAGTTGAGTAAGATGTTGACGGTGGCAGTTCAGTGCGGAGAGCTACACATGCTGTCGTTTCCTGCTTTTGTGAAGGTAACTTCACAAGGTCACAATTCTGTTTGAATGTCTTGACGGGCGTCAGCGTTCCATGAAAGTACTACTTGAGCGGTGACATGAAGTGGCATAAAACAAGAGAAAGACAAACAGAGCAGGTTGTAGGCACAGGAGAGGATCCACTCGTGGGCAAACTGCCATGAAAAATGCATTGAGAAAATGCTGGGGGGGGGGCTCGTGTAAAAACCAAACCAGTTTTCCACCCTGATGCACCCGGCGGAGGACTCCGTATAAACAGGAAGGTGCATTTCACTTGTGAGAGCAGCGGGCCAGAAATAAACCTGCTATTGTCACTGCTGCCTCTTTTCTATCCTAACCTGTTCAAACACGTTCTCAACGCGACACACTCAGCGCGCCGGAGGAAAGCGATGAAGAGATAAAAACACATCTGCAAAATGCCACCGTTCGCACAAACCTAGCCTATTAACACTGAGCGACGCTTCACACCAAATGAAACATCTTCCAGGATGTAAGCTTCCTGTTCAGAGCTGCATGTGTGTGTGTGTGTGTGTGTGTGTGTGTGTGTGTGTGTGTGTGTGTGTGTGTGCATGCATGTGTTCTTACGCGCGAAACACTTTCACTTGCAATTTTGAGTGTAAATGTCAGGACATGTTTTATTGCAAACAGATTTTTTTTCACATGTGATCCTGCCTTTCAGCTCACAGTTAATATTCAGATCAATCAGATTACTTTAAGGTTCAGCTATGGGTGGTTAAAGGATCGTTCCAACATTTAGTGTGACGCGTTCTTGTGATTTCGAATGAGCCTTTTCTAGCTACAAACCCAGCTGCTTCATTATTAGTTTTCACTTTTGTCTCTGCGTTACTTGGTGTCACTTGTCAGTTCCTCCCTGCTGTGCTTCTCCCCCGTAAACGATGTCATAACATATACAGTTGCTCAGGCTGTTCATAGTGTTTTTTAAAATGGCCTCACATAAGTTAAAAAAAAAAGTGCATGAAATGGAAATCATCAAAGTGCAAGTAGATAAAATTTGTACTTGAACAATAAGACCAGATGCTTCCAGCAGCTACAGTTTGACGTGAAATGAAATTGAAAGGAATTTTAGATTTAAAAACATTGCATCTTTCCTGGAAGTAACGTTTGTTCACCTCGGGGCGAAGAAACTTCCCATTACGAGATGAAACGAAAAGCGAGGGGTGTCTGGTCATCGAGTTTGAAGAGCCCTCACAGATACAAAATGCTCCACTGCAGGCCTCAGGTTCAAACCAGTGGCAACTAATCCGGGCTCCCTAATTAGAAACTCTTTTCCAGTTGTGTGTGTGTGTGTGTGTGTGTATGTGTTGCTGCCATCTGGCCCAAAAGTCTGCTTCCTACCACCTTTCCAACCAGGAAGCGCCAAAACAAATCCTTGATGACACGGGTCAGTGGTTTAATTGTGTCTGTGGGATTTCTGCGCAGCCAGCAACCGAAACTGCCCTTCCTCATCTCCACAGCGCTGGACCCTGAAGCACTCTCCAATCCATTTATCTCTCTTATAACCTGTGCATGTGTGTGTGTGCGTGTGTGTGTGTGCATCTCGGACTTGAGTTACTACAGCATTTGAGAGTGTAAAATATAAAAGGGTATTTCACCAGTGGGTTACTCTCTTTCTCTCACACACACTTCATTGGATCCACATTGATGAAGCTCCCCGTGCCTTGGCCTTCCATGACAGAGCAAGGCATCACTAAAACAAGATGAATCACGAGAAGGAGACAATTTCATCTAAGTCTACCCCGGGCAATAAGAGTGTGTGTGACAGTGGGGGAGAGTAAAACCACACACACCTGTTCCTCTCACTTTCATTTGACTCCTGCCCAGAGCCTTCACATTAATCTGACGTTTTCATTTGAAGGGATTTGAAACCAGTCCACATGTGTGAAACTCTTCAGTTATATCCTGCCACCCATGGGTGTCCCCCCCCCTCCAACCCCCAACCCCTTTGAGACCCCACCCAAAGAGATGAGACCCCTGTGTGCTGCAGCGCCGGTAAATACCTGCATGAAGCCGCACAGCGAGGAGCGCACCGAGACATGACACCACCCGCTTACCTTCAAACTAAGTCCGGTTCCTGCAGCCCGGCACAGCACCGACTGCTCCACCGGTGAGACGCAAACGTCGCCGGTCACTTCATAAGTTATCACTGCCACACATCGCGCGGGCACGAGTAGTTTCACTATCAGGCGCGAGCTCCAGATGTTAGAGAGGGCGGTGTTTCCATACAGATGTCAAATATCAGCCGAGTGAAGCCTCCGGTTCTGGGGGAAAGCACACCGGCTCCTCCGCATCTGTCCGCCCGCAGCACCGGCTCAGAGTTCGGGTCAGACTGTAGAGTGTCTGCCGGTCCGCCCACGCTGCTGCCGCCGCCGCTGCTGCCGCTGGATGACAGGACACCGACCGACCGACCGACTGACTGCCGACCTCCCAGCGCCGCCTAGAGGTGATGCCGAGCAACTGCAGGTAGCAGTTAGAGCATCCTGTTAAAATCTGTTGACTTGGTGTAATTACATATTTGATGTAGGGTATGTATGCATGTAGCAAAGGCTCTCTCAAACTGTCATGTGGTCTGTCATCATTATCACATACACAGCTGAGCTAATGTCATGTATGCAGAACAAAAAATAAAGCTATATTTTTACCATAAAATAATTGACTTTTATTTTCATTCATTTTAATGCTACATCAGATGAATGGTGTTTCATTCCCACTCTGTACATCTGTTAATGGACTCCTGCTGATGGGGAGTGAAGCTGGTGTTGTGCCAGAACAGGAGCTGGGAAAAAGGGCAATGTAACCAGGCTCAGCAGCCTCTATGGGCATAATGACAGAGGCACAAAGACTAAAAGGAACATTGACAGAAGAAGCTGAGAATAGAAAATGAGAAAGTGACAAAAAAAAAAAAAAACCTTGAAACAAGACAGCTGGGCTTCTTGCTGTTGGACTAGTAAATAATATTAACTGGCTGCTCTGTTTTGTGTTGCTACATTTGCTTTGCAAAGTTGTCAACTCACTAATCTTTGATCATAAGCAATGTAATCATAACAAATACATGTGTGCAACTATCCATATACAAATCGCAAAAACACTAATTTCCCACTGCTCCTGTGTGTTTTATAATGTTAGCTCAAACAACTATAAAAAGGCACGAACAAAGTAAAACAAAATATAAACATGCATATTTCTTGCTTTACTCACTGCTTCTGTTGTGGTGTCAAGATGAGCTTTAATTTATTTTTAAATATTGCTACACATCATGAAATGTCTCAAAACATCTGATGACAATTAGAATCTTAAACTGACCCAACTTTGTGGGACAAGAAGAGCTAGACACACGTGTCTGGCTGGTCGCCTTGTGTTCATTTAGGACAAACATGTTCTCAGAAATATGTGCGTGCTCTGCTCCATGTTTGTTCATATCTCCTGGTTTAAATGTCATTGTTTGTCACACTGAACAGATGAGCACGGGTAGATGAAAGCGAGGTACTTTCCAGTCAGATGCAACAGGAATTGAAGTGCTGCACACTGATGCATTAATGTGTGTGATTTCTGTCTTTCTCGAGGACACTTGCTCTGGTCTGATGGATAGATACTGTTTATAAAATCTACACAAAGGCCACGAATCTAAAATAATAATATGCACGAAATGTCTGATGCTCTGAATCCTCCAGATGCTTTGAGAAAACGCTCCCATTCATAGATAATAGGGTGATTTTTAAAAAAAAATTTTGGTCTGGAAACTCTGTCAGCACAGGTGGGCGATTCTGCAGTTGTGGGTTACTCCTCCCCTCCTGAAACAGTTTCCCCTGCAGGGTTGGTGTCCTTTTCCTTCAACCCCCTCACCCACCGTACAGCCAACAGCAACCTTTGATGGGTTCATCGGACCACCACAACGTTTAGTCACTGAAACAATGAGTTCATCAGATGTGAAAAGGTTCAGCACGCAGCACACGGCTCGCAAAGGATCATTTCCGGGGTTATAGATTGTGCTCTATACAAGCCTGGCCAGGTGTTTCTGGGTGTGGTGGGGATGAATTCTCACTTTTGGTGTGGTGCTGAATACCTGAAAAAAAAAGAAGGATGTAATTTACGCCACAGAGCAACAGGGATAATAAAAACAGGCTTGCTGACATGGTAACATGACTGGCAAACTCATATCACGAATACACAAATGCACTCCAGTCGCCAACTGCAGCAGCTTTTCATCTGAGGTAGGATGCCGGCAAAACAACTGCGAATGATTTCCTAAGAATCAATTGAGGAAATCACAAAAAGAGCTGAGCTTTGCATTTTTTTTGGAAATATCTTCGTGCAGAGCGCGCGCACTTCCTCTGTGTGTATCAAACACACATTTCACTCTTTTCATCCTCTGATTTCATGTGTAGTCTACACTCTACAACAAAACAGGTTTGTGGCAGATGTTTTATCTATGAATGTCCAGTGTGTCATCACCGACTTCCACTGAAGAAAGAAAGAAAGAAAGACTCCTGAAGTTTCATCATGTGACACTTATCTGTTTCTCTAAACAGTTGCTTGCATCTGGTTTTGTGCACTAACTCTATGATGGGCAAGTGTGTGTGCACATATGAAAAAGAGATAGAGTGTGTTTGTGCTGCTTCGAATTGGTCTCGCCTCTCTTCTCTGCAGGCACCAAAGAGCAACATTTTAAAAACTCAGTGAACTTAGCTTTTAAATGTGCATAATGCAGAAATTAGCATAGTGCATGTAAACGGTAAGAAAAACTCAAGGTTGGGAGAAGAGGAGTCTCATTGGGAGATTTTCACTATTATAGGAGCATTGCTTTGGCCGCATTTTATTTGGGATGTGTGCTACCATAAGCCACTGGAGAGTCACTCTGTCACTCTCTGAAGTGATAACTACAGGCTAGCTGACATGGGAGGGCATTAAACTGTTGTTTTAATCTTTTGTGTGAGTGTGTGTGTGTGTGTCTGATCTCCACTGTGCACTTTATTAAAATGAGTCAGTCCTGAAGAATCTGCATATGAGTCAGTCTCATCTGCTTCAGCGATATTAGGGACAGTATGAAGATTATTAGCGGGAGGATGTGGTGTCAGAAAATGGGAAGGGTGGTCTGAGATTCTTAAAGCGAGGAAGGGTCTACTGATTTACAGTATATCATGCTTTTCTTGTAAGATGGCATATGCAGAGGACAACCGTGTCTCTGTGTGAGGACTTAATTCTCTGTGCCTTCAATAGGACAATGTGGCTGTTTTGACGAGCAAGACTTAACCTACAACCTATCCTGTTAATCGTAATAAAAGAAACATGATTTCTATTCCTCCTCCTGTGTTGAATTTTCAAATCTAACGCTCATCTAAAATGAGTAGTTGGAGTTGAAGTCGTGAGACAACTTAAAGGAGAAATCGGCTGAGCTGCGACTAATTAAAGAGACATAATAATAAAAGAGCCCGTCTCGTACTCTGACTTTTATTATTTTTGAATTAAGAAATACATCATTCATGTGGAATGTTACAAAGGGCAGATTTCCTGAAGAAAAAAAAATAAAGTAGTGTCTGTGCACATCTGCGTGTAAAGAAATGCATAATGCATGTGTGTGTATGTTGTTTCCTGAACATTGTTTCCTCCTGCTGCTTGCTTAAGTCCAAGTTGCTCTGTTACATGCAGCACGGCGTCTCCCGCTGGAGGCCAGGACAGGAAACAGTGCTGGCAAACTTTCTAACAAATGGGCCGATCCTGGGAGGGGCGACCGGGCCTGAGCTTTTACACATGTGACTTACCAACAGAGACAGGAGGAAGCCGCCTGTGCTCGGGTCGACTTTCTTTGGACGTTTGGTGCGTTTTTTCTTCCAGGTTTAGTTCATTCTGTGTCGGTTGCACTTTCACTATGTTTGGCAGTTTGGTATCCACTTTACAATCCACACACTCTCAATTCACACAAGCACTTACACATGCACATAAATGTCTTTGTTGTGTTGCACACCGAGTGAAAGTCACACTACGTGCACGACATACAGAGGACGGCTTCCCTTTTGTAAAAACTGATTACAATGCGTGGCTGCAGGAAAGAAACTTTAAGGATAATCGGCTGAGGCAGGAAATGAGAGAGATTTGTAAAGGTGCGTTTCATGCTTTAGGAAGCTTTTCTAGACTTTACAGGGAAACCTCTTCAGTCAAATGAGGAGCTAATGACCTGTCTTTGATTCTTGCTGTTATCACACGAAAACATGTTTTAAAAAATAAATACATTACATTTAAAGGGCCATACTAATGTTTACACTTTCAGCAAGTCGTGCATGTTTTACCGCTGAAAATTAAGCAAAACAAACTGCAGTGTTCATAAATTATAAACCTTTATTCATTGTTTCTATTTTAAAAATGACAAAGCCTTGGCATATTTTAGTGTAATCATTCCCCAGAGTGAAGACTGCATCTGATTTCAGTGTGGCAGTATTTGTGCACGGTAAAGTGGTGCAGACTCGCTCTATAAAAAGGCCACAATTCAACTTAAAATATCGTCATGTTGGCGCAGTGGTGATTTCTGTGTTGAGTTTACATGTTCTCCCTGTGTCTGCATGGGTTCTCTTCAGGTACTCCGGCAGGCTCGACCTCCACCAGCCTGACCTGGAGCAGAGAAGTTTTAACGTGGTCGCCGAGGAAAACAATTTTCTGGAAAACACACCCCTAGGCTGTGGCTGAAAGCTAATACTGATCACATGAGCTTTTGGATCCTCATAATCACATCTCATAATGATGACTGAGTCATTTTTCTAATTCTGCTTTGGTTGACAAACAAAAGAAAAAGAAGAAACTCATCGCGGTGCAACATAAAGCTCCTTCAGGAGATATCAAATAACTATCCTGAGTGTTGTTCTAGAAAAATTTAGATTGCTACAGTTTCTGCATTTAACATGAGAGGAGACTGTATAGCTCCACCTTGTGGACTAACATAAAACTGTAATTTAGAACAACACATTTTGAACAGGGTTGGGTTATATTTATTTGAGATGTGATGAATGAAAACGGATGTTTCTTGTGGTTTGATCTGGTTTGAGCCAACAAATGATTAGCATTTGTCAATCTGACATCTTAATGTGAATGTGGCAAAGGGAGAGGATAAAATGGGGAGATATGAGATAGGGTGGTGGGGTCAATCAAGATAGAGAGACAGAGGGGAAAGGCTCCAGTGGCGCAATCGGTCAGCGCGCGGTACTTATAAGACAGTAACCTGCAGAGTGATGCCGAGGTTGTGAGTTCGAGCCTCACCTGGAGCAGAGATGTTTTAACATGCTGAAAAGCAATCAGACAACTAATCACAAGACTAATAGTCAAACTTCGACACATTCATCAAAGACTACAAGCCTCAACCTTCACATAGCAGCTGCCCTGATTAAACTGAAGGTGTGTATGTGGTATGTTGACAAAAGCTGGGAGGAAGGTATCACATGATTCACTACTGGTTAAAGTAATAACCTGATTTAGCATCATCATCACATTACTCAGTTTGGTTATTATAGTCTTACATGTATACTCAGCTCTATTTCAAGGTGTTTTGATTTGGTTTTGTTAAGGTTCCTTTCACTGGCCTGTCAACAGTTTGGGGTTAATCAAGATAGTGGGAATGGAGCTACAGGCTCCAGTGGCGCAATCGGTCAGCGCGCGGTACTTATAAGACAGTAACCTGCAGAGTCATGCCGAGGTTGTGAGTTCGAGCCTCACCTGGAGCACAGAAGTTTTAACATGATGAAAGACAACTGATCACAAGACTAATAGTCAAGCTTTGACACATTCATCAAAGACTACAAGCCTCAACCTTCACATGTATCCTCAGCTCTATTTCAAGGTGTTTTGATTTGGTTTTGTCCTGCAAGTTTTGAGTACAAACCTGTCACAGCAGCTCTAATGCATGATGAGACTCAAAGACCGAAATGTCCCTTTACTCTGCCTTCAACAGGGTGGGGTCAATCAAGCTAGAAAAACGTATGCAACAGGCTCCAGTGGCGCAATCGGTCAGCGCGCGGTACTTATAAGACAGTAACCTGCAGAGTGATGCCGAGGTTGTGAGTTCGAGCCTCACCTGGAGCACAGAAGTTTTAACCTGCAGGTTGTGGAAAATTCTTCAAAAACAACTGATTACAATATTAGAAATCAAGATGTTACCAACAAAGACAGGTCTTGGCCTTCATGCAGCAGCTGCCGTAAGTAAAGAAAGGTCTATGGATCACAATCCAGCTCATTGTGGTCAAAAATCCTGATTATCACATTAAGTAGTTCTACTACTGCTACATGTATGCTGAGATCTACTTCAAGATGTTTTCACTTGGTTTCTTCTTGGAAGTCTCACATGGATCGCAGCTCCATTGCATGATGCTTTTGTCATGCTAATCAATGGTCAATCAAGTTTCCTTTCATTGGCCTGTCAACAGTTTGGGGTTAATCAAGATAGTGGGAACGGAGATATAAGCTCCAGTGGCGCAATCGGTCAGCGCGCGGTACTTATAAGACAGTAACCTGCAGAGTGATGCCGAGGTTGTGAGTTCGAGCCTCACCTGGAGCACCGAAGTTTTAACGTGGCGGCAGAGGAAAAGTAATTCACATGGGAACAAGATGCAGCTTCAGGTTTTGAGAACAAAACTGTGCCAGCTGTCAGAGCAGCTCTAACACATGATGCTTTTGTCATGTCAGTCGGTGGTTTAGCAGTGATACTGAATGACTGAAGTTTACCTTCACTCGGCTGTCCACAGGGTGGGGTTAATCAAGATAGAGACCCTACCAGAACAGGCTCCAGTGGCGCAATCGGTCAGCGCGCGGTACTTATAAGACAGTAACCTGCAGAGTGATGCCGAGGTTGTGAGTTCGAGCCTCACCTGGAGCAGAGAGATTTTAACCTGGAGGTTGTGGAAAATTCTCCAAAAACAACTGATTACAATATTAGAAATCAAGACGTTACCAACAAAGACAGGTCTTGGCCTTCATGCAGCAGCTGCAGTAAAAAAAGAAAGGTCTATGGATCACAATCCAGCTCATTGTGGTCAAAAATCCTGATTATCACATTAAGTAGTTCTACTACTGCTATATGTATGCTGAGATCTACTTCAAGATGTTTTCACTTGGTTTCTTCTTGGAAGTCTCACATGGATCGCAGCTCCAATGCATGATGCTTTTGTCATGCTAATCAATGGTCAATCAAGTTTCCTTTCATTGGCCTGTCAACAGTTTGGGGTTAACCAAGATAGTGGGAACAGAGATACAAGCTCCAGTGGCGCAATCGGTCAGCGCGCGGTACTTATAAGACAGTAACCTGCAGAGTGATGCCGAGGTTGTGAGTTCGAGCCTCACCTGGAGCACAGAAGTTTTAACATGATGAAAGACAACTGATCACAAGAATAATAGTCAAGCTTTGACACATTCATCAAAGACTACAAGCCTGAACCTTCACGTAGCAGCTGCCCTGATTAAAGTGAAGGTGTGTATGTGGTATGTGGACAAAAGCTGGGAGGAAGGTATCACATGATTCAAATCACTACTGGTTGAAGGTATCACCTGATTTAGCATCATCATCACATTACTCAGTTGCATTATTGGACTCTGGACTCTGTATCCTCAGCTCTATTTCAAGATGTTTTGATTTGGTTTTGTCCTGCAAGTTTTGAGTACAAACCTGTCACAGCAGCTCTAATGCATGATGAGACTCAAAGACCGAAATGTCCCTTTACTGTGCCTTCAACAGGGTGGGGTCAATCAAGATAGAAGACCGTATGCAACAGGCTCCAGTGGCGCAATCGGTCAGCGAGCGGTACTTATAAGACAGTAACCTGCAGAGTGATGCCGAGGTTGTGAGTTCGAGCCTCACCTGGAGCACAGAAGTTTTAACCTGCAGGTTGTGGAAAATTCTTCAAAAACAACTGATTACAATATTAGAAATCAAGATGTTACCAACAAAGACAGGTCTTGGCCTTCATGCAGCAGCTGCCTTAAGTAAAGAAAGGTCTATGGATCACAATCCAGCTCATTGGTCAAAAATCCTGATTATCACATTAGCTAGTTCCTACTACTGCTATATGTATGCTGAGATCTGCTTCAAGATGTTTTCACTTGGTTTCTTCTTGGAAGTCTCACATGGATCGCAGCTCCAATGCATGATGCTTTTGTCATGCTAATCAATGGTCAATTAAGGTTCCTTTGGCCTTGGCCTGTCAACAGTTTGGGGTTAATCAAGATAGTGGGAGTGAAGCTACAAGCTCCAGTGGCGCAATCGGTCAGCGCGCGGTACTTATAAGACAGTAACCTGCAGAGTGATGCCGAGGTTGTGAGTTCGAGCCTCACCTGGAGCACAGAGAGATTTTAACCTGGAGGTTGTGGAAAATTCTCCAAAAACAACTGATTACAATATTAGAAATCAAGACGTTACCAACAAAGACAGGTCTTGGCCTTCATGCAGCAGCTGCAGTAAAAAAAGAAAGGTCTATGGATCACAATCCAGCTCATTGTGGTCAAAAATCCTGATTATCACATTAAGTAGTTCTACTACTGCTACATGTATGCTGAGATCTACTTCAAGATGTTTTCACTTGGTTTCTTCTTGGAAGTTTCACATGGATCGCAGCTCCAATGCATGATGCTTTTGTCATGCTAATCAATGGTCAATCAAGTTTCCTTTCATTGGCCTGTCAACAGTTTGGGGTTAATCAAGATAGTGGGAACAGAGATACAAGCTCCAGTGGCGCAATCGGTCAGCGCGCGGTACTTATAAGACAGTAACCTGCAGAGTGATGCCGAGGTTGTGAGTTCGAGCCTCACCTGGAGCACAGAAGTTTTAACATGATGAAAGACAACTGATCACAAGACTAATAGTCAAGCTTTGACACATTCATCAAAGACTACAAGCCTGAACCTTCACGTAGCAGCTGCCCTGATTAAAGTGAAGGTGTGTATGTGGTATGTGGACAAAAGCTGGGAGGAAGGTATCACATGATTCAAATCACTACTGGTTGAAGGTATCACCTGATTTAGCATCATCATCACATTACTCAGTTGCATTATTGGACTCTGGACTCTGTATCCTCAGCTCTATTTCAAGGTGTTTTGATTTGGTTTTGTCCTGCAAGTTTTGAGTACAAACCTGTCACAGCAGCTCTAATGCATGATGAGACTCAAAGACCGAAATGTCCCTTTACTGTGCCTTCAACAGGGTCAATCAAGATAGCAGACCATATGCAATAGGCTCCAGTGGCGCAATCGGTCAGCGCGCGGTACTTATAAGACAGTAACCTGCAGAGTGATGCCGAGGTTGTGAGTTCGAGCCTCACCTGGAGCATAGAACTTTTAACCTGCAGGTTGTGGAAAATTCTCCAAAAACAACTGATTACAATATTAGAAATCAAGATGTTACCAACAAAGACAGGTCTTGGCCTTCATGCAGCAGCTGCCTTAAGTAAAGAAAGGTCTATGGATCACAATCCAGCTCATTGGTCAAAAATCCTGATTATCACATTAGCTAGTTCCTACTACTGCTATATGTATGCTGAGATCTGCTTCAAGATGTTTTCACTTGGTTTCTTCTTGGAAGTCTCACATGGATCGCAGCTCCAATGCATGATGCTTTTGTCATGCTAATCAATGGTCAATTAAGGTTCCTTTGGCCTTGGCCTGTCAACAGTTTGGGGTTAATCAAGATAGTGGGAGTGAAGCTACAAGCTCCAGTGGCGCAATCGGTCAGCGCGCGGTACTTATAAGACAGTAACCTGCAGAGTGATGCCGAGGTTGTGAGTTCGAGCCTCACCTGGAGCACAGAAGTTTTAACGTGGCGGCAGAGGAAAAGTAATTCTCTGACCACAAGACTCTTACTGAAGACATTACATGTATAACAAAGACGACATGCGTTCGTCCTGCGGTTGCCTTGACTCAAGTAAAGGTGTGCTGACAACTGGATTACTAGACTCAACCAAGACAATCCAAACTGTAGTGCTAATGATCACTGTTATAAGTCTGCGTAAAATAACTATAATAAAAAAGACATGTTTTGGTTTACCTTCATTTTTAGTTCAAATATTCTACATTAAAAGTCTGTACTTTAATTAATTTAAGTATTTTAATGCAAATAAATTGTCTTTCACAAAAATAATGACTTAATGTGAAATGTGTTTCATGAAGACCTGAAAAACAACACTGGTATAACTGGTATATATAACACCAATGTCAGGTAACATAAAATAGTAAACAGAAATTAAAGTATTGGTTAACAAAGTGCTGATACTTTATATGATTTCAGCTGTGTGTCCAGCCAACCGCACTGAGATACACTGAGATACAAAGCGTGACTGTGCATTTTTCTTAATCTGAGGACATGATATCCCCTTGTTATGCTGAGTCATTTTTCATCACTACACTGGGTGAATGCTGGCACTGGAAGGTCTGGCAATGCTTCAAATAAATAACAACTAAGTGAAAAACATTTAGAAGACAAAATACAAGATTTGTTGTAATGTTGATTAAATTCTAAGTGTGACCATAACACCCGGCTGATGTAAACACTGATAACTGTGTTAATCTGTGTATGAGAAAGCCTGCAGCTGTAAGATTTTGCAGCATTAATATGAAACCTTGCCAAGTGCTGCATGTCTTGGGCACATGCAGGGGGGGAGGTCATGCAAGGTCAGCATATTTGCTGCACTTGGGGTGGTGGGAGGTAAAAGATAACATGATAACCTCACTGGCACGAGATTCCCACGCTCACCCAACCCAACCTTTGACTCTCTTATTGCAGAGTCATTCTTCATCCTGCAGAGTCATCCTTCAGCTCACGTCAAATGAGTGTGTTGTTCCTGCAACCGTTTGAAACATTGACAATGGACACATTGCCTGTTCGACTGCAAAAGCTGCATTTATAACCAGCTGACTGACTGAGGGCGGTCACAGACACTCTAATCCATTAGATTTCCCTCCCACGTGTCTAGTCCAGAATCAAGATCGAAGAGGACGTCTTTTAATCGTCTAAGTGACAAAAGGTGGTTCATCAGATTGTTACTTGTCTGTTTGTTGCTGCGCTATATTGAACCTGAACCTAAAAATCCAGGCTGGATTATCTATGGGGGAACACAGTGGTCAACTGAACCTGGAGGCCCAGACCTCCAGAGCCAGAAGGGCCTTCAAAAGCCAGACTCACCACATGGAAATTGACATATGATGAAGGTTTTAAGGCAGGTCCTGGTTTGTCAGATTTTAAGGCCCTGTGTGGGAGCCTGCATTATTTCAGCTGATACAAACAAATATGAGGAACAGTCAGTCACTTTGGAACTGCTGCTGATTTTAAAAAAAAGAATGATCGCTATTAATGACCCTGCCTCTTTTGCAAGACGCCATCTAGTCAAATGATGCATCAATAAAAGACACATTGTGTATACAACAACGGTAAAGTCCTCTTGGTGCTGCAGCCCAGTGGTCCTCACGGTGGTATCTGATGCAAGGTGGCCTCACGCCCACTGACCAGCAGCTTATGGGGCTGCAGATAGCAGCAGCTCAGAGACTTTATCTGAAAGAAAACCTTCGACACACTGTAACATATCTGCTGCACTGAAGCCTCTGACACACATTCAATCATTTTCCCTCTTGTCATGGTATAGAAGAAATAAGGAGTTGTAAGTAATTAGCATATATAGCTCAAGGAAACACTTTAAATGAACTAAACATTTGTATTTTTACTGACAACTTACTTATTTTTACCTACACCTGCTAAAAAATGCTCATAAACAAAAGTAAGATGTGTCACCTATAGAGCCAGCGGCACCGAGGTCAGCCACATTATTGATATGTTGGAAATATCCAGTGTGACGCACATACAGCAGCAGCAGATAGCACAGTGGTGGGGACCCCCCACCCTGCCCTGCCTCTAGTCAGATAACAGAAGAGGGAAACAACAATTTCACCATTAGACCTCGTTTTCTCCACGCACGGAAGGAATTATATCTGCATCTCCTGAGTTTTTTTTGGTTTGGAAACGTAAATCTAGTGTTAAAAAAATGGTTGACTAGTTTCTTTCACGCACGTATTTATCGACACTTGTGAACTGATCAAGTCTGCTGCAATGCTCTCAAAGAAGGAGAAAGCGCTCATTGCAGAAATATGGGGAAAGCTGCTGCCTGTGGCGGAAGATATTGGGTCAGATGCTCTTCTTAGGTAGGTCCACAAGACATTCACAGAATATTTGTGTGTGTTTGAAATAAACGGTTAATAAGACTGGTGTGTGTTTCTGAAGCCTTTCAAAGGTTCTTCATGTTCTCTGTTCATGTTCATGATTACAAAATTGTTTACCTTCTCATGTGAAGATCTAGGCCCTCATGAACCTTCTCATGACTTAACATGTGCTACTTTGCATTGAATTGTCCATTCACCTTTCTGTATAGTCTTGGACTTGATGGCTTTAAAGAGATTATTTATTAACTAACTTAATTAAAATGATGCTAATGTTGATGCTTTATTCAGGTTCTGCTAATTCATCAACCTACAGAAAGAAGGGGCTGCAGTAATCCAAGATCAGTGTAGTGATGTTCAAACAAGTCCATGCTAGTGATGATGATAATAATGGTCATGATGCTCTGCAATTACAAACGTGTCATTAGCAGAGGTAGGAGCGGTAATCCTTGCTTATTATTTCAGTTAAATTATGTTAATATAATTCGGAAAACATACCCAAAGTATTAAAAGTACAGATCCTTTATTAAGCAATCAAAGTACTGCATTCAAAACCTTTCTTAAACAAAGAAATATTAATGTATTAATAATGTACTGATAAGTACCAAAGGTAATAGCACACATTTAGCAGTAAAAAGAAGTAAAATGTCAATGTTTTACTATTAATTTACTATTAATTAATATACTGATGTTATTGGTTTAACACTCATCAGGAAGGATCTGGAAAAGTATAATCTGAAAAATAACTAAATCTGTGAGACAAATGTAGTGGAGTAAAAACTCATACTAATAAGTTGCATGAAATGGAAAAGTACCTTGAATTTGTACTTGCACTACAGACAGAAATCTTTTCACTCTTCCCGATTCCCCCACAGGATGTTTTCCACTTTCCCGGGTACAAAAACGTACTTTTCCCATCTAGACATCAGTCCTCGCTCCCCTCACCTGCTCTCTCACGGGAAGAAGATTGTTCTGGCCATAGCAGAGGGAGCCCAAGACATCAGCCAGCTGGCCGTCAACCTGGGTCCCCTTCAAACACTGCACGCCTACCAGCTCCGGATAGACCCGTCCAACTTCAAGGTGCCTTTACTAGAGCATTAGTCGTTCACACTGATAATAAGACTTAATTCATTAAGTTACTATTATTATTGATTACAGTGTGGTGCTGAGTTTTCTGGTGGTGCTGAGCAAGAGCGGGGATTGAACCTCCAACCTTGGGGTTATTGGACATTGTTTCAAGTACTTTCTGTACACAGCTATCTGAAACGCTGCATATATTTACTTCTGGGTTTGAATTTGGCAGTGCCTCGGTAAGCACAGTAAGACTGCCAGAGCATTTGAACAGACGACTGAAAATTTGGAGATGTAGATGGAGAGGTAGACAGGAGAGCGAAGGGGCACTTTGTACATGAGGCGCCACATATTATATATCTTATATTATAATTTGCAAGCTGGGATTACTATTAGGTGAATAGTAGGTGAAAATTAACCATCCTGGTCACATAACATATTTTACAAACTGGTTTGATTACAGGTAACAGTAGCATGAAACATTTTTCAATCTCATGTTAATGATATCAGAATACACCTTTATTACAGCAGCCATTTTGACATGTAATAGTAGGGTTGCTACCACCTGTGTTTACCTGCTATTTCATGTCAAAATGTAATTCAGCATTCAGTCCTTGGCCAATAACAAACCTTTACTTTCTCTGCAGCTCTTCTCACACTGTATGCTCGTCACTTTGGCCTGTCACATGGGCGACGACTTCACACCACTTGCACACGCAGCCATGGACAAGTACCTGTCAGCTTTTGCCGCCATGCTCGCTGAGAAATACAGATGAGACCCAGCCATGTGTCTTTAGGAAGTATATGAACCATTTATGATGCTATATGATGTGAAATATTAAATACGTGTGGGTGTTACACTGCAATCTTTTGTTATAATAAAATGGGCAATTTTGCTCACGTTCATGTTCAGTGACTTCTGCAGTGTGTAATGTAATTAACAAATGTGACTTCCCTGTAAGTTATTTTTTGTACCAGACTGTCATGAATGGAAACCAGCAGCCTCAAAGAAATGAATAGATCCATGTATTTATAGTGTCCTTTAGAAAACTGTATAGCCTACTGCTATATATACTATATATATATATAAAAATAGTGCCACAGCGCCACCTTTTGGTAAAATTATATTACACCAAACTGCACAAATCTGTTTCTAAAGATTACTCAGAAACACATCTGAAAAATAAATGTGAATAAATAAAAGTGTACTAAAATACTATAGCATACGTTTGTGTACTTGAAGCCACACTCATCATCACTATACTTCAAGTGTGTTTATGATTGGTTAACTTGAAGCATGCTATTTTGGAACAACTGATTTTCTACTAATATAATATATTTTATGTAATATATTTTAATTGTAATTCAATTGTAGAAAAGCTCAACTTGAAGTGTATTTAGTGTACTTTTATGTGCTAAAGTTGAACAACTTAAACTATATTTTGTATACTTTAAGGAAATGAAGGAAATTTGCAGTTAATACCCAATATACTTTATCATTACTATGCTTTACTACTTTCACATTCTTGCAATTGTATTACCAGTATACTAAAGGCTGAAAGACTTGTGGGACTACTTCCATGCAGGTTAAAAAATATACTTTAATGCGTTTGAACCATATCCAAATTATACTACATTACAAATAATACAAAAACTTGCACTGTCTCTAATCTAAATCTAAATGTATAAAAATGTACATATGGATTCGTCCAACATTGTCCAAACTCACATAGTTAACATTACATCAGACTGACAGGTATATAGTGAATATCTGAAAAGCAGACACTTAAAATGAACTTTTATCTTGTATTTGTTCTTACATTAATACACATGGCACCAGACTACAACAACAGACAAGCATACATATAAACTTTTTTTTTTTTTTTTTTTTTTATTGTTTTTTTTTTAAGTCTTTTAACAGTGGGAGCCGGAGCACCCGGTCAGAACCCACGCAGAGACAGAGATGACATGTGCCCTGTTTAGTTTTTCTGTTTTTTGGTGTTTCTTCCACCACTTCTCTTTCTTCTCCTTCATCTTTACGATGACATAGGCGTGGAGGCCTTCGATATGGGTGTCCATTATTTGAACACCCTTTGTTCTCCTACCACCCACTCCTTGCTCCTTGTCCTGTAGAGTGTTCATCAGGCATTCGTTGGTTTCAGTGAGGGATGACCTCTCTTTCTGCCACTCCACACACTCGCTTTCAAACTTGTTCTCGACACTCTCTCGAGCAGCCACAAGGAGTTGTTTTTCTGTTTTTGCTCGTCGAGCTGGGAAACATACAAATCTTTAGCCTTGGAGTTCAACTCCAGGAGGGAGGTCTTTTGTTACAGACAGACTTTGTTAGTCTCGATCAGACTCTCTGCCCTTTTCAGGGCTAGTGAAATCTTCCTCAGCTCCTCCTGTTGAGTTCGGTAAGAAGCCCGGGATTGCTCTGCAGACTTCCTGGCTTTTTCCTTGTGTTTTTCGAAAGCTTGCTCTTCCTTGCTCAACTTCGCCTGGAGCTTCTGAACTTGGCTCTTCTCAAAAGCCAGATCAGCTTCTAACTGTTGGGCTTTTGAGTGAGCCTCAAACCCTGCAGTGTCCTTGTCAAAGAGTTCAATGTTCATTACCTCCAGTTCAATTCGCAGGGTTTTGTTCTCCTCCTTCACCTGGTCCAGTTTGTCCATTTTATTTTGAAGGGCTTAATTTTCCTCCTTCATCTGGTCCAGTTTCTCTTTAAGATCGCCGTTCTTCTCTGATAACAGGTCACATTTGACCTGAGCCTCTTTCAGCTGGGCCTTCAGACTACGCATCTCTCTACCACATGTCTTTTCTCTCCTGCCTCCAGCTGTCATCGGTGCATGCAGCACATTCAGAAAATCTTCCAGTAGGTCTTCCTGGACGCCGATGCTGACCGTCCCATGAATGGTTTGGGTGATCTTTGCCATGCTGTACGCCAGTTCAGACCTGACTTCTTCCTCCGGGTAACTGAGGTAGAAATCCGCTGCATGTCCATCAGTTTCGGAGTTGAAATCCATGATGTCTAGCGTTGTTTCCTGCTGGATATCAGAGTTACTTTTCTTGTATTATCCGTTCCTTTAAACTGCGACTTAAACCAGTGGTCCCCAGCCTTTTTATCACCACTTGACAATTTAAAAAAAAAACTTTTAAAAAGTTTTTTTTTAAATTGTCAAGTTGTCAAGGGGGGGCTGGTCGCTATCGTTACCGTTACGGCGCGCAAGTGACTCACGTCACTGAGGAATCATTTCTCAAAATAAAAGGTTTTTCAAAATAAAAGATCGTCCATACTCAGGTAGTACATAAAACGGAAATAATTAATTATTTCTTGTGCTGCCCGGCACCAATTGATCGACGGACCGGTATCGGTCCGCGGCTGGCTGTAGCTAACTTTCCATCCACGAAGTCAGCGCGGCAGTCTGACAGGATGAGCTGGAACTTACGTAACGTTATTACCTAGCTGTACATTAGCTTAACTCGGCAACAAGTGTCTGTAACGTTAGTAACATAACGTTAATGGTATGACAAAGATTTGCAGAACAAGCTAACCATCCCGACTGAAAGCACACTCGGTATTCACGTTGTATTTTGCTGACATGAATCATGGCGAGCTTAACAAGCTAGCTAACGTACCACGTTAAGTTAGCTGTAACATCAGTTCATTACTCAGCAGTTAGCTAACCTAACAAACCTGACAGCGCTACAGTCTGAACTATGGACACATTACGTTAGGTTACGAACAGAAACATTACGCTAATTAACAACGTTATTAACAAGGAAAGGTTTTCTTACCTGATATCGCCAGGATAACAGTTCTAACGTGAAGTTCATGTTAGCTGTTCCGTGTCCATATTCCCGTTTCTGTTTTGCTGTTCTGTTCTCCGTTCTCCGTAAAATCCCTCAACTCGGATTCACTTAAATAAGAATTTGGAGTGCACATGTAAAATTATCCCGGTAATGATCCACAATCCATAATTACTACAGAGTAGCGGTGAAGTCCTGCAGGACTCAAACTGACGTACTTTCAGATGAGGGCGCGCTCAATTGTCATTGGCCAGTTTCCTGGATGACAGCCACATTGACCAATCATACTCAAAGCGTTGGTGCGACAGCCAATAGCAATTGTTTCAGCGGGACAACAAAAAAAAAAAGATGATATCAGAATTAAATTTAGAAATCAAATATTTTAGTCATCCCAAAACTGTAGTGTTGGGAAGTTCGACTCTTTTTACTGACTCGGATCTTTTACTCTCGGACAGTAAATTGAACGAATCTTTTTTTGAGCCATTTCGTTCATTTTTTACAGCAGGGGGCGCTGTTAGCCCAAACAGGAAGACACTTAGCTGTCCTCATTGATGCCTTGTTCGTTTGTTTTGTTTTGTTTTTTATTAACGTTGCAATGTAACTAAAAAAGAAAAAAACTAATTCATCTTTGGTGGTTTGTTTGACAGTTTCTCTTTCCGTTTCAGTATCTTAACTACGTCAACCACAGACATACCTGGCTAACGGTCACCAGTTAACAGGGTCACACGTTAAACCGAAACACCCTCCACTTCTCCCCGGAGAGCTTCACCAACGAGTGGCCGAATCCGGTGGTTGTCATAGTTACGACAGACTTTAACCTTTTAGTTTGTGTCGAGTTTGCTAATGTAGCTTTTATATGGAAAAATGAAATCTGTTTAACACAGACGACTGGCATCTTAATGTTTATAGAATTTAAGGTAGCTGTCTGTGGTGCTGAAGGTAACCAGCTGGAGTGAGTCCCGGTGCCAAAATCTTTTCTGGAATAAACTCGGAGCTGTCTGTGGTGCTGAGATGATGTCAAATGAATTATGTGACGTCAGGATTAGATGATCAAATCCACATTAATGCAGCTTTCACATAATTATGAGCCACTTTGCCACATGTCCAGTTCAAACGGGTGTTACAAGTTCCCAGTGGCCGATGAGCTGTAGGGTTAAACCATTTCTGTAAGCCTTTGGGTTGCATGATACCAATATTTAACATGTCAACATCCTTTTATTTGTCCTTGTCCATTAGGTCCATTTTATATATAGTAGAAGGGTGAAAAGAATAATTCATAGGAAAAAAATATTTTACACAGTGGCGTGCCAAGGATAAATTCAAAGCAGAGTCTGTCATCATTTTACCACATCATCAAGAGTGTATTCTAGTATGCCCTCTGCTGATCATAACCCTAAGTTACATTGAAATGCACATAGAACGTAAGTCTTGTTTTTTTAAATATTCATTAAAGTGAAAGAAACTAATAACAAATTCAGTTTCAACATGATTCAAACAAATACATAATCTGAGTTCATTACACTCAGATCAATAACTTTGAACCCAACACAAGTCTGTGATTGTCTAATTCCTACACACGTCCTCTCTTTGTTTTTAATGTTAGAACAATAAATACAATGTTTGCCTTCATGCATGACATATTCATGTTGAGCTGTAGATACAGATAAATGTCAGGGGCGGTCTGAGGGGGGCAAAAACCAGCTCGATTCTGTGTCACCAGAGCGCAGAGTGCTTATAATGCTTTTATGGTTTAACAGTTCCAAAGCCTTGTTAAGATTAAAATGCTTTTATTACGTGTCTAAGATCTAAAGAATAACTACTACACCTCTGTAATCAAACCATCATAAACAGCATGACCTAATTTCAACCTAAACAACCTGGCATCACCAAATCTGAACTATGACGCATGGGCAGTATTAATAATGTCATTTTAAATCCACAGTTCTTGCTGGTCACAACAATCAAACACAAACCAAATGTATTCTAATTATTATAACTTTTTTTTCTCTGAAACTGTCAAAAATAATTTTAGAATAATAATAGATCATTTGAATTTGAGTTCAAAGACATAAACAAAGATCTTTTACATTTTATAACGAGATACTTGAAGGTTAAGACATTTCCACGTTATTAAGACTCAGTCATTCAACACAGAACCTAATCTCAATGATATATGTAATAAAATACAATAACACTCGAAGACACACTTTACTTGCTAAATTCACCACACACTCACATAAAAAAAATCTGTAAATAGAACTATACATCACTCTACTCTCGTGATAGTGTTCACTATTTTCTCTTTAGTGATGTTGGTCATTTAGGAGTGAAAATGTGTGAAATTACAGCTAAAGTGGTGATGGTATAAATCAACAGATACAACGATGCTGTGGAAACTTCTACAACTTGTTATTAACTGAGCTCTACAGTCACACAGTGTTACTCCAGCTCTGCTTCACAGTCTTGTCTAAGGGGGGTGGGATGAGTTTGAAAAAAGTAATCTGGTGCACGATCTAGGGTGGCTGACGTTGTATGGGCGGGTGAGGCATCACAGCTGATGTGGTTCGTCCTATCAGCTGTAGCTGTTGTAGCTAAGTAAATGTGCTGCATGGCAGTGGAGGTTCACCAGGAGGTGAACTGGCACCTCCAGCTCGATTCTGTGTCACCAGAGCGCAGAGTGCTTATAATGCTTTTATGGTTTAACAGTTCCAAAGCCTTGTTAAGATTAAAATGCTTTTATTACGTGTCTAAGATCTAAAGTATAACTACTACACCTCTGTAATCAAACCATCATAAACAGCATGACCTAATTTCAACCTAAACAACCTGGCATCACCAAATGTCATTTTAAATCCACAGTTCTTGCTGTGATGTTCTTGCCCTATGTTTCTTATAAGAATAAACTCAGAATAGCTCAGTCTAGCAGGGACCATAGTACAGAAGGTGGACTGGTAGCTGGAGAGGTGCCAGTTCACCTCCTGGTGAACCTCCACTGCCATGCAGCACATATACTTAGCTACAACAGGACGAACCACATCAGCTGTGATGCCTCACCCGCCCATACAACGTCAGCCACCCTAGATCGTGCATCAGATTACTTTTTTCAAACTCATCCCATCCCCCTTAGACAAGACTGTGAAGCAGAGCTGGAGTAACACTGTGTGACTGTAGAGCTCCGTTAATAACAAGTTGTAGAAGTTTCCACAGCATCGTTGTATCTGTTGATTTACACCATCACCACTTTAGCTGTAATTTCACACATTATTCTACCCTAGATGTTTTTTTTATGTGGGTGTGTGGTGAATTCAGCAAGTAAAGTGTGTCTTCGAGTGTTATTGTATTTTATTACCTATATCATTGAGATTAGGTTTTGTGTTGAATGACTGAGTCTTAATAACGTGGAAATGTCTTGTCATAACCTTCAAGTATCTCGTTATAAAATGAAAAAGATCTTTGTTTATGTCTTTGAAATCAAATTCAAGTGATTTATTATTATTATTATAAAATTATTTTTGACAGTTTCAGAGAAAAAAAAGTTACAATAATTAAAATACATTTGGCTTGTGTTTGATTGTTGTGACCAGCAAGAACTGTGGATTTAAAATGACATTACTAATACCTCAGAAACTGTCCTCTTGCGTCATAGTTCAGATTTGGTGATGCCAGGTTGTTTAGGTTGAAATTGGGTCATGCTGTTTATGATGGTGTAGTAGTTATACTTTAGATCTTAGACATAATTAATAAAAGCATTTTTAATCTTAACAAGGCTTTGGAACTGTTAAACCATAAAAGCATTATAAGCACTCTGCGCTCTGGTGACACAGAATGGTTTTTGCCCCCCCTTAGACCGCCCCTGACATTTATTTGTATCTACAGCTCCACATGAATGTCTCATGCATGAAGGCAAACATTGTATTTATTGTTCTAACAATAAAAACAAAGAGAGGACGTGTGTAGAAATCGTGTTAGGTTCAAAGTTATTATCAAGTGTAATGAACACAGTTTATGTCTTTGTCGTTTTGTTTCATCTTAGTTTTTGCTTTTCTGTCATTTTTGCTTTTGCACTTTCTTCAGTCAACACCAGATGTCGATGGCTGTGCGTAATTACGCACGCGTAAAAAAAATAAAAAATAAACAGGACAAATAAACTTTGCTTCAGTGGGCTTTTATTTCTTTATTGAGGAGACACTAAACACATGTTAGCTCTCCTTTGGGTATCCAGGTGAGGAAGCTGCTGGATTTAGTGGTACTGCCTTCCCAGAGCAGACACCACAACGGCCAGGAACTTCTGAAAGGCAGCCTGAATCTCTGGGGTGAAGTCGTTTCCAAGCTTGGCGGCGATGACGATGGTCAGGCAGTCAGACAGAAGCTATAAGAGAGAGAGAAGGTTATTAAATGCTCGATTTATACTGATTCACTGCCATGCCTTTAGTAGATTTGGCATGAAAATGACTGAAATTTTACTTTAAAGTTGTCGGGGTCGACGTGCAGCTTCTCAGAGTGCAGGACGCTCAACTCGGCATAGGTGGCCTTGATGTCGTCCATGTTCTTCACAGCCCTGTCCAGACCGTGCAGCACAGTGGTTCCGTGGGCTGCAATGTTCGGGTTGCTCTTGATGGCATCTGCGTTGTAGAGGTTACCGAAGGCACCGAAATACCTCTGAGTCCAGGGGTAAACGATCAGACACCTGCAGAGAGAGAGGGGGGAGAGTTGGCATCAGTTCAGCATGAAGCAATTTCATCTCAAATTTACGCGACAGCTGGCGTTCAGGATGTTTTCCGTGCCTGCACAGAGCCTTGGGGCCGATATCGTCGTAGTCGAGGCTGGAGAAGATCTTGTTGATGATGGCGCGCTCCTGCTCGGTCCACTCAACCATGGCTGCTCTTGTTTAATTGCTCTTCAGGCTTGAAGGAAAAGACTGAATACTTCTTCAGTTCGACCCTCGTCTATTTAAACTTGTCAAAGCTATCCCCCCACACCCTAAGAGGGCAGCTGTGATAGGCTGGAGATGAAGAGTTGGAGATAGACTGCAGAGTTCTCCAGAGGTTTCTGGAATGTTCTCACATTTGTTTCAAGAGTATTTTAGAATTGTAAACATGCCAAACTTTTTACGTCAACTTTGACATCAAGCTCAGATAAAATAAAGCCAACATGTTCTCCGATTAGACCTTCAGAAATCAGCATTTTTTCAAATTCAAATTAAACGACTTGGCGTTAATAAGAGGCGATTTAAATGAAGTACAGTGTCATAAATGAGTTTTGGTGCTTTTGAGGGAAAAACTGTGCGCAGCTTTACGTGAGTCATTTTCACATGAAATGAATCATCGTCTACACACAACGTCAAATCAGGAAATTCATCTCTTTATAAATATATATTTTTTTTAGGTTTAGGATTTTTTTCAGGTTAAAATCACTCCAAAGTTTGTTCTGCTCCTTTTAAACAATTTTAAAGCTGCAGCAACTTTAGATTTTTAAAAAAAATGAATGACTTGATTGACGTATTTTATTCTACATATTGTTTTATTGATGGTGCATCTGTGTTTTTATGATCAACATCTCCACGGCCTAATTATAAACCCCACCACAACGGTGCAACGTATAGAAATCATGCCAATTATTTTTATTTTAACTTTCTTATTTTATCCAAAACATTTTTTAAAGCTTTTCAGTCAGTGTGGATCTTATTAATTTGGACCTTATCAGCCATAACCGGTTCAAATATGAACTACATGTGTTAATATTGCACTGAAAACTAAATCACAATTAGATGATTAGATGATGATTACAGAATAAGTGAGCGTTTATTGGTTTATTTGACTAGATTTCAAGTTCATCGCTTGTCTTTGCCCAGCAGTGAGAAAAGTGTTTCACGGCGAGGGTGTTATCTTGAACGCCACACTGGTTGTTATCTCCAGCGGCGCCCCCTCCCCACCCACCCACCGGCTGGCAAACTACACACACGTTCTGATTAAGAAAATACTTGAGGCCGGTGATAAAGGGTATGGGTCATGTATCCTCCTCCTTGATAAGAAATGAAATGTATATCCGGAGCCAAAAAAAATGACGAATTAAAAAAAAAAAAAATCACTGATAAATCTTTTATTGGGCTTTCACAGCTGCAGCACGATCAGACTTCCTATTTATTTATAGGAGGGATTAATGATCAATCAAATGCACGCTGCAGGAAGTGTATAGTAGTGTATAGTTGTTATTTATCATTTTCTGTTAAAAAATTGTGTGAATTTAATAAAAAAAATAAATAAATCAAAGTTCTCTTCAATGTGTTTATTCAGTTTAAAATAATCTCAGATGTGAATCAAAACTTAATTTCTTCTACAGACCTGTGCTCAAATAAAGAACTCACATTTCAGAATAATTACATTTCCCATTGCAAACAGAGGTTTCCTTCTGAAAATGTTGAATTTTCAGCCGCAGACAAAACTAAAAACGTCACCGGGCCTGTGAGGACACAGAGCTCACGTCCTCCGTGTTTTTCTCTGTATATCTGAAACTAAAGTGACGATTTCTTAAAACCACTCAGCTTTTTCTGCTCGGTGTCTCGTGAAACAAACGCTGGCACCGTCTCAGCTGCGGTCCTTTATACGCATCTCTTTACATTGTGACGTACATGTGAGGGGCTGCGCACGTAAGGTACGCTGCTTTCACGCAACACTTTGTGTTTGAGTTAGAATAGGCGTCAGACACGTGACTGTCCTCGCCAGTGTCGTTTTGGTGATATGGATGATAGAAATCCTAATTTAAGAGTCATTACAAATCCTGACATGTCCAGACTTTTACGCACAGAATCAGTGAGGACGTGTCCAAACCTTTACGCACAGAGAGAATGAGGAGTTTCTAGCTTTTTTTGGCCATTTTTTTCAGCTTTATTTGACAGAGGCAGCTTGAAGAGTGACAGGAAATGTCGGGAGGGAGAGAGATGGGGAATGACATGCGGGAAAGAGCCACAGGTCGGATTCGAACCCTGGGCCGCTTTGTGGCTGTTTCTTATTTCCTCTGAAAGTAGCACATGGCCTGAGCTGCAAGGTCGCATCAGGACATATAGACTGTCCATGAGATAGAACGAGTCTTCTCTGGGTCATTCTGGGTCATAATTTTCTTTTGCTCTCTAATGTTCATGTGTCAGAATTACTATGACCAAATATGTCAGTGATGCACCATTTTATTATTTAACAATAATTATAAGAACTCTGTTTTATCTAATGACTCCATTTATTATTTTAAATGGTTTTATTTATTAATTTAGCTTTATTTCTTTTAAAGACATGTTAGGCCTCCAATATTTTTTTTTCATTTTTTACATTTTTTTTGTAAAAAAAAGGAACTTTATGGTTCCACTATATGTTATATACTATGTATTCCCTGTTATAACTTTCATATTATGGCCTATTGTTTGGATGAACGTGAATATTGACTTGCAACATTTAAAACACTGGCATTATATATATCTATATCTATTTCTATATCTATATCTATATATATCACCTGCCATCTTAGTGTCCTCATGCTGACCTGGCCTGCCCTTCCGTACCTCAGTCTTCGCCTCTAAAATCAATACTTACAAACTATAACATCACATGAGGGGGCTTTAACACATTATACTTAAATCATCGTATTTTTGCCAACTGACGCCCACGGTGTGAGCAGTTGATAGCACCCCTCCAGCCTGGCACATGGCCACTATCTGGCTTGGTGGAAGGGTCCGATTTGCGTCAGGGGACGTGGCTTGGCACCGTGTCACCGTGGGTGTGACTCCCGAAGCAACTGAATTTAAGCAGAGGTCCAAACTAACCCACCAACATCCCTTTCAGGTGCTGTGTGAGAGAGAGAGAGAACGAAGCCAACCATGAGTTTGACTGATAAAGACAAGGCTGCCGTCAAGGCACTGTGGGGCAAGATCTCCAAGTCCGCCGATGTAATCGGGACTGACGCTCTGGGCAGGTGAGTGTCACGTTTATCTACGTTTCAGGTTTATGACAGAGGTCGTTTGATGACATGATTTTGCTGACTGTCTCGACTAGGCGCACTAAAGGTGGAATTTTATTAGTTTTAAACTGTATGCATATGATTTATATAATAGATACTAGGCCTCAGGTGTTTGGGTTTGTGTGGAGGGTTATCATCCATCATCAACAAGCAAAAGAAGCTGAGAGATCCAGGTGACCTCTCAACCTCAGCATCCCTCTGGAGGATACTGTCATAAAAATATAGAGAAGTCATGGTGTTATCGAGAACTTAGTGAGCCATGGCATTGGGTTTGCTTTACGCACCAGCTCCAAACTTAACGTCACCTTGACTCAACAGGATGCTGATCGTCTACCCGCAGACCAAGACCTACTTCTCCCACTGGCCAGACTTAGCTCCAAACTCTGGCTCCGTGAAGGCCCACGGAAGCAAGGTGATGGGTGGAGTTGCTCAGGCTGTGGCCAAGATTGACGACCTGACCAATGGCCTGCTGGAACTCAGCGAGCAGCACGCCTTCAAGTTGAGGGTGGACCCGGCCAACTTCAAGGTGAGACAGGGTTCATGTGACCTCATATACTTTATGATATGTGCTGAGATAATATCACTTTCGCGTTATTGACAACAGCAAAGTGTGCTCACTTTTACGCACGAGTGGATCTTGATTTACGCGCAAATTACGCATTTGTGTTGCATCAAGTGCAGTCCTAAAACCTTTAACATTATACTTGAAGCATGTTTTGCACTCCAGTGGCATGGGTGAGGTTAAAATGTAATATGTTTTTTTAGCGGCGTGAACCAATCCGTTTCTCTGTCATTCACAGATTCTGTCCCACTGCCTTCTCGTGACCATCGCCTCCAAGTTCCCGAATGACCTGACCCCTGAGGCCCACGTAGCCTTGGATAAATTCCTGTCTGCTTTGGCCCTGGCTCTTTCTGAGAGATACCGTTAAGTTGCCAAAAGCGTGGCGTGGCGTGTGCGCTACCACCCGCGACCATGTCATCCATGGTGAAAAATAAATAAACCGCATGCCACCCAGAAACTGATATCTCCGTGTCTTTTTATGTCTCATGAAATGTGCCATCACTTCAGACACTTCATAATTATAATGACAACTTTATTATGGGCGAATGAAGAGCTCGTGACTTTGTTTTCATCTTTATTTCATAAGGCAAAAACGCACACATGGTTCACACAGTTCCAAAAGAAAAGTACAGCATCAAACTGACCGCAAAGGTATATGACTAAGACAGACATTGTTCACAGGTTTATGGTCAACGGCATGGCAATAAACACACAATGTAGACTGTTATGACTTCATAATGACTCGTAACTTATTGTCGCCAAGGATAAGCCTGAAAGAAGAGAGACATTTTGTTAGAACTCATACCAGATATTATATTTATGGTCATCTGATCACATCTGGCATCTCACCTGAGCAGAGCAGCGGCTACCAGACCTCCTCCTATGGGTCCCACCCAGTAAACCCAGTGATAGGTCCAGTAGTTGGTCATCACAGCTGGACCGAAAGCCCGAGCGGGGTTCAGACACGTTCCTGATACATCACCCCTGCAAGAAAAACAAGCATATGGCTGCGATTTAAAAGTTGAATATGAAAATATTCATTGCAAAAAAAAGAAAGAAAGAAAAAGATTTAAATAATCGCAAAAATAAAAGAATCTGAAAACATCTAACTCAACTTTCTTTTTAATATTACTCAATTTGTCGTAATATTAAAGTTCAATTGAACTCATTTTATTTTGAAATTCATTCAATACAATACTGGAAATAAAATAATTAAACATATCAATTAAAGATACATTGTGAGTTAGTGCTACTGGGCATCATGTGAAAGTTACAGCTGAAGTCCGTAACGGTGTCAATGTCTAACACGGCGCGCACACAGTGAACCTTAAAGTTATCTCACCCTGCCAGGACGTTAATGATGACGGTGCAGCCCACTAGGAACGGAGCCAGCGGGGTTTTCGTCTTGCCGTTGACCGCCACCAGCAGCACCACCATGGTGATCAAGCAGGTCATGGCCACCTCGCCGAAGATGGCTCCAGACAGCTGGGTGTCTGATTTGAGGATATCAAACGCGGCTCCTGTGGCGTTTAAGTAGCGATCTGCTGGAGTCATCATCTATGAAATGTATGATTAAAGACGTTATTCACGGTCACTTTGGCTTTATCCGTTAATGTGTGCATAAACGTCTCTCTCTGACTTTCACCTGACCTTGGCCATTCCAGCTCCCAGCACTCCTCCAATCAGCTGACTGGCGAGGTAGGGTCCCACCATCATTAGCTCCATACCTCCACACAGGTAGATGGCAATAGTGAAGGGAGGGTTGAAATGGGAGCCACTGGAGCAAGAGAAGAAGCCAGTTGATGCTTTTTTTACTGCAAATGTAGAATATATGATGCACACATATAACATAAGCAACTGAGCACCATCACACAAATTACCTGATGTTATCCATGACTGCCACCATCACTGCCACAGCCAGTCCGTGCACCAGGGCCGGCTGCAACCGTCCAGCTGCGGGCACATTCTCGATGACGGACACACAGCCGACGAAACAGAAGAACATGGTCCCTACTATCTCGGCCAGGCAGGGTTGGAACAGTGTCTCATATTTGTTGGGAGGTTTGGACACGGGTGGCTTCTTGCCCTTCTCCATCAGAGTAGAGTCTGTGTCTTCCATGTCCATTTTCTCAACGCCCATTTTTGCCCGTTTTAATTTTTTGGTCTAGAAGAGACGTCTGCTCCAGGAAAACCAGCCCAGCCCTGCACCTCCAGCTGCACCTGAACCAGTCTGCGGACTAAGTCAAAGCACTGCTAGGTGGTGAGGTTATTTATAATCATCGCCAGCATCTGGCACGCTGAACCTGAATTGCATCACAGGTCATAAAACAACGAAGAGATTCGTTGTATCAATATAATCCACACCCCAGACGAGTCCTTTGACACCTGCCCGGCTCGGTCTTCAGATGAGTCCTTAAGTTGACCTTCTGTAAAAGCGATGATAAGGTTCAAAACAGTGCGCGAGCTGTTCAGGGTTGACCTCAGTCAGTGGGTTCAGAGAAGTGTTTGAGGATTAAAGACCTGCGCTTTATTTATCATCACTTCTTTGCTTGGATGCACAGGCCTGACACAACACCTGACAGTAGCCTATATAGATAAGAAACACTGGGAACATAGACTTTACTCAATATGTGTTAGTGCCCTCATGTGCTCTCTGCAGCCGCGAAGTGTCGCCTACTTTATACTATTCAAAAGGAAAATGTACTTTTCACTCCACTACATTGATTTAAACGCTATAGTTATGAGTCACTTAGTAGATAAACAATAAAACAGTGTCACATTTTAGATGTTAATTATGAGTTGTTCCAATGAGGATCCAATTTCTATGGCCGCTTATCCTTATCAGGGTCACGAGGGCCCTGCTAATATTGGGCAAGAGGCGCGGGGTGCAAGTTCAACACAGAGCTGACAAACAAGGGCAAACCACCATGCACGTTCACACATGGGCAATTCAGAATCACCATTTAACCCGTTGAACCCGCATGTCTTTGGGTTGCAGGAGTACTCAAAGAGGAGAACATGCAAACCCCGCACAGAAAGACCCCCGGAGATTTGAACCAGGAATCTTCTTGCAGTTAGGCGACAGCGCTAACCACTGCAGCAGCATTAGTTATTCTCTCTTCTACTATTAACCGATTTATCTCTTGACCTTTTGGACAGGGCTTGAGCCCTGGGTTGGGAACCGCTGCACTAAAGCACTTAAAGGTCCAGTGTTTCAGATTTAGCGTGCCCTTTTGTTCTTTGCTTATTTTCTCACAGACATCCGCGAGTCCTTCTTGTTGTACCACCATGTTTCTACAGCAGCTTGAGTACTTTCACTTACTTTACTTTGACTTGTAATCAAATATGTTTATAGGTTTGTATAGCACTTATATTGGTAGTGGTTTACTTAAAGAACCAGTGTGTAGGATTTATCATCTAGAGGTGTAGGATTGTTTCACCCTCTCTGTCCTACTCAAGGAGAAACAATGGTGGCCACAAAATGCATGGCGGTTCAACATGGTGGACCCATGGAGGAGGACCCTCAGTGTCTGTAAATATAAAAGGCTCATTCTTAGGAAACAAAAATATTTAATACTTTGACAAGCAAAAAACTGGATAAGAATATAGACGCAGTGAGTGCGTTTTTTTTTATTTTTTTATCATTGTCATTTTCGTTTGAAGGCACGTCTTTTACTTGCTACTTTGACAGAAGTAAATCACCTGTGACACCATGAAAGGAGCGCCATTTATCCCTCTCGGAGCCTGACACTTTAATGTATGTTGGACTGTCCTTGAACTTATCACCCCCGTTTGTATTTTAATTGTTTTATTGGGAATATCATTTGATTGCTTTTTCCACCTCTGCATGTATTATTTATCATAGATCTCTAATGAAACAAACAATGCAGACAGTGTCTATCACTCTTAGCACTTGCACCACCATCATCACTTCTTTGCATCTATACAGATGCATAGTTAGTTTTGGAATACATTTTATTTTTTATACAACGTCTCATTGCAGCTATGCTTCAGTTGATTTGAGGGCACCTGGTTTATGATTCCAATCTAGTTTTATTGCATAATGCAGAGTCCTTGCCTTGCACCACCTGTAGTAATAAAGCTATCAAAACATTTCCATTCAGGACTTTAACCCAAGCGAGTACAAAAAGACTATGAATAGATAACAGAAGGTGCGATCAGATTGTATGTATAAAACTGATGATGAAATATCTCTGGACTTTTTACTATCACATATATTTAGCTATCACAGCCTTATCATAACATCAAACACTTTATTGAATGTTGAAATACAAACATGCCTTTGAATGGGAGCCAACAAATAAATCTGGTTCATGGACAACTTTATTTGCACATATTTTGCTGACAGATAAAAAAAAAAACAAACAACAACAAGAAAAAAAAGTGAGTGAGTGATGAACATCCAAATGGAAAAGCTGCCTTCAAGTCAGTCGGGGTGTCGTCGCTCTGTTTCTCTCTTCAATAAATTAGACGTTCACTTCAACCAAATACGAGTCTTGCGGTCACCGAGCACACACCTGCGAAAGAGTGATGCTTCAGTTAGTGAGCTGCTCGTTAGTAGTCACTCACAGCAACGAGAATGATTTCAGATGCATTTAAGAACACAGGGGGGATTTACTAATCAGGTCAAGCAACCCAAGGGATTAGGGCACCCCTGGAATTCACCTGCAAATTTTTACTAAAAGTGACACGAAACAAACAAACATGAAACAACCACAAAAAAGACACGGATCACCTGCAGAGAGACATGAACAACTACAAAACAGACTTAAAAGGACTACAAAGAGATATAACATGACTACAAAGATACTAAAACGACAAAGAAGATACTTAAAATTATTACAAAGAGACTTGAAATGTTGTCAGACAGTTGTATTTTGCATGTCTGTGTCCAGGGCCCCAATTGTCTCATAATCCATCGATGGTTAACAAGCATATCTAATAGTTAGTAAAATGCTTTGCTGTCTAACGACAGGCTAGTGACCATCTTGTAATAAAGCTGAAGCACATTGGGTGGAGCCACGGGAACGTTTTTTTCAACTCTGATGCTTTGACTGAAGTCCAGTGGAAAAGGAGGAGGGAGTTTGCTACTATTACTGATAAACTGCTTACCAGGAGAAAAGCAGCCCCTTAAATACAGCCTTGAGAAAAAAGTTCTGGTTATCCCATTTCTGATCTAAATAATTTATTTACTAATTATAAGAAAAAACGTTCTTCCAGTATAACTTAAAATTTGTTAAATGTTTTTTGTTTTTTTTTTATCTGTGAAACAAAAAAGTTTGGGCTGTATATTTGTTGTTGTAATACTCATTTCAGCCACAAGAGGTGAAGTGCACCGCTACCCCATGTTTTCTGACAGGGAGTTCAAATTTCTACATGTAAACACAAGAGCATATATTGCGCATTAGCAAGCTATGTGACATCACTGCCATATTTATTTTTTAGTGAGAAATGTTTTTCAAATGTCACTGACACTGGAAGAAAAGCAAAAATGTTTTCATTGTCACAATTATCTTTTTTTTTCAAATAACAAAGAATAAATTGTATGGAATACCTTAAACTTTAATGAAGTTGATACAAATCTTAAGTTCAGGTTCATCGTAACATGACTTATTATGAGTAATCCAAAGTCTGTTAGCATTAAAGTTTAAAACGTATCACTCTTACGCTTGTCTTTAATAAAATCATTCAGAAATTATATAATATATAAAATATATATAATATATTGTGTCACATCTACAGATGTATAACGCCGGCAGTTAGAGGTTAACATTTAGTGCATTCAAATGTTATGTCATTATGTCAACAAAAAAACACCAAATATTCCAACCAAACCATAAATAATATATTATAAAATTAAGCTTTGGGCCGCATCTAAACAAAAGTTATGTTTACTGTTACTTTACTTTAAATATATATAAATATATATAAAATAGTAAAAGAAAATGTGTGACAAATCTAAAAACTACCACTGCGATCTGAACTACAGAGTACATACCTGACAAACATGACAGTAAGCAGGGCACCACAAATGGGTCCAACCCAGAAGACCCAGTGATGTGCCCAGTGGTTGGCAACCACTGCAGGACCAAAGGCTCGGGCAGGGTTCATACAGGCTCCAGACACCATCCCTCTGAAACAATAATCAGCATTCAGCTACTACTGTTAGGAAATCAGAAAGTATTTCTCAACCAGATTATAATCCTGGCATCTTTCCCACAGGGGAAGAAAACATTAACACACTATTAAAGTTCCTGGAGATGATGATATGTTATGTAGTAGTTAAAGGTCCAGTGTGTAGATTTAGTGGCATCTAGTGGTGAGGCTGCATATTCCAAACAGCTGACTTTCCAAGCATGGAGGAGAATCTATTGTTATATCTCCTGTTTGAGTTCACCCTTTTGGGCTTGTATAAAAATATGGAGGTGCAACATGGCAGACTCTGTCTGTCAGAGGACAGATAGATTTAAAAGGTTCGTTCTAAGGTAACAAAGCTGCAACAGTTCTGATTTGTAGGTGATTCTATACTCATGAAAACATAACTTTATTTTCTGACAATAGATCCTCCTAAATGTTACAAGCTGGACCTTTAAGGGGAGATAAAGTTGGGAATGTCGTCACTTAAATATAAATTCCAGATGATAGACATAAATGAAACAATGATGATGTTGAGGTTCTTACCCGGCGAATATGTTGGCTGTCACAGTGAGACCAATGCAGAAAGGAGCCATTGGTGTCTGGGTTAGACGGTTGATGGCCCCCATGCATACCACCAATGTAAGCAACAGAGTCATGATTGCCTCTGCCAGAGTTACTCTCACCAGTTCATCGGAGCGTACAAAAAAGGCGCCTCCACTGGAACCTTCATACACCGCAGGGGATAACACTGCCTGGAAGCAGAACAAACGAAACACGTATCATCCAGTCTATGATAAACCTGACTGAAGTGAATTTAAGTCACATTATGACAAAGCATGACAGTTAATCAAGACCAAGTGTTGCCAGGTTGATTAAAGGTTGCTAAAGACACTGGGATACATAAATATATGAGGATATACTCAGATACGTGCCTGCATTTCTAAAGTTTCTAAAGGTACACAGTGTTTAGGTGTATTGTTGTGTCAAAATAATAAGATAAGCCAAGTCAATTTATGTCACTAAATGAAAATCATACGATACTAGGTGAAGATATAGATTTGTTATCTAATATTTCAACGTATCTCACAATTCTGAGTTAGTAAATTACTTGAAACTTTGATTAACTTTTTTTCCTGGCAGCGCTGGTCTTCTGTAGTTCTTCTTACCTTGGCAAGACCAGCACCAGCCATCCCTCCCAACATCTGAGCCAGGATGTAAGGCACCAGCAGGAGAAGCTCCATCCCTCCACACAGGTACACGCTCAGAGACACGGCAGGGTTAAAGTGCCCCCCACTGCAATAAACATGATGAACTTTACACCTGTCTCTCAAATGATGTTTATTTAGATACTCTGCTGTAGATGCCAATTTGTCTGATGCAAGCTACCAAAATATCACGGAGAAATCTCTCAGACTGTGAAAAAGAAGCTCAGAAACATACGATGTCAAGTATTTCAAACACGCAAAACAAGTCAATGTTGTTGGTCCTTACCTGATTTGCCCAAACATCATGATCAACACTGCCAGCGCCAGTCCATGTGCCACAGCCGGCTGGATGGTTCCTCCCATATTAGAAATAACAGACAAGCACCCCACAAACACGAACAGCATCGTCCCAAGCAGTTCGCCCAGGCAGGGCTGCACACACTGCTCAAAGATGGCTGTGTTCTTGTTTGTGTTGTCCTTCTCCAACGCTGACTCCCTCATATCAGTTATTGTGAAGACCTCCGTCTTGGTTTCTGCCGCTGACATGTTGGTTTGGATTCAAATCCTCTCTTTCTACCGTGTGTCAGATTTCACTTGTTCCACTGATGGACCACAGCCTACAATTATGTGGTCTAACGGGTGGACAGGTATGTATATAAGCCACTCTTAGGGTGATGAATAAAGGACATACGCACATCCCCCCTTTTTTTTCTCTGATGCCCCACCTTCCTGCAATTGTTTATACTCCCAAGACTATTGACACTAAATCACGTGGAGCTCATAAAATTGTTAACACTGTTAGTGTGAGAGAAGGCACACGTACAGATGGTTATCACTGAACGGCCCATTTCAGGCTTATTACATAACTCACTGTCATTAGTGACTTTACATAAGAGTAACTTAAACTATAATAAAAACATCTGTCTAAATCTAATCAGTCTAAATAAACAACACAATGTAGTTTATTTAGACTGTATTAATAATCTATGTAACAAAGTAACTAAAACTGTGACGAACTGTTAGATTCTGAGGACATGACCACAGTGTTCGTGACAACACCCGTGTTTATTATCAGTTAATAAGTCTTCGAAAGTATCGCAAGGTTCATCATGGTATTATCTTATGGGTCAGCTTAATTCTTAATATATATCTTGGACTTGATATATTGGGTTACTGTAGGTTAAAATAAGCTTTTTTTTGTTGTTGATTTACGTTCTAATCTGCAGTGTAAATAGTAACTGTATCTGTCAGATGAATGCAGTTAAGTAAAAAGTATGATTCCCTCTGAGATGAAGTGAAATATAAGACGAAAAATGAAAAAAACAACAACTCAAAATTACCTCAAAAGTATGGAGAAAGATTCAGACAATATAGTCAATATTTGACTCCAAATTGTGTGTTTTTAAATATAGGTTTTGAGACATTTCTCCCAGTAGGAGAACAAAGCACAGCCATGTTTTTTTCATAGCTTTAAGTTCAGCTATGGGTATCTCAACATCTGGGGGCCGTCTAGTTTCTCTGCTAAATATATTAAAACTATACAGAAATTTAAAATTAAACTGATATATGAGGTATGAGCCATTATAAACCATGGTTAACCATGATTAACACAAACACCCCATTACAGGCTGAAATTGAGTAATTGACAAAATTACATTTAAAATTAAATTTAAAACATATAACACTATCAAAATATTATGGTGGAATGCAATTTAAAATGAGCTTTCCATTTGGTTTCAACATCAGCCTGATACGTAGTCACTCGGGCAGGGAGGGGGGCACAGTGCACATACATCCGAGGCTAGTTAAATATTATTATTAAATATTACGGTGTTTTACTGTATAATTAACAGCCTACTTTTACTTTTTAACCTACTACATTTATCTGAGAGCTGTAGTTACTATTTACATTTAAAACATTACATTTAATTGTTCATTAACAATAGAAAGCTTAATAGTAGTAGCCCTATATTTCAACCTCATGACACATATTAAAAATTAAGCTGACTTATAAGATAATAACCACAATGAACCTTGTGATCACCTATAGTTTTAGGAATTATCCAAAACGTTGGCCTTGCAGCACATTCCACTGCTTATAGTATAGCATAACTCCAGACAAACGTTCATAAAATTTATTATAGTGTTATCAGCTCGTTCCTCCCACTGCAGATAAACTATCTGCTAATTTGAACTGAAGTCCATAACAAAGTACATAAATGAACAGAGACGCAACGTCTTACACAAAATGAACTCATTTTTTTTTTTAATCAACTGAACCTCACCAGCATTCATGAAATATAATCTGTCACAAATGAATCTGTCGTGTCCTCTTTGAAGAATGGAAGCAGTTTCACGGGCAAATGAATGCAATTCTTGCAGTTTGACACGAGGTCTATCACATGCAGAAAACAGCTGATTAATAAATAAAATCAAAAACATGACATGTAAAATGCTTCCAACGTCATACATTCTTTCATCTCCAACACATGAGATGATATTTTAACAATACCTTTGAAGTGATTGCGCCGTCAGGGACAAAATATGCCCTTAAGCGAATTAATAAAAACAAACATGATGCTTTTTACACTTATTATTCAGTGCCAGTGCAGCAACAAAACTCCTCACGGCAGTCATGTTCAACATGTACCGGGATACAAAGGGCGCTCATGAAATCACATTCTGCTGATGCATGGGGTTTTCACACCGGAACAGCTCCCAAACGGGCTTGATGGAGAATGAGAGCTTCCTCTTTCCCAGCGCCTCCCTTTACGCATCTTCTCCTGTTGTTGATTTTGGCGTGCACACGCGTAACTCGGGTCCAGCAGTGGAGCAATTTCACCCTCAGAACGCCAACTGTGACAGACCTGAGGAAACAGAACATGACCCGTTCTTGTAAATGACCACAGCAAACGTTCATGCTGGACGGATGGGTGGAATTTGAAGTAATTTAACGGCAAGATGAGCAACGCTAAGTAAATACAATTAAAAAAGGACAGCATGGCGCCATGGTGATCACAAAAGATCCTGGAATTAAGCAGTCATATGACAGTTTGTCACATCCAGCCAGAATTACCCAGGTTAAGTTTGTCCTTGGTGGCCCAGCAGATGCTGTAGTGTTGGAGAAGCTGTTGCAGCAGCTCCCTCTCATCCAGGAACTCCAGACGCTCAATTCTGCAAGAGTAAAAGACATTTTTCACCACAGAATGTGATCCTTCATATCCCACGATACACAAAAGGAAGGCAAAGGTTTTCACCACTGACTACTATGAAAACATTCCTAAAATATCAACATGTTACGTGAAGGGTATTCCAGTGATTTAGCCGACAGTACACTACAGGACTTTCACGAGTTTGGCGGACTACCAAGAGACTAGCCCCAGAGAAGAACAGCCAAAATTGTTATTAATATAACTGTTCATTGTTGCGACGGTTAATCTCCATAAATCTGGAAATTACACATCCCATAATGCAACTTGGTGAATCTTTCCTTGGACCCTCTGCCTGGTATTTGCCCCCAGTTTATAACAGGTTTTATATTGTATACTTGTTGACTCCAAGCCAAAGGTGGAATAATATCTGTTGACATTATCAGGATCATTTTTTATCTCGCATTTGAAAGCTCCCTCAAAACCACTCAGGACAGCTGCTTTCAAAGTTCAAGGTGCAAGGTTCATCTATCTGCCGTCTCTACAACACACGGCCGGGCGCTGTGAAGCACGCATCACCTTGCCACATCATCCTGGGGCAGCATGCTGTAAACCGTCATCATGTCCAGAGCGTCGGCGTGCTCCCAGCCTGTCTTCAGAAACCGCTCCTTCTGCAAACGACACGCATTCAAATTTTTCACGTCTGAATATTCCCATTTAAAAATAGCGAAAAGGAGTGACAGGTGGTCTACCTGAGTGTCCAGAGACTGGCAGGTCTCCACTCCTGCCAGGGTGCACTGGCGGCGCTGCAGGTTCTCAATCATAACCTGGCCAAAGCGATCGCTCATGTTCACCTGGATACAAAGACATTCGTGTTAAGTCTCCGCTCAAACACGCCCTGACAGGTCGTCTAATGTGACGAAGCCACTTTTATACGTTTAATTGCAGCACTAATCGCTCGCGTATTTACATCGATAATCCACCACAAACACACAAAGGCGCTCATTTTGTTTACCTGTTCGTAGTTGATGAACATGGCGGTGTGAAAGGTTTCTGCTGCCCAGTGGACTAGATTGGAGGACTGGGAGGGCGTCATGTAGACCAGCACGCACTCTGACAGAAGCAACGTGGGTAATCTAAGAGAGAGAGAACAGGACACTTGATGCTAATCCTCCCTTAAATCTGTTGTTTTAATTAAAAAATGCTTCATAATTTCTGCTCTCTGGCTCCAGATATGCATCAAATTAAACACAGTGAGTTGTTTGTTTTTTTATTCAGTTTTTTTGTTCATTAACGAACAAAGAGAACAAACATAAACCTCCTTATCAGGAGAGACACAAACAGCCTTTTCAAGTACTTACACTTGCTTCTATTCACAGAGGAATGCTACAATTTCACTCTAACCTTTGGTGTCATGCGGGAAAACATAACAATGCAATGACACTCTCGCTGAAACAATAAAAATACATAAAATTCACATATTCACACCCAGTAGCTTCCTGTAAACGAGGGCCTCGCTCATTGTCAAGCTTCCCTTGATAAATAAAGTAACTAAGTTAGTAATGGGAGAATTATGAGCGGACGGTGAAGAAGTCTGCCAGCCTGAACTCCCCGTGCCACAGAAAACATCCTAAGGTACAAAAAGGAAGTCTGTGCCATCCAACATCCTTCAGTGAAACAGTGATACATCTGTCTACCGCCACTGATAAAATAACACTCCACCCAAAAAACAGCCCCTGAAGAATTCCAGTGGATTCCAATAACGGCGACAGGTTTCACCTCCAGACCTCAGCAGAAACTGTGGTTGAGTACACTGTTCACCTGTCTTGCTAGCACCCTCGTTGAAGAGGCACATTTATCAATGCTTTAGCGAAACCTACCGAGCACACAGCCACGTTTCAACTCCACACGGGGACTGAGCGACACGCAAAACATACATTTTTTGGGTGGAGTATCTTTTCAAATCACCCTACAGACGTCAGACGTTTCATCTGCATTGCTGGCATACGGGCGCTCTGTAGAGGAACTCTGTTATCTTGAGGTGCTCACAGTGAGAAGACAACAGAGATAAGGTTCAGTTCTTGGACTTCTTAGGGCATGCTGGGAAAGCAACGAGACAGCTGACAGAGAAAAGTAGAAGGGGCTTATTCGGATACAACGTCGACCTCGGACGCACTTTGTTCTGAAACTAAAATCAAATAGCTTAGCATGGAGCAGAGAAAAGGAAAATACATATTCACACACTCTGGATTGAGCTGGAACTTCTTCAGTTTTTCATCCAAATTAGAGATGTCTCGGAGGTCTGCCCCGATGATGCAGTATCGGTCTGAGTCGAGGCTGTGGGCATCTGAACAAACGGCAACACAAACATACGCTGGTGAGGGAGACGGAAAAGATACTAAAGAGAGCACTTCTATCTAAACCACGAAGATGTGTTACGTAACGACCGGAACTTTTGTCCATTACCTAGTAGTAAGGAGTCTGTTGAGTGGGTTTCAATGAGGGGTTTGGACAGGGGAGGTTTTGTCCTGGTCAAAGAAACAAACGCATCACAATTCAAAACTGCCTAAAACTAATACACTAGAATAAAACAGTAATACTGCATGAAGCTTATAGTGTTTAGAGTTTTGTTTACAATTCAGCTGTATTGTATGACACTAGGAGTTCTTCCTAATATATTAATATCATTGACTATATATTATGTCTATATGTGATGATAATTGCTTTAATCTGTTATCTCTTGTTATTCTAATTCTATTATCTTTAGTTTGAGACCAAATGTTTTTTTAATTTACTTCTTATACAAATAGTTGCAAAGAGCTGAATCTGAATACTGGTAGTTCTTAATTACATATCACACACATATACAGTATGATACATCTTCATCATACAGTTGCTGTTCCTTGAATTCTTCTCTGAGATGTAGAGATGTTAGTTCTGGTCACAAAGAGCTCTGTCTCCCTCTATTGATGTCAACCCCACATTACAATATCATAACCAGGGAAGGAAAAAAAAAATCATAAACATGTGGAATTTGCTTCCTAATAATGCCCGTTATACTATTTAACTTGGGCTTATAAACAGACATGTTGATGCGGTGACATCTCTAAGTAATAGCTGTAATAAAAACAATAATAACATGGCTGTCTTACTTTATGTTGTGTATTTTCCTGGCCACAACTGTTGGAAAGTCAATTTCAAAGAACTTCCGCGGCATGAGGTTTTCATCCTGTCACACACACACACACACACACAAACACAAGCACTAAGCATCTGTACGCCGAGTAGCACTCTGTGGATACTTCGATGTATCTGATGCAGCCCGATCAAACGGGCAGCAATCGTCACATCAGACCAACGGTGAATCCCTGCAAACCTTTAGTCTCCAAAAGGTGGTGTCCAGCCCGGCGCCCACGTTGATTACTTGACAGTCACACTCCGCTTTCCTTATGAACGCGTCGAGGAGATGGTTGACTCCCTGGACGCGGGCGTAGTAACCTGTCAGGGTGAGATGAGCAGACAGTAAAGTCAGCTCATAAATAAGATCACAGATAGAGAGCACGCAAGTGACTGTGAGTGGGAGAATCACTAATTAACAACACTGTAAAGTGAGGTGGTCATCATTGCTCTGCACACATTCTTTCAGCCTGTGAGGCTGCTGACTTTGTTCATGTTGTACTGTGACACAGCTTACAAACATTATTAGTGGGACCACTAATAATGTTTCCTCCTTACCGAGCGAAGCAGCTACTTCTATGCAAGGTTAAAAAAAATGTGTGTGTCACTTTACCTCTATTGATTTCAGGCGCCTTCCGCTCCCCCACAGATCTCGCAAAATACTGGATGTAGGGGTCCTTCCAGTAGCCCTTACTGGTAGCAAACCTAGCAGACCACATTATAAATGAGTAGAGGAGAAGACGCACATGATTAAGAGCTTTAAGGAGGTGGCATATTGAATCAAATGACGTCCTGAAAGGTTCCTGGCAGCACTGACTGCACAAAACAGAAGCCGTGTGCAGTTTGTTCTGCTGCATACTGTTTGCTCCGATCTACATCCCATAATAAACCATTGGCAGGAGAGTGTACACTACCAGCCAGCTGTGAAGGCAGCTAACAAACCAGCTCTAAAGCAAAAAATATCTATATTTTTTTTACACTGATTTGTTGCAGTGCACCCTCAAGACTTAAAATGTGACTTTCCTGTAGTTTATAGCTGAACATCAACAGCGAGTTTGGCTGCTGTTGAACATAATTATAAGATTATAGCTGAGATATTGCATATAGTGTTGGTTAGCCAAACACCTTAACATGATGCTACTGAAGCCACATGACTGTAGCCTGTGCTAATATTGCATATTACTATGCTGCCGTTACCTTTTGCACGTAGTTGCATCGTCACAGGTCGCCCTCACGGCTTCGTCGGAAGTGTCAGTGTCTGTGAAGGGTTGCCGGGCTGCCATCAGTGATCTTTGCGCTAAAGGTTATGTGGTCAACATGAAAGCTGTACGCGTCCACCTGCTTTAACGTTACACTGGCTAGCTGCGACGAGCTAACTGGCTAGCTCTATTTGACAGCTGGGCTCATTTTACAAAACAGGGGGAGAAAGGCAGTGAAACCGTGAGCATAGTCTGGTTATCCGAGTGCCTATGTATACTAAACAAGCGGCGGGTTTGATCCAATGAGTAGCATTTAGAGAGGAAATTATATTTTGCTGGCTAATAAAAACTTACACCGAGCTAGAAATATAGCGGCCAGATGACACTTCCTGTTGGGGGTTTTCAGAATAAAAGCATCGACGCAAAAATTGCGCATTTTGCACACAAATAAAATAAACCAAACACTAAATGCGAAACCCTACACAGCAAACATATAACAAATGTTTTAAAGCTAAAAATAGTTTCTAAATCCATTTCACCTCCCCCAAGTATTCATTTGTTTACACTTTTAACCGGAAATTGATCAACATTTTGTAATGTTTCCAGACATGGTTTGTGGATTGGTCTGTCAGACACTTGTTTAGGATCACTTTGATTGAATGGCTTTTACATTTATCACATTTAAACTAATATTTGTAATGATTAATGATCAATTAATTTATCATTAATGATTACCCCTCTTTTGATAATAGATACCTTAACCAAACTCAGAATTTGGAAGAACATAGTTAAAGTGATCCGACTGTATAATCAGAAATCAACTAAACCAGTGAGAGTGCTTCAATAAAAGGCATCACATCCAGCCAACCACTTTCATCCTTTCTTATTCTGTAGATGAAGGTGAAGACAGCAAGGATAGATGGAAAGAGAGCGATGGAGGATCACATCAAAAAGGTGCAGATCAGTAACAGGACATCAGGACCCATGTGAAATCTGGAATTCAAAGCCATGGTGACACATTTGCTCGCAAATTGTGTGTGAAGTCCCACCATCTCAAAGCCAGCCTCACTGAGGACGCCACATGTCTCTCAGATAATCAAGAATTCATTTGTGGCATCCGAGGAGTGTGTCTGAATTCCTCTGAGAACCCAATGCAGCATGTAGAAAGTCACATGAAACAGAGAAAGACTTGTCCTACTTGTGGATGAAACTTCAGCAGCTTTTATTAAAAGTCCATTTGAGAAGCCACAGAATGGACCATGAATGGAAATTTAATTTAATTTAGGAAACATGTGGGATACCAAGTGGATTGGAGATAATATTAAATCTCTTCTCTTGTGGCTCATTATTACTGTACACACTCTTTAGATATAATCACCATATGTCTTTTCAAATTTCCCAAAGTGTTTGCAATCACTCATCAGCTCATGCCTGCTACAATACACTAGCAGATATATTATGCATTTCATTGTTATTTCATATTTCATTGTTTTATACTTTTTAAATTTGTTTTTATGGTTTTATTTGTAGCAATTTTATTTATGGCAATAGATGTTAAACTCCTAAATGTTACATACTGGACTTTCACTTTTAAATTAAATATGAATAAAATATACCTCAGTCCTTATTATTTGATAGTGGAAAACAAACAGCAAACAAACAGCAATGTAAGCTGCGAAATTCATATAAAAAAACAAAATGTCATAACTAGCGTTGGGTTTGTCTGCACAGGGCTATTGTAGAAAAATGGCAGACTCCATGGAAGAGGACCTGCTAGTGATTTTAATGAAAACATTCAATTTCATTTCCAATTTCTGATAACACATGCTCCTAATACAATATAATGCCTTTGATTGTCACATGTAAAATGAGATTAAAAGCCAACTCCAATAACAGTGAACAGAAATATATAAAATATAAAAAATACACAATATAAACATAGACAAAGAAAGGGAAGGTAAGTTGCACAGTCCTGAGGAGTATATAGGGTTGCCAAAAGAGATATGGTGCTATATACAGTGTTACACACATATATATATATATATATATATATATATATATATATATATATATATATATATATATATATATATATATATTGCTCATTATGAGATGGAATATTGCACATTGAAAATAGAGTATTGCACACTAAATCTTACACACACACACACATCTTAAGTGTGCTACTTTTCTATACCCAATCTGGAGAAAGTGCATCATAAAACACAGTAAAGGTTATTCAGTTTATTCATCATGACATTTTTTTTTTTAATGTGTAGTAAAAGCTTATTTTCTTTCCATCGTGTGTGAGTGGGTGTCTCCTGTCAGTGTCCAGGGGGAGGTGGTGCTGTCTGGCAGATGCTGTGCAGCTCTAACGTTACTTCCTGCGTGCTGGCAGAGGCAGAGGTGAGCTGCTGCCTGCTGCTGTTGCTGCTCACTCGGCTCCCTGCTCCGCTCCGCTCCGCTCTGCTCTGGGAGGAAGGAAAAAAAAAGCGGCGGCCGACGGATTATCCAGCTCTGTAACGTTAGCTCTGCCGGCTAACGGTCAAGACAGCGACCGCGAAGAAGAAGGAGAGCCATGAAAAGCCGCACAGGAGCCGGCGAAAGTTAGTCACTGCTTACTTTGGGGGACTTTAATGTACGGGAACACACAAAAAAGGAGGTTCGCGGATCATGCCGTCGCCCCCAACGGGAACTTTTTTCTAGGATTTCCACTTGGGAAAGGCTAGCTCAGGGGCTAGCGAGGCTACAAACTATTTTTAATTGGCTTTGGGCTCAATGGCTCTCGCTTGTTTTTCCCTGTCATAGCGACAGCTTGGAAAATTAAACCGGGGGAGAGGCCCTGGGAACTTCATGACAAACCAAAGCCCGGCTTTGAAGCGTAACTTCGGAAGAGGACAGACTGGGAAGAGGACCGACAATGAAGAAGCAGTTCAATCGGATGAAACAGCTCGCCAATCAAACAGTTGGCAGGCAAGTATTGAAGCTCAAACCAGCTCAAACTAGCACCGCTTCATGCTCTCTCTGTGTTCACTTTAAAGGCTTGTACTTGTGCGATTCAACTGCAGACCGTTAGCCACACTTTAATTGAACCCGCTTTGAGGCAGCCATGGCAGAGAAATGAGCCAATACGCAAAAGTCTCATCATCTGTGGGCTGTGTTGACAAGCAGGACTCTCACCGTGAGTGAATCATTCGCTTTAGATGGCCGGCAGCCAGGCTTCACAGTCTGACTCTTAATGTAAATAAAAACTGGATGGGCAAGGCAGTGTTGTTGTCCCGTACCCAGCCAGATGTCCTCCTCCAAAGACTGAATCAGCCGTCTACGCAGCGTCTGTGAGCTCAGTCTACAAGGCAAGATGAACAACAGCAGTGATGGTGCATTTTTTTGACCCCCCCCCCCCAAACACACACACACACACACACACACACACACACTCAGTCGCTCTGTCTTAGTCTGCTGTCAAAATGTCATGCAGATTATTGGGAAACATATGGATCATGTGTAGGGACGTCTCTGTCAGCATTTGTTTTTGCACGAGCCTTCTCGTGAATCCTCGACGCACGACAGAAGATTTCACATATCTGCCTGTCCTTTGGTGTAAGAATTGAGTTTGCCGCGTGAAATGTGCACGCCTGACAGTGTATTATGTGGCATGAGCTACACCTAAAAGGACAAATATATCATGACAGTACCAGTTCCCCCCCAGGACTGTTATTGGGGGCTCACACTCAGACGATATTGGCTGATAGCTGAGTTTTTGACAGTATGTGTGTGTGTGTGTGTCACTAGCCAGAGGCCAAACCTTTGGTGCCCAGCCGTGCAGCTGATTTCAGACGGACTCTCCAAAGTGCTACAGCGATGGATGAGCTGTTCTGCACAATACACAGCGAGGTTCACTTTCACTGCCCGTGCTGATAAAGTGGCAGTAAGAGCCTCCGCATTTATGAAACACTAGACGCCGAGCTTCAACCAGGCATCAAACTTAAGGCATATCAAATAGATGAATGCGTGATGGATAAGTGCCTGTCTCCGCTCCCTCTGAACTTAAAAACAGGCTGCGGCGTCGAGGCTGTTAAGTGAACGCATCCACCCTGTGTGAGGGAGCGCGGATCCGAACAATGACGGCGCGTTCGAGTTGTTTAGGCCCGTTAACTTGTGCTGTTTTACCGTGGTGTGATGACACACGGTGCCCCTGTGTAACCGGAGAGGGGGGGGGGCGGTGGCTTCTGCCTGGCTCTGTGTTGACGGGGAGGGTGAGACATGTCAGAGGATGTTTTCATCAGGAGAGGTTGTGGTCTGTGGCATTTTGTGTGTGTTTTCTTTGTTTCTAAGTGTGTGTGTGTGTGTGTGTGTGTGTGAGTGCGTAAGGGGAGTCAACAGTGTTTGGCACCTCGGGGCAGAACAGCGGGTGCACCCACTCGGTTCTGGATGGTGCTAGATAAAGCTAGCCAACAGGCTGAAAACAATAATGTGCCATCTTTAAATAGGCGGCGGCAGCGTTGCCAAAATGAATTACAGCTTCCACATTTAAAAATCATGAAATATGTCTATGTTAATGTAGAAATTCAAATTCTGTCTTACAGAAAAAAAAGCCAAGGCTTTAACAGAAGTTGCCGAAAGAGATCATTTTAGCTGTCTTTGAACTGCTTTGCATCAACACACACAAACGGGGCTTTCACAGACGCAACGCATAATTGGATTACACGTAATATTTGATGAGTTTTCTCAGCGTTAAATAATAATTAATCATCCCCGAGTTATTTATTAGCCTAAACCAACTCTTACCGTCATGCGTGAAATGGGACCCTTTTCTGCGTTCCATAATAACCTGAGGGGAAGACATCAGTGCTGCTGGCATAAAATAAGCCATCAGGAAAGAAAATATAGCTCCATTCATTTATGAAAACAGAAAGTTGCAGCTCTGGACGTTCATCTGAGGGACAAACTGTCATTTTTGATGAGCAATAGTAACTCTTTCTGTCATTTTATAGAGTCCATGTTAGATAGATGGGCTGAAATGGGAAATAATTACAGGTTAGCGGGCAAATCAGGGGGATTTGTTAATGGACTGATAGAAATAGGGTGTTTGGCAGAGGTGCACTACACACAGTAATGGCCTCCTTTGCCTTTGCCTGCAGTGTTTATTTGATGGCAAGACTATCGGCAGAGTCTACAAAGAGTTCCTGTTCCTCCAGCTCAAATTCAAGACCAGGAGAAACAGGGCAGCTGGAATACTCATAATTTCCCCAACTGCAGTAAATCTGAAGTGGAGAGAGTGTAATGCGTAAAGCAGACATTTGAGCGCGGGGGCGCGCGCAGTATTTTGCTTGCTCCTTTGTGTGCACGGGTTAGGGTTAATCGCAGACTCTGCATATACATGCCCCGCTGAACGAGTGATCTGTCAGCGTTTGGATTAGGGCAAAGCATGCACGCCCTGCTTTGTCCATTAAAAGTTATCGCCCGCTCGTGTGTGTGTGCGCGTGCGCGCGCGCTCGCATCTGCAAAAGTCTGGAGTGCAAAGGGCCCTCTCCGCTGCCCCCTGGGTTCCTGTGATTGTGCAAAGGCAGAACACTGTGTCCAGCGAGCAGCCGCACTAAGGAAATCTCTCCTTCTTCTTCTACAAACAGGAAGCTGCCTCCCAGAGTCATGCTCGCTGCTTTCTAGAGAAGAGGCGAAAGAAAGCTGAGGAGATTGATGTCAGCTAGGATCTTTAGCTCCCCGCGGAAGCTTATTTCAATTTGCTATCTTTGAACTTGTGCTGCAGGTTAATGTCGTCAGATAGTGACACTTCTTAAAGGAGATAACCTATAGATAGGGCTTCATAATTTATAGCCACTATCTGTATGAAGATAAAGTAATAATGCTCCACAGACCTGGGTTGAGGTCACGGTTTTCCACTCCACAGGTGGTCCTCAGTGCCCACATTTATTCTGATTGGCTTCTGATTAATGACGTCACCCCGTACTGTCAGGCAATCAGCCTTTAGAAAAGTTTCACAGTGGCTGAGGAAAGAATTTGATAATAAGCGGTTCAGATGGCGCGATCCAATCAGGGAGCGCGGCCGGAGTGCACCAGGAAAACATATCTGAGCTTATTTGGGTGCCCTGAGCTGTCACTTTTAGCCTGTAGCAGCTGGTCGGAGTTACTGTGGTCGGTTTGTGAACATTTCAAAGTGACGTTTGTCACACTTGGGTCGTGCGAGGTTCCTCAGCAGTGATTTATAGCAGAGATGCCCTGCTGACCTGACATACGCGGTGCCCCCACTAAGGTTAATAGGAATTATTACACTTTTATTAGTGTTATTAAGTTATATCTGTCACTTAAATATGAAGCTACAGCCAACAGCCTGTTAGCTTAGCTTAGTATAAAGACTGGAAGGGGGGGGCTAGCCTCCATCCATCAGTAACAAGACCATGCTCAGACCTGCGTTCACTCAAACGGAGCCAGTCCCCCGAACCGGGCTCAAGTTCTGCTGCAGTGCAGTGTGACATCATGCGGCACTTTGTCCTGTCACATGCACGTTACCTCGCTGCTGTCACGATGGAAGACAAATAGTTGTGGCAGCGATAACGTCCCAGATCCTGCCTGTGTGTATTCCAAACTGTTGCGCAGTGTGTGTGTGTGTGTGTGTCTGATAATCCTTTAAACGCATTAATCTGATATTCAAACTGGACTTCCTGGTTTGTTTTTCATTGTCTTCCTGGTAAACAACAGGCCCCCTTTGAACACAGGCCTGTGTTTTTTTGTTTTTTTTTGCTCTGGTTCCGCTAAAGCTCGCTAATGAACCCGCTACATCTTGTTTGTTTAATCCTGATTCAGGTCAGCAGCTGACATCGATCCATTGGTAACATTACATGTTCGCTTTGCGGCAATTAATGAGAGCAGCATGTTGCAACGCTGGGTGAGGAAAATAGAGACAAACAGCCCCAGCTAAACACTTTCACAGGGGGGGGTAACACACCCCCATCAGTGTAATTACTGCATCACTTTGTGTTTATCTGACTTGGTACGGTAGCTGCTTTGCCACATCAGTGTAACGTCCGTTAACTAATCAATACAGATATGAGCTTACAATAAATCTGCCCCGTTGTTCAGTTATCACCTCCACTGAGAGAGGTGACAATGAATCCAGTTTCCATCTGAGCTCTCACTGTTAATCATTCACTGGCATAGTGAACGGCTGCATTATATAATGCTTTTTGATGCCCTATCTAACAATAATCGTGCGCTTAGTAGCGCAGCGTTTTGCAATCGACGAGCATCCCCGTTGTTTGTGCAAGTCCTTGATTCACGCGAGGGGGAGCCGCGTTGAAAAGACACTTCGCCCGCGGGGGGGATCAGCGAAATGTCACTGTTGAATTAACAAGGATAGGTGACTCTGGGCGTTCCCACTGTGTCTCACCAGGCCACTGCCCCGAGGACAAAGAGGTGTGTCAGCTGGGATGTGCCTTTGTGGTTCTGCGAGCGATAGACGCGGCCTGCGAGACTGAGCTGTTTGTTCGCCGTCAGTCATTTTTGCTTTTCAGTTTCTATGTAGCAGTCAGGATACAGGAAACAGCGCGCGGTTGGCTAGTCTTGACTTAAGGAAAGGAGTGATTTATTTGAGTTAAGTTGGACCCAATAATAATTGGTTAGTCAAGCAAAAATAGTAAATATTTGCCCATTTGCTGCATTGTTTTCTCATATGATCGTAAACTAAATATATTTTGGTGCTGAGCTGCTTGTGACATCGTTGACAACACTTATCATATGGACAAAACGATGAATCATTGGGATATAAATATCCACCAGGCAGGAAGCATCCTGCTGTGCCTGATCTTTATACCACAACAATACGCGTCGGAGAAAAGTCCTACAGCGACCTCCATGTTTTGCTCTCTCTTGCCCGGGTCTAATGTTAGCCTAACAACACACGTAATCAGCCACATTAGGGAGGTTGTATGGACTGAGTCACTCAATTATTCCCCAGCTCCTTTCATCTGGGTCCAGTATCCATTACCTTACGCTTTAAGCTGCCAACTGTTGCGACCGTAAGAGGCAGACCCCTCCCTTCTCCCGAGCGCCTTGATTGTGTCGAGTGGCCGCTAACAGCCGCTCTATTGTGCTTACGGCAGCGGTATTCACTTACTCCCCTTTTGCGCTCTTGATAGTAGGTCGCCATGGTTACCATTCTGATGCAGCGGCCCGGGCTGCGCGACGAGGTTCCTCTTGTTGTGAAGGAGTCACATGCGGCACACACGGTGACACACTTTCCCCAGAAAGGCTGCCGCTCCGGTGAGGCGAGACGGGGTCAGCTCCGTTCGCTCTAGGTCAGCTGATGCCGGCAAAACAATTGTTGTTTTGTTTGTTGTTGTGTGTGTGTGTGTGTGTGTGTGTGTGTGTGTGTGTGGGCTCTGCCCAGGCTGCTGCGCCTGTCTTTTTTTTTTTTTTTCCCCTCCGTGCGTGTGCTTGTTGGAGTTGCTTTTACAAGAGCTTCCAACATAAGGAACATAGATGTCTTCACGTGTCCCGATCAGTCAAACACAGGCTTTGTGCTAGCAGCTAGCGCATAGATCTGCGTGCATGGATGTGCAGGATGAATCTGCTTGATGAGCACACTGTTTTTTTTTTAAGATCACACCCTCGAAAGGACCACACAACGAGCTCGCCGCCATGTAGACAACACCAGAACATGGATTCCATATTGTGGCTTTGCAATCACGCTCTCTGCAGCACGTGTGCGTGCGTAATGCGTGCGCGGCTCACATTTTTTGTCCCCCCCTCAGCTAGCTGGAAGTCTTGTCTGTAGGCTTTTGTGGGTTATAGGTCCTCACTCTGCACGTGTGAGCTCACCAGCATGGTGATGGCTCTCCTCCAGAGAAAAAAGCTTTCCATTCATCTCCATTCGTCCCTCGATTCTGCTGGTTTGGCAGGTTCGGGAGTTTTTTTTACTAAACGCCCACCTCCCCCCACGAAACATCCCCGTATTTATATTTCTTACACTGGAATCCCCCAAAACGGTCGTCTCTTCTTCTCTGTCAGTCTCTCTCTGCTTCTTCCCTGCTGCCTGCCTCTGTGTTGTAATTGAAAGCAGCTGTGACAGGGTTACTATAGTTCATAGAGAGCAGAATTTGGAGGAGGGCCGAGGCTTCATTTAGAGCTCCAGTTACCCAAAATGCAGGCGACTGTCTACAGGTCAGGAGGCTGAAAGCTTCCACAGCCTTCGCTCTGAGTAACCGTAAAGGAACAGAAAGTCTGAGTCACGTGACGAGGGAATAGAGGCATATTACTGCTCATTACCTCTATTTCCTTGGAAGTATTGTGCAATGCACATGAGATCAGATGGATATCAGCTTCCTCAGCTTTGCTGAGAATCATCGTCACCGCAAGGTACAATATAAAGTTGCATCCATGGTAATGCTGCGGTACTTTTATGTTCGCAGATGCGCTAGGAGCTAGCTTTCCATATGCAGAATCTAAATAGTCACCAGCCACTTAAAACACTCCAACACGTTACTACAACTGACGGCTGTCGGCTGAGCAGAGCTTTGCCAGCCGTGGACAGAAGTGAACAGTTTGCCTCACGGTTTGTCTTCTGGTGTGCATTAGCACACAGGATAAATCTTAAAGCTGGAGCATGCAAGCAGACTTACAAGCATATGTTTTGCAGAATGTTCTGTTTTGAACGTGCATAAATGTTGATATTTTGTGTATTAAGTGTTTATTTATTCTTTTTTTTTTTTTTTTTTTACAAAAACTTTAGTCTTGGACTTGGACTTTAGAAAACCAGAAAATAAAACATTAAACACAGAATCGCATTAAAACAGACCGAAAAGGAAAGATCTATGCAGCCTTACAAACGCACTCAGACACCTGCTGGGCCTAAGAACAGTACGTAATGAGACATTTCAGCTCTTTACTTTTCATGTTAATGTCATTATTGTATGGAAAACTCGACTACCTCTCTGGGCAATTACAAAAACAATTCTTAAATTTGTGAAAATGAGTGCGCTGGTGTTGCATCGGTACAATAATTGTATTAGTGAAGTTAAAAACTGAATTGGCAGGCTAATAAAATATGTTCTTTTCCCTCTTACCCATCCACTCGCTTGTGTTTGCTTCACAATAAACCGTCTGTACTTAAAAAAGAAATAACAATACAGTGGTTAAAGTATCTTTCTACAGCTGCACTACAATCTAGACGTCATCCGTCTTACAGTTGCCAGTAAACAGCAGCGTTCAGCTCGCCTCCAGCCAGCGTCCCCCTTAGCTGCAGTGTTGCCGTTTCCCCTCAGTAGCCACAGAAGCAGTCAGCCCTGTGTGAAGGTGTTGATAAGCAGTATGAGCTGAGCCTGTGTTTCGCAGCCTTCTCCCTTTAAGTGAATCTAATCTGTCTGACCTCTCTAAGTCCAACTATTAATAGGCTCATACCCTGTGCACAGCACCCCGAGCCCGGCCAGCTGCGGCTGAAGGAAGTCGGAACAGAAACAGCCCTTCTCATTTAGCTCAACAGAGCCTCTGCGTTAGTGATGTTCGTGATCAGATATAAATCAAGTTTGTCACAGTCCATGCAGCTGCAGCAGTCTGATGTGCAGTCCAATGTGTCGGCCTGGATATCAGCCAGTTACTCAACTGGTTGAGCCATGGCAACCGGCTTAAGAGACCCACCCTCTCTTGAAACGTTCCCACGGATGTCCAGGTCAATACCTGACACTATTTCAGAGTTCAAGCTGAGTGTGGAAACCAGTCTTTCCAGGGGTGGTGTAATTTGTCAGATATTTTTACAGTGACTACACACTACTGTGCTGAAGCACAGCTACCTGTGTGCTATCGTCGCCTGCCAGCGCTAATCTGTGCACTCTCTTGTTGTCTTTTCTCACCCACAGAGCGGAGAAAACAGAAGTCCTCAGCGATGACCTCCTACAGGTAAATCATTGATCTGACCCGAGAGCTGTGACCAGCACTTAACACAGAGGTCGCCTCTGAATCAGTTCAGAACAGCCAGTTTCAGTAAATCTCCCAAAGTATTTGTGTTAAATTTAAATGACACGCTCGGCAGTAAGCCATCAGGAGGAAGTGCACACTGCATCCAGCACTGCACCGTGGGTAAAAAGTGGAACAATTGTTGGTAGTATTTTCAGACATGTACAAAGTAAAACACAAAAACACATGGTGTGACGTGTGATGTTTCCATCATTTAGATAAAACAATAAAATTAATGACAGAAGTCATTTCCCAGCAGTCAGTTTCAAGGCCACAGCAGCTAATTAAACCTATAGCTTTATTAATCATTAATCATTAATCAAGCCTAGTGTAGTTAACTGTGTGTCATTCTCCGTTACGCATGGTTGCATTTTTTCCTTGATAATAATCTGCAGCGTCGGCAATATAAGTAAATATCAAAGAGCTTCTCGGTTACTGATTAAAACAGCTTTAACTGTGCCGATATTCGCCTCATGGAGGGTTTTTAAGTTTCTGTTCGACACATGTTTGACTCTACAGCTGCTACACCTGTGCACTGACCTGTCCTGATATTACAATCTGACCTGGGCAATACTGGATGCCGAACAAACACCAAAAGCAAAACTTAGTTTGTGTCTGATTGAAGTTTAAAGAGCAGCTGGACCATGTGCTCTTTACATGGCAGCCAAGCAACAACAACAACTGGTATCACTTGCTATCTCCTCCCCTCTGGATGAAGATTGCTCATCTGCGGGTTCGGCTGGTGTTAAAATTAAGCCCCGCAAACTCTCAGGACTGTTGCTCGCACGTCGAAGCGCTAACGTTAGTTAACAACAAAGGCTCGAGAAGCCGCGCAGAGGTCAGCGTAGCTGTGGATGTCTTTTATGTAAGCTCATATATCTCTCTGACTCTGTGTGCACACGTGAAAGCAGCTGCTGCAGGTGCTGTTGTGGGAAAATTCTGGCTACTCAGCAAAGACATTCCAGCGATGAAGACTGAACGGGATGTGTCATAAAATAAACTTTGCATTATTCTTTAAGAACACTTGAAACCACAATGTCCGACACCCTTTATTGTTATTAATTCCTCTCCCCACCCTCTTTTGTCGACGGTACAAACACTCTCAATTCATGTGAAATGTTATCTACATAGCCCAAAATCACAATTTGCTTCAGGGGGGTAGTACAATCCATACAGCATGCAACACCCTTTGTCCCTATACCCTCGGTTAGGGTGAGGAAAAACTCTCCCAACATGACCCTTTTAACCGAGAGGAAATGGAGGAAGCCTTTAGGAAGAGCTACAGGAGGGATCCCTCTCTGGCAGAGCGCCAAAACCTTTGATACATATGTAGATTATACAATCTATGTAAAGAATGTGGTTCTAGGAGGACACTGAACAACTTCGGGTGAGGCCTGAACCGCACAACCTTCTCTCGACAGACCACACCACCAAAAATGACAGTTCCACAGATATATGTAGATTGTGAAACAGAAATAAAGGGTATGAATCCAGGAGATTGCCAAATAGGTAGAACATGAGCCACATGACTTCCCTTCAACCAAGAAAACCTGACGACATCAGACTGGGCAAAAGTACATTGTAGTGACAGGGAGAACATCAGACTTAGCTTTAGTTGCGTTGCTGTAATGCAAGTAGACAAGTGAACAGTGGTGACTAACCGCTTAGGGTACTTTTCACTGAGGAGAGGTCGTTATATTAAGTCTGACAATTGACTTTCGCTGTTGCTCAAAGACAATTGTTCTGCCTTCTCTCTGGGAATCAGCCCCTGAGACTCTGCGGGCTCTGTGTCTCACTTCCTAGGAGCCCTGCTGACTGATAAAGGAAAAGGGAGTACGGGATGGAGAGATCGAAATCACTCGACCTCCTTAATTCCTGACATGGCTGTGTTGCTCCTCCAGCCGAAGCAGAAATTCTCGGTTTATCCTTTTTAGTTAAACCCATCCATATTTGTGCAGAGTTGCTATGTGAGCTATGTTCTTTCCCGCTGCTCCTTCTACCACAGATGAGGTTTTCTGTCAGTTCCCCTCTCACCGTACACAGCACACTGATTTTCACAGTGCAAAATCTCTAAATCTTTCAAAGTAGACATTGGAAACACCATCTGAGATTCACTTTGTCTGACTTTTAGCTACACTGAGCTCATCGGGTTATATCCACAAGAATGGACAGGGTATGCGTGACATCACCCATAGGTTTCTGAAGAGCTGCTTTGAAGCTCAAAACCTCTGGAAGTTAGCTATAAAACTGTTTTTTATACCAGGCTGTAAACATGTTTGATTCTAAAGTTGGACATTTTAACATGGGGACTTATGGAGATTGACTTGTTCTGTAGCCGGCCTCTATTGGCCGTTTGAGGAACTGCAGTTTTTTTGGTCCTTTCACATTGGCTTCACTTCACAGCCACAGCGTTTGCCGCTTGCTTATATTATCTGCTGTTGCTTCCAGCCACCATCTGTTTGGCTGACCATCATTTGATCCCATTTACATCTCAGGTGTGTATCTTTGGCATTTGGCGTATTCTTAGCCCGCTTCATGTCAAGCCCTTTTTTTTTTTAATGCTGTCCTCCAGTGAGCCAATGAACTACCCAGCATTCCTATGCCAGCTGTCCATTCCTTCCTTGCTGCTCCCTTACATAGCAGCTCATCCACAGGAGGGTGTGTGGGGGGGGGGTAGAAATACTCCAGAAATACCAGGGTGCCTGCTTGCACACACCCTTGTAGCTGGGTGTAATGCTTGAGGGCATTTTCTAAGGTAGCAACCAGCTGATTTGAACACTTTTTGTTACATATACCCAATACAAACAAAAAGGATCTTGTTTTGCCATCAGTGTCTCATTGCCCAATTCCACCCTTAATGTGTCATGTTATGTTATTTTTGTTCATTCCGGACTTGTCCAGACATGTTAGCATCTTCTCTCTTAGGAACCAATAAACAAACAATCACACACAGACACCCTCTGTGTCTTTTTTTTTTTCTCTACCCCGTCTATCCCACTCAGTATTGGGATTCCCTGCTCAGTGACACGTCATGGGATTGACCATGTGTTGACCTCATCATACAGCATGAGGAAAAACACGCCCTGCCGCTCTCTTTTTTGGCCTGGGTTCACCCACACCTCTCCACATTGCTATTTTTCTGCACTGTACGGTGGTGTTGTGCGTCTAACCCCAGTTTGTCACAATGAAAGGAAGACAAATACTCCCAGTGCCATGTAACCCAAACATTTCCAGTCCACCCACACTGGAACATCGTCTTAGAGCACAGGGAGGGGAATCCCCGGCTTAATTTGTGCCAGGTACTAACTAGGCTGAGTCTACCCAAGTGTTCCCAAGCTTGTAGCTTATGAAGGCGCGTTTTTTTTTTTGTGTGTGTATTTACGCACGGGCAGAGTGTGTGTTTGGTGAAGTTTGTATTTGACCCAGCTGTTTTGGGAATGCCGGAGGCCAACATGGGTCGGGAATGACGTAAGAGCGCGAGAACAGAGGGAGGGAAAAGGAGAGGAGGGAGGGGGGGGTGTGGTGCGGCGGCGTTCGGAGGCGGATATCTGCTGTGGAATTCCTCCATTCTGTTTTTGGAACACAATTGTCTGGTATTTGGTTGATCCTCCCTCTGCATTTGTCTCCTTTCTTTTCTGCTCATTTTGCCCTCTAGACCTCAGTGTTCCCATTTATATTTGGAACATTGTTTGTCCTGACTCTTGAGTACATGTTTCTCCCTTCTTGGAAACTTGAAGACTTCCACTTTCTCTCAACAGCTGTGCTTTTTTAATTCCAAAAATCAACAGGAGACCCACCTGTTCGGTCTGGATCTCGTGCATGCAATCCGCTTTTGACTTTTCTCACAAGCCCTGCCAACACAAACCAGTTCCTTGCATCGTCAAGCAGACTCCAACAGTAACTTCCAATCATCAGTTCTATTCATGGAGTACTGACAGCCAGGCTAATGATGCCTCTGACTGTCCCACTCAGGCACCTGGCATGACAAGGACAGTGAATAATCACCCTGCAGCGCTTCACTTGGCCTCTGTCCTTAAGCTAGAATAGCAGTGACTCCCATCAATGACAGTATTATATCTTGTCAGGGCTAAAAGCACAGAGTGCATCTGTGCAGTTAAGCTAGCAGACAGGAGAAAGCCTGTGTAATCAAAAAGACCTTTTTTTTAAAGCCGAAGAGCCCCTCGCTTTCGGTCGCAGCCCGGCGGCCGTTGCTATAGAGACACTTCCGATGAGTCATGTGTTTCAAAGATAACATTCCAGCGTTGTTCCGCGGGGACAAGGCTTATCAATCATGTGTGACCTTTGACCCCCGGTTCGCTCAAAGCAGCTACAAATCAAATCCCAGCATGGAACTGGACCTCATCAGCCATCGACATTGCAGACACACTGTTGTGTTGGTTTATGGAGACAATGTTAACAGTGCTGACAAGATTATTGCAAACATGGCAGGATGAAGTCCAGTCAAGTACTGAGGTTTTTCAAAATAAAGCTTGAACTAATTTCAAAACCGGTGCATTTCTACAATCGTCAGAGTTTCCAAAATGAAGCTTATGAATCGTTGCACCCTGCAACGACTGATTCTGTTCTTGCATGTCTCGTCTTACCCGCAGATTGAGCGGCGCATGGAGCTGGTGCGTGTGGTGTCCCACAACACACACAAGAGGATGGTGTCATGTCTACAGGGACACATCGGTGCAGATGCAGAGAAGAGACACGTAAGCTTGTTACAATAAAACCTTTGTCGAATAATTAAACTTTTAAAAAAACAAACTAAAACAGATCAGTCAACTGTTCCAGGGTGTGTAATAACCTCATTTTTGATAGCATTTCCCACACAAAGTTTTAGTTCTCACTGTTTTCACAGTAGGCCTACAGTCTATGATTTGTCTTTTGTGTTTTCTACCCCACACCACCCAACAATGCACCACAGTCCGTACCACGCCTCTATACAGGAAATGGTCAGGTAAAAACACTAATAACTTATTCCATCTCTCTGGTCCTCGACGCCACTTGCTCCACTTCCCATTCAGGCATCTGTCATCTTTATTCGCTATGCATGACACTTTCACCCTGTGGGATTCTCTGGTAAAAACAGGATGTTGAACACTCATAGATGTTTGGCACAAAGGTGAACTGTGTGACTGTGAAAATATGCCCCAGTGCTGTCGTCATTTGATAGACGTCTCACTTCCCTAGTTTGCATCTTAAATCCCATTAAACATCTGTATTTTCCTCCTTTGCTCAGAAAGCTCTTTTCCTCTTCCTGACTGTGAATTTACTGCCCGATGGAAAGTCCTTGATGGATTTTTCCATTGGCTCGAACATCAAATACTGAAGCTACTGTATTTAAATGGGTACTTTTTGTGCATGTGGATATTTTTAAGTGGTTTATATTTCAATATCAGTCTAATCGCCTGTCTACGTCTGTTCCTCTTCCACACCACAGAAAAAACTTCCCCTGACTTCCCTATCCCAGGCGATGGTGGAAGGCGGGAACCAGTTGGGAGAAGACTCCTTGATAGGGTGAGTGTGTGATTAATTGACAGGCTGAATAACCAGTTGCTCATCCTTGGCAACTGTTGCTAATGGAGCAGATGGACCCCAGAGAGTGTGAAAAATGAGGCCATGTATTCAGGGCGAGCAATCTTTTCCAGTTTGTTTTTTTTGCCGATGGGACTTTCAGTAGTTCCCTTTTTTTAAAATATGAGATTAAAATCATTCATTGTTACCGAGAGCAACACACAAAATGGCACCAGACGGATCAGGGTTGAGGATCTAGAAAGTGAATGTCTTCAAGTTGACACAGCAGCCCATGTGTCTGTCTGGAAGCAACGAGGAAGGGAAAGTACGCTAGTTGTTCTGCTAGTAAATGTGATGCATTCATGTTGATTGTGAACTCAGGCTGTGTTGTTTATATATTTCAAGACTCAGGGCTTTTATTTGCCTGAAAGCCCTGATTCATGTAGATGTCACTAGGTCACTGTGTGCTTTGGGCAACTAGAAATGATGACGCTACAATAACCCAGTTTTGCTTTCGCTTATTGATTGGGAACAGTGGTAGTGGAGCTGGCGGCACAGATTGTCATCCCTCTGGGTAGTTACGTGAATTCTATTTTGTCGATGTGTGATGACACCAGACGTCGAAGACCTCATTTCCTCACTCTTATAGTGCTGATGTGATAATGAGGCCGGACTACGTTGACATTTTAACATCCTTCCCTCTGCCTTCACTTTGTGTTGATGGGTGTGTTAACAGGAAGATGATGGAAGTGTGCGGCGACGCTGAGAACCGCCTGGCATCAGAACTGATGCTACATGAGCTGCAGATAGAGAAGGACGTTCTGGATCCCCTCAGCCAGCTAGCAGAGGTAAGAAACCTCACACCTCTCTGTTTTTTGTTTGTGTAGTCACACCTCTACGGTTTGGTCTAATAATAGTGGAATAAATGATTTAACAGAATTTTTGAATTTTGTGTGTTTCGGGTTGCAAATGTTTTAGTAATGCGATCCTGCAAGGTTAGAGAAGGAGAAGTCAAAACAAATTAATGCCAAGCCAGGTAACATTAGCTAAACATGAGGCCTTTGCTCTTTTATCATTACACACTGTGGTTTTCCACCTGTTGAGTTTCTCAAACACCAGTAACAGTCCCCTATCAGACATCTGTATCTTTGTACCCGTAAACCTGGCATTTTGTTTGTTTCTTGTCCAAGTCGTCACTCCTAACAAGCTGCACTCCGCATTTCAACCTTCTCAAATAACTGAAATATATTCTCCATAACCTTGTGCCAACCATGACAAACCTGAAAACTATTAGTAACTAACTAGGTATTCATCAGGTATTCATCTAACTAGGTATTCATCATCCAGGAAAAACAATTAAAACATTTTTCTGATCAGTGCTATTCTAACTTGTGTGTGTTTTGGATATAATTTTCGTAGGTGGACATTCCTAACATCCTGAAGCAGAGGAAACAGCTGGCCAAATTGGTGCTGGACTATGATTCTGCCAGAGCAAGGTTTGTCCGTACACAGCTCACTCTCTCTCATGTTGTATGGGTTAGATTTTAATACTGTGTCGATTCATCAAGACCACACTTAAATGAAACTGGTGTAACAGTGCTGAAACACAGTATTCGGCAAAGATTCATCTGGAACAACTAAACACTCCAGCTGATGTGGTGTTAGGTTGTTTTCAACATGGTGGCTGGGTTCGAAACTAATAACAACCAAAACATGTATCGGAAAACACCTTCAGTGAGAAATTGGTACTGTGGTACCAATACTGTGGTAACAGTGTTTGATCAGCACTGCTTAGTTTTACTTTAGATCAGAGTGTCATGAGACTTCCAGTACATAAAGTTGAGGGCAAGTCGTGTTTATACAAATTCAAATTTTCCGTTTTCTTTCCAAACTCAGATGGTTGCAGGCAACCAAGTCAATAATCTCAGGAACAAACACTCAAGCACTGACGGCCAAGGCTGACCTACTCAAGGAGGAGATGGATGAGTCCATGAACAAAGTGGAGCTTTGCAAGGTAACTAGCATGAATATATATATATATATATATATATAATTCATGTGTGTTCATTTAAAATCATTATCGTCTAGCTTGTCAAGGTCATAGCAAGAGTGTGTGTGAATGTGAGCTACCGGTCACATTGCAGTTATATCGTTGAAGGACCTGAGTAAGGCTGTAATAAAACCTGCTCGATGTCATTCTATGCAGATGACATGCTTTTAATAGATGCTGTTTATATTGCAAGCCCGCTTCATACCCTGATAGAAGAGTTAGTGTTTGTTGACCCTAAATGAATGTGTAGGCCAGAGGTCATTTATGGCCTAATGAGTTCAAGAAACTGGAAGTAGGCCTCATCAGAAGTGTAAACTGGGGGAAAAAAGTAAGCAACAACTGGACTTCCTGAGACCCTTGGGCCCTCTGACCCAGTTTGCTGACGCACACAAACGGCTGAAAATGCCCTGTCAGCTCAGTCTGTTTGCTTCTATTGAACTGAATCACTGGTGAGTTTTAGTGCGTGGCTACCCGATGTGTCAGTTTTTTTTGTTTTTTTTGTCCAGGAACCCCCCCCCAGCACAAGCTCTCCCTCACAACTTCACTGAGTTCTGCCAACAGCAGGAGGATTTATGACTATGTGTTGTGCACAGACCAGAGGCTTAGCTGACCGCTGACGTCTGTCCTTGTGCCTCCTGAAATGCACGTTTATTTGATGAATGGCACTTTGTAGTGAACAAGAGAGATATTTATTAAATCAATAAGAGTTCAGAGCAGCTCGTTTCCGCTTCACTTGCTGTCATTCTTTGTGATACTTGGTCTAGAAAGAGAAAACGATTATTATTATTAACTGTTTAAATTCCTGTCTTTATTACCCAGGATCAACTCGCTGCAGATATGTACAGTTTTTTCTCAAAAGAAGGGGACTATGCCTGCTACTTCGTAACAGTGAGTACAGCATGTCAACAAGCCGAACATGTGTTTTCTGTGGGAATGTTCACAGCTGCACAGGAACTAGGGAACAGAGACTTGGCCCTCTGTGTTATTTACTTTGCTGTCATGTCTTTTACCGCTCGTCTGATTCGACTCACCCCCCTCCGTCTATATCTCTCTGTGGTTTTTGTTTCTGCAGCTCTTAGAAGCTCAAGCTGATTACCACAGAAAGTCTCTCACTGTTCTGGAGAATGTCTTGCCAACCATCCAGGCACAGCAAGGTAGTAACACACGCAAACATCTTTATGCGCACACGGCCCTTTAACACGAAACACTGCGGTGTTGTTAAAAAAAGTTATGTACAAGGAGGCTCTGTGAGGCGCATGGTATGGGACCTCTTTACATATTTCCTGGAGAAGGCACGTGGGCCTTTTTCCGAGCGACAGCCCCTGTTTTTCTTTGGTTCCTGTGTTGTTTGGTGTCCCCTTTTAAACAAACCTTTTCCTGTTAGATGCTGGAGAAGTTCCAGGAGTATACCCAAAGGTGTGCTGACAACAAGGAGGGGAAACAGTTTCCTATTCTCTCGTGTTTTGAGAAACGAAACCAGCTACTGCACATTTCAATTATATCACTCTTGTTTTTCTACCTTCTGGACTTCCAGAAGTTCTTCCAGTTGCAGTAATTGTTAAATGCCACAACTGAGGCCCAGATATTAAAGAATAGTCTTCTGTTTTCGCCGCTTTGCCCTCCAAAAGTAATCCAATTTTCCATTTTGCAAACACGTCCCCTCTACAAGCTCCTTCACTAGGGTTTTTTTTTTTTACAGTCAAGGAGCTTGTTTTTTTTGTCTGTGCTAAACACATGTGGTCTAAACCAGACAAGCCTGGTCTCCCAGCATGTGGCGATGACTCACCAACTCCACACACGCCCCCCCTACCCTTTCTCGCATCACACCCACCTGGGTTTTGCTACCCCCCTCCTGCTCCTCCACCTCTTTTGCCTCCCCGTTCACTCACACATTAGCTCACACACACACACACACAAACATAGAACGAGGGCTCAACAGTCACTCCTGCTGGCTCGGAGCATGTGGTTATTATTTGACAGCACCCTGCAGGGGGAGTGAGGACTGGTTAGGAACCAGCCCGGGGGAGAGTTGTTGACCCAGAAATCTGCCATCCAGTCCAGAAACAGGCTTGTTAGCACCCAGTCCTGAACCTTTGGTCTGTTTATTTTATTTTTTTTGTGATTGCATAGCAGTGTGACAGACGGGTCACACAAACGATCTGCTTCATTCCAACGCTTCTCTTCAGATGTGAAACAATGTGAATAAGCTCACAGCTGCTGCCTCTCTGCCCTCACCATGAATTGCCGTCTTTGTGTTTAGACTCGTGGACAGAGAAGCCCGCATTTGGCACCGGGCTGGACGAACACCTGAAGAGGAGCGGGAGGGAGATCGCCCTGCCGATAGAGGCCTGTGTCATGATGCTTCTAGAGACCGGCATGAAGGAAGAGGTGAGGAACCAAAGGCAGAGAGGCAGGAAGCGGGCTGTTCGTAGCGCCCTATGTGATTATTCCGCTCTATGAATAGGTGGAGGCCACTTTACTGTATGAATGAATTCAAATTCATACCACTCACCCTCTCCTGCTGTGAGATGTGTGCAAGAAGAGAGAGGGAAGGTGAATGTGCTTCAAATTACAATCACGTGGGTGCTTGGAGCAGCATGAGTGACTCAGCTGACTTCATAGAAATTATGCTGTATTGTGATTTGTCCTGTGCCCTTATGCTTATACCGTGTACTGTATAATTATATTGATTCTGTCATTTTTCTTTGCCTACAAAAGTGGAATTTTTTTTAAAAAGTATTTTTACATTCGAAACTGACGCACAATGTGTGGAATACAGAAAGAAACAGGACATAATTGCTTGAGCTTTAATGACAATTAAATTAGTTCATTAGTCAATCAAAAGAGAGAGAGAGGTGGTAGTGGTCTATGGTGGTGAATTTGGATATTTTGGGCTTTTTGAACTGATTGTTTGACAAACAAGACATCTTTAGATGCCAGACATTTTGTCGGCCAAATTATGAATACAAAAAATAATTGGCAGTTGGTTAATAATTTGAAGACAACAATGGTTCATATTTTTTTTTTTGGATTTCTGTTTGACTTTGTTGCTGTATCATTTATTTATTCCTTAAATCAACATATGTGTTTCTTTGTCTTTGTTTTATTAATATAATAAGTAAATATTTTATTTTTTAAATATCAATTATCAGTTAAATATCAATACTAGTTTATTGTGACCTGCCCGGCACCAAAACATGATGAGCAAAACTGAGCCCAGCTTTAAGCAAACAATATTTCCACAGAGGTTACAGAGGTTTTTTGACTGATCTGCTAACACATTATATAACTATCAAATGAATGACATAATAACTTTCATCAGTCATCATCTCTTAAACATTGATAAGATCAGATGTTTTGAAGCCGTTGTTCAGCTTTAAATGATTTCAGAGCTCACCTCTTATCGAACTCCAAACTAATTCCTCGTACAGTTCTTAATGACAGCATGAGATCTCGCTCGCTTGGCTGACTTGACTGCTCTTTTGTTTTCCCAGTCTTTATATAGAAGTGAAAGACGTGCTGGCGTAGCTCATTAAAAGTCACACGGAGCTGTGGCTGCGATTAGCGGCTCCACTGGCCATTGACATAATTGAAACCAAGCTGTAAATTGTTTGTTCACATGAACTTCTGAAGACTCGAGGCGGACAGACAAACTATAAACAGAGGAAGCTCCCGAGTTTTCTGTCATGCTGTTCCAGAGAAACTGTCACCCATCAGGCTACGGGAAAGATTTATATGTTTGTGATGTCCCCTCCCCAAAACAAATTTAGAATACAATAGGATCTACTTGTCTCCTGCCCATAAATCAGATTACTGTGTGTGTGTGTACTGGCCTGTGTAAAAAAACAGCTAGAGAGAGTGCAAGTGTTAACTGCATAGCACATTATTTGTCTCCCTATTCATTCCCCAGTGAGTCCAGTCTGTGTCATTATGTTGTGAAGACAGCTTTTGTTTATGTGTCAAAGTAAAGAGCGCGCTGTGCTGTGAGTGGTGGGTGTGTTTGTTTGCCCGCTTTAAGGTTTCATTATGTGCAGCTGGCAGGGGGAGTTCATGTAGTGGAGTTATACAGAGTCGATCTGTTATTGGGTGAAAGAAAAGGGGTCTCGTGTGCACATTGAATGCCTGCTATGTAGCTTTGTTGTTGTTGTTTGTTTTTTTTTTGCTGGCGCTGGTGACGTTACTGAGGTTTGCCTGTCTTTGTGTACATACAGGGTCTATTCAGAATCGCAGCAGGGGCATCCAAGCTAAAGAAGCTAAAGGCAGCGTTGGACTGTTCCACGTCGCAACTGGAGGAGTTCTACTCCGACCCCCACGCTGTCGCGGGTACGTCAATACCCAAAGCCATTTTTTTTATGTCTCTGTCACTTGGACGAATTTATGCAAAAACAAATTACATAAGGCAGTAAAAGTGTGTTCAAACCAAACCCCCAAATTCCACCAGGCACGGATACACCACCTTGTGTGTGTGTGGTGCTCTACGCGGTCGTTCTAGTTAATGTTTCAAAGCTCACGGGCTCCACCACGGTCCGTTTCAGAAGTGTCCAAGAAGCAGGCCTCTCTGCTCGGCTCCGCTTCTGAAACGCTCCACGTGAACGGGTTTGAAGTCGACCTGGTGTTTGGTATTTGACCAAACAAAGAATGAAATTAATGAAACGATGTTGAAAAATATCCTAAATATGTTTAACTGTGGTTTCAGGAGCACTGAAGTCATACCTGAGGGAACTCCCTGAACCTCTAATGTCTTATCAGCTTTACGATGAATGGATCCAAGCATCCAGGCAAGGCTCATAACTGGGAATAAAATACCAACATCGCTTTAATCTAGCAGTGTGAAATAATGGGATAATTAATTTGGGACATTTAGCCACTGGAGACATCATCCACATATATTTTTATCTTTCACAGTGTGTCAGATCCCGACAAGAGGCTGCAGGCTCTCTGGGTTGTATGTGATAAGCTACCAAAGAACAATAAAACCAACCTGAGGTTAGTTTGGAGAAACGTCGTGGTTCGTAGCGCTTCAGTTTCTTCTGTCGCACCAGACAGCGTTTCCACCCGTGCTCACCGACTCCCATGATTCCACGCAGGTATCTGGTGAAGTTTCTGTCCAAACTGGCTCAGGACAGCGAGGCGAACAAAATGACGCCGAGCAACATCGCCATCGTCCTGGGACCCAATCTGATGTGGGCCAAGACTGAGGGGTGAGCGGAGACAGAGAGTAAAGGGGAGATGATATTGCTAATACAATACAACCCGCTAGTGACTCTTTAGAACACGTGGAATAAGAGACACGATCCTCGTCTGGGGTGGTAACGATAGTCTGTCATTTGAGCTCATTTCAGCCACTCATTATGTCAGGAAGCGTCTAATCTTTGCTCATCTGTACGCGTCCACCCAGGACTCTGGCTGAGATGGCTGCAGCTACCTCTGTGCACGTGGTGGCCATCGTGGAGCCCATCATCCAGCATGCTGACTGGTTCTTTCCAGAGGGTAGGTACCCCAGCAGTCGTTTTTTAGTCAGACCCGCCCTGTAGCCAATCAGGGCTCATTTCACACCGGGGACGCACAGCGAATATGATTAATATTATTGTACCTGCCCAGAAAGAAAAGAGTCAGCAGGGCCACAATTAGAATCACTGCTGTGTCTGCCCAAACTGTGGGTTTGCACTGTGAAGGTCAGCTCCACGACTACAATGAAAATGTACAAAACATTTGTACGTGCTTGTCTGTGTCAAAAATGCACCAGCTCAGATGAGGCGAGTGCAAAATGAAGAGAGTGGTTAGAAAATAAAGATTTTCACAGATTTTACAGAGAAAAGCTGCCTTTTCCTTTTCCTTTCCACCATTATCAGAACAAAATCTGTGCACTCACTCGTCTTCTGGACTTGGGCTGCAAATTGCACCTTCACTTGTCTGGTCCAGACATTTTGCTTTATTGTCATGGTTTATCTGGACCAATCAAAGCCTGCCTTTTAGTCCCTGTATCTTGGGTCAAGATGATGGTGGACTGTCTACATAACTGGCCGTCCGACAGAGATGATGGGACAGTGGTTTGTGCTGGTTCCTGGCTGATTACTGGCTGTTCCTCTGGGAGATTCCTTTCGCAGTCTCTGGACAGTTTCAGGCACATTTGAGACTTTTAATTGGTACAAATCTAAGAATGACTGTGATGGACTGGCGACCTCTAAACGGGCGTTTAAGTTTACAGACGGAGGGAGTTTTCCAAGTCCCTTCCCGTCTCCTGCGACAGCTTTCTACGAGTAGTACATCAGCTTGTTTTGGTAAATCTTCCTCTTCCCTCTTCCTACAGACGTGGAGTTCAACGTGTCGGGCATGTTTGCGATGCCTACGCCTGCATCCAACCACAACAATCACCTTGACTACGACTGTGCCACCATCGAGAGGAAGAGGCCTGTCAGTATGGTGGGACCAGACAACGACACAACGCGCAAAGACAAGTAATGAGCCGCAGACCTCCGTCTAAACCTCCTGGCCCACAGTATTTGTTACTTACGCCAATTAATTGCTTTGATTGATTTTGCCTTTAATCCAGATGCTTTTCTGGTCCTCTTCTTTTGCTTCTAGTAAATTCTGGGGTAGATCTGATTGAATCTTTATAATATGATCCTTAACACTGTGTAATGACTTCTCCCTGGGCTCTGGGGTTATGGTGATTCTCTGTCCTGGTCTAATCTGTGACTTTCTGATCAAAGCTTTGGTGTTTGTTTTTTTTCCCCCCCTTTCACTATCTCTCTCCCCCACCCCGCTCTCCCTATGTAGCACCCCTAACAAGCACTCGGACCACACCCTCCGTAGAGGCAGTAACACCTTAGGTAGAAAGCAGCACACCTCACCCGCCTTCCAGCCTCCTTTACCCCCTGTGGAGGCTCCAGGGCAGGGGCACGGGGCCGGGCAGGTCCCCCAGCCCACAGCCGAGCCCCAGGCCCAGCCCCAGCCCCAGCCTCAGCCACAAGCTCCATCAGGGGGTTCAGGGACTGACACTTCCCAGCATAGTTTGGCGCAGAATCTGGCTGCTCTCGCTGCAGCTCAGCAGCTTCTAGCCCAGCACACAGAGGAGCTCAGGTAAGGGCTGCATCTCCGCTGACGGTGGAGAATGACACAGCATGCCAGACTGCTTATTACAGACATTAATAGAAGACATTAGTGCCCGCTCTGTGAACCGATGAGGTCAGTCTGATCAGCTTCTTGGAAGTACAGGCGATTATTAATGCATGCTTCAGTGGTATCTTGCGGACACCGCCTTTCCTCTCTCTTCACTGGGGTTCAGTTGTTGTTTCTCTAGCGAAACCACAAGTTTTCTTACACCACCGCCAGTTCCAGCTATACAGACGCGTCTGAGTTCAGCCCACAGCCACAGCACAACAATGGCCGCTGTCTTCCTGCTAGCAGCCGCTCGCAGGGGCCTCTCGACTTCCCATCCCTCTGCTTTCCGTCCCCAAATCACTGGAATCAGCAGGAACTTCACACTAACTGGCCCAAACTGCTTTGGAAAGGGCTGGACATTGGTGTCTGTTATGCAACGACTGAAGGGTGTCTTTGATTTAGCTGGTGAAAGGACAACATTCATATCCAGACAGATAACGCCATTCAGTTCAGCATTCTTTCGGTCCTACGGACTCTGTTGGGAAGGTGCATTTAGATGAGACACCCAGATTAGATTTTTGTGGTTTAATATCACAGAGCTTGACATGGCGGATCAGTCTGTTTTCAGAGCTCTAACCTTTTAAAACATCCGCACTGTTGAACAAGCAGAACCCAGAGTTTGAAAAGGCCCGTAGATTTAAAACACTTTTTCTCCCCCCCTCTTCCTCTTTAAAGCAACCCAAAGCTACGTGACTCCACACCTGCCCAGACCCCTCTGCTGCAGAGGAACGGCTCTGCTGGAGGAGGCCAGGCTGCAGGCCAGCTGGGCACCGGGACTCCAGGGGCTGGATCCATGGGGCCCAGTCCACATATGATGCGTAAAGGTAAGAAGTATTACGGAAAGGAAACGTAGACAGGACGCTGTTGAATCCTTTTTTTTTTTTCCTTCTTCCATTTCGGGAAATTTCTAGAGCTTTTATGAGAACCTAAGAATGTTAATCCATACGATGACTCATCATACGCTCACAGCTAGTCCATCACCTAGCTGCCAGACCGAACCGCTGGGGTTTTTTACTGAACCGTCACATGCACTCACTTCCTTTTAATACAGAGAATTGATTCTGAAACCTTTTCGATCACTTGGAAAACTTTAAGAGCTCACTATGCACTCAGCACCTCACGGGGTGATTTCCAACTTTAGGCTGAAGTCAAAGGTAGACCAAGCTTTATTTTAGCGCTTAGACTCGCATATTTGTTTTTTCTGGCTCTTAAAGAAATAGTTTGACATGGTGGGAGACAGTTGGCTGCACGAAAGTCTGTAAAAATGTTGAACTGTTGTTCTTGCATCTAGTTTTTTTTGTTCATATGAAACAAAGAAGATATTTAGTGTCGATTACTGAGTTTTGAAAGTGCTTGTAGGCGGATTTAGTTTCTTCTGGACAAAGCAACAGACCAACAGTATGCCCTGATTTTCAGTCTTTATGCTAAGCTAAGCTAAGCTAAGCTAAATTGAAGTGCTGCTAGCTCCAGCAACATATTATAACATATAATTGTTCAGTGGAAACAGTTGCTCTGTTTTCTTTCTTCAAATTAAAAATTAATTTTTCTTTCTGGTATGACAGTGAGAACTTTCTCTGTGAAGCAACATGTCTCAGCTGCTAACATGGATGTAGCGTGTACAGTATTCTGTCAGACACATTTGTTTTTTCGCCATCATATTTCAGGTACCAAGAAGCAGGCCCCCGCCCCTCCCAAACCGACAAACCCTCCACCCAGCCAGCCCTGTAATTCAGTGAACCACACCTCCTCCTCAGGCTCATCCCAGTCCCTCAGTCCTACCCCCAGACCCCTGTCCAGCCACTCGCCCACCTCGCCCACTTCTCCCACCTCGCAGCCATGTGCCACGCCCAGGCGCCACTCCAGTAACCAGGCCCCCATCCAGGCGCCCAGCCATCCACCCCCGGAGCCGCCGACGCAGGCCAGCCCTCCACCGCAGCAGGCGTCGCTCAGCCAGTCCGGCGGGGACCTCTCACCTCCGGGCACCCCGACCCCTCCCGACACCCCTCCGCCCTCCAACAACACCCAGGATGCAGTCGCCCCTCCGTCCCCGTCCCCCTACCAGTCGGGCTCCCTCCCCCGGCCGCGACCCGTCCCCAAACCCCGGAACAGGCCGAACGTCCCGCCACCACCCCAGCCCACTACACCGGCCAGTGATACCAACGGGATCTGTGCCACTGCTTACAAGATGATGGGTGAGCATGGTCTCGCGTTGTTCTGGCTGCACGATCTGCTTTTATATTTCTTCACTGCTCAGTGTACTCTCTCTCTCTCTCTCTCTCTCTCTCTAACCGTCTTGCATTGTAATACCTCCACAGGTTAAAGAGGCGCTGTGAGAGGTTTGTTACTGACCTTTTCACTCGCAGCACCTGCACTTTTTTTTTGTTTGCCTCTGCCATTATTCCCCATCATCACGGGCATCCTGTTCATCATTTACTCAGACCAGATGCACCTCTGACACGCCGTCTATCACAGTCCTGTACAGGCTGACGAGGGTGCAAACACACAGGATGGGGCGATGACCTGAAAGTAGATCGAAGCAATAAATATTACAGAAATACTGACATCTACGGCTAGTTCACACACGCTGGTGTCGTTAAAGTCTCATCCTATCTCACACTGCGCAATATGGCTTCTGACTACTGCTGACAGCACCGAGGCATTTCCAGTTATAGGAAAGAGACCGGCCTTCAACCCGCAAGCGGAGGCGATCGCTTCACTGTTTCCATCTAAACGTAGCGCAAATTTGAACTAAACATCCAGAGAGCTGGCAAAAGAAAATGCTAATTAACGCGTGTTTCCATCCACGAGTGGTATGTAAATATCTGGAGTTGGCTTCCAGAGAGAAGAGGCCGTACTGAGATGATGTCATGAAAAGAGCAGCAGTCGTGTTTATGTCGGCGTTTTATTTCATTTGTTAGCCATCTGTGCGCCGACTGATTGAGTTTGATCAAGTAACCGCACTCTCTCATCGTTTTGTCGCTTTACGCCCTCCTTACAAAGATTTAATATCTGATTGAGCGAACAGGCGAGTTCTTTGTTCCCTCCTGTTGGTTCATGTTGTTATCGCGCCGATCGCATCGCGTCACGACAAACGGCAGAAGCCGGTGCTTCAGTCGAAGGACAAACGTGTCACGAGTCACTTGTGGTCTATATCTTCAGTTTCTGTCGTGTTTTGATTTAAATTGTGAATCATTTTAGGCTCAATATGTTCATACTTAAACCCGAGCATGCGTTACCCCGCCTTGCATGTTTATAACCTGCACGTTTGTGTCTGGGCTGAAGATGGATGTACATATCCTTTCCTTCCGTAACCCTTTTTTCATCGGGGCTTTCCAGCTCCCATTTTCTCCACCGCTCTGCTCTCACAGCTGATGGAGTCAAAAGTGCTTCACCACACTTCACATTTTCCATCCACTTTCACCGCTCGCTGCCGGGCCGCTCACGGCCGAACACCGCCACCTGCTGTTCAGACTTCCACCCTGACACACAGTGGTTTTTCTTGAGCTTGTGGAAACTATTACACGGCCGCATCGGATGGCATAATTGCAGCAGCTATAAAAAAAAAAAAAAAAATGTTCATACTCCAGCATGGAGCTGCACATGTTAGTGATTATGGCCATTGTTCCTATGTGTGCTTGTCTTTGTACGGTGTTCATGTTGTGTGTGGAAGTCTACATGCATGATTATTGTCGCATGCTAACACAAACAGCAGCTAAAAGCTTTTCTGTTTTTATTTTTTTCCTGGTCACTTTCTGTTAAACTTCATGATCCTTTATCCTCATCGTGACTTTCTTTCCTCTCACTCTGCAGACCCGGCGATGTCTTTCAAAGGGCTGAGTCGAGCTTTGGTCCCTGAGCTCGCTGTAGACCAGCAGCCAGCGACGGCCTCCTCCTCCTCCTCCTTCTTGCCTCCTCCCAGAGACTGTGACCTGGACACTGAGAGCACTGTCCTATAAGGAGACGACGACGGCAACAACAATGATGCGCTCCGGTCCAGTACCCCCCGCCTCACGCATCTCCTCCCATCACGCCAATGCACACACCTCATTTTAGTCCGCTCGTGTTTCGTCCCCTCAGCCCGTACCTGCAGCCCTCTTCAGAGAGAATAAACCTCTGCTGTCGCGTTCTCCCAGTCCGGCCTGTATGAAGGACTTTAATGTGACATAATGCGCCTTCCGGCAGCCATGATGGAGGTCCGCAGCTCTTAGTAAACATTGGCTCTGATAGTAGATGTGCTTCTGTGCGGTACACGCTCTAATGTGTGTTGATGCTTTGACAGGGAACTGCTCGTTTGATGATTTACATGTTTAATCCTCTGCATCAGCAGCATTCCATCAGCTAAATGCTTCCTGTTGCCAGCACATCTGACATTTACACATCTGGCACTTGCTGATAATTGTAGCAGCTCGCATAAACAAACTGACATAGCTTAGTTAAGTTAGCTGGCTTCAAAAGTCAAAACATCACATTTATCTCATACTTGGAGCTAAAACATAATTATCAATCATAGCAGGCAACAGTTTAAAAAACTGCTGAGTCATCTTTGAAGCCAAAACATCGAAAAACAAGCAGCTATTGAAACCGTGACCGCCATTTTCAGCAATTTTCTTGGCACCCACAAAAAGAGATGAACAAATCAGCTAATTGTGAATTTGCCTGGTCATGAAACGAATCATCCCGCTCCACCACAATCATCTCCACCTCCTCCAGCCGAGCTGTAAGCCATTGTTTGCTCCGAGTCCTCCCGACCTCTGTGATGCTGTCAGACGTCAGCCTCTACACTGCAACACACACACACACACACACCACCGCCACCTCTGTCTTTATACTGCGCCCCCCCTCCCCTCAATACAGATCAAGCTCCAGACAATCAACGACAAACAGCAAAGAACCGCTGAGTCATCCCCCCCCCCTTGTAGCTCCAACCAGACACGCGTCGCAGTATGAAGCCCCGGGTACTGACTGTACATGGAAGAACGGGTCGCGAGGAGAGAAAACGCCAAAATACAGACCGAAGAGACTCGTTTGGTGTGAGTTTTTTTTTTTTTTTTGTATTTTTTTTTTTTAAATGTTGAAATGGTCTAACAAGAAATCTAAAAAAAAAAAAAAAAAGAGGTATTTCTAAAGCACGGGGGTGGAGGGGAGGCAGCAGTCAGCAGGCAGACGTAGAAACCAAACCTGTAGCTTAAAGTGTAGCTGGTGACTGCAGGTTTCCAGTCGTCTCAAACACTTGATTTACCCCTTCTTTTTTTTTTTGGTATGGAAACCCCATCCTCCTTTCTTTTCTTTTTTTCTTTTCCTCCTCACGCTCACTCCTGTATTTATTTTCAAAACACACATTCCCTGTGGCTCGACATAATAAATGCAGTCTTTAAATGTAAATCATGCCTTATCGGTTCCTCCCAGAACCATGTAATAAGCATTATATATTTACTGTATGGGGGATATACTTGGCTCCTGTTCCTACAGTATTTCCAAGAAGCTGTCTTGGCAACAAGTATGTTTCAGGGATGTAAGGAAGGTGATCGGACCCTCTCTGCTCTAGAAGTCTCGTATTGTTCCGCAGACGTGTATTTAAATGTGTTTTGGTTGATTTCTTTGGGTTTTCTAAGCAGCAGTAGCAGGGTGAACCGCCCTCCCAGCCTGAACACTCAGTATTTTGTTTTTGTTTTTTTTATGCTTTTCTGTTTTTATTTCATCGATCTCGTGTGTTTTTTTTTTCTTCCTCTGCCGTTTGCCGGTGAGTTAAAACACACTTAGAACAGGCTGCGTGTGAGTGAATGTAGCGAAAGGATAACTCTTAACCAGCCTCTTCATCCTGAACAGAAAGAAGCATAAACAGCTGATGTTGCACTTGGTCAGTAAGCGGTTTAGTGAACTGTTTTTTCTTTTCTTTTTTTTCGCCCAGTCTTTCCCACTGAGCTGAGAGCACACAGCTCACAGTAGTGATGTGGTGTTAGATTTTTTTTTTTTTTTTTTTTGCCAAGGCAAAAGATAAAAATGCTTTGTTGTATTTTCTGTGTAAGCTTTGCTTTTTTTTTTTTTTTTTTTTGGCTTTTTGGATGTGAGACCCAACATGGTACCAGTGGAGAAAGTCTTTGGATGCCGCAGTTGCCCTGAAAACGAGTTAAGTTCTGTTTTTCAGTGACAATCGAGCGAGTTATTATCCCCTCCTTTCTCTCTTCACTCCCGTACCTCGCTGCCTTATCCCCCCCCCCCCCTTTGCATCAAGAGAGCTCGGTATCGTGAGGCTCTTTAAGACGAACAAATGCCATTAAACTAGAAATGATAATGCTGCATTTTTAAGCTCCATAGTTTTGTATGTATGCCGTCTGGTGAGCTTAAATATGGAATAAAAACATGTAATATGAATGCTTGGTTATACCCCCTTTCCAAAGAAAATAAAGTATATGAAGAAACAATTTAAATCTGGTCATGTTTGTGTATATGCCATAATATTTCATGTGTGCCAGCAGACTGAATCATGGGTCTTATTGTTGGCCGGCCTGAGGTGCATTAAGGAAAGGGAAAAATTGCAGCTTTTCAACTTTCAATGACATGATTTGACAAGAGGGGTACTTCAGAGATTTAGCTTTGCCATAAAACCAAGAGCAAGAGTAACATATCCTGACATTCAGTCCCTAGTTTGGGTCAAAGCCCCAAAATTCTGGATCCTACATTTTCCATAATGCAACTCGATAGCACCTTTTGTAAGCCCTTTCCTGCTTGTTCTGTGAAAAGTTATACAGACTTTCCATTAAAAATTGGTGTCCAAGCCGAGCCTGTGTAAAGTACTATTCCACACGACAAGTAAAGAATGTGGACTAGACTGAGCTGTTGTTCATTTGTGTTTTAAAGGTCCAGTGTGTCAGATTCAGGGGGCTCTGTTTACAGAAAGGCAGAAATGAAATGTATTTTGCATACTTGTGTGTTCATTTATGTACAGTATAATCACCAGAAAATAAGAATTTTGCCTTTTGTATCTGCAGACGATGTGGGTCCTTTTCCATGGAGTCTGCCATGTTGAATCGGCATGTTTCTACAGTAGCCCAGAACTGACAAACTTAAGAGGGACCCTTTGCGTGTTTCACAGCAACCAGTTTCTCCTTCTCGCTTGGAATAGGTGGTTAAGGGGGTTGCAATTTGGAGCTACGCCACTAGATTCCACTAAATTCTACACACTACACACATATGCTATAAGTTAAAAGTAGACATTTTTATGATGATAGTGTCTTTAAATATTTGCATTTTAGTGAGTTTCAGAGTTGTAATAAGACCAGTGTCTCCTGCCATGCTAGTGGCTCTATGAAGCTGTACTTGAGCTAAATGCTAACTGTTGCTCACAGTGATGAAGCTAAACATGCTGATGCTAAGTAGGTAAACTGTTGGTGTGCTAGCATGCTAACAAATTCAGGTTATCATTAAACTGATCACAACGTATCCTCTTTGGACCCTAAATGTATCACAATCCATCCACTGGTTTCAGTCTAGTCCAAAATGGTGGATCAATTGCCACCCCTAGGCTGCTAGCATGTCTACAAATCATTAATTTGTACACAAATGAATGACTCTATGTTTCGATGCTCCGGCTCTAGATTAAACTGTCAAATCCTGACCAAATGAAATGGAATAAAAGTCCACATTAGAGCATGAAGTTGCTGTAATTCATTGCCACTGAGTCTCTGTGTTAACATTAGAGATTACTCATGTTGAGGCACAGATAAGTCGGGCAGGTTTTACTTTCAAGCATGATATTTTTATAGATCAAAAACATATCCTTCATTTGAAAGCATTGAACGGAACATAAAGATTAAACAACCACAAAACATGAGCAACTTCCCATGAAAACATAAAAAACAGTTATAAAACCAATAAATAAACCTAACTAGACTAACAGGAACGTATTTATTTTAAACTTAAATATCCAGGGAGGGTAAATGCTACCAGCTGCACATCCTAACACATTAACTGCACCAACATGCAATTGATTTGGACAAGAAACACTGTTACTACACTAGTAGCAGCTAGGATTGCATTTTTACGAGATGGCAGTCACCTCGTAAGCCTGACTAAAGCTGCGCGTAAAGAATAAATAAAATGTTGATTTCCTGATGACACTCTTGAATAAGAAAATAAACTAAGACTTGGTGGACACACAAGCATTACGATACAAAATGATGAGCAGTGCATAGCAAAAACAGTAAATTTACAATCTCAACAATAGTTCATCAACGTAGATACAACACAGCTACAGGTACACTGTACTGTAGATGAGTCATGAGATCACCATGACGACCAGAAAAGCAGGAAATGACCATTTACAGTAGGATGTTATTTTTTCCACATGCATCTGACGTACATTCATTCAGCAGCGACCCACTTCTTTGTTCACACAGGGCGCTAGAAACACTCGACAAAGTGCAGAACTATTGGCCGTCCTCTCATTCGGCGCCTTTTCACGTTAAATCTGCCTTTTGTCTTCCTGCGCTGACACAAAGAGGACACTAACTGTGGTGCTATTCCACCCGAATGAGGCAAACAGCACCATGTGCCGTCTCTGTAACACGTGCAAACATCCGAATGCTTTGCGAATAAACGCGTGTTCTTGAATTCATTTGGATCTGATGCTGAATTACTAACAACAAAGGAGTCATCTGCTGCAGGCTGGCCTGATTTCAGTGGATGTTTATGATCTGGGTGGAGTCCAGTTGGGATGCGATGACAGGAGTCAGAATAAAAATAAATAAAATTGGATGACCTCACTCAGTTAAAAATCTAACACTCGTACAGGGAGCTGAAGCTAAAATTAACCACAACTGCCCACCGGTTCACTGGCAGTAAGGAGGCTAATTGCTTTTCAATGGACACGTCTTACTGACATCAAAAGTAATTGATTATGCTGAAATTTACGGAGGCCAAATAAGGCCAAAATATTTTACATTTTTCTAATCAACTTAATATATAATCGTGAAATGTAATCAATACTGAATGCATGTTTAAAGTAAAACACCAATATCTGTTTAGTTTATCTGCTTTTGAAATTCAGATTTTTACTAAAATTTTCCAAAACTTTATTTTTTAAGGATTGTCAAATTCAAATTTTGGTTGTGCATGTTTCCAATTTCACCAATATAGTTTAAGTATATTGATTTTCTGACCAGACTTTAATTTTTAGATTTTTGTTGAATAACTTTCGTTGAGCAACTTAATCTAATACAGCCCTTATAAATCCTAAAAAAAATAAAAAAACATTTTAAATTTCAAAAATTCAAAAATGAATTTGAGGGCGAATTCACATTAATCTAAATTCAGTAGTCTTTCAATTTTAAAAATGTAATCAAAATAAAGAATTCAGTATTCAGTAGTATGTAGTTATTCTGTTGTTTAAAAAATGTTAACCTTTTTGGCCTTGTTTTGCTTCCATAGAATTGATACTGATTTTTAGAAATCCAATACACGGTGTACTGCAAAGGACAAAAGTGAACCAGAGCTGGGTGTGGATGACTTTGACTTTAGCTGTAGTGGAATATAAGTATTTTTAAAAAATGTATTATAATTCCCATAATAGATGTCCTATAAATTCACAGTAGGGTTAGATGAATAAACCACATTTGTAAGTCTAGATCAGCAATGTTTATGTTGGGGGAAAAAACCCCTCTAGTATCTACTATTTTTAAATCAAATCCTGCTGTATGGGAGTCAGTGAATGCACCACTGTATGAACAGTCTCATCGCTTGGAGCAGTCCAGCTGGGCTCTAAACTAAACTACGCTTGTGAATCACCAGATAACTGTCGTCAGCCTACATCTACGCTTAATCTTTACAATTTTCAAATGTGATCTGATAGAAAATATAAACTTTATATAGTCATATATATTAAACATAGCAAGGAATCTGTAAATATTCAGACCAGTTGTTTTCATTACTTACATCTGATTTTAACGCCGCATCGAGATGCACTGGAGCAATCCCATGTACATGGATGGTATCTTTTACTGCTGTGTGCCTTAAAAAGAGATGCAAGTACCGCAAAGACTGGTCTGAGTCGTCAGTTTGCGGTGAGTTCCTGTTGACCTGTGGACACCTGAAAGTTCCTGCTCTACCCAGCACCTGAAATAACAGCAACGCTGCGAACGGGGCACTCATTATTTAACTGATAATCTACACATGGATACAGTGTATTTTCCACTCTGTTTGCTATAGATGACGTGGTCTCTGTTCCCGTTGGTTTGAGTGTCTCTGTGTGTGATCTTGGCACTTTGGTTGTGGAGAGCAGAGTGAAAATGGAGCCGGTCGGCCTGTCGGTTTGGCCCGACATCCGCCCGCATTTCTTGCTTCTACCAGGCCAGAGGGGAAGACAGTCTGGGGCTTCTGGGGTTTTCTGGAGTCTGGGTCTCGCTGAGAGCTCTCTGCAAGACAAAACCCATAATCTCATGTGATTTATGCTCGTATTACCATATTATTTTCAGACTCAGAGAATACTTGGCTATTCCACAGACAGCAGCATTTTGCGGCTTAATCACTTCATAGCTGCAGGCTGCTGTCAGCCTGTGTGCGAACACTGGGTGAATATCTTTAATTGTTTTGGGGGTTTGAATGTGTCAAACACCTGCTGCATATATCAAAATATGGGCTTCTTCAGGAACAAGTCAAACTTATCCGTGTCGGTGGAGCTCACCTCAAACTTGGAGATGAAGCCTGCAAAGATGCCAAAGAAGGTCTCTGTTTTGGTGGTCTTGCTGTCCTCTCCGAAATAGGAGGCCACCTTGGAGAACTCCTCCATCGTTCGGGTCTGCAGGGACTCCAGGGACTGGATTGAAGGGTGGCTGTTCTCTAAAAAGCTCTGTGGGTGGATTTTTTTTTTTTTTACACATCAAAGTCAGCTTACTTGTCATGAGAAGTACTACTCAGCCTGTGAAAACAGCAGAGAGGAGCTTTTTATGGATGTAATGAACTGCGTTATGGGAAAGTATCCAGAGTTTTGGGAGTGTGACTCACACAAGGGGCTAAAAGTTAGCATATCTCAGTTTCAGTTCATTGATTCTTACCATTATTTTAAAACCTGTCTTATCTTGTGTGAGTGATTCAATTTAATGGAAGTAAATTGCTGAAAAACCCCATTAAGGTGAAGCACGGCACTGCCACTTCCTCCAAGATAAAAATACAAATCAGCTTGACTCTACAGTGAAACCTCATCATGTGTTTAACTTCATCTCGTCTCACTTACATAAGTCTACCTCAGTTCTTACATTTTTTCTCTTTATTTGTCATGAAAATTGTCAGAAGTTGAAAAAAGAAAACTTCGCCATTTTGGGAAATAAGCTTATTTGCTTCTTCTGGGAGTTGAAGCAGATTTGTACCCCTCTCAAATGTGTCTACTGAAGCCGGGAAACTTAGCTTAGCTTAGCTTAGCATTAAGACTAGAGACATTATAATGTTTTGCCATTTGCACTTTGTTTTTTGTTGGAATTAAACAAGATAAAATGTTTTAATTAGTGACCTTTAGAGATGTTTGAAGGCATAACCAGGCATGCTAAGCTAAGCTAACTGGCTGCTGGCTCCAGCCTCATATTTACTGCAGAGTGATATCTCGTCTAACTCTCAGCAAAAGGTGAATAAGGGTGTTTCAAAAGTTGTCTAACTATTTCTTTAATAACACAAAAGTCCATCAGTAGCCATTTAAAAATATAAATATATAGTGTTATCTGTTAGCGTACGCTCATGACGGAGGCAAAGTGGTCCTCAGAGGTGGGCGCGATCTTCAGACAGGCCGTCCTGATGTCCTGGATGGTGGAGTGAAGGTCACTCAGCTCTGCTGTGATGGCCTTCTGGTTCACTGAAATATTAGTCGACGAGTTACCAAAACAGTAGCAGTTAATAAACGCCCTGTCATGGTCTAATGATCGTGAAACAGCCACAAGGAAATGTGCAGATCGAATTTTTAACAACGAGGAGTCTGGTTTCACAATATCCAATTAAAATATGCAAACCATTATCTCGGGTTATTGCAGAGACCGTAATTTGAACAAACACAGCATAACTCTACTTTAAATGAGTTGATTTTAGAAAAGTCTGCCAGCCCTGCCTGACTTTCAGCACGCTGTGTAGTCTATAGAGGTTAACATTGCACATGATGGAATGACTATATTCTGCTACTAAATGATTTCCAGGAAGGAAAGTTAGACTTAAAGAGCTCTGCTTCTGAAACATCATCGTACCCTTGGCTGCCAGAGGCACTGTTGTAAGGTCTCTGGAAAAGTTGAGCAGCTCAGGGAAGTGTTGGCACAGAGACTTGGCCAGAATGTGGAGAAAGGTGTATTTCCCATCTACTGTTTTGGTCGTGCTTAGCTGCAAGACAGAAGGAGAGAACGAATGACTCAAAATCAAAAAAGTAAGATGGACCCAACATGTTTGTGGCACAGGTGTCAATGCATACCTCAGTTAGGAAGTTGATCTTAAAACTGGTTGTCCTGTGGCTCTTGGGCTGACCATTATTCAGGTAATTCCCCATTGCAAGTACAAACTATGGACAAAAAAAAGCACTTAATAACCACTGCTTAGACTCAGCACACGCGTGTTTCCATGCTCTAGATCTTTACCTCCAGGATTTTGGCCAGTTTCTTGCTGCTCCTCAACTCCACTGAAGCCTTGTAGATATAGTCATACGCAACCTTCATCTCCTCCGTCCTCTCCTGCAGGGTCGTCTTGAAGTGGAGGCTCCGCAGACGGGTCTTATACTCAGGCACCATCAGCATCTGAAAAAAAATACTTGTTTCCTTAAATGGCTCCTTTAAACTTTGCCGTTCTCCTTGGAGTTTTTCGGGGGGCGCGTACCTGGAAGATGAACTGGTCGGGCTCGCTCAGTTTGGTCGGGTCCTGGTCGAAGTGCTCGTACTGTTTGACCTCCTCGTCGTCCGGAGCGTAGAGCAGCAGCTGCTTAATGTGAGCGGGCTCCAGCCTGTCGGTGGTCATATTCATCAGGACCTGGCGCAGCTCGGTGGTGGAGAGCTTCAGATGGGCGATGAGGATGGCTGCAGGGAGCGGTAAGAATAAAAAAAAACTTCTAATATGGGTGTCTGATGACCCTGAGGTCTTTTATACACACTTAACGGAGTTATTCAGATTAGCATGTTTGCATTAGCGCGATTTAAGTCTGGATTTTATCGGTTCTTCAAAGCTGCTTAAAATCCATCTGCAACTGTTGCCGTAGCAACCAGCCCTTAAGCCCAAACCTGCCAAAGTGAAGGTTAGCTAGCTCCTAACCAATAAGACGTTGCGGTGAACTCCGTACATGAAGTCATTTTCAAATACGAGATGAGATGAGGACATACAGGTTATTATCACTGATCTGTGGGTGTAATTATCACGATTAAACTTTCAAAACGAACAGCTACTTATATTTAAAACATGTTGAAATATACAACAAAATAACAGCAGTACACTGAAAATAAACTGTGGACAAAAAGACAAACCCATTCAAAGACCAATGAAGTCAGAACATTTGACATTAAAATGACGTCCAACTAAAACGTCTTGAATGTTTCCCACTTTGCCGAAAAGTGTTGCATGCAATTAAAGCTCCTTTTTGACAGATCTGAGGGTCTCTCGCACGTCCTCCAGCACTCATGCATCAATGTCAGTCTAATGTCTAACAGCGTTCAAAGTGTGGAAACATTGTGGAGCAAAATGTAGAACAAAATCAACCAATGCGGAAACACATAAAATGAGACATATGACCGTGAGTCTATAACCCCAGTGCACGCTGGGAGGGTTCCAAACACATCTACCCCCTGTAACTGCAAACCAGTACAACTCAGCCAATCATTTAGCCTTAATTTTAAAATACCAGCGCACTGTTATTCAAGATAACTTCATCCAGGATCAACAAATGAATCCTCAGAAGTGTTCTTAAAGAACAGTATTATTTGGATGGAATTAAAACAGGATTATTTTAGACTGATAACAGCACGTTAGCCTGAATTAGATAAGCCACGACTGAAGAACAGGGACCTGGTGCAATAAAGTCAAGACAGTAAAATGACAACACAGTTCAAATCAGACAGACACCCTGAATAGAAAAGCTTGTCATGACTGCAGTGGTGACACCGCAGACAATGACCTCTGAGTGTCACCTCACCTAAAATGACATGTTTGTACATTTTCCAACGACAAACTGACAAAAGAAGTCTCACTTTTACCGAATCAAGAGACGCCTTGTCATTGTTGGATTGTCTCTGCTGACGCGCTGCACTGCATCTGCTGGAAACTGCTGTCTCCTCATTGTGAGCAGATCTGAGACTTCAGCGTCTGCGCTCGTGTTAAATGCTTTGCAAACTGTGGTTTCAATGTGATAGTCGTGGTGTGAAAGCAAATGGGAGCCGTGCGCTAAGAGCTGAGTGAATTCAACTGAAACTGCGGCCACTGCATTACTGCAGTCTCAGTCACTGCGTGATCATTTATTCTCTAAACTTCCCACAGCTCTCCCTCACTTGCAGAAAGTGACTGTCTGAAGGACACATCAGATGCAGTGACCTGACTACCTGCTGCCTCAGTAAATCAAGAGCTAAATACATTTTTTGCCCCATTTTCTGGGTCAGTTTGGCCCTTAGTGCTTTGAACTTTTTTTGTTTCAAAGGAAGAATTTAGAGTGACTTTGACTCGTCACCGGATTCAGACTACACAATATTTTTGTCTGTTACGATGGTCACTGTATCAGATTAAGTGACCATAGAGCCGAAAGTCCTTGACATGACTACAATCATAGCTTGCCATTTTTTCAGACCTGTGTGATGTCTTCCTGGGATAAGAATGTTAACACACGTTTGCCATGTTTTACGTTGGCTAGAAGTACTCCTGTTGGCCAACGTCATGGCATGTCATGCTAGTCTTAGCTAGCCTAGCCTAAGTCTGTCACGTTGATGCTGTGCAGTCTGAGGGAGTGTTGCTAATTAAACTGCGCTGTCAAAATGAAGCCAAAGCAGTCAAAAAATACTGTGAGCTCACAGGCTCGAGCCTCGGCCTGTCAGGTGTGTGTGTGCGTGCAAACTGCAGCCATGTCGTCGTGGTACTCACAGGCGTTGTAGGCTTTCTTATGAGACAGAATCTCCACCACGTCTTTCTTTTTAAAGTTCTCTGGCATGAAGGCCGGCTCTGGAGGAGAGACTGATAATTTCAACAAATAGTGTAAGGATGTGTTCTCCAGGCACCGGGGGAGGAAGGAGGAGAGGGGAAGGGGGGGGGTCAACGCACTGACACCAACAAACACACAGAGTGGCTGGTTGATGGGTTAATAACACAGCTCAGCCATTTGAGTCGCTAAAGGCCAAATGTCTGCGATATCTATGATAAATAACAGAAAGATGAGTTTTTCCTCTGGCAGCGCTGTGTTATTACTGAGCGGGAGAGGAGTGAGGGGGAAGTAATGGTGCCTTATGGAGAATGGATTTGATGAACAGGTGAATGGATCAGCTCCAAAACAGGTTAGAACTGTGAAGGTACAAACAAAACAGGAGATGTAAACACACAAAAATTGCATTTAATGGATGAATCTGATGTAATATTATCACCGTATGACATGAAGCGTGATGTAATGTGCATGACGAAGGGCGATCACAAGTACGCAGCTACTTACTGGATCTGCGTTGAGTCCCAAAGTGCAAATCAAGGTCCAAGTACTTCACCATGTCAGTGAGCTTGTCATAGTCTGAATCCTCCCCGAGCTAAACATAGACAAGGACACACTCTGTACTCTCCACAGACACAGTCAAGGGTTTGTAACCTAGAAGTAGCTGCCTAACTTCTTTTTATATACACACGATGTATGACTTTATCCACTTTATCTGATGGGGCTGCAAAGTGGGACACAAAAGTCCGACATTTTTAGTACGTATGAGCAAACGAGAGCTGCCATGTTTTGTGTTTACAAATTAGGAAAAAAAAAAAATAGTTTCATGACTCATCAGAAACACAGCAGAGTTTATGAGTGGGTCTTTCCAGAAATGTAGGAGGAGTGAGAAGATTCACAGCCAAGGTGAGAAGATTCACAAGTGGAGTTATTATTTACTGTATTTACTGTATGTTAGATGTACAAACAGAGCCTTCTAAACTTATCGAATGTGAGTGCACCGCTCACCTGACCCCATATGGTTCCCTCGGAGTTCTCCACCTGCTCCCAGCGCAGCCTCTTCACGCTCATGTGGCTGGTGTCCGACGCGTGGTGGCCTTGCTTGGGCAGCGGGGGCGGTTCGCAGGGTGGGGGCAGGGGTGGAGGTGGCGGCGGCTGTGCCTTGGAGATCATTTTGAATCGGTAAGTTCTTGCATAGTGCACGCACAACACCTCACCAAGATGGCCTTTTTTTTTTTTTTTTTTAAATTCAGACTCTCTCGTTTGAATCATCTCTCCACTACGTGCCAGAACCTCAGGGGATGCAGGGCACTTGTGAGTTGTTCATATTCTCTCCATCAGTTGCAGCAAACAAAATGAACGTCCAATTAAGCTTGGCCTAAAGACAACCAACCTCGGGGGCGATCACACTCACACTCAGTATGACAACACTGATGTTGAAGCAGATGCTGTCGTTTGATTGTGATTCAGAGTTTTATCTTACGATGTTCTCTTGAGACGTGACAGAAGCAAAGAGTGGGTGAGCTGCCAGAAGATGCAGCATGTTTTGTTTTTGTTCTGTCAGTCTCGTGGTCTTCCATTTGTGTGCACATATTGTGTGTGATGCCAAATATAGCAGCAAAGCTTAAAAGTGTTAGCTCGTGTGATGCCAGTTCTTGATTTTTCTATGACACGTCTGTTGCTAGGCGCTCTTTTCCGTGGCGTGTGTTTTAACTTTGCGTGGCATTTCTATTCTGGCTGACATCTCATTCCTGTTAAAGCCGAGATACAAAAACATGCTATATTTTATATCACTTGTCATGTTAAACTACCGTGTGTGCGTGTGTTACCTGTTGTGACTGGTGTTCCTGTCGCGGGTTTTCGTAGGTTTTAGTGTGACTGGGGAGGGTGGAGTGTGATGCCGGAGGCTGGGAGAGCAGCGAGGAGCCTTGGCTCTGACACTGTGACGGGCTGTGATCCTGCAGGGACGGCGGCAGAGGGCCCTGGTAGCTGTGTTGGTGATGGAGCTGGTGGTGCCTCTGGAGGACGAGCTGGCTCGGTCTCAGCGGCTGAGGGGAGGGCTGCTGCGAGGGCGGTGGGAGGATAGGCTGGGGCTGGCTGAGCTGCCGGGGGAGGTAGCTGGGGCGGGACGGCTGGGAGGAGCGCAGGGTGGTGGAGACCAGGGTGGTGTGGACGTGCGAGAGGCGGGTGGAGGTGGCCTGGAAGCGCTGGTGAGTTTCTCGACTTCTTCCCTGGTGGGGAGCACTTTGTGTAGGGGAGAGCGGCAGGACAGGAGGGTCCTCGGAGGGGGCGGCGGAGGAGGGATGATGGGGTGGTGGGGCTGGAAGGGCATCCGGCTTCGGGGGACATGCTCGGGGGAGAAGCGGACCGGCGGCAGGGGGTCGGTGAATTGAATAGGAGGGGGTATGACAGACTGGAAAGGAGGAGGAGGTGGGGGACTCTGGGTGGGAGGTGGCGGGATGGGTTCAGATCCTGAGGAGTAGGAGGGAGAGGAGGCCTCGTCGCTGCTACTGTGATCCTCACTGCTGCCGCTGCTGAGCTGCCGGGTTATGAAGCCCATGTCCTGGTCCTCCTGGAAACTCATCTGCAGGGAGGAGACGTGCACCATCAGACCTGATAATCACAACTGTCACCTCCACACACTGTACATACAAATATAGATCTCAAATGTATAAAATAATATGCATCTGCAAGCACTCTTTTTTTTTTTTACCCAATTACGGGACATAAAAGCAACAAAAACAACAAAATAAAACAACCTGCTGATCTGCATCATTTTACACATGCACTTAAATTTGATCACTATTTCAGCTTCTAATTATGAAAACAAGAAATTGAATGCAATAATGCTAAAAAAAAGATCAGTTTTAACGTGCAACCCACTGAATTATGTACAATATGCTGCCCTCGTTTCCCCGACAAAGGTTTAACACTATGTTTGTCCCGTGATTTAACGTCAGCCAGCACCTCATTTTAACCTCTGTACTCAGAAGTAGGCAGATAAAATTAGACTCTACCGTATAACCGAGTGTTTTACTTACAGGCACCACTCTTCTTCTGAAACCATGACAACCACCTTGATATATCTGTTCATGTGACACAAGTGTTCATTGTAGCGTACATTAGAGCGGCTCTAATGTAAACATGCAGCACTACAACGTCATTGCTTAGGTCAAATGTGAATTTGCTTATTATTTGATAATAAGCAAACGCACGACAGGACAGTTGACTCTAAATTATGCTACATGTAAAATAGTAACTACGACACAATGCTATAATTGCTGTGAGCAAACAGTTTTACAGTTAAGTCTTACAGTTAAGTAAGGACAAAGGACAAAGGCTCAGATTTTAGTCACCATCTCAGTTGTTTACAGCAATTATACCAGAGTGTCAAAATGTATTAACTTCTTCTTTTGTACATTTTAAGTTTAATTTAGAATAACAATAATAAGTATCCACATTATTTCTAGCCTCATGATACCTTGACGACTCATGGGTGAAACTTTCATGTATTCCTTTCACTGAATCCACAACAGTTAGCGACCAAGACACCCGAAGCCTATCGCTAATTCTCATGGTCACCAAAGTTGCACCCATAATTCATTTGGTATCATGGTGCAAGGAATAACTATAATAATAGCATGTTAAAATGTTTATAGACTAACATTGTAAAGTAAAAAGGTGAATATATCTGATGATGCAGTAGTTTGGAGGCAGGTCTTCCTCACCTCCTCATAGTCGTTCTCCCCGGGTACAAAGTCATCCACCAGAGTGACCCGGTGGCCGAGCTGCTCGCTCAGAGCATCCAGGAACTTGTCCGTGTCCCGGCTGCGAGGCGGGCGAGAAAAGGTGAACAGCTTCTTGCGGCGGGTCAACGTGTTTGGGCCATCCGAGTGCTGAGGGGAGGCGGGTGGACTTTCCAGGCTGACGTAAGGGTTGGAGTCCACACTGCTCTGGTGGTGGATCTCATACACGGGAGTCGGGAGAGGCTCCTTCCAGGAGAGGGACAGGCCGGATTTACGGCTACCTGTGAGGAAGAAAATCAAAGATGGCTGCTGTCAGCGTGGTACGTGTAGGTGTTTGACGTCACGCAGATGTGAATTTCCAACTATATGTATGTTACTCCTTTACATTACATTCTTGGTCAGGTTGTCGCCTCAACGATGCTTTCTTCTGAGAGGTTACCATGGCAACACATAGATAAATTGAAAACTTATATGGACATACAGAGTGTAGAGTTTGAATGGGTTCTAAACACATTCAAAAATCAGTGTTTCCTGCGTCATGTTCACATCAGACTGATCAAGACAACCGGTTTATAAATAGTGAATCAAGCATTAACACAAGGCTGCAGATGGGAAGATCATGTGAACTGTGAAATTACTAATACATGTGACATGTGTAGCCATGTTGGTCACGTGTAAAGACAAATGTCACCCATCACCACTGTGTAATTTCTAATCCCATTAACACTGTTCCCATTCAGCAGCTTGTATTCACAGCAAGTCTCACGTGACATGAACATGGCATCAGTCATGTGCCATCCAAGCCCGAATAACTGATTTCACTCTGCGAATGTATCTAAAGGCTCAATGGCACATGCTTGTGAACCACTGGTGAAAGCATGTGTGTGTGTATAATTGAGTGTTGGGTTGTGTGTGTCAGGCCCAGAGTACCTGTGAGAGGGGGGAGTGTGAGAGGGGAAAGAGGGCGCCCGTAGGCCTCAGACTGTGCCGGGCCCTCGGGCTCTGCCGAGGAGCCACCCTGCGGTGGCGTCACACTCTTCCCCGCGTACACGTTCTCCAGCTCCGTGTACACACCTGTCATCTATGGGTGGAGGGCATGATCAGCTGATTAGCACACAGAGAGACGTTCGCATTGAAGGTCTACCGCTGCTTTTGAGCGTTTTTGTGAGAATTTGCAGGTTGACTGCAGACACAAATCCATTTTAATAAAGTGACGAGCAGACCTTCAAATGACCAGAGAGCACACATAACATAACCAGCATTTGTTATGCCAGTTGTGAGCAGCTAGGCGCTTAAAAGCTGCAGTTATACCTACATGACTGAGGTCAGGGGACTCGGGGAAGGAGGTTCCATCTCCTGACTGCCTCTCCTCCGGGCTCCCAGATTCATCCACATGAATTCCTAAAGCACAATAAGGCATGAACAGTGACACATGGACAAAAGCCTCCTCCTTCCATCCACCCTCGGCTTTAATGAGGGGAGAAAGGATGGAGCAGAGCAGAACAGCATGGTGGAGCAGACAGGCAAAAGCTTGTCTCCTGGAGCAGGAGTTAGCAATGGCAATGAAAAACAGGGGAAACTATGAATGAAATACCTGACGCCTCAAACAGCTGGAAATAAATACAGTATGTGCTTCGTAAACTGACAGCTGTGGGACATTATCAAACGCAAAGACAGCTGAGACATGCACTTAATGTATGCAATGTAGGCATTTTTTGTCCTATGTAACCTTTACGTATCCACGGAGGATTTGCTGAGCACACTACTGCATGATCTAACAATTACACACATTCCCACCTGGGAGCTGACCTGTGCAAACACAGCCTTATTACTGAACTCTGAGCGGTACAAACTGCACTGACTGACTGGGGGGGTTAGATGCCTTGCTCAAGGGAGCTATAATAGTACAGTAACTGCTGGTGGAAGTTCATTTAGTTTTTCCTTATACGTCCACTGAATTCAACCTAAAAAAGATGTAATAATACTGAACACTGAATTAATAATGAGAAGAAGTGAATTAGACTTGAAAATATAAAATAACATCATCGACATATCATCAACTTTTAAGATGATATGTAAGAACTGCTGCCTCATTACACATCCAGCAGTTATAGAGCAGCATTGACATTAATTTGGAGTTTTGTTTCTGTCCTAATGTTTAATGGAAGTCAAGCATTCACTGGTTTCTATCTGGCTCTTTAGCTGCTAAATGAGCTGGTGATGTACAGTGGGGTGTAATAGAGCCATCAACAGCTGCCTGCTGCAGTCCAAAATGACTAAAACAAGGCTGAAAAGCAAAAACACTGAGCTGAAAGTCTCGTCATTATGAGTAACTGCTCTCAAACTGTCATCTGTTCCCTAAGTGTTATAAAAATATAGATTAGAGCCACTGTGGCTGGTTATAGATGGAATCACAGTTTTAGAGCAAGAGTCAGCGATGTTTGGAGCTCAGCAGTGCTAGTCAGTGAGGATTTAAGAGAAACAGGTAATAACGGCTGTGAAATAATCAGATTTCAATGTCTTCAATTCTCATTGGAGTGAGAGGTTTTTGATCTCTGAGGATTATAATGATTTTGTGCTAAATCCTTAATTTCGTTCTGGTTGTTGTGCAGCGTACCCATTCCCAGGTGAGTCCCGATGATGCAGTCGTCGGAGCTCCTCTCTCGGATGCAGCCGCGGTACGACGTCCCCGTCACGCGCATGGAGCTGCTGCGCCGGTGGTGCTCCGGACCTGCATCAGGCTCCAACACTGCTGCAAGACACACACACACACACACACACACACATACACAAACACAGCAGTGAGTTTCTTGTTTCATAGAAAGTTTGATTGAATTTCTTCAACCATTTAACATATATTTTTCCTTATTTTCAATGGCGAGGATCACATAGAAATCTAACCTGCCAACGAGTAAATAAACCAACATTGTTCTTTTTCAAATACGACAAGCTATTGACTATTTGCTGATTCTGTATGTGCGTTCTCCCGGATGTAGATCCTTTTCCAGGTTGTGTTTTTGGCTCACCACTGCTCTTGAAACCCAGGAAGCGTGACAGCTTGCTCTGGCAGCGCTCCTGTTCATCGTAGGTCAGTAGCTGGTGGATGAACTGCCAGATAAGCTGTTTGGCCGGAGTGTCCAACACCGGAAACACGTCCACTATCAGAGTGTCCACATTCCTGCAAATTCGACACATCGCGCATCATCTTTATGTAACCAACCTCTTTTTTTACTGCTGGATAATTGATTTAGCTTTGATTTATATTCTTCACTGGGAATGAGATACAGGATGAAAAAAAGATTATGTAAAGGCGAGAGGATAACAGGGATGTTGGTTGTGGTAGGATTTATGCCTCTGGGTGTTTATACTATATGCACATAGTGCACAATTCACTTGGTATTTTGCTTATAATCCTGCAGAATCACATGTTTGCATCATCTGCAGAGCTAATGCTCCATCCATCTCATTCAAGCCTTCATCCTTGAGGAAATGTTATCAGTGCCAATTGGGAGGAATAACCTTCCTGCTTAGCTATGTGCATTTGTTTCTTCCCTGCTTTCTCTCTCACCGTTCATTAATCATTTTCTCCATCTCTTCATTTCACCTGCATTAAGAAGCAGCCTGATATATTGAGTAAGGTAAAAAGACAGTTTCCCTGGCGACAGCTAATTTTCAGTGCGGCTTGCTAGCTAACAAAGTCTAACCACAAGATGTTAAAACTGAACTTCAAGTTAAATTATTCCTCCTCATGCATCGTCTTGGTCTACTACCATTTACAGACCCCTCTCAATCACTCCTTTCCACTGACCTGTGCTGGAAGAAGGTCTCCAGAGCCTTGCAGACTGTGTACCTCTCCTGGATGGTCAGCAGATGCTCCAGCTGCTGGCTGAAGGTCCGCCCGTGGACTTTGATGCTCGGCGGAAGAATCTCTGCCACCCACTGCAGAGAACTGAGAGCTGGAGATCTGGACAGAAGGTTAGCATCATTTTAACACACATTAAACAAAAGTACTCTTTCTACTTTGTTCCGCATTTTTGTTTCAAACGCAGAGACAGCTGACAGAAGGGTCTGATGTTACTTTGTTTGTCTATGCAGACCATGAGCTGTTGGAAATGTCAAAACAAAATGTCAGGTTTGTTGGTGTGTACTGACCTGGAGCGTGGTAATGTGGTGGGGGCCAGGCCTGGAGATTCCTCTGGGTCGGTTTGGTCTGAGGAGTAGTCAGACGGACCCTCCTCCACCACCAGAGTGGGCATCGCCCCGCTGCCCTGCAGCATGGACACCACCTTCTCGTGGGAACAGTTCCTGCAGAGAGAGACAGAACAGTAAACTCGAGAGGGACATAAATAAATGATGGACAGCTGATGGACGTAATTTCCAAAAAACTGCATAGAAGTACATATTCACCAACCTCTGAACCTACATTTGTGAGAGCAATTTATAATACTTGATTCTTGGCACTGAATGTACCCAGCAAAGTCGTGACTCTTCTGTAAGACTTTGCAAAACTCATTTCACACTTATATTAAAAGTGAGAACGTCTTATTCTTTAATGAGATACATTGACGAAGTTAGTCCAAACGGCGCTGCTGGACGGCTGAACTAATTCACCTCGGTTTTAACTGAAAGATGAAGAAGATAACGGAGGTGAGATAGAGGGTACATGCAAGTTTAATGCACCAGAATAATATTACAAATATTATTATAGATACCCTACACCGCGGGTATTCAACAGGGAGGTAAGTGATTATTTTTTCATTATGTTTTGATGATATATACTATAGATTGCCCTACACGTCAGTAGACTTCTTTTAATAGGCAACGCAATTTTCTACAGCCTATGTAAGGGGTCTCATATCAGCTGTGGGGTCTGAAAAACACTGAAGACCCCTGCTCTATGCTCACTTTGTAAACACTGAAGGCTCCCACATATCTTGGATTCTATTTTCCTTCTCCTATTCTCTGGTGTTTTGCTGATCACCTCCTACTGCAGCAGCACCGTGTTATCAGGGAGAGCAGCGAAATTATACAGCGCCAATCAAATCAGTACATCAGGCAGCCATGGGAACTAGCTCTGCGATTCTTCTCTCACATGGCTATCAGGGTGGCAGAATGAGTAATACCGTGTCTTCACACGGCACTCGCTATATTGGCTGGTGTACTTCATTTGAGCTCATATAGGTACGATTCAATTTCATCCACGCTGAATTTCTTATCTGCACTCCCACACTCCCTCTATGAAAGTCCAGAGGCAGAAGGTCAAGAAGTTAAGAAGAAGAAGTTCACGAAATAACTCCCACAAGTTCTCTTTACATAAACGCTGCGTTCACGTGCCTCGCCCCAAACATAAGAGGGTGTCGTATGCCGTAAAGCCTCTTTAAACGGCCTCAAATTTGTGATATAGGGCTATGGAAACAGATAGACACATGTGACAATGTTAACGGACAATTGAATGACTTCAAAGAATAGTTTGAGATTCTGTAAAATAAGCTGATTTGTTTTTTTTTTTGCTGAGTTAGACGAGAAGATTGACACCAATCATGTCTGAAGGCTAATCAGGAAGCTATCACTAGCAGCCAGTTCGCTAAGTTAAGCTAAGCTACAGCCAGCAGCCCCCATAACACTGCTTTAACTTATTTTTTACACTTACAGGTTTGTGCACATGAAACAAGATTTAGTATTAATTAATGAACTTTCAAGGTGCTGGTGGGCATAAATCCGAGCTAGTTGTTGCACTCCATTTTCTGTCTTTATGCTAAGTTGAGCTAACCAGCTGCATCAAATTTTGTCAACATGCATAAGTGCTATTGATCTTCTTCTCCTCTAAGTCTTGTCAAGAAACCAAATGAGTATACTTCCCAAACTGTCTGTTCATTTAGATGCTTTTCCACCAATAAATAAATAAATAAATTAATAATTAATTAATTAATTATGCATTTAAATCACTTTCTGGCTAATACTTCCGCAAATACTTCCAAAATCAAATGTGATGATACATTTTGTAAAGCTACACATGAGAGGCTTTTAAGTTGAAAAACTGAACTCTGAAATGGTGAAATAATGATTATTCACGCTGAAGACATGCTGTAACAAAACCAAATAAAAGCTTCATCTGTTCTGTGATGGATTATCTAACACTGTGAAGGATGTCTTTTCATAGTGGCAGCAGATGGCTTCTGATATCTCAGAATATACTGCCTAAGTTCAAGAACTTGGACCATAGGCAAAGACGAAATACTACTACAACTGCTGTTGCTAATAATAATGTTACCCATAAAAGACAAACCTCATGTCCAGTCCATTGAGGAAGAGGATGCGGTCGCCTGGTTTCAGTCCACATTCCTCAGCAGGACTATCTGCGAGGGAGACAATGAAGGCAGAAAATCAGAAAATGGAAAACAGATCCTGGCACAACTTCACCAGCTAACAAGGTGCACTGAACAGACGGGCACAACAGGGAAAGATGGTGACTAATGTGACGCTGTCAATCTGTGTATAGCACCCAACAAAGCCCATCAACAAACGAGACGATCTCCGTGCTAAATCTTATTACGTAAGGAAACTGCTGTCAAAACAATCCTCGGCGGAATCGGTTCTGACTGCACTGTACCCGTCCACCATCGCCTCCTCATCTGTCAACTCACAGCTGAATCCTCCTCACACTGAATGTCATGTCATCTTGTTTTTTTTCCCCAACCAAAGTTTGGATGTAATAAACTCTTCATGTATGGTGTGTGTGTGCCTGTTTGGGCCCATTTATGAGCCACAAGACAGACTGTAAATGACGGCTCGTGTGGTTTCCTGGTTATCAGTACAGGATCTGTGTACAGATCACGATGAGAGACATGCTATCCACCCCCACGATCTCCATATCAACCTCCATAAGGCCCACTGAGTCAGTCCACCCTGGCTGCTTCAGCACATGATGGTGGGAGATGGAGGTGGGCGGGAAAAGTGCCGTCATCACCAAATACACACACATAACACACACCTCCTCCCTCCTCACAGAGGAACCTGGCAAATTCCCTCAACAGTGACTTTGGAGCCTCTCTTGTCGGCTGCTTTTATTTGGGAAACCAGTAACAGTTAATTAAATCATATTTCACTCCTGGAAATACAAAGAAATAAAAGTAATTAACTTTAACGGTCCAGTGTGTAACATTTTGGAGGATCTATTGGCAGAAATGGAATAAAATATTCATAAGTACGTTTTGAGTAAAGTATAATCACCCAAAAAATAAGAATTTTGTTTTTGTTACCTTAGAATGAGCCTTTTATATCTACACAGGGAGCAAGTCCAGAATGGACAAACGCTGGCTCTAGATGATGTCTTACGTGAGTTTCGCAGCCATCATAGTTTCTCCTACACGCTTGGAAGAGGAGGGTGAGGCGAGCGGTTTTCAGTGGGTTGCAACCTGCGATCAGCTAGATGCCACTCAATCCTACACACTGGACCTTTAAGTTTTATTAAGTAAATATTTAAAATGTTAGTAATGCTAAAAAAATCAGTTCTTCGTTTGTTATGCACTAATTCATTCAGCTGCAGAAATAACTGCGAGGGCACTGAGCATACATATATATATATTTTTTTTTTTTTTTTTTTAAATGCTGACCTGAGGGAACCAATTAACCAGCTATGCAGTTATTCCATGTTTTGATGTAAATCCAGAAAACTGTTTATAGAAATGATCTATCCTAATAGTGGATGATATAACCTGACCTTAAGACTGACAACACACACTTGTATCTGTCCTTTCAATATGAACCTATAGAAAGCAGCCAGTTAGTGTAGCTTAGCAGAAAGGCAGGGGAAAACAGGAAAAACAGCTAGGCCTGGTTCTGTCCAAAAGTAACACCTACCATATCCTCTGAAGCTCGCTAAACACACCTGTGCTTTAATGTGTATAAGCATAAAAATGAGAATTTGTGGTTGTGGTTGTTTGTGAATTTAGGTTTGTGAAAGCATCACAGAGCATAGTGTTTGTCCTCTGTGGGTGTGTATTAAATATGCTCAAAAAAAAAAAGTTAATCAGTCAGAAAACAAAGACGCTTTTGTTGGATTCTGTGAAGGAATTCAGAGATTATGTTACAGGAGATTCAGGACTTTTAAGCGAAGTTATCAAATTATAGTTGGTAACACAATGATGAAAGACGTGCCGATGCACGATAACGAGGTATAAAGCACAAAGGTATGAGAAAACTGTGTGATGCTTTTATAACATCTCCTTGACGTAACATCAAACAGAATATTGAGATAAATAACAGCCTGAAAGTTACTGCGTAGTACCGACTGACTGTGATGAGTGTCTGTTAATGTACGGTACAGCCTGTTCTGAGAGCTCTCCTCTTAACATTTCATTGGTGAGTCAGACAATTGCACTTCCTGGTACACTCATAGTCACACACACAAACACCTCCTGATCACCTTCAACCCTCAGCGGCTGGCACCACAACGGACTCGCCCACACATATAACACATCCGCCCCCCCCTCCCTCGCCAGCCAACACAGAACAAAGTTTGGGTCAAACCACCGCGCATAAAGAGGAGGCACCTATCTTGGTTTTTCTAAAACAGAAAATGGCACCTGGGATAACGGAGTCGATGCAGACGGGAGCGTGACCTCGCAGCGTGAAGCCGAAGTTCTTCTTCCCCCTGTAGACGCGGACGATCCTGGCAAAGGGGAAAAAAACGAGTCATTAAAATGATTCTTAAATTTAAACCAGCTTATTTCCACAACATTTTTTAATTTATTGACTAAACGGTATCATGTGACTAGTGCAATTAATTATTAATTTAATTTAATAGATCATTTTCCTTTTGTTCCACTGAGTAATCACAAAAGAGTGAAATATTTCCCAGAGCTCAAATATTAGTCCAAACAACAGTCGGAAACCCGACAACAAGAAAGGGGGCAAAGTTTCATGAATTTGATTGATTAAACCTTTAATCAGCTATTAGAATTGTTGTCAATTTATTAATCAGTGAGTCGTTTCAGCGTTAATCGTGACACCACTGAAAGTACGCTGTTGTATAACAACCTTTCTGTGAATGGCCGGGGAGCCCAGCTGTCTCTGGATGAAGTGCTCACTCACTGCTGTTTACAAGTCTGTTGTTGTGCTTCACTTTTGTTTTCATTTGGCACTTCCTGTAAGTGGGAGTTTGAACAAGTGGAGATATGACGCTCATCCAGCTTTGTGGTTTAGGCTGATGAACGTGGCTTTTTCGGAAAACATAACAAGTCAAACTCCATAGTACTCCACCCGTCTGTCTCTGAGTTTTATCCTCCAGCTTCCGGCCTGAATAAAAATATATTGAGGACAGGCTCAACATAAAAAAAAAAAAGCTTTGACATTTTGCTGATGGTGGTGCTTTGCTCCCGTTCACCCCAGTGGAGGAGTACGCGGTGGAACCTCCCGTTACATCAAAAACGACACTTGTGCTTGTCGATCCACAGTGCGTTGCCACGGAAACCAGCCAAGGCAACACTGCCTCCATATGTAAACGGGGAGGAGACAAGAAAGGACAAAGATGGTATGGAGAACAGACCTAGATAGAACAGATCTATTCTTTGCCAGTCGTGGTTACTGGGTGTTATATAAGATGAGCTAAATGCAGATGGGAGCATTGGGTGCTGCTGCTTCTGCTGCCTCTGTGTGTGTGTGTGTGTGTGTGTGTGTGTGTGTGTGAGGAGTGTGTTGGGTTGTACAGCCACGAAAAGAGGTGCATCATCAGCCTAGAGCACACTTGACAGACTAAGTGTCCCTGACTATCAGGCTGCTCAAGGCCTCTCCTCATTCACACCAGGCTACACCGGGTGCAATTTTATACTTTGGTATGATTTCACATGAAGTCATCGAGCTCAAACCAAAGAAATCAATCAGTCACCACTTTACGAACACACTAAGACAGCAAATATTGGCTGACTGCGCAGCAATATTAGCATGACAAGACAATTGCAAATCCACAGTGATTGATCTCGTGTATCTATTATCAATAGGTCATTTTGTAAACAGAAGAGCACACTTTAAACATCTGTGGGTGGATTCATTCATTCAAAACACTTTATATCTCTATTATCTGTACGTATCCCGCCATTTCTTCATTCCTCCGTCTCTATCTCTCTCTTCATCAATCTATATCTGTCCCTCTCTCTCTTAGCAAAATTCCAAGCTGTAGGATCAATCATTTATCGCATCATATCATATCATATATCGTATGTTTTTTCCTGTCCCTTTCTCTCACTTTCTCAATCTATATGTCTCTTTCTCTATCTATCTATCTAGTTACAGGAGAGACACAACAGTGTTACACAACACACTTGAGGAGGTCTATTCAGGGAAGCCGCATGCAGCACAAACTTCTTACTCGAACTATGCCACCTCTTCCATTTAACACAACCAGCTCTCACTATTGTCCAACCCGCCAATATGATTACACTTTCTAAACGTTCAGCTGCACATTTTCATTCCCATGTGGAGAGATCTTGGGGATTACTTTAGTGTGGAAGTGTGGGAGTGCACTGCCACCCCTGTAATCCTGCGACGCGCTGTGGTGTTATTAATTGGACAGTCGTATAATCAGTGTGTTAGTGGGTGGACGGTGAGCGGGAGAGGATGAATGGTCAGGAGATCTACGACAGCGCAGGATTAAGATGTTAAATAGGTGAGGAGAAACACACGCGCAGGGTGGCCGTTTCAGTCTTGACGAGCTAAAGACGTGGTTATTTGGCTAAATGAGCACTTTCTAACTTCTACTGCAGGGAGCTTTAGGACGGAAGAATCTGGAGATGACGGGAAAATAGCAAGGATGGAAAAAGAGACACAGTGTCCTCTGTGTCACACACATTTCACAACATTCTGCTGCTGCGTTATGTGTGTGTGTACCTGTTGGTAGCCTGTTTTCCAACAGTAAACAACACTTACAACTGAGCCAAAGAGACTAATTAACATCATATTCCAAAAAACAACAAACGTGTGCTCACCTCTGATTGGGTCCGATGGGGGGATGCGCAGGCATCCCAGAGACGGACTTCCTCATGGCTCTGTCTCTATCTCTGTCTCTGTCTCTCTCTGCGTCACCTCTCCCTCCGGGTTCTCCATCTCTGGGCACAGAGCTGGCCCGTTTGGACCCGTGGGGACGCTCGGAGTGATCCTCGCTCCGACTGCGCCGGATCCTGCCCTGTGGTTCACTGATGCTCTTGCTGCGACAGAGTCGGTTTATCACATTCTGGGACACGGCCTCGTCGAAGCGCTGCCGGTGCTTCTTGGGAATGAAGATTCTGGCAAACATGATGGCATGTGAGGAAAAAATAGGGAGCGTTGTTAGTTTTTGTCTGAAAGAGTTGCCTCGGAAAAAAAAGAAAAGAGTGGGAAAGAGGATGGATCTACATCACAGATCCACCTCAATCCATTTTAAAAGTGAGTCCACAACCAAAACACTTGTATTTCCTGTGAAACAGCAGCAGAAAGTCGGGGATTAAAAAGTGATGCTCAACTCGATCGCTGCTGAGATAATCTTCTAGTTCAAATCAACAGGCTTCCTCCTTCACGACTCAGACTCGGAGAAAAGAAAAAGGCTTTTGATGGACAGATGAGGTCTCTCTGCTGTCACCCAGAGAGAAGGAAGGAAGAGAAGTTGAATAGGAAGCCAGCGAGAAAAGCTGTATCTCTGAGGAGAGACACAGTGAGGAAATCTTGGCGTCACTCGCTGCCTGCTGCAGCGTGAGGTACCAGTCAGAGCCAGAATACAGCAAGAGAAAAAGGTGTGGGAGTGAGCGAGCATGGGGTTTCTCCTCTGCTCTCTCTCTCTCTCTCTCTCTTTCTATCTACAGCATCTCATTCTCACTCTGTTGCTCTCCTACATTTCCGTCCATGCCTCACCTCTGTGTCAGTGTGAGCACAAACTGAAGCCATGTTTTTTTTGGGTTTTTTTTTTTGTAGCTTTATGAGGTAAAAGACAACAACCTTTTCAAAAGCAGCACTAAGTGAGTGGTACATTTTAACTAAATTAATTACTATCTTCTGAATTAGAATTTGAACACACTCCAGTATTTTTCAAATAGCTTCATCTCATGATAAAAATCCCAGTTGATGACATTTTCACAACAAACTAACAAGAGAATAAAACATTACAGTAGTAGCTCAGGCAGTATTTTCTTAAAGGACTAGTCAGGACATTTAGTATTGCGCTTCCATGACAGAAAGTTGTGAGACTCACGAGAAAAAGAAAATTAACAAATTGTCCAAACTGGTACAGCAAACGCCAAGACGCACAAACTTTCAGTCCAGGGCATGGGTCCGCATGCATGGCTCCAAAATGCTGAATCCAACAATTCCCATAACACAACCTAATTAAAATCTTTCATTAGACTCTGCTCGTCTTTCTTGCCAAGAGTAAGGTTAGAATATTGATATCACTCTCATGTTTGTACAGTAAATATGAAGCTTAAGCAAGCAAACTTAAAGATTTAAAACACGATCTTTAGATTTTACTGTAAACATTAAAGCTGCGTATTGTTCAAAATCTTCTACATGAGTGCAAATATGATACCCGAGATTAATTAGCAATTCCAAGACAATAGTTTTAGATTTAAACTACCTGATTAAACATTATGTAAGAAGTGTAAGAAGCTCTATTAAATAGATTAAAACATATTTTGCAGCACAGTAAACCAGCAAAACGTCAGAGGGGAATAAGTGTGGACTGTCTGTGCTGTTCCACATGAAGGACTGTCTGTTCACCAAACCACAGCTCAGAGTAAGAACAAAACAAAATGACTCAGCTGACAGCACACACTTTCTATATCCAATTAACAGTTGATGAGTGACAGTGTATGAGCAGGCAAGTTGCTATTTTCCCTTAACCTGAACTTCTTTCATATCATTTTAATGTAATGGCAGTTTGAGAAGTTTGTTTATTCACTCTCTTGCCCAAAGTTAGACAGGAGTCTGTACAAAAAATACGCAGCTACTGCTAGCAGCTAATAGTTTAGCTGAGCATAAAGCTAGTTTTGCACTGCCCAAGGAGTTCTTGAGAGTTGCTGGTAGGCAGATCTTATTAGTGTCAGACAGAGCCTGGCTAGTCATTAGCCTCGCTACATTAGCCCCTTAAAGGACTAGTGTGTAGGATTTAGTAGCATCTATCTGTGTAATCGCTAATTTCAACCTCCGCTGTCTATCATGAAGGAGAAACTATGGTGATCTATCTACCTATCCAGAGCTGCCGTTTAGTTTGTCCGTTTTGGGCTACTGTAGAAACATGGCAGACACAGTGAAAATGGACTAGTAGATAAAAGTCTCATTCTAAGGTAACATATACAACGCACTATATTCAATTTCTGCCATATTGCCATATGGACCTTTAAAGAAGTGAGAACTGACCAAAATCATCTCATTTTGGATCAACAATGTACTTATGATCTCATGTACAATAAATGAAATGTGAAAAATGCAGCCCGCACTGGATAATGAACAAAATCCCAGCTGACACGTCACACGAGTCAGAAGTTAATTATTTTCTTCCATGTTTGTTAAATCACAGAGGCATTAAGATCCAACTGAGAGCGGAGCTCAAACACAGATTTGCACAAACAACCATTTTAACTCCCACCTACACCAGTCTGTTGTGTTCTGACTAGCTGATTTGCTGCTGATCAGATGAATCAGCCAGAAGCAGACTGGGTGTAGCGTGGCCTGTGAAAAACAGCACCAGTGGAGTAATTAGCAACAAACTCGCTGATGGAGACAAGAGAGACACAAGAGCTACCACTGTACATGTCCACGAGAAGCTAATTAAGCTGCATAAAAACAACTTTGACAGCTAAATAAAGCAATTAGGACACGTTCATTGTACAGAAAGGAGGCGAAAGATTAGGAAAGCAACTTCACAGCAAGCGCGAGGATTGGTCACTGTTCATTTCATTATCCAGAGTTGTTTAAGCACTTTATTAAAAGGTACTCAGGTAAATATAGAGCACCTCCAGCCCTTTGCCGCTCCTGCGGCGAGGCTTATAATGAAATCTAATTTACACGTGGAATCTAAAGGTCACAGCTTCAGTTAACAGCACTGTTCACCTGTATGAGATCGTCACTCATTAGTAACTGCAGAGATACATCTATAAAGATATAAGAGATCTCATTAGAGCCTGAACAGTTTCGTCTTTTTAAACCTTATGTCGATATATAGATATCTGAGAGTTTAAAAACAGTCCTATAACACTAACAGCTGAATCATATTTAAAGATAAACACGTAACATAAGCAAACATTTCTTTGACCTTTCTGCACTTGCCTACTACTTTACTTCAGTCAGAATATATGCTGATGTGAATATGCCTGTGCTACTGTCTGGTAATACCAGCAGCTGAGATCGAGCACGTCGCCTTTTATTATATGCTGAAGGTAATCAGACACAGCTGTTATATTACAGCTCTATTGAGTTCAAAAACTCTAATACTGTATATCACAAAAGTATAGAGAATACGGACAGATTTTCCTGTCTTTGTGCCCTCCAGTGGTGCTATCAAAAAATACAACAACGCCTACCCTCCCCACAGGAGCTCTCCATTCAGCACCACAACAACACAAGACAAAAGGACCTGCAGATTTTGACACGATTCTCTTGGCTCCTGCATGAATTATGTTTTTTTTTTCCTGACTTTTAATGGCTCACCGCCAGTTCACTCTAACACTGTATGATTAAAGGAGTCAGTTAAATAATTCTGAAAGGGGCACTCTACCAACTTTACACATTAAGATCAATTTAGTTGTCACAAGAAGTGCTACTCCTCCTGTGAATACAGTATAATGTGTTCTGACGCTCTGGAGGGAGAAAACAACAGCGATGTCATGCGTTTGTATTAATTGAGAGAACTTTTAACAGAAAAAGACTGTGTTACAAAATGGGGGTGTGGAGTGTGAAAAGTGTGGGCCTTCAGGCCTGGAGGATTTAATGAAAAACATTATCAAGTTGCATTATGGGTAGTGTAGGATCCAGGATTTCAAATCAAGTCAAGTTTATTGTCAACACTGCCGTATGTATAGGACATACAGAGAATTTAAATTGCAAAACGAAGCAATAAACATTACATATAAAATTTATACAAGTATAAATAAACGCATAAAAACACAGTTTGTTTGAAGATCACACCCAACAGTGATGTCACAGTGTACTGAGACACTGTGGAGTACTCTCCTACATCATCACTTCAGTTTGTGTTGACTTATTCTTTAACTAAGCCTGTTAGCTGTATTTTTTATGTTTTCACAGCAATGATCTGGATACAGATTCAAAGTCATACAAAAACTCTGGTTTATAATTAGCCTATAATCGCTAATCATATTGTTGAGCTCACATTATTTGGCTGTTGAAATAATATTTCTTCACATTTAACCTCCCCACTGTGGAAAAAAATGCACTACTGCAGTTCCCAAACTGTCTTGCCTTCAATAATATTCTAAGTTTAGCAGCAGAGAGGACTGTCTGCCCCAACGAGGAAGAGAAAGTTGCTAAAAACACAAAATCTAGTGAGCAACTATCTTTAAAACACACACCGTTTTAATTGTGTGCTCACACTCTTTTTTTTTTCGAGTAGCTGCCTCTTTTAAGAAATGGTGGGTGTTTCATTTTTGGAACAAATCTGTTCAGTTAAAGATATAGGCCACATATTCTTAGCGCTGCTGTCACTGTCTCCGCAGAATCTGATCAGGTTTGAGGTGTACATGTATCTGACTGCAGCCGCAGACAGTGCTGCCTGAGCACAGACTACTGGCTACACTGAGCAGACTCCTGAGATATAAATAAATGTTCTCTAGTGATGTAGGTGTAGCAACCCACACAGTCCCTCACTGTTTGCTATCTGTGCTTTCCCCGCTATTTGTCATCTATTCATATCACAGTGCTAATATGTCTCTGTCTCTCACATGTTACATGTCTGTGTTAGGATGCCTGTGTGTGTGTGTGCATGCTGCTATCATATCATGCTCTTATACATGCAGATGTTCATCCACGTCAGATTGCACAGACATCTGTTGAAACAGCCACCTCATCACAAAAAAGTTTTCCGCGTCAACTCTCGGAAACTAAATGAGTGCTCTGATTTGACCTCGTTTATGAAGAACAGAGATCTATAATTATCTGAAGGAGGGTTGTGGAGGAGGAAGCAAGCAGGGAGGAAGGGACGGATTTCTCAAAAGGGAAGAATGACAAGCAGAAAACTACAAAGAGGACACCTCATTCCATTTCAATTGTCCAGATGTGGCTTAAATGTCAAAAGCGTGAGACTGATGCCATGTAAGGACACACAGATAGAGAGGTGTGAAATAATGGGGAATCTCTCTTATGTGATCTATTCATCCTGCTTCACTTGAACACTGCCAAAAAGTGACGCACAGCAGGGGGGGGTCACACATTTAAGGCTAAAGCCAGAGGAATTAAAAGATAATTATATGATTTCAAATCTGGTATGAGCCCCGCTGGGTGGCTGGTCCCGGTCCAGGAACTTGTCAAAATTAGATGATTAAAAATTGTGCTAGTAGAAAAAAAAAAAAAAATAGTCAGCATGCAGGATTAATGAGGGTAAGAATACATGTGATCAAAGTACGACCGTGGTCACAAAAGTAAAAATAAAATGCGCTGAAATGAAAAAAAAATTAGGACATCGCTGATACCATATTACATAATATACACACATACAGAGTTCTGGTTTTAAGCATGACTGCAAAATGTAAATTATTCTGACTATAACACCATAACACACAAATATGGTTACCAGTGAATTTGCCTGTACCTATTCCATCAGTACATTAAATGCATTTGGTAATACTATTAAGGTTTTGTGCTAATGGTCTAATTATTCGATCACGGTGCTGCAGTCCTGTGACGTACAAATATAGCTTTGCAAAGCTAAGCTAACTACTACCACATGAGCTTGTTCCTAAAGAACATTTCTTTTAACTGCCTGTCAACTACCAAACCTATAATATTACATTTCTCTTTGTAATTTGACAAAAATTCTGTTAATCTGTCAATTAAACCTTCATCCTTAAAGAAGAACAACTTAGGCTGTACTTAACTTAATACTTTCCTAGCTAAATGCTAATGTCAGCATGCTAACTGATGATGCATACAATATCGTGTTCAACATCATTAGTTGCTGTGTTAGCTTCCTAACATCTGCTAATTAGCACAAAAGGTATTTGGTCAAAGTATTGGACAAATTGAGGTTTTGATCTGATGGTGGCACTAGATGAAGTTGTTCATGAAGTTACAGTTACAGTAGACATGAGCGAGTGTGCTAAAATTTGTGCTGGTCCATCCAGTAGTTCCAATAGTCATGATTAAAACTAAAACAGGTATGTCAACTTCATGGTGACAATGAAATGTCAGGTTTGGCTCAAACAAAGTCAAAAGGATTCATCAACTCCTTTGGGGCCATGAATACAAAGTGTAATCTAGTACTAGTCAAGATATGCCAGTCTGGACCAGAGGCGTGCACTGAGCATCTCTAGAGTTATTATTGTTTAATTCTCCTTTGAGCTTGAACAAGCTGGTCACATAAAGTGTGGTTTAAATATTAATGAAAATCTTGTTCCAACTTGCACTGTCTCTGGAACTCATCAGCAGCTTTAATGAAATCAATTTGCAAGGCACTTGTGAGCCACTCGTGTTTCTCATCTTGTGCAGAGTAGCAGCTCAGCAGTGGCTGCAAAGAGGCTGCAGCCGCTGCCTCCCGCAGTTCAGATTAAACACCATCATTATCAGCGCGATAGAAAAAGGCAGCTTTCTGCACGGCAGGCACTGTAGGTCAAGATAAAGTTCTACACATCTAAAATAGATCAAGCTGCTTTTAAACAAATCTCCACGGCCGTAATGTTTTTGTTTGGCCGTAATTACGTGGTACCAAAACGCATCTGCAATTTTCAGAGAACACACATATACTACAATACAATAATAACAACGATATAACACAAGCAGATATGGTTTAAATTTATATAATCCTTAAAATCCACATTCAGCTTGCACAAAAAAAAAAGCATGCACAAACACACACAAAGGTACACACCCGCAAACACGTGGCAAGAGATTACAGACTAAAAGCAGAGCATCACTAATGACCAGTCACTTAAAAGACAATAGCACAATAGTGTCTTTGTGTTGCTATCTTGTGTTACAACTACCAGTGTTCATCCATCACATCAGGCTACGTGAACACACTGTTGAGGGTTGGCTTGAATAATGAATTACAGATTTAATTTACCTTGCAGAAAGCTTAGAAAACAACCAGGGAATAGATGAAGCGAAAAAAACGTCCGATATCAAACATCAACAGCACCGTCTCCCCTTCTTTTACCGTCTCCGATTGCATTAAATATTCACTCACCTCCCACTTCACATCCATAATTACACTGATGGCATTTTGTGAAAACAGCTGATAAAAATGTATGAATTCCTTCCGAAATAAACAACAAACCTCAACCCCGTTTTATAAAACCTGAACACAAACAAAATTTAATAGAAGTGAAAGAAACTGGAAGGTATACTCACCCCAGACAATTCATCGTTCTAGAAGTCAACCATAGCTCAGAAATTAACTGAACCTAAGCACTAAGTTGCAGCATGAAACAGTGACAGACAAGCCTACTGCTTCAGTGCCGCTTCTCTGAGGGGGATAAAGATGTGGTGGGACCTTGCTGCATGCGGGGAGGCTGTCTTTACCAAAGTGTCAGGGGAAAACGGTCACCACACAGTGAGAGAGTGCAGGGAACAGCCCGAGCTCTGAGCAGAATAATGAAGAAGAAAATCCATCAAAGAAAAAACACAAACGCCCCCCTCCCCTCTCAGGAAGCGGGAGAGAGAGAGAGAGGGAGAGAGAGAGGTAAGAGAGTTGTGAAATGGGTGGGGAGATGGCATTTATGTTATTATTGGTGCCCGTACACACAGGAGTGTCCTTCATCACAGAAAAATACCAATGAGGAGTTCTCAGTCGACGCCGTCTTTGAATTATTCACGACCAATTTAAGGCAGAAAATCGTTGTCGTCCTTTTGCATCATTTCAGGTAGGGAAACAGCTAAACCACTCCGGCACTGACTTCACACTGCTGGAAAGCCTTCTTACGGTATATTAATACCACTAAAAAGACTTCAAAGTGGTGTAATAGTAGTGGAGGAAGCCGGTGTAGTAAGAGAATAAAAGGTTTGATTGGCTTGACTTGTGGAAGAAGTGCAATCTGTGGATGAACAGTTTGGGGATTTAGAGAGAGGCAGGAGTGCTGGTCATTCTGGCGCACGAACACAAACACAGTGGCTACCTGAGTGGGATTTTTTCCCACTTTCAGTCATCTGGTGTTACTCCATTTCATGGAAACACACTGACACACACGCACAAACACAGCTGCAGCTTTTTTTTCTTCTTTTTTTGGGGGGGGATTGTGGACACAGACCAGCATGGTATTAAATGATGCTTTTATGAGGCGAGTACTCGACTCAATCTGTCCGTGGCTCATCATCACAGACACCTCCAAACTGTGAATTCAACTCACGTTGCCAATCCTCATTTACAGCTTAACATTCTAAGCTCGGGCCTTTCCGTGTTGGTCTAGTCTCTCGATTTCGCTGGTGACGACTCGGAGGGTCAGACTGGATTTACCCCCGGGTGGCAGATGGGACTCACCCTAAACCTAAAGCGCAGCTCTGAAAATGGCTGGCAGCGGGCGAGACCCCCCTCTAATCCATCCTGTAGCAGAGTTTATGTAGTTATTATGAATTAAATCCCTGCAGATTATTTTACTTTTCACTAGGACTTGAAAAGGACAAGTGGGGACAATACCAAGAGCGGGAATAATAGCTTAAGGATCCAACCAGGACTGCAACCTATAGTGGGGAAGGAACTCATTTTTTAAGATTTCTTGGGAGTATTTTGCTTTAATTGACAGTTTGACAGCACAGAATGTCAGAAATGTGGAGAGACAGTTAGGGATTCAAATAAAATGAGCTGGCGACAAGATAATCCTTTTTACGGTCAATGAGTGCTCACTTTTACACATTTCCTAAGGTGGATTAGAGAGGCCAGGCCAGAAATCATGTTCTCCCCGCTGAGTTTACAGCCATCTTTCTATCAGCAGTTTATTCTAAACTATGTTTGGCAGTGCATTGTAATGGGAGCTGAACCGTCTGGCTCTTACCTGATGCTGGAGATGAGCTGTCGATGCTCATCAGTGGAGAGTATGTCGGGCAGGACCGAGGCCAACCACTCAACTCTCTTCTCGGCTGCGTACTGCTTCAGCACGGTGAAGAGTTTCTCTTTCACTTCGGGTTCATCGCCCAGAATCTGGTCAACCTGATGGGGATTGGACAGTGACGTCAGACGGTGGGAGTAGCTCGAGGACAAGTCAGTTAAAAAAAAAAAAAAAAAAACGGGGGAAGATGCTGTCACACGGTGCCACACTGTTACCATAACAACACTTCATCTGCAGCTCAAAAAAGAAAACTGCCTCACTCAGGGCTGTATTACTTGAGTTTGGTCCTGGGCTGGAGTCAAATCCTGTGTTTAGTCCATTCAAAAAGGGGAAAAAACATTTTTTTCTCACTGGATGTTGAAGGATGTAGCAGAGTTACTGTACTGTGTTCATTTTGGCAGCTATTTGAAGTCTTAAGGCTTCATAGTTTCAGTCGTCATTATATTTTAGTCAGCTTTCGGTGAAAATGTTTTCTTTTTTTCCCTCTTCAGCGTTTGTTTGTGAGAGAAGAAGAGGCATGTCTTTAATGAAGGGTTTCTTCTTTTGTTGCTATTTAACAAGAAGAACACGTTTGGAACAATCATCTGTTAATTTAGCTTCAATCTTCCCACTACTGCTTTACTGTGGGCGGGGAGAAAAGAAAAAGAAACGCACTGGACTGCACCAGGATCAGCCCCTTGAGTGCTGTGGTACTCAGTCCTGACAATTATGCTAATATGATGCATAGAGTTGGTGGTTTGGGAGTCGGTCCGGGTTGTTGATTAGCAGATATTTTCGCATGTTGAGAAGGGGAGGATTAGCTCTAATACGTTGGTACAGATTGGAGCATGGCATGGATCTTAAAAAACCAGACATGTCCATCACTATACCTATACCATGCATTTCTTTAAAGCCCACCATGAACAAAACCTATATTTTATCAAACTTTTTATGATCAAACATCTATGTCCAACTCCATTATCATCTCATCTTTGTCAATCAAAATGTTGAAGAACATTTTTCGTAGTATTTGTTAAAATGTTAACTGCTACTGTTCACCCTGTCATAAGGATGAGATACAAGGATGAAATATGAAATACACAAACAATCTAGAAACAGTGTTTAGCGTGTCTGTTCTGGGCTACTGTACAACATGGCAGACTATGTGGAAGAAGACCTGAGGTGTCTGTAGATATAAGAGGTTCATTCAAAGGTAACAAAAACACAATTATTCTTATTTTTAGGTACATACATACAAACTTTTGATAATCTGTAAATAGAGGCACACAATGTTACACTGGACCACTGGGTATTACTATAACATACACACACATACACACAAATAAAAAAAAACATATTTTAAAGACTTTGTTAAGACTTTAAGCCATAGAATCTCAAACTCAACAACTTGTGAAATAGCCAAACTGTTGTAACACTGGCAGAGAAGCGGATGCTGGACTGAGTAAGAACTTAACCTGGACTCAGCTGAGACTGTGTTATTAAGCGTACCTTCCTGTTGAACTCCAGAGCTTTATGCTTACGATCCAATCTCGCCCCCTCTCCTCCCATCTGACTGTCCTCTATGCTGATGCTGTGCTTCTGCCTCGGGCCGAGGCACAGCACCCCCAGGCGGAGTGTCCTTCCCTGGGAGGCCTTGATCAGCGCCGCGGCCATCTCGTGCTGCCTGACGGGGATGCCGTTGACCTCCATGACGTAATCTCCGGCCCTCAGACCTGCACGTCCAGCTGGAGAACAAGGCGAGCAGTCCTCCACCAGCAGGGGGCAGTCTCCCACTATAGTGAACCCAAAACGACCATCTGGACCTGGTATGATATCCATCTGTAAGCCAAGAAAAAAAACCCCAACATGAATGTCATTTAATTTACCCAGAAAATCCCCCCAAAAGTCTGAATCTAAGATTACTGCAGATGATGGAGACCTGCTGTATGCGGGACACCACTCCGATACTTGGAGGGATGTTCTTCTGAGTCTGGGCGATGGCCATGACAGCTTGGGGACCCAAGGTTGACACATTGTGGCCCTCGATCTCCAGGACCTGGTCCCCAGCCTGTAACCCTGCCAGGTGGGCGCTGCTGCCCTCCTCCACAGACAGGATGTAGCTCGGTCCATTCCCACCGAGCTGGAAGCCAAACTCCTCAGGCCAGCCCTGATTGGACGACGGCATGCTGAGGACTTGAGGGAGAGGGGAGGATGGGATAAAACAGGTGGGGAGGGAGGAAGAAAGGAAGGTTTGAGGGACGGCGAGTCATAATCTAAAGATTTCACAGAGTGGAGCGCTTCACTGCAGACAAAAAGGAGTTAGGTTATGTGACAGCATGCAGAAAATGAAGGCAAACACACACTTACCCACTGTAGCTAGCACATTCAAGTCTATCGACATTGCAAGGACACCTCTGAAGCATATAATCCTCTGCATGTATTAAAAGAGCTCCAAATCTAGGCACTCGTGCCCCGTCTCTCCACCCTCCTGCTATCTCCCATGTCTCAAGTTGTACTATCGAGCACAGCGCTGTAACCCTCTACCCTGAACCATGACACACTCAGCGGTCCCTGACCTGGTTCACAAACTCCAGAGCAGCCAATCAAATTAAAGCATCGCAGAGATTGTGACCTTAATTAGTTTGAAAGACAAAAGTTCCTACAGCTAATTTTTTTTTTCTCTCCTCTGAGTGCACATGCAAGTCTGCCCTGTTGAATGGTAATTATGCAATACAGTGACAGAGCACACCATGGCTGCACCGGGTCATCTCTAAGCAGGTAGGAGACACACACACAGCATCAAATGACAACCAAATGAGGGAAACTGGCAAATATAGAGACACCTGAAGGTCAAATTTTGGACTGGAATATTAAAATAAGCATGAATTAATCCACATGACAAACACAGAATTACACAAATATAATCAACTATAAGCCCTCAAGCTCAGCTGGAAGCTAATGATTTGCACAACAGCTTCCAAAGCCACAGCAGGATTCACAGAGTGGACGGAGCTGATACGAGACTTACAGAAATCTTTAGAATACCGAGGACCCCGTTTGCCCTGCCGAAAAGAGTATCGGCTTTTTTTGGTTTGCAAAAATTTCTTCATCTTGAATGTCAAATAGCAGGCGGCCTGCTAGCAGCCTGATATCCAGTCTTCTTCTTGTCAAATGTAACGTTTAAGAGAGAGGATACAAAAAATGTAAAAAAAAATTAAAAAAAAATCCCCACCCTGCACCCCAACGTCAAACAGAAAGGGTGACAAACTCAAAACATTGCCACATTCTTCACACCCTCAAATCACAGCAGTGTCCTCATGAGCAAAAACAGGGTGAGTGTGCACGAGAAGCAAGTGCAGTCTCACTGTGAGTGTGTCAAAGAGTTAGTCCCGCGCCTCATCCCTGATTCATCCTAGGGCCAGCCTGCTTGCACAGTGTTAATCAGAAAACTGGGACGCGTGCACCCGCGCACCTCAGTTCCTTAATAATTCTCTCTCCAAAAAGGGTATTGTGAGGCCTCATTTTTCTATAAATACACCAATGTGTCTTTTTCCTCCTCCTCCCCTCTCAGCTAGGTGGCTCTCCGAGGGACCGCTCCTGGCCCAGAATCACTCTGCGTCGATGCAAGGAAGCCTGATGAGTACTAATTGGAGCGTCTGCCTGCCTGGAATTCTGCGCGGTTCCATGTGTGTGAGCACACGGGAATGTTGAGTCCATTGAGGAGGAGCAGGAGCAATTTAAGACTTTAGCCTGTAGGATTAGTAGGATTATTAGAGCTGAATCTTATCCTTCACCCCCCCCTGTCATTAACGCTGAAGGAACACATGCTCCCTTCCTTTAATGAATGCATACACTTACTATACTGGGACCACAGAGGAATTGAGCATACCACAGGACATTTATTATGTGGTGATAAATCAGAATGTGTGACAAGACACTGCAGTGTCAAGATGCAGTCTGCATCAGAGGATGAGTTTAGGTCAGAGCTGGAGTGAAACATTTTACATTTCAGGCTTGAGGCTGGCAGCAAAGGCAGGGGAAACAGTATAACAGGCTTCAAATCACTAAGTGGTGAATCTTTTAGGTGAAAAAAAGCAGCTTCTTCTAGTTGTTCTGTCTCAGTCCTGTGAAATTTGGTGCATTTTAGCTCCTTCCAGCGTGCACTGTTGTCTTCTGAGGGCCTTTTTTCATCCCAAATTTTCAAAAATATTCAAATCCAATATTACGTTCAACCATTAAAAGGAGTGAAAGAGTCAGCGATGTAGAGCTATCACAATCACATTGTTCTCCTCAAGCAGAAACCCTTTAGCCTTACTGATATTTCATTTCACAAGCTGCTCTAATCAATATATTGCTCTATAGTAGCAATCGATTGAATGACTGAATGTGAACAAACAATGTGACAAACCCACAGAGACTTTTCACCAGACTCTGTAGTTCTGTAGCATCTTTTAGCTCATTCTTTGGGTTTTACAACATAACTGTTTTGGTTCACGCTCACTTTTCTCATAAACCCCTTTTTCTAGTCATAGCAGGCAGCTGTTCTCAATAAAAAATGCTTCGAGACTGAATTTCCTCTAAATGTAAATACTCATTTTGATTGATAAGGGTTGACCTACAGCCTAAACACTTTGAAACGTTCTGATCAGAGTTAATGAACCTCAGCTCAATTTGAAATTCAAACAGAAAGAGGCACAGTAAGCTACCCACTGGCCAGCAGCAAACAGCAAAGTTAGCAACTAGCTACTGAATTTGTTTTAGAATTTAGCAGATAAAGATATATTTCACAAGAGTTTCCTGAGACAAAACAGAGCCTGGGGAGCAAATATCAGCCACAATAACACGACTCCAAATGGATGCAACCTGTCTGCTTGCTGAGTAAACAGGAAGCTTCTCACTAACACAACCACATTAACCCTCTTTTCACTTCTAACTTATATTAGACATGGTGTATGCAGACTGAATCTCCCTAACCCTCGCAGCATTTGTGCTAGTATGGTTCAATTTGAACCTTTATCAATCTTATTCATTCCAAAAGCTCAACCACAGTGGACGTCAAATCAGACAGAATAAGTATGCAGAGCACAGCCATTAGAACTGAACATAGTCAGTCATAATCGGTTCTGTTCAAAAATAAAGTTTACCTGAAGATGAATTTGCCTGTGTCTACATTTAAATGTATCTTCACAGTAAACATCTATATCCATGTATATGTATGCATGTTAGTATGTGTATGTAAACATACTTGTATAGTAAGTGTCTACTGAGCGGTCCTAGTTATGACAACAATCCAACCTCCTTTACTTCCACGTGTATTTAACATGTCATTACCTATTTTGTTTTTGTTGCTATTGTTTTTTCTTATTTAGGTATGATTATTTTTGGGGAGGTATCTGGGGTATGTGTAGTACCTGTACAAATGTTTACTTATTTGTCTGGAGAACATTTATAAAAATGATATTTATGAGTGCAAAAGATCAAGATTTCTTTAAACAGAAAATTAGTCTTACAATACACAAGAGCTACTCAATCTAAAATCGAATTTATTACATGTATATTATGATATTACATATTATATTACCTCACATTATATTCGAACATATTATACTATAATACAAGTAGTGGCGTAATTTAAATGAGATTTCATCACAGCTGAAGAGAAAATGGTGAAGAAGCCTGCAGGTTATTGTGAGTGTGAACTGTCATTCGTGGCAAAACACCCAATAAGGAACAGGCAGTACGGTGCCAACTAAATAATTAAACATAAATGGCTGTGTCTCCAAACACTCACTGCTCACTTCAATCAAACTCTCCGCTTACACACCGAGAAAGTTACTCGTGTGTGACATGACGACGGACAGAAAACTGACATTTCACAGGCAATTGATTCTGATAAAACTGTCAGCCTTTTGACTCAGTTAGAAAAGTCGGATCCAATTTTTAGCCTAAGAAACAATTCATACTTTTGAGCATATCTACAACATACTTAAGATATATTTTATATTTTTTTAAAAAGCAAGTGAGCTGAAAGAACGCATCTTTATCACATGAAAACTGGCACTTCACTAATCATAAATGATGGAAAGTATTTAGAGACACATCTCATACTGTAACTGTAATTTCACTCAATGCACAGTGATCACATATGTATAATAAGAGACATCTAAAATGATCAACACCCCCGCACAGCCACGCGTCCCATACCTTTTTAAACAGCATCCATAGATGTGCGTGCAGAGCTCCTGAGTAATGCTCCCCTCTCCAGCACTGTGAGCCGTAATATGAGTGTAGGGCCATGCCGGCAACCAGATCCAACAGGTGTCTTGTGATGCCTTGTCGCATTGTGTGGAGCACTTGATGGCAGTGACAGAGAGAAAACAATACTAAGTAAACTAGTTATTTATGTAGGCACTGAAGGAGGCCTTTCTTAAGCCATCTGATTTTATGTCTGACTCTGAAGAAGTAATGTGCTGTGTGCATGTGATAAACTGACCTCCTGAATACAGGTGAAAGCTTAAGTGGATCACATCTCCTCTTCATTCAGAAAACAACAGACTGGAACCGTTTAATCCTGTGAAAGTGAATATGTGATGGTTATAGTTGAGAGGATATATTGTGTGGATAAATAAAAGGGCTTTCATCAGGAGAGTCAAGAAACTCTGACATTACACTTTTACTATTAATTATGGACACTTTAAAGTGGATTTAAAAGTCGTTTTTATTAATAATTTATGTTTTAAAAAAGTCGCAGCTTTATGCAAGCGTGGACATTGTGCATAACTATCACTATGTGGATAATGATCATACTGATATAGATATTCATACAGTTTTCCACACCTGGCTGCAGCAGTGTCAGGACGTTAGCGCAAGCCAATCAGCTGTTAGCTTGGAATTTAGCCACATCGATGCTACGGAAGTAGCTACTAGCATTGTTTACAGAGCATGTACATGGACCTAAAGTGAGACTAGTTGCCACAGGGCTAACCAAACCAAAGTATGCCGACGTGAAATGAAACGCTGAAAGGCAGCTATGTGTGACCTCGACTAGAAGGTAAGGCGCCGGAAAGAAGTTTAGCGATAGCTCATAGATGTGCAGGTTTGCTAAGCACTGACGCGGGGTAGCATGCTAACGTAAACTTGCTCATTTGGGGGACACACCCCAGGCTATTTCGACTAAATTTCACTATTGTGTTCAAGCAAAATGAAAAGTAAACTAAGTGCTAACAGAACTACATCCTCTCGTTGAGTTTGCTACCTGTCCGTTGTGACTTTGCACCGTAAACACCTGTTGTTTTGTGTCTCTGAAGCTGCCAGGTGAGACATGGATTTCCTCACGCTGTTTGCTGTCTACGTCGTGGTGGTGCTGACATGTATAGTCCTAGTCTGCAAATACTCAGGCCAGCAGCAAACACCCTTTACAGTCATCTCCAACTCCATAGTTAAGGTAAGAAAAGAAGCATTTTAACTGTGCTTCCAGAAACAGACACTTCGTGACGCTGTTGTTACGCTGCTTCATCACCATGCAGAGCCATAATGGGGTGTTTTCTTCACAGGTGGTCGCACCATTTACACCAAAATGGCTCCAAAGGTCTTCACAGTGGACCATGCACAGGCTGTTTCATCAAAGGTTTGTAGTTAAAGTGCCCCCAGTTAACATTTATGTATCTCTATGTGGTCTAATATTGTATTTCAGCTTTTAAATGCAGTGTCAAATTTGTCTTCAGTCTTTGTCATTTTGCGTCTTAATTGCAGGAACAACATGTTCATCTATCTCCATATCCTCCTCGAGGTCGCTGTGTACGCAGAGTTCACCTACGAGGTGTTCGGTTTCTGCAGGGAGATGGACACGACTCTGACCAGCCTGTCCGTGCCTTACATCCTGCTGGCCATCAAGACCTACTTCTTCTACCTCTGCATCAAGAGAGATCCAGGTTAATTTAGCTCAAGTATATTTGTTATTGGGTGCAGTGTTAAACTATAAAGTGAAGGACAGGGAAGGTGTTGAGGTATGAGATATGTACGATTGGTACACCATGACTACACTAACCAGTGGTACCTGTAACCTTATTCCTCCCAACATGACAGACATTCTTTGTCAGTGTGCTGACAGATTCTCCTGTGATAGGGATGGTAGTAATTATGTTGTCACCTGGGGGGGTAAAATATTTTCTTGCAGAGTCTGGTAATCAAAGGATGGGCTACACAACATTACCCAGTTAAACAGAAAAATGTATCCTCATGTGAGTCCATGTCTTGGGAATGCCAGATGCAGCTTCTATGTTCTTTTCAGTGAAACTCACTGTCTTGGTCTGTTTTGTGCTTGCCCCCAAAACTTAAATAATCTGTATTTTTATAGTTTGGCTTGTGTGTTTGAATTTTTCTGTTCTTTACATGCTTACTTCTTATTCTATTTAACTACTGCTTTTAAGGTACTTGTAGATTGTGGTCGTGCAGTAAAAACTGGTGTGTTGATCCCTAATAGACTTTAAATAACTCCAGTTAATTCAGGCTAAAGTAGGTCATTTCAGCTGATGTTTTACAAGAATAACCAGAGACGAGTTCTGGACAGGATAAAGTTCATGTGGACAAATTGCCAGACCTTTTTTCATCACATTGAGGTCTGGAGAGCTGGTGTGTGTTTTGCTTCCCACTAAAGTCATTTTCCTCTCCACTCTCTCCTCTCTGCTCTGACAGGCGCAGTGACAAAGAAGAAAGTCGCTGTCCAGCTGCACGTCTATCCGTATGACAGGAGGCTGTTTCACCCAGGAGTCTCCTGTCCAACCTGCCAGCTTGTCAAACCGGCTCGCTCCAAACACTGCAGTCAGTACTTTGTGATAGATGCATCAGGCTATCTGTTCTGTTCCCCCTGGGTTTGATACTTAAATAAATATTGTACCTGTCCATGCTTTGCTTAATGCTCACTGTAAACGTTGTCTTTTTATTTCAGGGGTTTGCAACAGGTGCGTCCAACGGTTTGACCACCATTGTGTCTGGGTGAACAACTGCATCGGTGCTCAGAATACACGTTACTTCCTGCTTTACCTCTTCTGTGTGTGCGCCATGGCGGGCGACATCGCCATACTGACAGGAGACATGCTAATTCATGCCGTTCTGCGATCAGGGCTTCTGTCAGCCAGTTATATAGATGAGTACGGTCAGCAGCAGCCAGCAGGACCTCTGTTTGTTGTACAGGTGAGATATATTAGTACATATGCTGCAGCTGTGTTTATTTCAAATGCAATATTGAAATATGAAATAAGTTTATTTTTTTTCTCTCCAGCATCTGTTCCTGACCTTCCCCCGAATCGTCTTCATGCTGGGATTTCTGGTCTTCGTCTTCTTCCTGCTGGCGGGTTATGCCTTATTCCATACCTTTCTGGCTCTTGTCAACCAGACCTCCAATGAGTGGTACAAAAGTCGAGGTTACGTCTGCCAGCACTGCCACCCAGCTGCAACAGCAGACCATCTCTGTAGCCCGGCACCAGACCACTCTAAAAGATATTACTACAGCAAAGGGCTCCTCCGAAACTTGGGCGAGATTTTCTTCCCTCTACAACCTGTTCAGAAAAAAGACAACTGAAATGCTGCTGATGTGTTGTTATGCTGCATTTACTGTACCTTCCTCCTGGGGTTTACTGTTGCTAACATTTACTGCTGACTGACAAAATAAAGTTTATGTTAGCAATTTCTTATGGGCTCTGGTGTCTGTCTCCCACGAGGTGTCACAAATTGAAAAGCTCTGACAACAAATCAACAAATAGCTGCAAGCTTAGGACACCTTATTAAATCCCTGTTTATCCTATGCCGGCCATCAACTAAATGACATGCGGTTTTTTCAGTACATGTTCATGGCACTAGCCTTTGCATGTTTAGCTTCATTGTATTCAGGGATTTAAATACATTTTAGGAATTTCTGAAGTTGAAATTCTGTGAAGCCAGCAGGGGGAGCTGTACCCTGACATTGAATTGCATTTATTAGCGTCATAAACACACACTTATGCTAGGTGGACAGCCCAGGAGCAAAAATTGAATTACACATTAACATTCACATACTGTTGAGCTCATGAGCAGGCTCTGAACTGCAGAACACAACAACACAGGATGAAACACATGAAGAAAATGAAACATGACATGCTACAGAAAAAACATGTTTGTAATGTGTGCAGTTCTGTTTTTTTCTGTTTTGTTGATATATTTTCTGCAGTGTTCAAACAGACGTGGATTATGTTTTCATGCATAAGAATTGTTTTATTTTTGTGAAAAAAAAATCGGCTTGTACACACACCGGATCTTTAAGCTTCCACTGTTGTCTTTTGTGACAACCTTTAGTGTTATAGACTGTAAATGTGTCTTCTGCTATATATTTTTTTTCATGACTGACTTCATTTGGAGCTCAAAGGCTCATGGGAGCTGTAGTTCATAAGAAGATAACTATTGTAGTAGTAGCTGTGTGATCTCGGGGTTGAGAGCCTCGTGAGCAGTGGTCAGTGACGTAAGCATGACCGGAAGTGGACCAGGTTTCCTCGCGTGTGTGTGTGTGTTCGCGCGCGCGTGTGTGGCCCCTGTCACTTTAAGCCGGTGCGGAAGTAACCGCGGAGTTTACGCAACGTTCAGAGGAAGGTCGGAGAATTTCAACACTACAGTTAATTAACGAGCCCGTCGGTGAACCGGTTTCATTCACCACGAAGGTAGAGTGTCGTTATTTCGCACAGGACTCGCGGACTTTATGACAGCGGTAGCTCACGTCCGTGACTTTGCTCGGTAGGGAAAGCAGCGTGCACGGACAGCACGTACCGGGTGAATAGGAGTTTTTAAACCTGACAGCTCGGAACAGCTCGGCTTCTGTCATGTCTGGGTCAAAATGTGTGCGGCTGACCGGAGCCCTGGTGAAACAAGTGCTGGACTCCGTAGACAGCGTCCTGTTTGACTGTGACGGGGTTATCTGGCGGGGGGACCAGGCCGTCCCCGGTGCCGCTCAAGTCATAAACCTGCTCAAGGAAAAGGGGAAGAAAGTCTTCTTCGTCACCAACAACAGCAGCAAGACGAGGAAGATGTACGTAGACAAAATGACAACCCTGGGCTTCCACGTGAAAGAGGAGGAGGTGTTCGGGACCGCGTACTGCTCCGCCGTGTACCTGAAGACTGTCTGCAAACTGCAGGGCAAGGTGTACCTGATAGGGAGCAACGCCATGCAGCAGGAGCTGGAGGCGGTTGGGATCCAGCCACTCGGGATGGGACCCGACCACATCTCCGGGAAGCAAGCCGACTGGGCTAACGTGCCTCTGGATCCAGAGGTGAAGGCGGTGGTGGTGGGCTTCGATGAACATTTCAGCTACATGAAGCTGAACAGAGCCATGCAGTACCTGAGCCAGGAGGGCTGTCTGTTTGTGGGGACCAACAGGGACACACGGCTGCCTCTGGAGGGAGGCAAGGCTGTACCAGGTGGGTGCTCACTACATGTTACAGGAGATTAACAATGCATTCACTTTAAGGATAATCTTTGAGGGTATAGGAGGCAGCTCAGACTCATTACTAAGATAATCATGCACTAAAACCTTAGAAATAACACTATAATTTTCTCATTTGTACATAAAAATCCAGTTAAGTCTACTTCCTGCAAAACCTTTGTCCAGGATACATGCATGTTTCTGGGAGGTATGCAAAATATATCCATATATAAGTTTTAGCATCTACCTGTGTGAAGCCACAAGTTCCTCTTATCTGCTCCAACGGCCATCAAATGACAGAAATATTCAAATGCTCTCATTTGTAACTTTATTTGTAAAATAAAACAAGCCTGCCTTACCTCAAAATATTCAGGGATTTTCCAGGCCTATGGGAGTCTGCAAAATAAACTTAATTAACTCACAAGTTGCACAAGAGCTCAGCTTTGTATCTAAGTGGATTTCCTCTAAGGTTGTCACCAGTAAGGTAATGAAGTTAAAGGTCTCCTCATCTCCTCCGCCCAGGTACGGGCTGCCTGCTGCAGGCCGTCGAGACAGCGGCCCAGCACCGTGCCCAGACGGTGGGCAAACCCAACAACTTCATGTTCGACTGCGTGGCCTCCCAGTTCGGCGTGAACCCTGACCACTGCCTGATGGTGGGCGATCGCCTCGACACCGACATCATGCTCGGCTCCAACTGCGGCCTGAAGACCCTCCTAACCCTGACGGGGGTCAGCACTGTGGCGGACGCCGAGGATCATCAGAAGAGCGGCTCCGCAGAGAGGCAGGGGATGGTGCCAGATTATTACGTGGAGAGCATCGCAGACCTTCTTCCGGCTCTGCAGGGATGAAACTACACTGTAGCCTAGAGATATTTTTTTCCTAACTATAATATGATCATTTCTATTACAATTCCACAACCAAGCTGATAGCTGCTGTGCGACGGAGGAGACAAAGACTAAACCCTTAAATAAAACCTGCTCATTTGACACGATGTTTTATTAATAATAACTTAAGAACAATGATGTACAGTATTATTTCATTGTAAGTTCACTGTTAAAGAGACTCAAGGACTGTTTGTTTTTAGGAAAGTGAGTGTATTCTGTGTGTGATGCAATCTCCCCCTTAGACAACGACAAGTCAAACTCAAGAAGGCAAACAAGCACGCAATTGTGTGCCAACAGTTTGGTAATATATGTGTGTTCAGGTTTACAGCTCTGTTCCAAAGTCTATATAACAGCCACAGAACGGGACTATATGGCACCAAACTGGTACCATATAGTCCCGCTCCCCGTATAGTCTGACTTAAGCTTCCTGTTTGTTTTTGGTATTGTTACACCCCAGCAAATGCTAACATGTGCAGCGGGATGGTGCAATGATACCCTGTTATGTTACATCATTAATGAATCTGATTAACAGACAGGCACATATGCTTTAAAGGTATGGCTCCTCTTACCATCTGTCTCTCTCTGACTTGTCCTCGACTCCACGGTCACTCAACGCAATGCTCAAATTTGTAATAAAATGCAAACTATCTTCACTAAATCAGTGTCTGCTCTCTGTGGCTCACGTTCAAAGCGAACACTGCAAACTTCCCTCTAAATCCCGTGCTTAAAGTCACCTTGGGCTGTCATCGGCTGGATGGCGCAACAGTCAGAACCGCGTATCACCTCTCACCTGATGAGAGAGGCTTTCCATGCTGCGCCTGCCTCACCTCTTTGTCCATTGTCCGAGCTGGGGAGGGCGGCCAAATCCTCCCCTGTAAGTGTATGTTTGAGTGAGGGCGAATGGGGGCAGTGGAAAGATGGATCATGTTTGAGAGGTATATTAAGTCATATTAGGCAGGGAAGATGTAAAAAAAAAAAAGGAAATTGCAGGAAGACAAAGGTTGAAAATTGAGTTTGGCAAGATGTGGAGTTTTGTGTGAAGTGGGTGACTGTTTTGGGAGGGAAACGATGAGGGCAAAGGAGGAGGAGGAGGAAATGGGGGGAGGCGGGAGGTCTGCAGGGACAAAGAGAAGCTGGCCAGGTGTACTGAGACTCAGTCATGACCACAGCTCCATGCCGATAGCTACGAGAAGGGAGCAGACTGAGTGAGGAGCCGTCAAGGGACACAGGATGGTGAGGTGTTGGAAACATTCAGACAACCGTTTGGAGGAAGCACAGTGCACGGTAAGCTTTTCATTTAAAGAGCAGCTACTGACTGAGGAAGGATGTATTTTATCTGGCAAAGGGGTCAAAGCTGGAAACTTGACTCCAGCAACTATTGCTACATTACAAGCCAGCAACAGCTGCATAATAATAGGATGTGACTTCCAGACGTTGCTCTATTACAAAGCCTAGATTCACACAAATCTGTCTGCAATTTGGTGTTCCCACTGGAGTTTCAAGTTTACATTCCATACTGGGATGCCGGGTACTGTTTAAATTGCTTGTCTTATGTATCTCCAGGATGGGGGCTCTGCTGCGTCCTCCCAGTCCCACTTCCCACACAAGGCATTCTGGGTCAGCCTCTCAGCCTCTCTGCTCCTGGTCATTGTTGCCCTCGGCTTGACGGGGCACCTGGGGCTGTCACAGCCTCACTCCAAGGTGTATATAAATACGAACGCCTATACTGACCTCAGTGTGTGTTTGGCCTGACTCACATGAACCTAATCGGCTTTTGTTAGTCTTCACAGATCGTCCGTATCACAGTCCCAGATCAGACTGGAGTTCTGATCAACCAGTCAGCCGTTGTGGACCAGCAGAATGACCTGGTGACCTTCTCTGTGACCTCACCAGAAAATCGGACGTCCACTGTGCTCTTTGATATCAAACACGTACGTGTGTGAGATGAGACATGCCAAATAACACGCCTGACTCTAGCTCATGATGTCGAACCTGTCTGATTGTGTTGCAGGGTTTGATATGTTACAAACCTGTGGACCAGGAGAGCTGCTTCCTGCAAAAGATGGAGGAGCCCGACTACGACAACGTGCACTCCCTCCTCCAGGAGTCGACGCACAAGGTAACGGCGGCGAGCGACTTTTCAACACATGAGAACTGAACCGTCGCGTTAGGGTCTCCCTCGCTGCGTTCAGGACAGGCGAGACTACAAAGCCAGACGTAATGAAATAAAAAGGTTGCCCTTTTAGCTCTGCCAAGTGTCCCTAAAGCCGCCCGCGCTAATGTGTGAATTGGCATTTCTGACCGTGGCTCATAAGCTTTAAGAAAATGCGGCACCGAGCCAGGGGCCTGCTGGGTTTCATAGGTTTTGCATGACTTCCCTGCTTCTACAAAGAGAGGGGTGAAGCGCACAGAGCCTTGAAGAGCAAGCATAGTCTCCCTCTCTCGCCTCCACGGCTGAATTCCTCAGCACATCTGATCCCTGCAGGCCCCCTTGGTGTTGCCCGGGATCTTCTTACAGGAGACTATGGCAGCGAGCCCGAGCCCTTGAGTGGGCACAATGGCCACTCTGTGTGAGGGCTTTTTAGCTCTTTAGGACTCCTCTGTTGGATTAAAATACAGCCTGATGCATTGGTCAGTCAGGGAGTGGCTTGTTTGTGTGTGTGTGTGCGCTTTGTGGAAAATGCTCGGATTCCTAATATTGATGTCTGTCTATCTCGATTCTCAATTCCGAGCAAGTGAAAGACCACGCCGGCGGTTTAAATGGAGTCCAGAAAACTGAGATGGAGTTCTGTTTCTCCACCTTATCATCTTCTCTTTTTTTTTTGCACAATATCTCATTTCCACGCATCAAAAGAGTTGTTTTTGTGATCCCGTCTCGCGGTGTCACATATCTCATACAGCTCCTCAGTATTCAAACCTAGCTGTTGATTGTGGTCATTTAATCTATGATAGAAAGGATAGGGCCCCGTATGGATGGAGGGCAGCTGTGGTTTGCCCCTCTGTTCTGCAGCACAATGAGCTTCTTGGTTGGAGCACTGGTTGTTACGTGACCCACTCGAGCATTACGGCACTTTAAGTGGTTCACTATCAGAGCCAATCAGAAGTGTAAGTGGTGCAATTACACACGGCCATTGTGAGGAATAAGAGTGCAAATGTGCAGCCGCGTTGATCTCATCAAAGAAGATATCGGGCTAATAGCAGCTTGAGTTTCAGTCTTCATATCTCCCTGGCAAGTAATTCATTTCGCTCGGTCACTGTTGAGCTGAATATGATTTCTCACACTTATTAAATGACACTGCAACTCCTGAGTCTCTATTCATTCCAGCGGAGGACAAAACACTTCCTCTGCTGTGGATTTTCTCTTGAGATGTTCTGACACTGATGACACTGTCCTCACCAGAGTCAGTTCCTGCTGTCCGGGAATGAGACCCAGAGGCAGACAGAGTTCCTGGGAGTGCTTGCGGCCAGTCAGGTGGATGTGACCACGCTGGAGGAGCCACTCCAGGCTCTGTGTCAGGAAAGGTCTGTCCTCTGGACCAGGAGAGCCGAGGGTGAGAACAGCCAGACATTAACAGACCTTAATGTTAGGACAATAATAATAAATAAAAAAAAGCTTATGTAAGTATCTCTGTCTCTGTTCAACACTCTGAGAACCAAATGTGTATTAATCCACCATTGAAAATAGTCCCTACAAAATGCACAGTTTACACGTGTTGACTGATGTTTGCTAAAAGCTACAGTGCCCAGCTGTTTCATCAGCCTTAGAGCTTTTTAAAAATATAAATATACACTTCATAGCTAACTATTTACTATACTACTATACTATACTTTTTCAGAAGGAACTGTTGATAATAAGAATAATATAGTTCCAACATAATTCCAGCCTTATCTTGATCAAGCAGCGTTACAACTGTATGAGATTTTCACAGCATAATTGTCTACTGCATATACTGCTGCAATAAAATAGATAACCACTGATTTCCCCTGTTCAGACTCTGTCAAAACCAGTAGTGCTGCAAGTAATGATTATTTTAATTCTATACTAATCTGACAATTATTCATTTTGTTCACAAAATGTCAGAAAATAGCAGAAAAAAAATCTGATTTCCAAGTATTTGTTTTCTCTCACTGACTAAACCTAAAGATATTTGGATGATGAAGAAAGACAGCAGATCCTCACATCGGAGAAGCTGCAACAAGACAATATCTGGCATTTTTCTTAAATAGCTGATGCTTGATTATTAAAACAGCTCAACAAAATGCTGCTTAAAGAGAACACAGAGCGATACGGTTCATGTCATTCGAGGTCACTGTGCAGTGGAAAGAAATGATGGAACAGACAACACAGTGATCTACTGCATGTCTTTCATTTGAGTTATACACTGACATTTTGGACTGAAGTGTTAAATAGTAGTGATGCATGCGCACACCAGAAAAGGTCAGTATCCATCCATCAGCACTCGCACAGTGCTTTTAAATTTAGTCAGCTGGCAACTCCTTGAAGCAACGCGTCAGGCTGAAACCTAACCCTAATCTATGACGTCCAGCGACCTTTCCACTGATGCAGTAGATGACACGCTGAAAGAAGCGTACTCACTCAACAGTCTACCTGCGGTGCTTACAGCAAATCTTACCCCAAAATATAAGTGGATTTAATAGCATACCATAATAGAATATATAATAATGTAAATATAATGTCATTTGAGTCATTAAATCTGTTTATTTATTTAATAAAACACATTTTTTTCTGCAAGGAAATTTGGATTTGTACAATTTGGGGATAATATTCTGGCTTTAGGGAGGCAGCATGTTATTCCGTCGTCTGCACTGGCTCCACTATGCTTCCACTATCTGTGTCAGATTTTGTCATGTTTTCTCTGTGTGGTTTTCAGGCCCGGGCAAACAGAGGCTGGTCTACTTCTGCATCGACATCTGCTTTCCCAGCAACATCTGCGTGTCTGTCTGTTTCTACTACCTACCAGAGTGACTGTATATTCTTCTTCTTCTTCTTCTTCTTCTCCTCCTCCTCCCAGAAAAAGATCAGGGAAACAAAGTTGTCTTTTTAGCTCCCTCTTCAAGAAAAAAAAAAAAAAAAGTCAGAACAAAAGCCAGCTTTGACTGTTTCCTTTGTGCCATACAGCCGCCAGTAAACCAGTGAAGCAGCCAACCCTCCCAGTCCATTTCCATCCTTCCTGAGAGAGAAGAGATGGAGACAGGCTGTCATAGTTATTGCCAAAGGCCCATCGTCACTCTGTTCATGTGTAATACCCTCTCTGGTGGCACACTTCAGAGATTACAGAAGAAAGATCCCCTTTTTTGTACGTGCCTCTAACTGTATTTCCTGTAACCCACTGCTGCAGTGTAATTATGTGTAACCATTTCTGTTGCAATGAGAGTGTTTTGGTCTGTCTAATAAAAGACTGTTGTGTACTTTTCGCACAGTTTTTCTTCCTTAGACTGAAAATGTGTGACGTCTTCACTGTGGAATCACTTTCTGTACATCATTTTCTCTTTAATTTACCATGTGAGCATAAAGAATAGTACAACTTATCTTTGAATTAAGAGAATCTAATAAAATATACACATCACACACACACACAATACATAATGTGGTCCTTATGGCACAATAAATTTGGAGTTGAAGGGATCTCCATAGAGCGATTACGTTAAAAACAAAAAGGTACCTGATGAATATTACCATGTACTTTAAATCAGACTTATACCAGTTTCTATGCTGTTGGTACAGGTGTTTTCCCGTACGAGTGTTTAAATTTGGGGCAAAATGGTGTGCTGTTCCTTTAAGCTGGCCTCGCTCCGATGCCCAATTCCTCCAGCCGGCACGGAGCACTGTGGACATGTTCGGGACAAACAGACGAGATTCATCGTAATGTTCAAACACAAGCCTCCCCTTTCTCAAGGCGATCATTTCTCGGAGGTTTTTAAAATAACTCCCATTAATGCCGACCGCACGTCTTCCAAAGAGTCCACTGGTTTTCTGTCCTTGTCCGTCTGTCATCTCCGGTCTCCCTCATATCTTCAATCCTCCTCAGCCCAGCACGCTGTCATTGAAGGCCAGACACACCACGGCCTTCTGGTGGCCGCTGTATTCCCTCTTGATCTCCCCGGTCTCCACGCACCACAGACGAGCCAGGTTGTCTGAGGAGGCTAATGGATGGAAACAAGAGTCAGAACCCTAGCCTAGGCTAAAATCACTTAATCTGCCACTAAAACAGCAGTATTTAAGAAAACACATCCTTAGTGAGGAACCCGTTTCAAATCTGGCTCCTGAAAATCTGTTGTTTTAGACTCAGCAATCACAAACAGCGACAGCCTGCTCATAGATTTGTTAGATTATGAGTAATTTAGAAGCTAATCATTTATAATCTTTGCCCAGACATTTCCAAAGTACAAAATAAAAATCTAATCGGGTATCTTAACTCCAAAGCAGCAGCACTTGTCTGAGCGTGGGTTCCTTGTATATTGACATTTCATTGTAATGATAGCCCATGTTTGCTCATGTACTGACCAGTGACAATGTACTGCGAGTCTCCAGAGAAAGCACAATCCCACATCCAGCCTCTGGAGGTCTCTCCGGGATTGTTGCTCTTGATGCTCAGCTCCGTCATCAGTGAGAAATTGGACGTCCTCCAGATCTTACAGGTCTGGTCCGCTGAGCAGGTGGCCAACAGACTGGAGATGACGACAAACACACACACACACACACAAAAAAAAGTCACTATCATCAGCAACAATATTAGAGCAGTTCGTTATTCAAGAGTTAACAAGCAGAGGAAGACTTGTGTGTGGAGAAGGGGGGGCACTCACGTGGAGTCAGGGCTAAACTTGCAGCGGAGGGAGTAGCGTTTGTGTGCGGGGATCTTAGTCTTGGGAATGAGCTGAGTCACCTCATCCCCGATGCCTCCAGCAAGGTTCCACACATAACAGTTTCCCTGTTAAAGGAGGACAGAAAAGGACCAAAGGAGGCCATTTTTAATCATTTAATAGAACTTAACGCTCCAGGGTCTCCATAAACAACACCCTCTTTTTTAAGACTGTTTGGATACTGACCGAGCTGTTGACCGCTGCCATGTAACTGGCATCTGGGTCGATGTGAACTGAGTTGACTGAGACCTCTGGCTCGGGAATGAGCTGTTCGTTGTGGTCGGTCTTCAGATCCCAGATATGGATCACTCCACTCTGGTCTCCAACGATCAGCTCCGCCTGAGAAACATACAACAATGACTGTTTCACGAACTCGTCCGGGCAGGAAGAACGCGCACGAATCACTGAACGAGCACACCGCGCGTCTCACCTGGTTGGGATGCAGGCATACACAGTTGATCGGGGCGTTGACCTGGAATATCCTCTGACACTGCAGGTTTCTCGACCTGGGTGGAGTTGCAGGGGATCAAAGTTAGATTTGTCGAACACACAGTGAACGCGTTTTAGCGTGGCGGCCCTCCTTCTCAGTACCTCAGGTCCCATATGCGAGCCATGCAGTCCTCTCCTCCCGTGTACATCCAGCGTCCGTCCTCATGGAAGCCCACAGACGTGATGTTCTTGCTTACGCCGTCGTAGTTGATCACCGGATTGGGGTTGTTGGAGTTCAGGTCGTACATGCGGATGTGCTGATAACCTGAAACAAAGAGCGTGGATCACTGTAAAACAGCAGCTATGATCATAAACGCACGAGATCAGTGTAACAAAAGAGGGTTGAGAGGTATTCATAACCAACCTGCTGCTGCGATCATGCTCCTGTCAGGCGTGACCTCAAGTGAATTCACTTGCTGGAAGCAAACGTTAAGAAAGTGGATCGTCTCTAATATTGAACAACAGCTGATACAAGTCTGTCCTTATACTAAAAAGCAGAGGGACACACTGCCGTGATGATGCCATCTACAGACAAATCCTAAAGCTGCTCCAAACACAGTAAACAACAACTCCCTATGACTGCAGCCACGTTGTTTTGACTGGGACAAGGGGGAATTGCCTTAATAATACATAAACACAGTATAGGTTCGTATAATTACTTAATTGTTGATTAATCAACCCCAAATCTGGAAATCTTAAATCTTTCCAGCGGGGACAAACATGTCTGGTGTGTGTGTTTGTGGGGCTCTGCCACTGTTTTGTGTAGTCACAACGAGGATACAGAGTCCTGGTGCTGCACCGTCCTGGTGCAGATCCCGCTGTGGGCCTGCCAGAAGCGGACGGTGTGGTCGTATCCCGCCGTGGCCAGAATGACCGGGTCGCTGCCCACCGTCCCCTGGTTCACATTCATGCTTGACTGCTGGCTGTCACTGCGCGCAGCGAGGAAAGCGTGACACTGCGGAGAGATGTGGGAAACAGTCAGCTGCTGCCGGGTTCAGACTGTCAGTTAAATGTCAGACTTAAACAGGAAGGCTGTTGAACTCTTTGTGGGAATAAAACATTCAACTTATGACGAGCATGCTAACGTTAGCACAGCAACCTAGCCCTGTTTAAGGACTCAATTCAGACAGTTAGCTAACGTGGCTACTTCGGAAGCTAACGCATCGTGACTGTAGCGATATTTCACTGCAGGACATTATTTAATAATATTAAACACAATAAACATGAAAAGTTTGATTACCTCTAGATGTTTGCGTTGACCACAAATCAGTACGTCGACGTAACGTGTCCCGTAGAAACAGACGACAATGATTAAACGTTCCGTTTTGATAACCAGCGCTTTGCCGCCATCTACTGACTCATTGTCATCACAGCAGGCTCACTGCATCACACGGCTGAGGTTAAAATGAACATTATTTAAACTCAAGAACTGATTTATACTGACTTCCTTGTAGTTTATTGTGCTGCTGTAAATAAGCAAATGTAACATCTGTACTGTAATGTGTATCCTTTATCTGCAACTGCTTATCCTTATCAGGGTCACACTGGACAACTTGCCAGCTCACCACAGGGCACATCCAATCACAGACGACCTTTCATACCTACAGGCAATATAGAGTCACCACGTAACATAATATTATATTACAGTGCACGTCTTGGACAGTGGGCACAGAGAGAGCATGCAGACTCTAACCAAGGTTTGAACCAGAAACCTTCTTGATGTGAGGCAACGGTGCTGGCTACTGCACGACTCTAATATGCATATTATTTGAAATTTAAAAGAATGTTGTATGTTATGTTATATAAATGTTATATGTTAGTCTGACAGTTTTCAGATGCCCCATTTAGACCTAATTAAAACGTAAAACTTTAGAAATAATTATTCATCTGCACATCAAATGTCCTCTCACGGAGCGATACAGGTTCATTCATACAGCTGACACAAAACATACTGACATACAACTGTTAAACTTATTAGTGGGTTTATTCAACAAGCAACCAACACAACAGTATATTCTTAAATATATGTATTTAAATAAATAAGTTACAATAAATAAATGTAGATACATGAATAAATAAAGCAGAGAATGTGTCTGTCACAAAACACCAGGCCCACATGTATGAACGACTATTATCCTCGTTAACGTGTCAGAACAGAAACACACAGTCGACTGCAGCACGCGTGCTCTCCTGCTCCGTCTGTGTGTGTGTTGTGATCACGGCCGCTGCAGCAGGGCGGACATGTGCTGCTTCACCTCTCCTGGGTCAGCCAGCGAGCAGTCCAGGATCACCCCTCTGATCCCGCTCTTGGTTTTAGTGGAAGGGAATATCTACAACATATTGAAGGAGTTTTTAAACGCGTGGTGAGCTTCTACAGCTAAGGCACACGGCACAGCATAGAGAGCCTCAGCACCTTCACGTATATTTTACATCTCTCCAAAAGAAATTTCCACTTCATCGCTGTCCGCTGGTCGTCAGTCAGACTGGTAAACTCCTCTGTCTGCAACAGATGGTGTGAAAAGCACAGATCATCGCTCCTAATTTTGAGATTTATGTTTTTATGTATGGTCGTTGTTTAATAAACTTCTAAAGCATTCATGGCTTGGATTTACAACCTTTTCTTTCTTTTTTTTTTATTATAACCGCAAAATATAAAATCTGACCTGACTTTCCAGACACTCACATAATTTAAACACTCTCCAGAACAGTTAGTTGGAAACACAATGCAGCTGTGTAATGTAGTTCATATTTCCAACATGTAATGGTTATGCAGCTCTCTCCTTTTACCGTGCAGCCAAGGGTCTTTTCTGCCACCGGGCTCCTGAGGTTGCAGGCGTGCACCGTGCCAGTGTGGTCTGTAAAGTCCACCAGCAGGTCAAAGCCTGCGGTGGCTGAAAAGACCTGATCCCTGCCTGGACAGAACTGGTTGGAGCAGCTCTGCATGTCCTCGGTCACCTGAAACCTACACCTGGAGCTGAGACAGGAAGGAAAACAGGCTGAGGGGCTGTTAATCAAACAAATGCATTTCATTAAGCGTGTTCAAATGATTGAAGGGAAACACCAGGGCTGTGAGGGCGCGACTGTTTAATGAATCTTCTCTGTGCACTTGCGTGAACTCACCAGCGGTTCTTGATGACTTTTGAAACAGAAGAGTCGAGGTCGAGCTTGGAGATGAAGCTGTATGCGATGCCAAAGAAAGCCTCTGGGCTGTCCTGGGCCTTCTCCTTCAGCTGGCTCACTGTGTACACGTCAGTGATGGAATCCACTGCAGAGACAAAGACGGCGCCACAAATTCACGTCTGCAGTCTTTTTTTCTGGTCTGTGGAAAACAGGCTGCACATGTCACTCTGTCATCTGATCTTTTGATGTGTTATTGTGGTGATATATTGTCTCTTTTTATTGTCAACAAACCCCATGACGATATATGCTTTATATACTTGTGTTAATAGAAGTAACGTGTAAGCCAGGAACATGTCTGACGCGCAGAGACAATAAGATGCGAGTTCTCGTAAGTCGGATCAATTAAAGATTAGTTTTGGTCTTTTTTAATGGGATTTGTGGACGGTAAGAAAAATAACATGACTCATGAAACATTGCATGAGTCATCCTTTTATAGCACACAAATATGCTTCTCGCCATTGTTCCCAGAACTATTATACAATTTACCTGTGTCATGGAGTGCCATTACAGGACACAATGCACTGTCTATTACATTAAGGCCCAAGAGGAAATTTAAGAGAGAAATAAGGAGGAGACATAAAAGCCGAGGCCACGTTTTATATCAAGATAGAGCAGGACGACGGTATCACGATGAGGGGAATTCTTCACTGAAACATACCAGTCACATCTTCTGGCTTCTCATCTTGATCCAGAGTGCCAGACTCCGATACTTCCTTAGCGTAGCTGAACAGCAGGCTGGCTTCTCTTGTATCTGACAGCAAATGATGATTGACGGACAATGTTCTACTTGCACAGCAGGAAGATGATGTGTTTTTTCTTGACACAGTACAGCACATGGCTGTTGGTTGGCTGGTTTTTACTGACTGCACAATATATATTTATGTCAGCTTCTGTTTTTTGTGCTGTCTTACCAGGATTAACGGTGATAATGGTTTTGGAGTTAACGGTTGCTGCCATGCCGTTGCGAAAGCTGTCAAAGCTAATCTTGGCGTCGGCTATGAAGAGCACTTTGAATGAAGAATAGAAGTTAAAACAACAGTGAGTTATGTTAAACATAAACATACAGTTACATCTCAGATATCCGCGTGCATGTTTCTCGTCAGTGCAGTACGTTAATGGGACGTGACGGGCGGGAATAACAGTTAAATAAAGATTCATTCTGCGGCTGAGAATGAGCAGCAGCTGTTAACCTACCCGTCTCCTTGGGTATCAAAGTTTGCACGAGCTGAATGGCCTCTCTGTCCCAGCTGTGAGTGAAACAGAGGTCAGGCGGTTACTCGGGGGAGAGCACGGTGAAAATCAAACGCACATGGAGTTCAGGCGGGTTAATCTAAAGCTTCATGTCACCAAAGTAAATTTGCGGCAACCTAAAGATACGCAGCAGTGATCCGCCGGGGCCCAAAGAGATGGAACATGGCACAAAAGTAATAAATCTCTATTCATTTTCCAAATTAATGAACGAGCCTGACGCACCAGACGAGGGGGAAGGAAGAGACGGAGTCATCAAAGAGCTTCACTTCCAGCCTCTGCCCTTTGCGTCTGTCTGAAGTGGTGAACTGCTTCGGCTCGCCGATCTGCAAAATGTAAACAGAATCATCTGAAGTTCGTATCACAGTATCTCCCCTTCCTGTTAGAAAGGCAGTGACATTAAGTGCAGGCCCTGGCCTCTCTCTGAACTCTGAGGCCATTACGGTAAGCCGGTATGTTCCAGGCAAACAACAAGCATACCACCGTGTAACCACACAGACACACCAGAGTCTATTAGGCAATTTATCAGATACAGATTTTTATGAATGTAAACTTTGTTATGCTTGATTTTGAAACTTGTTTTAACAAAGCAAATTTGCTCACTGTCAAAAACGTCAGGCTTATCAGGCCTCCCACCTCGGACTCAATGAAAGGTTCCATGACTTTTCCATGACTGCCTTTCATAATGTCACACCGGACCACTTTTTAACAACCTTTCTCTTCTTGTTAATGTTGTTTTCAAGCTCAGGAAACTTTAACAACCTATTTTCCACCATAGCGGAGCTTACTGTGGAGAAAAAGACAGCTGAAAAAAACAAAAAATAACAAACCACCATCTAATGCAATCAGCGTGTGAAGAAGTTGGAACATACGTTTTGGTTTTGAGTTTATCAATTTTCCTCACATTCCCCAGTTTGAAAACGCCTCTCAGGAATCAACTAGATCCCCAAATTTTTCATTACCAGATCTGATCTCTAATTGATTGGACGGCCGACTTATTTGATTGGAAATCTTGACTGTTGGCCCGCTGAGATCTCCCCAGCGGGGTTCAAACTAGTCTCGCTGATCGTATAAACATACTATGAATTTGAAAAAAACAGGGACTAAAAAAATAAAGAAAGAAAAAAAGGACCCACCCTAAAACACTCTGATACGAGCTGAGACAGACTTTCCTTCTCAGCAAAACATGAACAAAACTGACTGAATATTTCCTCCACAGCTATCATTCATTCCGGCCACAACTGGCTATAATTCATTCATCATTAGGCCGTTATGGAAAACTAAAATGTTGCGAGTGTTGTGAGTAGTAAAGAATAGTTAACGGACTTAAACTTAAAGGAATAGTTCAACATTTGGCCTTCTTGCTGTGAAAAGACACCACTTTCACGTATGAAACATTCGGTTTTGTAGCAAAGTCTCAAGCTCAGTAATCAACACATTACATCTCGTCAAAGCATGAAATAGTAACGACAGGTACCGTAACACGGTAATCAGCGAGCTGTGGAGCTGTCGGTCTGTGGATTCAAAATGCGGATGTTAGCGTTGGATCGAAGCAGACTAGCTATTTCCTCCTATATTTACTTAAGAGAGAAGCGTGACAGCGATATCGATCGTCGAGAGAATGAACAAGTGTGTGTCCTAAAATGTCAAACTTTTCCTCTCAGACACTCTACACTCGTGTGCGCAGCACACCGCAGCACTGAGCTCAGACTGTAACATTTTCCCAACTGGAAAAACACAGTGGTGTCGTTAACTAAGTTCAGTTTTATTTATACGGTGCCAAATCATAACAAGAGTTATCTCGTGACGCTTTCCCTATAGAGCAGATCTGGACTGTAACTCTTTATAATGGCATTTACAGAGACCCAACAGTTCCCACCAGGAGCAAGCACTTGGCAACAGTGGCGAGGAAAAACCTCCAAAGGTCACCGAAGGTCTGCTCTCGTCATGTACGGGAGAAACTTCACTGACTTCAGTAAAAGTAGACGAGGCAATCAAGAATCAGCACCGCCACATATTCAGTGGATCAAATATGTTGTGCTTTTTCTCCTCCTCTTATCTCCCTCCTATTCTTTTGCACAATTTTGTATCATACTTATAAAAAGAGGTAATGCGGGCACTGAAAAGTTACTTAAAAACTGTTATTCAAAATGCTTATGATCCATCAAAGCATGAATGCATTAAAAGGTGAACATAGCAGTAGTATTAGGAGTTTAATACTATTTAGACTAAAGACTGTTTCCTTATGGCGCCCTACCGACTTCACCGCAGCCAGCACATTTATCACCATGCCGTCCAGCTTCTGCCCGTTGGCCACGATGTCTCCCAGAGAGTAGAAATCTCTGGAGTCCTTCACGGGCATGTGGACCAGTGGCAGCAGCCTGTCGATCGTGTCCACATCAGCGCACAACAACACCTGGGAATGAGCCTCCGTCACCAGCAGCCTGTAGAGGCTGAGGCGGCAGATTAAGGTCTTTGAAGCGGAAAAGTCCCTTGACAGCATCAGACATTGCACGCTGTTACATCATATTTTACAGAGCGTTACGTCGTGTTAATGTCACTTCTGCTATCTAAAAGCACCACGGGGCGAGGACGACTGATTCGTCTGCAACATGTATAACACAGAAAAGGTTAATTACCTTGGTGTCGTCGGACAGAACTTGTCCCCTTTCTCTGGGTCCTTGTTGGCAACTAAAGGATTTTCAATGGTGACTGGAAAAAAAAACAAAACAAAACTATTTTGCACAAATCTTTTTGCATCAGATTCAAGGTTATTAAATGCCTTTAATACTACATCGTTTTGTATACATTTATTTATGCCAAACCCACAAATGTTCAAGTATTTTTAAGACTTGTGGGAGCTTTGAGAGTCACTTCTCACCGCAGTCTCCAATGCCGAAGCTGCTGGAGAGCCCGTTGATGTATCCGTCGTTCCCCCAGGCCGTCACGTTAATGAAGAAGTCGGGCGAGTCCTTAACGGTGAAGCCGCAAGTGAATCTGTCTGTACCGATATCTGAAATTCAGACAAACAGTTTGGTGTTAGGGTTCAATGGGAGAGAAGAGCAGAGGAAAGCACAGTCATGTATCTATTCCCCAGAAGAGGGGGCTGGTGTACAGGACACAGAGGGAGCAACTTGTCAACATAGGTGAACTAATAGAAAGAGATACTGACTTTTTCTGTCAGGAAAGCTTTTGACATCGGACTTCCAAATCACGACGCCCGCCACTTTCTGAAAAAAATCATTACACAGACAAGGACAACAACAGAGCAAACTTCACAATTCAACACAGCTTCCAAGAGGCCTAAAACACATTAAACACTGATTTGTTTTGTTGGCTGCAGTAAAGAGAAATAAATAACAAGTTGCTGTAACTTGCTGAAAGTCACTAGAACTCACCGGGTGGGAGAAGTTTGGATGCAGCTCAGAGATGGCGATGTAGGTGTGAGCAGCCATTTTGTTTTTTTAAAAAATCCCTCTCCAGTCCACTTTTAATAAATGTAACCTGTAAAAACAGGTCGAACAAATGAAACAATGAGAGTTAAATGTTTGTTTTCCCTTCATGTCTTTTCTAAGAGGCCTTAATTCAAAAGTTTAACCCAAGAGTGACTTGTTGCGTCGACAGTTAGCGAGCTAACAGTGAAACGTTAGCGATATAGCCTCTAACTGACAACATGAAGTGACTCTGAAGGAGTTTTATCACGTTTGTTTTATGCCCAGTTTGATTAAAATATCTTATTTTCATCTGTAATGGAAGTTTTAATTATCATTATTTTTTACCTGGCTCTGGTTTCTTCAGGTTTTCGCGGTAAAGCTTGTTGCACGAGACAGGACTCGTGATGCCTTCAAATGCAGTCGGAAATTTATACACGTACTTATAGACCTGTTTAAATGACACGTTTTATTGTGTTTTATATGTTTTTATATGTTATATTTTAGACGTTGCAGCCTAATTGTCAGAACATTTTTAATAAAAATAACTTCTAACAAATAAATAGTTCAAAATGATCAAAATATCTGATGTATAGTTTTGTATCCTTATCCAGCCACTGTCACTTTAACTAAATATAACCGCTACTTTAACTTTCCAAATATTAAAATGAAAAGTAAAAAATCAAATCAGCACATATGACAAATATGGATCATTGTGGTCCTTTTGGTCTTTGGTTTGGAGCTGCAAGTAAATGTTACCTTCATCCAGGCCGATATTAAAACTCCATCATCTCAACCCATCTCAACCATCTTCATAGATTAAACAACATGCAGCAGCTACCATTACTTTCTTGTGAAACCATTACTTCCCATAAATCATCAGTCTCTGCTCTGTGCTGATGTTCACTCATGGAACAAGACATTTAAGCACCCAAAGGTATTCATGCTTGAACACTTTCCCCCTGTTAATCAATATAAATCTGTATTTTATTCTGTTATATTTAAGAAGTCTGTTGACTGTACTTTTTTTCCCCTCCAAAAAATGTACATACCCTCTTGGCATTAGAATGTGATTCGGCACTAATTAAACATCTATCAAGTCCTAATTTGTTGAGAATATTTAGATTAGTCACCACCTACAACAACACCTTTTACATGATGCTTTAATGAAAAGAGATCTGCACCACCTGATGTCCTGGTTGACTTTAGTGGTGTTACATGGGATGAGATCTGCAGTTTCAACACACGTTCAGTACAGTAAACATCTGCACAGCTGAGCAAACACGCATGACACTGGACTGAACAATGGCGCGGCTATTAATGATGGACCCGCTGACAGGAAGCTGTCAGTTATGCACACATTCACCTCATAAACACACGCACATACACATATCATATTTGTCCCTCCTGCACCTCAGACTTTATTACCTCGATAATCCATCCCAGTCATCATTCACAACATGGGATTTGTTCTCAGAGGGCTTCACTGAGATGAATTTGACAGTTTCCTGGTTTGTTTTGATAACATAAACCCGTACATGACATGTGATACTGTCTTATACACCTAAGCAGGAATCAAAAGGTGTAACAGTAAACCCTTATTCAGCTCTGCACAGACTTTTTCCTCTTCTGCCGTGACTAATCCTTGCGGTCGGGCGTTAGGCTCGGATATCTCATCCCTGTGACTAATGTTAATTTTCAGGCTGCAATATGTCTGTTGGTGTGTTTGTACGATCAATGTGTTCCTAATCGCTGATAAAACAGCGCAGTAGCTGCCATGAAGGCGACTCATAATAACACAATAACACAAAGTCAACACGGTGAGATTATTCCTCATCAGACAGCCCGGTGTGTGTAACGTTCCATCAATGTATTGATGGACTTTATAATGTTGCAGAAAGTGAAACTGGACTGATTAAACACATTCAACATTTACCTATGCGGAGGAATCGATTTACTGTTTGCACCAGTGCCTGGCTATTCAAATGAAACTAAATTTCAAATTCTAATTTCATTAGGTTTTTCTGACTACAGTTTGTGAGTCCATTAATCACAGCAGCACTGTAAAAGCATCATCAGATAAATCAAGTGAAACTTACTTTTGGTTCAATGATTTATCCATAATGAATTCATGCCCTCTGTTAATCTGTCATCAATCATACTTTGATCCAATGTTCAGGCGCTTCTTTTGAACTGATTTGAATTACACATTTGAATTTCTTTTTGATAAGCAGTCATCAGGTTGTCGCTTATGATGGCATGACTTCATTCGGAGGACGAGCAGGAAGTACCTGCGGGGTATCGGATCTGCAGGGCTGCTGCGAACACAGCCACTGCAGGAATGTGCTGGGATTGGGGTGGCCTCTCTGCCATGGGTCAGCTCCCTGGAGGGGCCTGCAGCCGTCTGACCACTCCTCGGCTATTAATCTATCATCTCGCTGTGTGTGTGTGTGTGCCTGCCCGTGTTCTGCCTTGCATGTCAGTGCATACAGTAGGGTTTAGTGTTGTACGTTTATCAACCATGTTCATGGTCATGTAGGGACGATGAACACTGACTGTTTAAAGTACAGAAAATGAGGCAAAATAACTGCAATCCTAGGAGATTCTAGCAGGCCTTCAAGTGCACAGTCTTGCTGGCAGCTACATTGGAGGTCCTCAACACTTAGTTGATTGAAATATGCAATTTATCCATCTTGACTAAACCGAGCGGACGCTTCATTTCTTTGCTGTTCTTCAGCGGAAACAGTGACACATCAATCAACGTCTTGTTGTGAACGCATTTGTTTCTTCTTGTAATAAAAACTTCATTTGGAAAACGTAGGCGTCACACCAGAAATTCAAACATCGCATTCAAAAGACACTTCATGATGAATGTGACTGCTTTAAAGAGTTAGGCTCTCATCTTTAGGCCCCTATGCGGTTGTGTTATATGCTTACTACTATATATGTAAATGTTGTAAATTAGATTTTTAAATTGATTATTAGTGTGGTGTGTGTGTGTGTGTGTGGGGGGGGGGGCATCTGCCAGGCATCTTTTGTAAAAGAGAAACCGCATCTGAAGAGACCTCCTGGGTAAATATGTTTAAATACACAATAAAGAATAAAAAATGAAGACATAATTTACAAAATAGGTAGCAGATTAGCTAACACACAGCAAACAAATAACCCTATTTCAAACCTTTAGCTCACAGAGTCTTGTAGCGATTCACACTTTTATCTGAAACGTGTCGGACGAGTTCAGAAAATGACATGACTAACTTTGAAACACTCTGAGTGAGATGAATTCATCTCTATCTCTCTGCTAGGGGTGCAGGGTTACGCTCAGGGTGGCCTCATTGTGTCATCGAGCCACTCTCTAGGACCGCCCACAAAATCCTGATCTGATCCCAGAATTGCTTTTACACAGACTTTAAGGTGTTTTTCTTTTCTCATGATAATCTAATGGTGGAGAGTAAGAGACTACATTCATTTAAGCACTTTCATAGAATTCTGAGGCAGTTTATTCAACGTTCATACACACAATTTCCATTTGGCAGCTATATTAACTAATTACTTTGCATGAAAATATGATGCATTGTATTAACACATGGTATATAAATCATGTTCAGCTCAACCAGCTGCAACATTGAAACGCTGCTCGCATGTTAATGCATCAGTCGTAAAATCACTATTCAATAATCCAATAATATGATTTTCAAATATATAACCCAGAGCCATTTTGTGCCAACCAGCGGTGCTTTTACGTTTTCAGACTTTTAACATTTTGCAGCTCTTATACTTGAGCGTTTTCTGTTTTTTTTTAAAATGCAGCTGTCCACTGGACCTCCACGGTGGCACCAGACAGGAGATTTGCGGTTCAGTTAAAACACGAGACGAGAGGAGGAAGTACCAGCGACTGCTCAGAGGCATGGCAACACAGAGACAGCACAAAGCCAAGCCCAAGTCCTTTTAGAGCTGCACGGATTGAAAGGATGTGACAGCAACAGATTCCCTCTGTAGTTTTCTGTGTGTCCTTTCTTTGTCTAACAACAGAGCTGCACATATTCATGGTTTGATCTAAATGACCATTTGTAATCAGGAAGTCGAAGAACTGGTGTTTACACTACATCCATATGTGATGTACCGAAAAACCCGGTACACTGGGGTTTTACAGTATTGTAATTTGCTGCACAGGAAGTGGTCAGACAAGTTGGAGTATTTAGGTCGGTGAACCAGAGGGTTTTAGTTCACATGCAAGCATGCACACACACGTATGAGTGCATGCTCCTTTACACAATAGAGCTATTGTCAGGTATGAAATAAGTTGTGTCAGTGCACTGACTCCTGAAAGAGATACTCTTTAAGGATCTAATGGAACCAATCATCATTATTTTATTGAATCCGATCATTAAAACATATTGTTCTCTATGAGTGCTGCTCGGTGAGCAATATCTTGGCATGGCCCGAACTTCTACATCCAAGTATAGCTTTTGCAGTTGTTGGCAGCAGCCTGTGCAGTCTTTATTGGCTTCCAGAAGTGGACGACGTCCAAACTACAAGTATGTGTACGCTGTAATTTCGCTGCCACCTGTGTGACTAACTATACTGTAGCTGCTGCCCTGTTGGGTCTGCTCACAGCCATTGAATCCAGCTGGGCTCCGGTCGAACAATGCGCTCTGTCTCCTCATCCCCATGTCCAGTGATGGGGGAGAAGGCGAGGCGGGGGCATATACGACTGCGGAGGAAACCTTAAATGATGTTAATAACATGCTGTTGAAAAGCAGCAGAGAAAAGAAGAAAGAAATCAGTGGCATGCATGATGTCAGATCCCCTCATTATGGCACCGTTGAGGTAATGGGAGGAACACTGTGGCATTGGTCATGTTATTGCTATGAGTCCTCTTGTTTTGCCGGGCCAACCTACGAGGCTTCAGATAGACAGGAAACATTACACGATATAAAAATGAAAACTAAATGAGGGGGAAATTTAACGTGACATTTATGTCACAAAACATGACCGTCTCTTCTGCGGCGCTGTGTTTCCCGTTATCGAACGTAACAAAGTGAACTCTGTTTTGATGCAGCTGTGGTTTGGATGCTTTTATGTCGCCGTCTATACAAAACAGGTATGACCACCTACACACCCAGCTCAGACATGTTTTCATGTCGTCTTCTTGTCTGGCAGAGGTTAGAAAAAGTGGAGGATGGGCAGGAAGTTCAGTCTGTGGCATTGCTTCACAAACCGCACAGCGACCAGTGTCTAGTGCCATCATGGAAGTTGAGTAAAGAATTGGCCGTGGCAACAAAAAAGACTATTTAACATGAAAATGTTGGAAAGAAAGAATGCATTGTCTGTTTTATCTCTCAAATCATGATCTTCTATTACGCTTTTGTATGCAATTTATTTTATTAAATGTCTTGTCATAGTTCTGGAATGAGTTTGAAATAAAGTTTGAATACATTTACCGCTTATCCTTATCAGGGTCAGAGCCTATCGCAGATGACATTAGGCAAGAGGCAGGGAACACTCTGGACAAAATGCCAGTTAATCATTTTTTTCTTAAGGCAATGGTGCTAAGCACTGCACCACTGTGCTGCCCTTTGAGACAAACAGTATGTCCCAAAATCCATACTGTGTAGTAAAACACCCCATGTGTGAAGGCTTAGTCCTTGCTGCAGTGGCCCAGGGTTCGAATCCGACCTGCGGCCCTTTGCTGCATGTCGTCCCCTGTCTCTCTGTCACCCTTCAGCTGTCTCTATCAAAATAAAAGCTTGAAAAGGCCAAACAATATCTTTAAAAAATGAGATCCTCAAATCCTCAAATGAGACTGAATGCAGACATTTTGCTTTCAGTTTGAGTTTTGACATTTTGCCGCGACATTCCAGAATCAGCCTAACTTTAAGTATAGATGACTACTGTTGACTATGTAAATGTTTCTTGTGCTAAAGCAGTATATGACAATACGTATTCATACATTACTAAACATTAAGATAGTGGAAACTGAAGAATGTCATTAATTTTGTAGGTATTTGAAAATAAAGCAAAAAAATTAATAAACCAAAGTACTGGACAGATTGTATTATGACCTGATGATGGTGCTTGGGAAAAAGTGAGAAGAGTTCTCCCTCTGGGGAATATGAATGTCTGTACCAAATCCCATGACAAAACATCCACAAGTTGTTGCAATGTTTTTATGTTAGCGTGGCTAAAGCTTCAGATCTTAACTCTAATTCGTGTTTTATTTTTTTCCCATATACGTAATGTTTTCTACATGCACATATGTACATGCCTTAAGCTTCCAATACAGAAAATCAATTGGGAACATATGAAACGCTTGGATTAGATATTTTATGACCAATCTGGGAAATTTCTTTACTCATCCTTGAGCGTAACCGAGTGAGCGCAGATTGTGCTCTCCAGTTTACCGCATGCAGTGTTTGTCATCCACGTTGTGTGTTTAAAAAAATATGCGCGTGTGTGCATACTCAGGCTTTAGTATGGACTTTTTATGCATCTGTCTGATATACTGCCACTGTCAGTTTAATGTTAGCCAGAGAAATTTTCACCCATTCATCATTTTAACTGTGGAAGAACGGGGAGTTGTATTCCAGCTACATCAAAGCCCGTCCTGCTGTCCCAGTCTATCACAGACGTCTTCACGACATCCACTGTTTAGGTAGTTTCCCTCTGACAAGCCCTGACAGAAATATCTCAACTCCAGATCCAGATTTGACCTTAAGTCTTTTTTCAAAATCTAAAAAAAAAAAAATCTTTGAAGCCTTTTTTTTTCCACCTCAAATGAGGGGAGGAACACATTTCTTCAATTATTACTGACTGATATATGAAACAGAAGCTTTCATTTCTTTCGCCGCATGTGTTCCACTGAACAATGAAATCATTATATTCTGGAGCATCGGCCCTAAAAGTAGTACAAGGCAGGACACAGTTTCACGCTCTAATGACATTTATGAGCTGATTGTTAAATGATTTCGGTGTTGCTTTGTTTAGGTGCTGACTTTATGGCATGATGGACCGATGTTCTGTGGAAAAGCGTCATCCACATGGCCCCAACATATACAGACAAACTGCTTTTCTACTATTTATAAAGGAATGTTGTGTCCGGAGAGTTTCATTAGGGAGTGAAACATGCAGTGTTTTAATAACGGTGACATCAAGCCTAGTAAAATACTTACTGTTTGGAATAAAAAACTCATTAAGTCGTATTATTGGACTTATTGTAAGACTTTGGCTTTCCAGCGCAGTAACAGAGCCTGAGTGACGAGCATGAATCATTATATTTTTTCCAAATGTGGAGTGAACACACTGGAATTTTTGTCCTCTAATTTACTGGTGCCATGGTTTGAAATGCTCAGTACGATCATTCATATCCATTGTTTATGTTCGTAGTGTGGTTGTAAGTGTCTCTGTTTTCTCTTCCTCTGCTTTGCCGTTTGCTTTATCGCAGTTCTGATCTGTTTGCTTGAAGGATTCAATATGCAGAATAACAGAGACATTGATATCGTGATGTCTCAAGAGCTCAAGGTTATTCTGCTCACGGCAGATCTCTGCTATTTGTGCCGTACACCTTGTGCTGCTGCTCAGAGGATGTTTAGGATAATCATTAGGTTTCGCCGTTTCTCAAGATATTATATCACATCAGACAGAAAGTCCGATAATCTAGGAACATCACAGCATGCCCATATCTGATATGTATTTTTTGGGATATCCGTTCAGTCTCCAGTGACCCATCAAAAGGTTGTCAGACAGGAGAGTTGTGTGCTGAAACAAAATTACTGTAAAAATCAAAGACATTTCGAGGAATAGGTGTCTCTGCTTTCTTGCCAAAAGTCGAAGATCAATACCTTTTGTCACATCTGTCGGTTAGCTAAATATGAAGCCACAGCTAGCAGCCAGTTACCCAACTTCACATATAATACCCTGTAGAACCATAACTTAGTTTTTACACTTTGTTTGAACAAACTAGATATAACATTTTAATGAGTGAACTCCCTCATTCCAGTCTTCATGCTAAGCTAGGCTAGGCATCCGTCGCCTAGGTTCATATTTGAGCAACACTATGTAGAAACTGATGTCTTTGCAATTTCTTTGTCCCAAGACACCAGATGGTGCTCAATGTAGCACGTGTACCACAGACACTTTGGAGCACCAACACTAACACCACGAGTCCAGGCACCCTGGCTAACAAACTGAGCTAACATTAGTTAACAGCAGCTATAGTTTGCAGAAGTGTACTGTCCACCAATGAACTGAGTTTCAGAGAGCTGATGCGCAGCAGCTGGAGGACATTAGAGGGAAAACCAGAAAACATTTTCTCTATAAAATACAATATAGATTCGCCAAAGTCAGTGAAATAGTTGGTGGTGTGTGACTTTTGTGTGTGTGCTATAAAGCGTTGTTATTTTATAGAAGAACAATTACACAATATTACTTTAAGATTTGCACACAAGCTCCTCCAAAACTGCAGGTTGTCTTTTTTACACTTTGGTTTTTGAACAAATTGAACTAATGATAATGTGTTATTTAATTTGCTTTTTGAGTGCTGGCAGGCAGATTATGTCAGGTCAGCCTTTTCCCTGCGTCTCTCCTCTAACTCACAGCAAGAAAGCAAAGCGTATTTCCCAAACTATTCATTTGAATCCATTTATGATAGAGGGGTTTTAAAAAAGAATAATTTTAAGTGAAGCAGAGAAAGATGTATTTATGTCATCGACTAATTCTCACTATGTTTTATTGTTGGTTGATAAACTGCTGCTTGTAGAAAAAAAAGAGGTATTCTCGATTTTAAAGAGACCAGATTTTATAGTAAGTTCTGTGTAAGTGGGTTATCTGAGATACCGCAACCCTGCGGCGCTTTTGCTGAGATAGAAGAACAAATTGTATTTAATATGATATCTAAGACTGATGCAGGGAAAATGAATCAAAGGCAGACTTCTAGAATGCCACTGCAGATATGATTATGACATGAGACTCTTGCATTGCAGTGCTGCATGGATGCATTAGACGCCTCTAAGAGCGAGCCGTGCTGCTCTGAACCCATATCCTGTTGGATGTCACTTAGGCTTTCTTCAAACCAAAACTCTGCCATTAGAGGAAAACGGCTCCGTCTCATCTGTCTCTCCCAGTCTTCTCTCCTTGGGATGGTACTAACATCACATATGGAAGACATCATGCTGTTACAGAGCAGCTCTCCTCACCAAGCACTAATAACAGTGTGGCTATGGGTTTAATAAAAAGGAATGGAACGAATTATGGCCCCATCCCAGCCACGGCCATCATGTACTGCAGCGCATTAGCGTGGCCTCAGCAGCCAGTCCAGACCAGCACAGGCTGGGAGAGATGACAGAGAGAAAGGGGGAGGATGTGATTGGGAAGGGCCAAGCTTCCCAGCAATAACCAGTTAGCCTCCAAGGGCTCGTCGCTGTGGTGGAGAAGGGGAAAGCGGAGATATATAGAGTGAGTAAACCTGTGGGCAGCAGAGAGACGAGCTCTGCCTGGGATGTCAACAGTTTGACAAAGGATATTAAGCTGAGTCTTGATTAAAATAGAAGTAAGAGTATGTCATGCTCAGCTAAATGGGTGAGTAAATGAGAACGCAGGGAGTCTCGGGGGGGATCTAACAAAGGAACCCACTGAGTGTGCGAGGAAAACAGGACGATGTAGAGCTGTAGGAATGTAAAACTGGAGACGAGAGAAATTAAACTGAATGCACCGGCTGGTTGAATGAGTGACTGATCAAGTTAGCAGTTTATAAGAATAGTCTAGAAGAAAAAAAAAAATTAAAATTCTGGACAGTTTAATCTTGTTATGCTTAAAGAAAAAGAGCAATCTTCACGCGTTTTTCTTTTTTTCTTTTCATTAAAACAATGACAACAATCCTCTTACACCTGCAGATGATACAGAAACGCACACGCAAAACATCTGCGAGTCAACTGTTGCCATTCATTTAATAAAAAGCATTCGCCCCCGCTTATATATGAGTTTGAACAATGCTCCTTCACATGTGAATATAATTTCTGTATGAGCCAGTTAGGCAGCTCACAAGTGAGGTAGACATACAATACAATAAGCACACAGTAGGTACTTAATTTGTGGTATTAAAAATAATGTTAAGTATTGTGCTAGATTTGGTGTAGATGAGGGCTACTCTGTCTGACGTTCACTCTCCTTAATGTACAGTTCATTAGAATGAAATTTAAATGACAGGGTGATTGTCAGACGTTTATTAAAACTGCCATAGTGCAACATCCAACATGATATTCCTCACTACCTGAGCTCTTACTCTTTTCAGTAGTTGCTGTCAGTTTTGAGTGTTAAGTAGACCTTTCCAGGCAAAATCGTTATTTCACTCTCTTTGACATTGCTGTCTTGACACATACAGGGAGCCTCACCCTGACATTTCACCTCTAATGGGGGTCTCAACCACGGCCGAGACCACCTCGGAGCTTCAGCGCAGTGATCGCCGCCTTAATGAGCACATCGCCCCTCGTCTATTTATGTAAATGTGAAAAGTCAATCAAGCTTGATTAAGAGAACGGCGGAGCAGATGAAGACACGTGCCGAACAGTTGGCAGGGAAAGTGGGTGCTGGCGCTTCATGGGTGGGCAGATCTGGCCTTAACCCTCGGCTCTGTATGCAGTGACATGTCTGTCCTTAGGTCAGCTGCCAGCGCAGGAGATGACAGGTTAGTTCAGACCTACAGCAATGCAGGGAATCCTAATGGCTCCATCAGGACAAGTGCACTGTCTGTTATGTTATGGTCCATCCTCTGAATGTGACCTGCGTGTCAGTGTTGCAGCCTCTGCTCGTGATTGAGCCTGTGAAGGCAGCAGACTTATATTTGGCCAGAGACTGTCTGGCTTATTTTGGAGCTTCAATTCAACAATTTTGCTAGCGTCTCCATCACACTTTTACTGTGTTTGGTCACTTGATACGGACCTCCATGCCTGCTCACCGTCTCTGTCTGTCTTTAAAACGAGGCCTGTTTCATTGAACCTACACAGACATCTGTTATATTTGGACTAGAAGACAGCCGCTCGCCTGATTTGCTCTCCCACTTTTTGGGACATTTATTTTGACCTCTAAGTCGTTTTCCCCTTCACTGTCACTGACGTTATACTTTAGACCACCAGAGTTGGTCTTCTGGTATTTCACTCTGGCCTCGGGATGACATACCTATATGCAGAAATAATTTCATCTAAGGATTTTCACTGAAAGGGCTCAGCGCTGTTCACTCCTGTCAGCTGAATTTGCTGCTGCGAACTGTTTGGATTTTGAATTTTTCCAGAATTAGCTGTGCTATGAAACAGGTATTTCATTTTAGTGACTTGAAAGCTAATTCATCTTTCCCCTGCTTTTTTTCCCAATAACAACTGATATATATGCGTAAATGGGGGACTCATTCATGAATAAGTGCCGCTGCACTCCTGACTTTAACAACATGGTCACTGTGTAATTGATTTCTTTTAGCTTCATGACTGCTCCAGTGTGTCAGACTGATCAGACCGAGCGAGCGGCAGCCTTGAGAGCGGCTGTTTTGAATGCAATTGCATGTCAAGATGGCCAAAGATACATTTGTGTTGTAAAAAGATATATTAACTCAGATACACATGTATGCATGGGGGGCTACACACACGCACACACACACACGCACATAAAATCACATACATCTGCTGAACCATCCTTGTAATTGTGGGTCCATCAATATCATATTACCTGTTCCTTTAGCTGCCTATTGATCATGCCTGCAGCGGCTGTTCATGCGCTTGGTTACGATGTGCTCTATTACCTGTGTGTTAGTGTCGGCCTCTCGGATCGGAGTGGCGGGATTGACTGTGCTCTGTGGGAGGGTTTGGTGGCGGGGGATTATGGTTTGTCCAGGAGGCCAACCATTGATCTCGGGGAATGTGAAGTGTCTTTGGTACAGACGGATGGCTTATGGCCTCATGAAGCATGTTATGGTGGCCTGCATAGGATTTATGGATTGGGTTTTGACGGCTATGGATCCCTAGAGGCTGACACTGAAAGTGATGGTTCTGTATTCAGTTCTAACAATTGTTATATTTTAAATTGAGCATTGCAAAATGAGAAACAACACGGATTACGGCCCATTGTTCACTCATTCACTGCTTAAATCACCGAGTATGGTTTACTCGTTAGCGAGACGTAAAATAAGATTTTACAAACGCTGACTGCTGCAGTTTTTCATTATGCAATTAGAGATTGTGTTTAGTGAAACAAGACAAAGAGTCTACAGACATGCTGGTGGCTCTACTGTATGATGCCGTATGCGTATGATTAGTTTCACCTGTGTCTTGTTATCCGGGCTTTGTGTATTTAGTCCAGGAGTTTTTTTTATTTTTTTGTTTCATTCAGTTCGTTGAGCCATGTGTGAAGCATTCCAGCCCATCACCAGCATTCCCCTGTTCTTTTTTTGGATCAGTTTCTTTGGTTTCTTTGGTTTTTGTTTGCCTGCGTTGGACCGCTTTCCTGGATTTGACCTTACTTGTTTTATGATCCTGTAAGTCTTGTTCTTTTTTTTTTTTGTTAAGAAATCATTGACCACTACTACATCCTCTAGTGTCTGCATTTGGGCCCATCCTCTTGTGGTCCCTGTTTTCTTCATTGGCACAATTGTGCTGTGTCTCTTTTTTTTGCGTGCTTCCATACTTACACTTGCGAGCGCATACATGCATTCACACTGTCAATTATAGCAGGATGCACTGTGTCAAAGAGTGTACTGTGGTCAAAAACACACTTCTCAAGTCAACGATGCCCTATCGAAATGAGTGCACTATGCCAGGAAGTACACAGAGTACACAGTGTAGTGCACTAACAAAGGGATCCCAACTGAGAAAGCTAACATGCTGATGCTGATGTTCACACTTTAGATTGATGCTAGCATTTGCAAATCTGCACTAAAACAACAAAGTATTGCAGCTAAAAAATGAAACATTAACTCCAGCTTCCACCCACAGTCCAAAGACTTAATAGGTTAACTGGTGACTCTAAATTGCCCATAGGTGTGAATGTGAGTGTGACTGGTGGTTTGTCTGTAATAGGCTGCCGACTTGCCCAGCCCACCTGACTCCAGCCCAGCCGTGACCCTGATGAGGATAAGCGGTTACAGATAATGGATGGATGGATGAAAAGTTAAGGGACCACCAGAGGTTTAACAGTCCATCCTGGACATGGATGTCTGTACTCCTGGCATGTGACAGTTCAGATTTCCTATTGTAAGTCTACTCCAAAGTGGTGGAGTGAGCGACCAACCAACCGACTGACATTGCCGTAATGCTGCGCTGCTAACATGGCCAAAAATCGCACACATGCTATTAACACTTTTTAAAAATGTATTTATGGTTTCAGGGCAGCACATTTTAAAGATAATGTTCCAACATCCAAATAAAATGATATAAAATACAAACTGTGAACTAGATAGAAAGGAGGGAGTGAGTTCGATCTGGAACAACCTCTAAACATTATAGTAGACTAAACTTTTCACTGACACCAAACTCCTGATTAAAGTCCTTATTTCAGTTTATTTTTATAACTCTGTCTCAACTTGACAGATTGACTTCTTCCAAGAAGCTGAATGAGGAAAATAAAATCTTAACCTCCGTCATAAAGATAAGGAATGACAGTGATTTGCCAATATCAGATTTGCATTAAAAGGTCCAACATATCTGGCGTTTCAGTCTATCCTCGTATAGCCCTTTGTTTCCAAGAAGTGAAGGTTCACCTCTGGGCAAGACCAGACTTTAAGGTCTGCAACATATCTTTTAGCATGAAATCGAACCTTCACTTTGGAACGCGTGCAGCTGTATCACTGCTCTATTTAAACATTTCTGGACAGTGCTATGGATTTACTGATTAATTGGATGCCTGAGTTGAGCATGTGGCCTGTCGGTAAGATCAGAGCAGTCATTTCATATAATTAGAAAATAATGATATCAGCAGTAATGTTTGTCTTTCCAACATGCTCTCAACTGCTGGATGCTATTTAAAGTCACCGGGATTAATGGCAATTTAAAGGTATATAATTTTTCTTGTTGTTAATTTCTGGTTTGTCTTATACCTCAAAACCAAAGGATGTCAGTCTGATGTCGGAGAATCTGTCTCAGAGTGACAGAAATGACAAAACGGCAGTGCACGGCCATACTGGCCAGAAAACGGCGATATTTTGGAGTAGAGTAATTATGACTACATTGTCAGTGCCTTTATATTATATAATTTCTATTGATGATTTAAATTGTGAATGATAACCACATCTGTTTGTAGTTACAGTTGTTGATCTATCTCGACTTGTATGTTTCCTATCGTGGAGGGAAAGGAAAAGAGAAATGGAAAATGTGTGTGGCCAACGATTTCTATTTTCCTTGGGATCTCTCGTCTCATTTCTCTCCACGGTGTTGAAGGCCTGACCTGGACACTGGACTCATTCCCTCTTCCTCCATCCTTGTCTAATCACCCTTGCCTCATCTTTTTGCTCCCTTTCAATTGCCCTTTACCCGCCTGTGCTGTCTGAATCTGCATCAATTCATCTCTTTCTATCGCTGTATCTCTTTGCCCTCTCTCTGCAGAAAACCCGGGCTCGTGTGTCTGTGTTCGTGTTTTCCCATCTGTGTGTGAGACATGCTTCTTATTGAACATTGAACATAAATCTCTGACCTCCGTGCAGCCTCTGAGTAAAGCACTCTGATATTAAATAATGAGACTCGGGGAGGTGATCTGGTCCCCTGTCAGGCCCTGAAGGGATGAGATGTGATATTGTTCCCATCTCTGGCTCCAAAGTGGGAATTAACTGTAGCCTGGCTCCCAGCAGTACACAGGAAGAGGACACTGTCTCCAATGTGCACGGATAACCACTGGAGATAATAAAGCTTGATGATCTTTTCTCATACCGAATGATAATATTTGCTTGGACTGAGCTACTGACATTCAGTGAGCACACAGTGAGTCAGCATGAGGCAACTTTGACCAAAATGAGTTTTTGAAAATAAAATATAAGAAAATAATGAAAATATATTTTAAAATGCACTGAACAATTTCATATTTATGCAAAATGAATATAATGTTAAAGATGGAGGCAGGGTATCAGTGAAAATCCCACGCTGTGTCTCAATTTGCATACTTTTTACATTTGGAGCACGTAGGTGGGTTGACACTGTCAGTTATGGCAAATTGCAGTCTACTGTGAGTACCCACACTCATGGTGTGCACTCATGACTGTCAAAAAGAACATCGGACATTTCTCGCCCTCAGTGGACGGCATTTTGGCTACGTAGCAGATGGACGAAGAAGCGTGGCATTTTCCGAGCGTCGTTTCAGGGAAGTACACAATGCCCAGTATAAAGAAGAATAAAGAATGAACAGAGCCTGAGTGACATCACCTGACATCATCATGTTGGATGCACCGCTTCTTAGAGTAGACCCTAAACTAGAGCCAGTGTTTAGTTTGTCCATTTTGCAGTGTGTAGAAACATTGTTCAACATGGGACAGGACCTGAATTCTTATTTTCAGGTGATTTTACACTAATGAAAACATAGTTATGAATATTGTATAGGACCTTAAGATGCAAGATGACTTTGTGCTCAAGATGGGGTTCTACACTGTGGAAACGAGATGCATCAAGCCCAGCTCATGGTGATGGGTGCCTGCTGGTGGACCTAATCAAAAGGATGCTGCAGCTGGACCTTCAACCCCCCGGAGGTCCTCCAGCATCCAAACACCTGGCTGCTCACAGCTCCCCTCTGCAGACACCTGCACAGGGTTGAATCCTGACATTTCTGTGTGAAGCTTGTATGTTCTCCCTGTGTTTGTTGTGTGTGCGCGTGTGTATGTTTATTTATTTCACAAAGCTAAAGCTAGAGTCTGGGAATGCTTACAAGTGCAATGGTAGGCCAGGCATGAATTTAAATGGAATGTTTATACATTTAAAAAAAATGTTATTTAGTGTTAAAAAGTTTGAAGCGTTTGCTGACATGAAGTATGCGTGATGGATGACACAAAGATCCATCTTAACAAGAATCAGGCGCGAGCATGACGAGAGCGAGAGAGAAATTAGTTTTATTTCTCTCTTCCTTATTTCTTTTTAATTTTGCACGCTGGTCCTCCTCTTTGATTCAGATGTCCGTATTTCATGTGACATGATTCATATGAACACAGTCACCATTGCAATGAGTGCGTGCTGCATTAAATAACATTGATAACCTCCTTTGCAGAGCCAGCCCACTAATTAAGTATGAATTTATTTTATCAGCTGATTGGTGCGAGAGAAAAAATGAAAAGAACTTTATTTGACTAACTGAAGTGTAAATAAAAATGTTTATGTGTTTATTTTACACTCTATCTTAATGATGTAATAACAAGATCATTACTTTATATGGTTTTATTCTTGACTTATTTCAATTTAATAATAAAATAAATTAATAGAAATCTTTGGTTTAGCAGCTCTTTTAAGTGTGGTGCCTGTCATATATAATCAATAAAAGTAATTGATGAGAACAGCCACAGCGGTAATAATATATATAATTGCAATAATTTATTTAGAAGTTGACTTTAATGTATTACCAGTACTTCATGTTAGCTCACACTACAAATCATGGATCACTAAAGAATAACCACAACAGCAGTAGCGAGAGGATTGATGAACGGGGCCTGAGAAAAAGATTATTGTGTTTTTCTTTGTCGTTTTTTTTTTTTCTTCCATATGAGCATGAGTTTTTACTTTTCCTCTCTGCATCTCCCCCCCTGAGCTGCTGAAAGCCGATCAGGTCCCTGAAGGCACTCTCCGCCTCTTCAGCGGCAGCAAGAGGAAACTCCATCTGACCTAAGACAGCCTTCAGAGAGCGGAGAGAAGTGTAGAGGAGACCTGACTCCCCAGACATCTGTTATGTGGAATGGCATCTAATTTACCTTTTGGTGCAGAGGGAAAAAACAAAGGACGGGGAGGGAGGGAGGGAGGGCTGGGAATGGGGGAATTGAGGTCTGTATGTGTCTGTTTGCTACACTGTGAAATACATGCAGTCACTGCCTGTGACATTGTATAAGTTTATGCACCATAAATAGTGATTCAACTAACACAGGAGGGGAAGGATTTTATAATACATGTTTGAGCAGAATAAGTAACAGAACTTTTACCACAACGGTGGACAGAGAGAAAAGAAACTTCCACTCCACAATCCATGGAAAACACATTACAGCCCACACACTTTGAATTACAGTCCGGCAACACAACTTGGCACCGAGGATGCTGTCAAATTAATAACATGCAGCCTTAGAGATATCACAGATTACAACATGAATGCATTTTGCAGCGCGTGGACTGGCTACAACAAAGCCTCGCGTGTCGCCTGTGAAGTCAGCTCGAGCGAGCGGCCTGCCGAATTGTCCGAGGGCGGGCCGCAGAGAACAGGATCCAGAGACAGCTGCGCGATGGCAGGTCCCTCACATGGAGCTACACGCCGACACAGCAGGCTAATGAACACTGAGTAAACTATGGGGAGGGAGAAAAAGGGAGCGGGGGTCATTCGGGTCACTGCAGAAGTCTCACATTTATTCAGATTTTCTGTCATTTTTTAAATTGATGTTGCAAGAAAATAAAAACTAAAACTGAACACTAATAAAAAAACAAAAAAAAAATCAATTAATTCTAAATGATTTAAAAATCATTATGAGATAAGATAAGCTAGACTTTAATGATCCCACACTCGTAGATTGCACCCAGAAATTACTCAGAAACAAGAAATATGTAGAAAAAGAGAGACTGACAGCTGTAGGAATAAAGGGCCTGTAGTAGTGCTCCTTCACTCATGGTGGGAGTAGCAATAGGTATATCTTTAATTTTAGTGTTAGGTTGTAACATTTATTAATATTAATAATATATATTCTAGCTTTGGTCAAAGAGAATGTTGCCCAATCATATTTGCGTTTGTGTTGTTCAGATTATTTTTTAATTTTTGCACAATCATTCTTAAATTTCAGAGAGGTAATTATCAATAAATCATTAATAATGAATAGCCACAGTTCATTATCATAAATAACTGCATATACTCCTGTTTCAGGAGTTTGACATGCACTTTAAAGGTCAAAGGTCATCCATAGATACCAACTGTGGGGTCAGCTTCATTAGGTGTTAATGACCGTCCCTGGGGGCAAGTTGTCTGCCGTGGGTTTCTATCTTCTTTTTTTCCCCTTAACTCAGCTGCTTTTCATGAGACAACCTGTGCCTTCAAGTCATTAACAGAGCACATTAAATCCAGCTTTGTTAATCTGTTGATTTGGATGTCTCTCCAGTTTCTCTGTCTCTTTCAGTTCTCCAAATGTGAAATGACTGAACCACCAAACATCTTGGATGCGAAGCAACACAAAACCTCATTGAGCTGGCTCTGCTGAACATATGGTGGAATCAATGAGAGGGTCCATTCATTAAGCAAACTGTCATCAGGAGGTCATTCAAATGGAAAATAACATAGCAGCATGTAACGCAGGAACTTGGATTTATTCCAGGTGATTTGTAATTAATATATGGTACCCGTCTTTGTTCTTCCCTTGATCTGCTAATTAGAGAGAAAACTCGGGTGCAAATCCTCTCTGCCTCGCTTGAGGAATGCGGCTCTTGCGGCCAAAACCAAGTGTTTTCTCCTAATTTGAAGCTTGCTTGTCAAAGTAGAGAAGGCCTCATATTAAACCAATCAGGGCCTGTATGATTTGGCATCCATTCAGGCAATTATGATAAACAGACAACAGCATGACTGGAAGTTTGAAGGACACCTTTTTGATGTTCAAGCCTTTGATTCCAGTTCCCTTTTGAGCTGACCGAGTTCTTGTTAGCAGGGTACGAGTGAGATTCAACAGTCCTCTCACGCTGGAGAACTGGCCTCTGGTTCAGTCACGATACTGCCAGCGCAGTCTCTCCAAGGGTGTGTTTTCAACCCTTTGAATCGGGGACCACAGTGCACAGTTTGGAGAAGGAAGGAAGGGTGTTTAGACTGAAATGTGAAGCCCTGGAAATAATATGCTGTACATTATTGTGAGTTTTATTGTTCAACTAATGAATGCCAAATAAACAACTACACATATTCTAATAAGAAACTTAAACGAATGAATAGCAGCTTACTTACAATGGACCACTAGATGCATGTCACATACTCTAAGGGTAAGACACCAAATGACAACACATGTGTTTGTAGTTGTGTCTCGTTGTATCTCTTTATAGTTGTCTCTCTTTGGGGCAGTCTCTTTGGCGGCTGTTTTGCATTTCTTATTAGTCGTTTTGTGTGTCTGTGGTCGTTTTCCATTCTTTACAGTCCCTTTTTAATCAATCAATCAATCGATTTCATTTCAATTTCATTTCAGTTTTCATTGCCTTGTGGTCATTTTCTGGGTCTCTGTGGCCATGTTGTGTAGCTTTGTGGGCATATTCCACTATTAGCAGTACTTTTTTAATATAAAGATCGATTTCTTTGTCTCTTAGTGGTCAACTTGCATTTGCATTTTGTAGTCCTTTTTTAATATCAAAATGGATTTTGCATGTCCTTTTAGACATATTGCGTGTCTCTCTGGTCCTTTTTGTCACTCATTGTTGGCATTTTGGTCATTTTCCATTACTTGTAGTGCATTTTTAATATCAAGACGTATCAAGACTGAATTTATTGTTGCTTTTTAGTCTCTGTGGGTGTTTTGCATCACTTTGTGGTCATCTTGTGTTGCTATATGATCATTTTGAATGTCAATGAGGTCATATTTTGTGTCTCTGTGGTCCTTTTCTGAATCTTTGTGGTAGTTTTGTGTCTCTTTGTGGTCATCTGGTGTCGCTTTGTGGTTATCTGGTGTCGCTTTGTGGGCATTTTGGTCATTTTCCATTCTTTGTAGTCCCTTTTCAATAATATAAAGACTGATTGCTTGTTGCTTTGTAGTCTCTTTGTGGTCAAGCCTCTCAAGGGTGTGAGCTGTATGTGTTGCGTGCCTCTTGTGCTAAAATCAACATGGTTTCTACAACAGTGATGCTTGTTTTGATGCTAGCTTGTTAGCCAAGAGTCCCTGAACTTGTGACAGAGTCTTAACGAAATAATTATCTGGGAATTGTTTCAGCCTGTGGCTAGTCCTGAACATTTAGCGTCTGGTGGTATATCCTGAGAAACCCTTTGCTTTCTGGCAACAGCAGAAGAACAGGATATTTAGTGTTTGGCTGGAAAGCATCAGACAAACATGTGGTATATGTTAATAAAGCATCTTTGAGAGTGATAGAGTTAAGGTGTCAGACTCAGGTATGTCTGGCTGACAGGAGACTCTCCCTCTTCCTCACACTTAGATACTTTGAGGTCAAATGGCAACAGATGACTCCTCTATCAAATGACCACCAGGACACACCCCACCCACAAAGACATCACTCTGGAAGGCAGTTGTTTCATTAAATCTGAGCTTTCTTCCAGGTTATGTTACACTGAGCGATATGATATATTAGTTTGGGTCTGATTGAAATCCCACCACAGTCACTCTCAGCCACAATCTGGCAAAACATAAGGGATCATACATTATAATGTCACACAAAAGGGTTTCTCCCTGAACAATTTCCTCAATAATGACCAATTTAGCTCTATCATTCACAGTAAATTACTCCATTACTGGGGATGGTAACAGATCGTAATCACTTTTTCCTCATCAGTCTGAGAATAACCCATTGCATATCAGGGTCAAACGACCATAGGTGACCCTGATGGTGGAATGCACTTTGAACTCTGACCTCTGGGCTGGCCAGAGGGCTGATCCTGACCTCCACAGAGAAGAGCAAGCCGTGGAGCGGAGCGGTGACCAGTTGCTCAAATCCCTTCAGGAGTGTGAGGAGATGTTGTTTTGGTCATGAAAGGGGAATGTGGACAGTAGATAGGCCGGCTGTTCTGCTGTGGGAACAACGCAGGCTTGTTTATAGTGTTTCATGCTTATTTAGTGGCTTTTTTGGGCAACAGTGGTGGCAGGGTTTTTGTCAACATATCATGCAGAGCATGAAGTCCTTCAGCCGAAGAACTTAAAGTTTAAAATTAAGATTAAAGCTGCAGGTATTCACAGTACACAGGTGTTATATTTGACTCACCAAGTCTTGGTTGGTTTATATTTGTTGGACATTCACTGTCGCCTTAATTAAACTTTTAGCAGACTTGTCTGTCAAGTGTGTTGGTCAATTAGTCCTCTTTGGAACCAACTAAAATATCTAAAAAGAATCACCATGAAATTTGGAACACTTTGGTTTCTAGAGGATGTATCCTACTGACTTTACTTACTGCCACTGCTACAGACGAGATTGAGAGTAGTAAATCAGTAACTCAGCAGTTATATTGTGTGGTGGGAAACCAAAACAACGAGCTGAAAGGTGCTAAAAGGCTTATCCCTTAGTGCCATTGTGAGCTTGACATTTGACTTAAATCTATCTAGAAAATTATTGGATGGATTACCGTGAAATTTGGTTTGAATTGTAACAACTCTGATAGCTTTTCATCTATCATCAGTCATCAGTGTAGACTCTTACTTCTGTACATGTATGTATGTAGCCAGTGTGAAAATTGTTGTTGTGTTCACTTCAGGATGTGTGGCTGATGTTCATGTTTGGTCATGCATTGTGGAAAGCTGCGTAACTGCCTGGCAAGTGTTGTGATTCCTCAAAACTTCCCCCTGTCCTCCAGCTGTTCCATGCATGATTGAGCCCATGCAATGCCCTGTAAGCAGGCTGGCAGACTAGCTGGCAGTCCCCAAGCAGCCATTGCTCTACCGCCCGAGTAGGGACACTTGACCTCCTCATTAAGGGTCAGCAGTCACTTTCATCAGGGGTGTAAAGATCTGAAGGGGTGACATTCGCCCATCCATCCCAATATCCGGGTTTGGTTTAATCCATGTGTGTTTGGATCCCTATGCACCCTCAGTGGAGCCAGACGCTCACATGGACCACTGACAGGAGGGTCATTGTGTGAGCAACAGAGAAATGTATCAGGAATGGAGCCAGGACTTCTTGGATAAAGGTCTGTTCTGCAGACCTGCAGCTGAACCATCTTGTTTGCATATCAATACCTTCAGGCCTGAATAACTTCAGTCAGCTGATGAATGAGAGATTTGCTGCTATCTCGAGTCTCAGGGCTCTTTGGTGCAGAGAGAAACATAAAGGAAACTTTTCACCAGGGGGAAACTCGACGACATAGCCCGCTGGTTCCCTTTACGCACTCCCCACCCATGAATGGGGTTGTGTGACTTGGAGATATTCTATAACTGGAGAGTATGCAGGGTGGAAAATGAACACCACCCACCTGTTAAATGCTAGTTTTAGCTAAAAGTTCCCAACATAAGTGATGATCATCTGAAGTCTGTTCTGAAAATGGCCACTGAGTTTTAAACGTGACATCTCTTGACCTTGACCTGATGCTGTGTTGATATTTAAACTTTTTTTTTTTTGCTACTTCAGTTGCAGCAGGACTAAGCTGTAAACACATCAGCATGTTATCAATGTGTTAATTTGACATAGTAAAGCTGTTAGCAAAGGTTATTTGCACATCCAGCTGTCTTTTTGGCCTCCACTAAATTTAACATCTGTAAATATCTTTCAGCTTTTCAGCTGTGAAATGTTCCATTACGTTCACCAGCTAACATCAGCTGGTAACTTTGTCTCTCATCATTGTACTTTGCTAAAAAAAACCAAAAAAAAAAAAAACAGCTGCCTGCTACAGACACAAACAGTGAGAGCACTAAATCAATAAATCAAAGCACTTAAATTGTGGGCTCCAAAACCAAAACACTGAGCTGAAAGGTGCTAAAAAGCTCTGTAGTGCTGAACGGAGATGCGGAGCATGGTAATAATTCTTGGTGGATTTTTCAGTGTGCGACCCTTTGACGCTACATGCACTCATCTGATTCGTTATTTATGTAAAAATGTTTATAAGTCGCAGGGCATAGTATCAACTGATGGAGAATGTTTCATCATATGCAAGCAACGACAGGAGCGGGGCATTTCAAGAGTCCTGCCTTGGTTGTCTTTATTATCAGCACTATGTGTCAGTACAAAGAATGGCAAGCACCAAAAGACTCATGCTGAAGGCTGTTCTCTGATTATTTCAGCAACACGAAACTCCCACCACGCAATCAAGGTAGGCAATGTCTGTTACGGGGCCACCGCACCGTAATGAAAAAAACAGTCCCAAACCAGTTGTGCCACCACGGCTCGCTTGATTGTAGCTCTTCACGACATGGCTCAGCAAAACTACAACCCCCCTAATGGAAAAACCCTAAAATTGATACCACTACTAATTTGCAATGAAATGAAATAAGAAAGACAGATGGAACAAAAACCACCATAGTGACTGCTCAGCCCTGGAAAGATTAAAATCATACCCTGGTCCAGCATCCATGTCTGCACCCTTGTGTATGTGTGTTTAGGTCCTGCATCGATTAGACATGTATGGACGATATATCAGGTGTTAAATAATATTTTACAAATGTATGATAGCGACCCGTGCTCGACCCCTGAGTTAAATCAAAGTGACAGTGGGACATGGTACGTATAAGCACATATCCCCACCGCCAATAAACTAAACAGGCAGGTATTGATCCGGACTCTCCCCTCAGTGGAGGTCCCAGAGGTTGAGAATGCAATATTAATGGATCAGGGGGGAGTTGTTGTATGCCTGCGTGTGTGTGTGTGTTTATTTGTGTGTGACTGTGTGCATGTGTGTGAGAGCATGCAATCCACGCTCATAGCTCATGCAGGGCGACTCCATTAACCATCGCGGCGGTAGTGGTCAGCAGTTTATGGCGACTAGGCTCACAGGTCAAGGGGGAGCGAAGAGGTCAAAGATTGCCATCCCCAAAAGGTCTCCAATCACCCCGGTGAATTGATTGCTTACACATCAGAAAAGCCACAGACACAGAGAGTGAATGAGAGTGAGGGAGCACTGGCATTAAGTGAGCTGGTTGATCAAATAAAAAGTTGATTTCTGATTGTTTCACATACAGTACAAATATATATGTAAACATGTTTATTTTGGCTGTGAAATTAGGCATTTTGATATGGGCGCTTGAAATTAAAATGTTCTGTAGCCAGCCTGTATTTCAACCCTGTATTTAGGCTTTTTTGAAATGTTATGCGCTCATGCTGTTTGTGAGCGTAACACTTGATTTTATAAATAAGTACAGGTTAAAGATTAAAGTAACAATCAACAGTTTCATATATTGTAAATAAATGTCAGCATCATCGAGTCATCCCTTAAAATTACACAACAGTGATTAATTATATTTTCTTTCCTAATCATCCAGAGTCCGGTAAGTCGCTTCCAGGGGGAAAAAAAAAATCATCTGCATAACAGATGTATTTTATATTCCTGCCAGAAGCAATATTGGTTTGTTTGGAATAAATACAAAGAGGATGATCTGAGTTCATTGCAAAAACCAGCCTGAAACACATGTCTTCGAATAAAAGTTTTAGTCAGAATTTCCAGCAGAATTTCAAATACAAAAGTCTCAAGAGAAAACATCACAACAATAGTTTGTCATCTTATAAATTAGGCTTTTTTTTTCTTTCTTTTTTTTTTTTATTTTTTAGAAATATACAGTTGCATGTAGTATGTACCGTTTGCGGAGGTGAGGGTCGATTAAATGAAGTAGAAAACAATCACAGATAGAGGCGTTGTCTGTAAAGAAAATTTTATACAAGCATCGTATTGGCGACTTAAATAACAGTAAATTTCATGTGTATGTTTTACATCTCTGGTACCTTTTTGAATCACGTACCAGGCATCCTCCTATGTTTGCTACATCTTTATATTTTTGTAAAATTAAAACACAGTCCAGAAAAAAAAAAAAAGTTCCTATAACTGCAAACACTGTATAAACGTGTCACATCATTTAAGGTGAACTAAACAATGCTGAAGTGATCCTGAATGATTCATGTACAGTATATCTCAACAACGCACAGTTATTTTGATTGTACCACTTGTGCATAAACTTAAAACCCTTCGCTTCTTTCCCCCGCGGCTTTGTTTTTTTTTTTTTTTTTTTTGCCTCACGTCGTCCCAGCTGTCAAACCTTGTTTCTCATTTGCCATTTGGTTTAACTTTAGGCACATCTCTTTGCAGTGTTGGCATCTTTCTGGAGTTCTTCTCAGTTTCGAGGTTATGCCGTTAACTGTTTTAGACAGCAATGAAAGCTTAGCATACTCCTGGCACTCGGGGTGCCAAGCGCCAGAAGTTCCAATTTAAAGCAAATAAGCAGTATGCTACAATGTGGCTTGCGCTCGTCACACTGCAGCAGCGTGAGCCAGAGCCAGCGCTTCTCCCAGGATTTTGTTTATCATTGACTGCTAAAGTGGCTCAGGGGATTGAAGCTCGCACAAACTGTGTTAGCATGGCTGTTGTAAATCTGGAAGAAGGCAGGAGTTTTCATAGTTTTCATAGCTCGGGAAATGAAGGAGAGGCATATTTTACACACCAAAGTAAAAGCTTTGGTAACACACAATGCTTTCAAGTTACCCCACGTTTGGTTTTGGTGTTTGGCTTAACACGAATGCTACTGCACAACAGTTTCTGAGAGCTTTGGTGAGTAGCTGATCAGTCCCAACCAAAATTCTGGCCAGTCATTTGGTAAAACTTAAGATTGAAGGGTCTGTAGAAGTCTCTGAGCCTAAGCAGGACCTCAGAGGGGATCTGGGGATGGGGCCTGCCCTTTGACTTCCCCAGGCAGCGCGGCCTGCTGCTCCCCTCGGGCTTCTTTAGGCAGGGGAAGCCTTTGGTCTGGTTGAAGTAGAAGTGCTTGTCTGTCACCACACGTTTGAGTCCCAGGAAGTCCTGGACCCGACCCATTTCGCCCGCTGGGTCCGTCACGAGGCGTTCGCCGCTGACGAAGAGGAGGCGCGAGAGCGGGAAGAAGCGCAGCCAGTTCTCTAGGTGCTTGGCATATATGCCAATGCGCACGGCGCTCCAAGACGTGTCGATGAGGCCTGTGGTGGTGTTGCGGAAGGCCAGGTTCTGGAAAGACGGGAGCCCGGGAGATTTGGTCAGAGTCTGGGTGTAATCAGAAACAGCCCGCGTCACGGGGTCACGCACCACCACGATGAGCTTGGTGTGGCGACTCATGGAGAAGACACGACGAGGGGCTTCTTTGGTGATAAAGTAACTGGGGGTCTTCTCCATGGTGATCTGTCCCTCCAGAGTACGAGGCATCAGGTTCCTGCAAGAAGAAGAGAAACGGAGAGACTTCCATTAATAAAACTGACCAAATATAATTCCCATGAGTGTCAACTTGAGTATATGCCAACATACTGTGTGTTCCATATTACAAAAATAACATCTCCGTATTAGGAAAAAATTAATACATTCCCTTGATTTTCTCATAACTCTCATAACATTCCTTTGATGAGGCCTCGCTTGCCTTGAAGGCTTTCTGATTTTGCTTTGTAATTAGTGGGCTAAATCTGTGATTAGAGGGAGATAAACATGACATTAGCTTCTGGCATTGATGGAGTGACCATGTCAGCGCAGACTGGGAGGAAGTCTGTGAGCGGCTACTGTAGGAAAACCGCAAGGCTATATTAACCTCAGAAAAAGTAATTTCCTCTCATCTGCTGCCTCCTCCTAAACAGGCTTATAACAGCCTTGACTTTCCCTCCGCTGCCGTCCCAAAGGACTGAAATAATAGCCACATTACTGTCATACCACTGGTATTTGTAGTCTTACAGCAGGGTTGGAAAGGGTTACTGTCAGTGCTAGCATATCTTTTCATTTATTTAGTCAATTCACCTTCCGTGTGAGCTGCAAGCTAATACGTATCACGAGCTATTGCAAGTAGCTTGAAAATGTGATCAGTTAGATTTTACTCAATAGCAAAAGTAATAAAAAAGCGAAGCGTTACTAAGCCCAGCTCCTTAGAGGTGAACTCAAATGCTCATCATCCTTCATGTTTTCTAGGGACCAGTGTGTAGATTTTATTAACAGCTAGTGGTTGCTACGAAATCCCAGTGAAGGAGAAACTATGGACTGAAAGGCTGTAAGTGTTTAGTTTGTCTGCTTCGGGCTCCTGAAGAAATATGGCGGTTCAACATGGCAGACTGGGAGAGGACCTGCAAGTTGACAGTGGTTAATGATAACAAGCTGACCTAGAACACACTGTACATGAAAGTATGACAGGTTTCCAGTTGTAATCCCTCACACTCGTAATCACATTAATTAACACCTTCCTACCACCTCACGAATAATTATGAACAGGTTTTCTCTTTCTCCCTCTGAAATTCCACTTAGACCTCATCAGAAAATATAATTTTGTGATAGGAACATTGTAGCTCTTAAGTTAATAGACCTTTTTTTGTAGACGTAACTCATGACAGTGTGAATATGAAGGCAGGGCGACATAAGTAGTCAGTAGCTTTTAAATAATTTTCCAGATTAGCCAAACTTTTACCACCGAGTAAAGTGGTTTAAATAATCTGGTGAAACAACCTGTCTGATTGTCCAACCACTCGTTTCCTGCTCAGTCTGAAGAGTACATTGTTATCATTACTGATAGAAATAAGGGCCAAATAAGAAAATAAGACCCAAGTTGTAATACGCTGGAATTTTCCTTTAATTTATTGGGTATTCAGTTAGTATTACAAACAGGCAAAAGTCCAAAAGTATCTTGTAACAAAAAGGTTAATCGAGTAGCCTTGTCTTATGGTAACCATGTGTTCGCATTCAATCCTGGTTGTTGCCTTTGGCCCTCTGATTGTTATCATCATCATCATCATCATCTGTGGTTAAGGTATTCTAGGCACACTTTGGCTTTCAGAGGATTGGGCTGCCCTCTTCCCCGTCATCTTTACCCCTATTTAGATGACTCACAGGCTGAGGAGACGTAGTAGTACCTCAAAAAGTTCAACAAACCTAACCAAAGCCTGCCTTTGACCGAGAGTCCTTAGAACGTGCCAGAGCAGATTGTATATAAAAGTAGGGAAATGGGAGGGAAAGGAAAACCTATTTGTCTCATGTCCTTTATTTCATTCAAATGCTACCGTAATGCTAAAATTGAACCTAATAACCGTTGTGAAAAAAATATCCTGCCAATTTTCCTCCAACAACAACAACAAAAAAAAAAAAAACAGCCCCTTTTGTTGAGTTTGACGATGAGATTCAGATCTCAGGCTCAGTTTGTGTTATAGAAACCTAAGCAGTGAGGAATGCCAGTGTTGCAACTATGAAAGATCCCTCAGCTAATTTCCATGCTTCCCCCCTCCTCCCTCCTCAGCAGGCATGTGGTGATGGTTGGGTCGGAGTCTTCGTGGTTGGTCTCTAAGTGAAGGGCTTATGGGACTCGGAGCTCTGGTGTGTGGTGATGGAGCCGACTCCATGTTCCTCTCTCTCTGATCCAACACACACAGTCAGCTCCAAGTCCGGCATGTCCCCTGGCATGGAGCTCTGGGGGTAACACCAAATACACAACTTATGGTATTCATAAGAAACCTCTGAGTTGTATTACAGGGCAGGGGCTAAACAAAATGGAGAAAAATACAGCAAATACCAAAAGGGAGAAAAGTTTACAAAAACAATACTGTTCCTAAGACTAGTCTCAACATTGGGATGTATTACAATGAGCACTTGAGGCCAAAGGGTAAGCTAACCTAAGGCTTTGAAGCCAAGTCTCCGAGACACCGCATGATGTGAGTGCCAGTATAGTTTTCATGGATCTCGATTCCAGAAAACAAAAAAAAACAAAAAAGGAAGAAGCCGAATTTCTCATTTGGATCCAAGGACAGTTTAACAGCTCTGGCTTTGAGACGAAATTCCACCCACGGATACTGTAACTCTCACGTGTCATCAATCTGCGAGGTTGTTTTGCGGTGATTGCACGCTGTTTTGGTCCTCCTAAACCTGCCTCACTTACCTGCGTTCCCCACATTTCACGCACTGACTCTCGACAAACCCCGAGAGAACGTGCTCGAAGCAATTAAGTGTTTCCAGAAGAGAAGGAAAAGGGAGAGTTGCATCCTTTAATCAACATATTTTTGGCTGCAATGCACTCGGGCCCCCTCGATATAACTGTCAGTGGAGTCTGCTTCTTTTACGATGAATCTCTCCCACTATGACTCTTGATATTAGTGTAGGAAATAATCACTTTGCTCTCGAAGGGTTGACGTTTAGTTTGTGGAACAGTTTGTGGAACACTTGTATCACACATAGTCATCATGACTCTTTATTTTAATCCAAAGGAATACAAAGAAAAACACCCCAAATACCAAATTCTGAGTATTTCTCTCTGGTCGCAACCAGATCTGAGAGCGAAAGCAACCGAGGTGCCAGTGTGTTTGCACTGTTTGGTGTTTTGTCAGCGTGTCTACAGCACACATCAGTCTAATGGAGGCTACGGTGTTCCATTTGAGGCTTGAGTGGGGCTTCCATTGACATCATGTTTACATTTTGGACCACTAGCCTGTAATCACAGAACAGGCTGGCTACAACAAAAAGCCCAGGAGGAGGCCACACAGCGGTAGACTACAGGGAGGTGGGTGTGCGGGGAAGAAGGATAGGAGAAGAAGAGCAAAGGGAAAGAGTGGGCAAGAGTAAATGGAAAAGGGGGTTGGGGGGAAGAAGAAGAAGAAGAAGAAAAACAGAAACCGTCTCATTAACCTGGAGTCGCTCTAATCTCGCCTTCTCTCAATGAAGATAAAAACTTGTTTGTTCTTTTTTTATCTGATAGCAGTTGCTGCTGAGCGCCGCCGCCAACCACCCGGCCTCTGTGTGGTTTCCGAGGAGAGTTTAGGCTAACCCAACGAACTGATGTTTGTTTTCATCACACCTTTACCGTTGGCATCTGGAGCAGGAATGCGGCCGGGCCTGGAAGTACGCAGATGTGCGTTTATCTGCGCACCCAAATGTGTCCAGACGCTCTCACACGCTCACACTTCGCTGTGCTCTGTGTGGGTGGGCTGAGCTTTATTGGGGCCTGTTTAGAGGACTGCAGGCTAATAGGCTACTGTTTATGACAAGAATATGAGGACACACTGACGTCAGGCTCTCAACAAAAAAAACGTGCTACTTCATGTGGAGGTAGCAGACAGATTATTCAAATAGTATTTTCCATTTCTGTCCCACAAGCCAAGCTAACTACATATTTGGTCAAAACTGAGAACACCAGAATCGTTTGACATTTTTATGACATAAAAATATGATTATGCCATAGAAATGCAACATTTCCATGAAGACACTAAGCAGAATTTGCAGTAACTACAAAATGGAGCTTCAGTGACATACAAAGCCAAACCGCACTCTGGCTTGGTAAAGTGGGCTCGCCAACCACTTAGTGCACTGTGTGCCGCACAGAGACATTTATATGAAGTAAAAAGCTAGCGAGTATATTTAGTTTGTTTGCCTACCGCTGCTATCTGTAATTGAAAAATATCAGCTTTGATGAACTGACATGTCGGTAATCACACACATGAATAATGCAGTCGCTGAGTCCTATCATTAGTGAGGAAAGCAAACATCTTAGGTTAGCCTGTTAGCCTAGCGTAGCAGAGCTTATTATATCCGTTTCTAACTGAATTCTTATTAGATCTGGTTTAATGGGCTTTCCATTATATGTTGGAAAGCCCATTATATGATTATATGAGTTACCTATCATCAAATACTCACTAAAACAATGACCCTGGTGATGTCATCAAGTTTATCTCGGCTCCAACTGGGAGACCACAACTTTTGAACTGAAAGAAAGACTGTGAGTTGAGTTGCATTGTGGGAAATGTGGGAAAGTATTTTTGGAGTTTGATTCAAATAAAATACATTATACATATATATTTTGACCTTATTTCAAAATCTGTCTCTTAAAAGTGTTCCAACTACTTGAAAATGAACTGACGAATCCCACCAAGTTTATCTATTTCAACGGCCACCTATCCTTATCAGGGTCATTGATTACGAGCCAATCCCAGCTGAAATTGGGTGAGAGGCGGGGTACACCCTGGACACTTCATCACAGGGCAACTTTAAACTTTTGTTCTCTTAAACTTAAACAAGCTGGTTCATAAGAAGTATCAAAGCCATTCAGATCGCAGCTCCCGCATTTCCCCCTCATTTTCCTTGACAGCTCTCCAAACGGAGAGCGTGCGGTATCTGCATTTTTAGGTGTGTGTAGTCTATGCCAGTTCATTTGGGGATTAAAAGATTTGAAGCAGCGTAAAACAAACGCACCCTGACTTTTTTGCACGTTATTCTGTCAACTTTACTGTTTCTGTCGTTACTGCTTTGCGACTTTATAGGGGTGGATTGCTGCCCTGAATTAAGGGTTTCACCCACTAAAGTGCTTATCAAACGTGACTGTGTGTTTTACAGTAAAAAGGGCACCTGCAGGCACTGTAAACACAGCGGTGATTATCACTTTTCTAGTGGGAAAGCACAAACTTGAGTCATTTTCATTTCTGTTTGTACACCACCCATCTTTCTCTCTCTCTCTTTCTGGGCTTTTTACTGTGACATACACTCACATGCATAAACAACGCACACACACACACACACGCTAACCATCTGAACATGCCTTCCACAGGATGGATCCACATCTGGGAGCAATGAAGTCCTCAGTATGTGTGTGTGTGTGTGTGTGTGTGTGTGTGTGGATATGGCGGAGATGAGGGAAGTGTTTCTGGGCTAGGAAGTTTCCCTCTGGTCTCGGAGTTCGGAGCTCTAAAAGCTGTGATCCATGCCGGCTCTGCTGGGCCAGAGGCCAGACCCCCGGACCCTCCTAATCCCCACCAGCCTGCTCTGCACGGAAACGGACTCTTCCACCCTGAAGGTCAGAGGCAGATGGTTGTGATTCAGAGGGCGAGACCACCGGGGATCACGGGGGATCATGTAATGCAACATGTCATCACGTGCAGATTTCTCTCTCGTACATGCAGTGCCCCCCCCACCCCACTCCTCCCCTCCATTTCTCTTTCACTCACCTCCTCTATGTTTTCCCCACCTCTCTCTTACAACTTCAAAGCCTCCACTTGGCCTCTACTGTATCCTTCAGAGTGAGACTGTTATGAATCCATTTGACATGTGTGAAGGAATTTTAAAACACATTGACATCCTCGACCACTACAGAGGGACGTATGAAGACAGATACAGTCTGCCTGCGTGCGTGTGTGTGTGTGTGTGTGTGTTCAAAGATCTGTAAAAGCTGCTGCGCGGAGGGAGAGGTTTGTCATTACTGAAGCCAAATACAGGGCTGAGGAGCTTCTGTGGGCTGATTAGAAGTCAGCGGGAACTGTAAGCAACTCAATAAAAGGGGAGGTAAAGTAGAACTTCTCTTTGTGTCTGTTGGAGTCGAGCCGTTGCGTTAGTTGGATGGCCAATATTTAGCCTTTTGTTAAATGTATCCACAGCTATGTATAAATAGGAAAAAAAAAAAAACCTTCTTGGACATTTTCTTATTTTTTCAGGTATTCAAATTTCTGCTTACCAGGCTGCCAAACGCAGATTTTTAAAGCCTAAAGTGATTAATGATAAGTAATTGCGTCTGGTTTTCATCGTGGAGGTTGCGCGTCCAAATGCAGTTTCAGAGGCCTTTCCTGTAAAGAATACAATTCAGGTGGAAACAGTCTATATTCTGACGTTTGGAGAATGAAGAGAGGCAGCTTCAGCAGGGTGTCTGCAGAGTTCACACAATGAAACTGAAGACTTTTTAACCTCATAGAACGCAATTTAATACTTTTTTTTTAGATTATCGGAAAACAAGTAGGGACACTGAGACCTTAATTTGTTTAGGAGGTATATGAATTTACTGACATTTAAATCTTGAAATATTTCCCGGTTGTATATTACTATAACTCCTAGTAATATCATTTATGTTGCGTGGATCAAAAACAGGTCATTTTGCTGTCTATGTCAGGCATTAAAGTCATAAATTAAAGTCTTTCTGAGGGAACTGAAGCCTGTGATTTTAAAGACTTTCTCAAGACCTCCAGATAGCCTGTTCAACTCTGAATACTGGCACAAGATATCACCCGGCAGCCCCTTACACAATGTCTGTATTACATAAACCCATATTGCTCGCACCTCATGTTACTGTATCTCACTCCAGCGCGTGTGTGGCGGACTATTACACACTCTGAAGGTTACCGTCTGGCTGACGCACCAGGGCGGTGAGGGGTATTTTTACCAAGGAGGTTTGCATCACTGGGGTAGGTCGGTAGGAAAAGAGCTGAAGAATGTGTCTAGCTGAGAGGAAAAATAGAGGCGTAACAGTTAATAGAGACATCACAGGGCCTGAGAGCGGTGAGTAAATCAGAAGTGGTCAGTCAGAGTTTTCTCTGAGAAACCAGGGCAACCTTAATGACAGAGGAAGATGTATGTGTGAAGTTTTTTTGCAAAGACACTAATTACACACTCCTGCAACCTCTGAATTCTCTCCAAAATGCAAACTCTTGAGAAGTTAAACATTTTGGGAAATACGCTTATCTGCTGCCAGAGTAAGACGGGAAGATTGATACCACTCTCGTGTCTGTGCGCTGAAGACGTAGCTGGAGCCGACAGCTTAGCTTTGCACAAAGACTGGAAACTGGGAAACGGCTAGCCTGCCTCTGTCCAAAGGTGACACCTTATAGTATATCTCGTGTGTGTAATCAGTACAAAAATGAGAATTCCCCATTTATTGTGGGGTTATAACTGGCACATGACCCCCATAAAACACAGTGTAAAACAAGATATTAAGTGTTACCGTAATTACAGAGCTTTAGAGGCGCTGCTAGGCGGATTTTATGGCCTCCAAACAGAGCCAAGCTAGCCGTTTCCCCACTGTTTCCCGTCTTTATGCTAAACCAACTGGCTGCTGACTGTAGCTTTATATTACACACTTGTGAGTGGTATCGATCCTCTCATTTAATACCTGCCAAGCGGAGTGAATGAGCGTATTTCCCACAAAGATCATAATCTTTTGAAAGACGTTTCAAAAGTTGCAAAATGATAATGAGCACCTACGGCCAAACGTGTCACCAAAATACTACTAAAAAAAAGAGCACAGGAGGAAACAAGATGAGAAAATAAAGAACAGGAAGAAAGGATGCAGTGATTTTATCTCATTGATGGCGTAACTACCTGTAATGACCTGCTATGTGTGAATGTTTATGTATGAGTGTCCTATATGTGTCCATATGTGCGAGAGGAAGTGTGTGTGTGTGTGTTGTGTGTGCAAGTTGCCAGCGATTGCTCCCACCCCGTCACCCCCCTTCCCGACTTATCAAATGGGAAAATCTGCAGCCGTGTTCCTGCCGGGCCCACAGTGGCCTACTTGTGTGGCTTTATCTCCCAGCTGCCAGGGGCCTCGAGGGCCCCACCCTGCCTTCATCCGATCTCCTGAACACAGGATGGAAGGAGGGAGGAGGGCGGACGGACGGATAGATTGGGTAGATCCTGACCCTTGTGATGTCATGATGTCCTGGCCACAGTTACATAATTGGCCTGTTAGTAAGATGCTGCGTGATGAGTCGGGAATGTGTGTGGACTTCAGGAAGTAACAAATCTTTCAAGTGACCACTGAAGGAGCATTAAAACTTCAGTCAGTTACTGGATTAGTTGACTGACAGAAAATTGTTTGGGGACTATTTTGATAATTAACTGATTTTGTAAATCATTGAAAAAGCAAAAATGACATAATGCGAATACTTGCTGATTTCTTCTTTTTTTCTATTTATAAGAACTAAAATCAAAGAGTGTAAATCATTTTATGTATTTAGTCATGAATATCACAAATATAATGGTTAACTGCAGCCTTAGTGAAAATCCTATTTAGTGTCTTGTTAATGTATTGTTTTGATTTGTTAAAGTGTTTCTGATGACTTGCAAAAGCTCTCTTAAATAGAATTATTTATTATTATTATATTTATATGACATGTATTTTGAATGTATACATATAGAAAATATAATGATATTCTCAAATATATTGTGGGAGCATTATCCCATGTGTATATGTGTATTTCCTGATACATATTAAATTATTCTATTCTATCTCTTCTATCTATTACATAGAGGAATTTGACATATTTTGTAATACATACTGGTATATAGTCACTTTTTAACATATTACAGACAGACAGACAGATAGACAGACAGACAGACAGACAGATAGACAGACAGACTTCCAGTTCAGTCAGTTCAGTTAAAGTTTAAACATGAGACAGACTTTAATGTTTACCCTCCTCTGAGTCTGCACCGGCGACAGAGAAAACAACCACATTTTCACTAATTAAACAGCTTTTCTAAACGACTACACACACATGTGCACACACACACACACACACACACACACACACCTAAGAAACACTGTAATCGACTCAATATGGACTTTTCCATGTCTGGCAACTCCCCAGGTCCCGACCAATAAGAACACTCGATACTGTCCGATCCTGAAAAAACCCACTTCCGAGCAGCTTCATTCTGCCACTCCTTGTGGTTTCTCAGCTCATTGTTAGCAGCGTCTTAAACACAAAAAAACGGAAATCACTGCTGGCAGAGGCACGGTTTTTACAACTGGAAACAGTCCATTCAGCGAGCTGCTATTAGTGCCATCTATCAGGCTCATCAGAGTGGACTCGGTGGGCCTTGGCTACGTTTACGCACACATCAAACATACAGGACGCAGCGGAGCTTGGATGGACATGAAGCAGGAGCTCGCGTTGGTTTCCAGATTTCCTCCAATCAGAGCGTCTCGTTTGATGTTTTTGCTTGTCCTCAGTGCCAGATTTTCAGGCATAATTAATCTCATTTCCTCTTAAAACCAGCACAAACATCACCGAAAATTAACCAATTCCTCCAAGTTGGTTAAGTCAAGCTGATGGGAGTTTTAAGCTTTTGTAGCAGACAAAGAAAGGTGTGTTTCTCTGTGAGCTTCTCAGGGTGGCTGCAGGTTCTCATGACCTCCATCCCCCCATGCAGGCAGTCAGACATTAAACAGAGATAGACACCAGCGAGAGGTCCACTGCCACACACGGAGTCAATAATTACCTGCCCCTACAGACAGAGCAGCGATGGTTAACTGGGTGTGGGTTTGAGTATCTGTTCTGTCTATCAAAACCAAACAACCGTAACTATGAATTCATGTGTCCATGGCATGCATCTCTTTCCCTGACAAAAATAATAATGTGACTGACGTGAATGGAGAACGGGAGGTGATATATTCAGATCGTTTTTCCAATGCAACACTGGGGAGTGGAGCCTGAAGGCAGCAGAAATAAAAGATGATTCAGATCGCTGGAATAATAATCGTTAAGATATTGCGTTGCAGAGCCGCATTGAGTTTAAATGCATTTTTCGCAACAATCATTTTGCTTGTTAATGTTTAAGCTTTATTTTCCAACAACAATACATTTTATAGCAGCGTAAACTGGATATCTTGTTTGTTTTTGTAAGACCTCATCCTCAGTCCGATAAAATCATGACAGACTTTTTTCTTCTTTTTTTTCTTTTTCTCCTTTTTAAAAAAAATATATTTTCAGAAATTCTCATCATCTAAAGATTGTCCCCCTCTGGCATTTCAATTAGGCTATCTATATTATGTATTGATTGGCATTACACAACGTCATTTTATTGCATTTTTGAATCTTAAATTAAGTTTGCAATAAAATGCTTAAACGTTTAAAATTTAATAAGAGGTTTTGATATGTCCGATATTCTGATGTTGTGCGGTCGCGTACAATGAGACGACTGTATACGCATGCTGTGGTAGAAGAAGTCATCTGATCCTTCATTTCTATAAAAGAAGCTCTACTACAACGTACAAACAGTAGAAAACCTGGACTGTCCATACTGATCTCAAAGAAGCCACTTCTTAATGATCATTTTTGCTTTCCAGTTTTATAAGTTATTGGGGACAGAGTCCACGGGCTTTGTTCTGCACGGATATACATTCTGAGATGAATTGTGAGCTAATATGAAGCTGCAGACAAATCAAGTCTGTATCTTTTATATACAAATGTCCTTCTACCATCTAACACACAGAGTATGTTCTTACAATGAAGGGATGGCTTAATGAGCAACGTGAACCTCTCTCTGAATACTTGTGTATTGTTTAATCAAGACATTTCATCATGTTTTGTTATCTGATCATCATTCATTTGAAACGTGATTATAGTGCATGATAAGTACCTCAAATTGTACAGCTCTTTAGTAAATGTACTCATCTCACACAATCTAAATGTAGTGTCACCAGTTTTCCTTCATCTCCTGTTCTTTTTTTCCCACTTCCTCTGTTTTTCTAATGAGTCAGTCACTTTCTTTCACATGCAGAGCTTCTATTTTCTTCTCATTTTTACTCATTCGTTACTTATTTACCGTATGCCCCCTAATCTGAAACACGCGGCAGATGACGCAAAGCAAAGCGAAAAGAGGAAGCTGAGAAGAAATGAAGGCGAATGACGCGGAGAGGAAGTAGAAAGCGGATCTTCTTGTGGTCCGCTACACATGGCGGCTCATCAGTCATCCTGATTTCAGTCTTTTTAACAAGGAAAGGCAGACTTTGATGAGTTTGTGGCTGAAGAAAAGTAACAGCACGTCTCGAATCTTTTACTGAACAGGCACATTCCCCCGTCTGACAGTCTGCAATTAAAACCCAAAAGATTGAAATTAAAAATCGGGGCAGAGTGATGAAACTTTCTCGTTCTGTGAGCGGAGAGTTTTCCCCAGTGATGCTCTTGCCAGTCATCCGACGCCATTATTTCTGATTGGATGAGACACTGCATGCTGGGAGGGGAAAGGTCAGCCAATGATAAGCTGTCAAAATATTGATGACTGAGTTGGATCGCACCTTTTTTTCCCCCCCAAGTAAAAATCCATACCTATCCCGCACCAATTTCTCAAGTCATGTTTGATTATATCCTTATAGTTTTTCCAGGTTAATTTACATGTTGTACTCAATCTGACAAAAATCTCTCTGCATGTAAATACCAGCACATGCCATGTTATGTTTATTAGTTCTGACAGACATGCCGGATAGTGTTGCTCATGTTCATGCATATAATCGACTAGTTTTCCCTTCCTATGCCGTTGCAGCTTCAAATACTCGCAGAGCACTGAACCCTTTCTTCTCCACAAAGCCTTCTTTCTTCCAGCACGATCTATACATTTCCTATTTTTCCAAATTCTTCCATGAAAGCCTCTCTTCCCCCCCCCCGAAAACCCCTCTGTCAATCTGAGAAAACACTCTCCACAACATGCAGCCTCCAAGAATGTGAGCAGGGTGGAATTCAACCGGAGAATCCCCTGTGATTGGTAGAACAGTCCGACAGGAAATAAAAACCTGGACATTCCTGTCTAGGTAGCGCATCCAGCGCTCGGCAGAATTATACGGCGTGTTTCTGCGAGACTACGAGACGAAGAAACGAGTCGATAAGGAAAGAGATTTAGAGACGGGGAGCAAAAACATCGACTCAACTCCGAACGGGAGCGAGGACTCGTCCAATGGCTTTACATTACACAGTTTGAGTGACCTGAACGAGCCAATAAATCCACACCAGCAACACTCCGGCCGTGGGGTATAAATGTCAGCGGTGGAAGGGTGCAACAGCTCCTTGTCAACAAGATTGAATATTCAGAAGTTAATTCATTTCTGCTGCAACAGCGCGATAAAGGCAGAGAGAGAGAGAGGGAGAGAGAGAGAGATCAATAGAAAGAACCTATTTCAGGTGATCGATATCGGGAAATGACATTTATATCTCCTGGATATTTATAGTGTCAAGAAAAGGCAGGGAGATGCTGGGAGCGCATGGACTTCAGGTTGGGCCGAAGCAGTGTGAATGAATCCGATCTCACACACGCACACACACACACACACACATGCTCACACTCACTCACTTGCACACCATGGCTGTCTAAACCCTCATTCTCCACCGCTAAACCACAGAATCGTTTCCAGTAGATGGCAAAGCCAAGGCTTTTCCACATATAAGCATTTTTTCTAAAACAATTTGCCAAATGCTTCCTTTAAGGATGTCCATGTGTTTTACTTGGTTACCAGCTGAAGCCGAGGGCCAAGGCCTCTCTCCGAGCTCAAAGACACAGACAGCACTTTGAAATGAAGAGCTCTGTCAGAGAATAAATGTTTAAGTGATACTTTCCAGCCCAGTTTCAGATGATGTTGTTGGCCTCACATACAGCGGTTCTGTTTCAAGTTGATATATAGGAATCACGGGGTGCTTAACATGTAATTATACTAAATTAATAATATTTTCATAACTATATGTGATACCTGAAAGAACAGGAACAGGCAGGATGCCAGAAAGGGTAGGAGGAAGAAAGGAAAGAAGGAAGGAAAAGGGGAGTCAGATCTGTCTACTGATTATTCACACTGAATAAGCCACTGAACAGCATACAGGGGCAGGTCTGTGTTGAGATACGCCAATCAATATATAACACAATCTTCCACTAAATAAAAACAACTATACGTGAAGTGATGGAAAAAACAGGGGGAGACTAGAGCTGTGGACATAACTCCATAGCTCCTTCAGCTGAACTTGTGTACTCCATCATCAACATGCATCATGTTCCAAGTACGTTCTTATGAATTTATTAAAAGCTATACATAATTTAATACTACTAACCATAATAATGTGCGTTGCTATTTTTAGCCTACAGAAGGCTGGAGGTTTAGCTTAGTTTCCTTTTTCTCCGCATGCTCGCTAACTAGTTTCTGCACTCTTGACGGCCACACAGCGTTCAGGTGATACCGAATCGAGCGTCACAAACGTTGTCCGTAGCCGTCCTTAAGGACGACGTGTAGAAGCACGGTTTGGTGGCGACGTCATTCGTGCTGTGCTTTTTCGAAACAGTTACTAATGGAAAAAAGGGAAGCGTCTTGGTCTGGGTTTAAATGGCTGCTTCATTAATCATGGGGCTTTAGTTGTCATGGTTACAGTCATAACCAGGCGATTAGCGTTATGGAAAAGTTCTGGTTATGGTTAAGAGAAACCGACGTTGGGGCTGTCGGAAGAAAGACGGTAAGCGACCAAAGAGGTGCCACGACCAAGTCCGGCATTTTGCGGAGCCATCCATCTTCCAACTTCATCCTTCAGCTTTCATCTTGCGGTCTTTGTCGCTCGTTAATAACGTGCTTAGGCTAGGATGATAATACCTACGGCCACTAGAGGGCTGTGCGTGTCGTTTCAGGGTACTTGCTGAAACTTGTTTTCTTGCGAGGACGAACTCTCCGTAGCTGACTTGACATGTGGAAGTCAATTCTTAATTTCATTTTTTCTTTTTAATAAATTGAGTTTAGCCACAGTCTCTCCACACACCCCGAAGGTGTAAGCACTCCTGGTTGGGGTAGACCGGATAAGCCGGTAGTTGTTTGGAACATTTAAATCGTTCTGTTTGTAAGCCAGTGAACTACACAGCCCCAGGGTGCAATAGCACTAAAGCTCGAGGTGCAGTAGGAATACTGAAACGCTCATCGCAGGCCAGTGGTACAAGGTGGTTGGTTGGGAGGTGTTGACTAATGCTTCATAAGGCCTTGTTTAACTGCGACTGGGGGCCTAATCCCTCTCAGCCACTCCACATATCCCCGAGCTGTCCATGTTAATGCCTGACCTGTCATTACACCGGTCCAATTCACACAGTGTTGACACGAGCTGTCAGCGGATTAGGACGGAGCAAAAACACACGTTTCATTCAAAAGCAGAGGAAGAGGGGGGGGGAGATGCGGCTACGTCACGTCTGCGTTCAGAGAGTACAAGGTAAGGTCAGTTTCCCAACAAGAGAAAGCAGTAAAAGGAACGTGTAAAGGTCTCCTCACCTTTAACCCTTTGGAGTGTTTAGCTCTGCTTTGTCACCACTGAGATGACTACAGATACTAGGGCCTGTTTTTTTTTTTTTCAGGTTTAAGTGTGGGCTGTACCATCACACTTATTAGACACTAAAATTAGTCTTTGATGCCCAGCAATATGCATGCAAAAACACACTTTACACCTAAATACTGGAAAACAAGTAAAAATACAACGCTAACTATTGTTTTTATCAAATTTTCAGTGAGCTACATTTTTTCAGCAGTTGTTGCAGCCAAAGACTTTTGTGGAAGAGTTAACTTTCATCAACTGTCCTGATCCTGTCAGGATCTGAGGAATAAATTTGCAACACGGTGGAAAATATTAAAAAATCAGTTGTATATCCAGATGTAGTCCTCAGCATCTCTTGCATAATAGGGTTATTTCCTGCTCTTGTGCTTTGTGGGTCTGAAAGCTCCTACAGTTAACCTCCTGAACCCCGACGTATCCCCTTACACCGGCTGAGAATAGGACAGTAATGTTAGAAGAAACATTGGAAAAAGGCACAAAAGAAGTTCTCCTGCGAGACAGATCGCGCTCGTTTTGGGGTAAAATATTCACATCCAAAAGACGCACCTCGCAGAATGTTGAAACTGGAGACGGTTCGTGCATCATTTCAGAACCGTTTCCCAAAAATTCCCACAAGTTGTGAAGGTTAAAAGTTAAACATTCTCCGATGTGAGGATTTGCTGCCTTTCTTTGTCTCCTACGATAGGGAACTGAATATTTCGGAATGACGGGTGGACAAAAGTGATGAATTTGGAGACGTCACCTTGGATTCTGGCAGTTCATGAGATGGGAATTTTATGGACAAGCCCATTTACTGAGAAAGCAGTCAAAAATAACAGTTCCAATCCTCTATCATTAAAACAGTGGGAAGTCACTAAAACAAATTCAGTTTTGTTTTAGTTCACCCTGCTTTTTCTCTTTCCCCCCTTTGCACGCCGTGCGAAATCTGATTGCAAACAGCTATTTTTAAAGACTTTACAACTCGTATGAAACTTACATGTCTGTGTTATTACAGGGAAGTTACTTTAAAATCATAGAACAGTATCAACACCACTGCATGCAGGAAAACCCCCAAGCTTCTTCCTCTTTCTGATCGCGAATCATAAAAATGCAAACCAACTTGTGCATGCACGTACACACACACACCCACACACACACAAACACACACCCACATGACACACACTTTGATCTCTGATGTCACTTAGTGCTGTTCCACCTGAGCCTCACAGTGAACAGATCATTACCCGGCCGTATTGATCTCTCCCCGTGTCTCTCTGTCTCTCGCCCCACATTTTTTTCTCCCACACCTCCGTGTTCTTACCCTCTCTTCTCCTTGTCTCTTTATCAAACTGTCATTTACTCCCCTGATCTTTTTTTTTTTCACTCGTTCTTCCTCTGTAATGGTTTTCCTCCGTCCCTCCCTCTCAGCCTCTCTTTTTCCCCTCTCATCTCTGTGCTATCAGATATCAGCCAGCGACGTAAAAGCATTCTTTCACTTGCAAAAAAACAAAAAAAATTTCGCTCTGTTTTATTTAACAGTTTAAACATGTGCATTTGAATTCAATGACTCCCTGCATGCTGCTGTCCTTTAAAATGATTCATCCTTTTTGTCTGTCATTGGAAAAGTGAAAGCAGAAGCGATTTGTCATCACCAGAGAAATGTCACCGTCCACCTTCAAAAGCCTAGTTTGGCTGATCCTCAAGACAACGACTACCTGACTTGAGGGGTCATCCACACTGCCATAACCCATCCTCCCTCTGTGATCAGCCTGGTAGTGGGGCCCTCAGGGGACCAACACTGGACACTTAGGGAGGCAGCGTGTCAGCTCAATAAACAGCAATTTATTGGCAGGGGACTGAATACGCTGCCACCCTTTGGAAGCTATCAGCAGAGCCTCTTATTGGTGCGGAGAGATAGTAATGAAGAGAGGAGAGGGGCTGGTGAGCGCGCAGGCATGAGATGATGAGTTTGCCTCTACAAAAACATCCTTTATGCCGACTAATAGGTGGAGAGTGCATTTGAATTAGCTCTGTTTTTGTTATGTCACGGTCAGAGATGAATATTTCAGTATTTGCTGTAATAAGGGAACTAGAAAAGACATGATAATGAAGGACGGCGTAGATTTGACAGCACATGAAAGCACTCTTTTTTCCATTGTGGTCTCAGATTGGGAAAAACAAGGCGAGAGAAAAAAAAAGTCCTTGATGCACATATGGCACTAAAAAAGTGGCCTTTGACTGCATCATTTATCAACGCAGAGGCCTGTTTTTACACACTTTGAAGGTGAAACACTGTTTCTAAAGACAGAACGGGTTCAGTTCGTACATACAGCACATCTGGCTGATCAGACTTCATCAGACCAGTCAGACAAGAATTTAAGAAGCTCAACATGAAACTATCTGACAGACACATTAAGCAAAGGAAATAAGATTTTGGACACTTGTAGCAGATACTGATTTTCCTACTGCACACTAATATCACTAAACCTAATTTAATCTATAACTGGTCACATGATTAGTGTGTTTGATTTAAAAAAAATAATAATTCATCATAAATACCTACCTTGTATATTTGTAGCCTTCCAGGGACCAGTTTAATAAAGACAAAATGCTTCAGCACATTATTACACAGATCCTATGGAAGAATTCAAATTAAAATCTAGAGCTCCAGCTTCATCTTAATCTAGCAGACATTTTCTTCTAGCAAGTGACAGTAAGCAGCTACACTTCTAATCAGGCATCACTTGTGTCCTGAACTTCGACCCCTTCAGTTTATTATTGTTCCGGTCATTTCCTCACAGGGACAGCCGTGATTCTAAGTAAATATTTAATGAATTGTTGCATACCTGTACCATTCCAGCCCCTTATCGTAGAAGCGGTCAAAGAAGTGCGGCTCAGAGCCGACGGCCCTCACGTCCGGATGGATGCGCAGGAACTCCAGCAGAGCCCGGGTGCCACCTTTCTTCACCCCGATGATGATGGCCTGAGGAAACTTCTTGCTGCCGTAATTGTTCGCTATAGAGATGTTGTTAGAGGAAGAGTCACCGTTCGACAAGTCCGACAGCTGTTCCCGAACAAACGAGACCTGAGACGCGTTATACGCGCCGTGCTGCTGCGCTGACGCCTCATGTCCGTCATTTAAGATGATTTTATTTTGAAAATTGCTCTGTTGGTCATAAACAGGCCTGGGCAGTGAGTCACAGTATCCGTTGAGGCAGTAAAAGAGGTAAGTGAAGAGAATGATCATGGTAAAGAAGACGGACAGCTTGGATTGCACCTTCAGGTGTCCAAAGTTGAACGCAGCTCTCCATTTACTACATCCCATGAGTCGCAATCCTGAGCATGAGGACACAACGCAGGAAACATGCCATATCAGAGGACTTCATAATAAGTGTCTCCAAAAGTTCCTCAAACCGAGAGGGCTTTTAAAAAACCGCCGCGCTCGTGCCACAGCAGCAAGTGGCACAAAACTCGCCGTGCGCGCGTCAAAAAGCTCCACATGCTTCCACTGCTTATCTCGCTCGCCCTTTGCCTCCGCGGGGATCCTCCAGCTCGTCAAAGCATCAAACACAACTTGTCGATTCTTCTTTTTTTTTTTTTTTTTTTTAGTTTTCTTTCAGTAGCAAAGTCCCGACGAGGCTCGAGCTGATAGGTGGCTGTTGTGTTTATGTCCCGCAGCGCTCCGTGCCTTCTGTGCGCTCCCGTTGGCTCACTTTGGCAGCGTCTCTATAGGAAACCCTCAACACCCCTTCCCGTCCGACCGCCAAATCCACGCCCTGCTCATCAACAACACACGCCCCTTCCATCCTCAGCCCGTGCGGCGCTGAAATAACAGCGAATAATAATTAAGAGGCGCGTTGCAATCCTCTCCAAGCTGACGGAGACGGAGAAACTCTCATATCAAATTATTTTGAGAGCAATTTGACTGAAATATAGTCGTTAGTTTAATTGTGTTATTGCACTGGAAGAGGATGGAAATATTTGGAGCGTGATGAGGAGGGAAATATTAGTTTTTGACTGCAGACTGAGGATGCAATTTCCCCTCATTTCCCCTTTAAATCACCACATCCACCGTGCGCGTTTGGAAGCTTCGCCTGGTCCCGAGCTCCGGGCTGCTTCGTGGCCAGATCGCTCGCTGTGGACGGAGGCTAGTGGCCACCTGCTGTCTGCTAGTCCTCCTGACCACACACCCCCATGGAGCCAGCTTTGACTCACACATTTAACCTTTAAACTCGTGCCCAACAGGGGCAGACAGGTGTCATCAGCTTTCCCTAATTCCTTGTGTGTGTGTGTGTGTGTGTACGCATGTGTGACCAGTTAACTACAATAAACACGCAGCAATGCAGACCACCATCACTTTCTCTCCTCATTAACTTCTTCTTCTTTTTTTAATGTTTTGCAGTGCAGGTGCATTAAATCATTAGCAGTCCTAAGAGTCATATGAGACATTTGCTGAGATACAGGTTTTGTGGAACTTTATATGACCCTGGGACGTCTACCAATTTGTTCCCGATTCTTGCCAAATAGGCCTGAGGACACAGATCATATTTTCATCAGTGACACAGACAGATAAAATGTCTTCATCCTTCCCTCCTGATGACATCGGCGCACTGGAGCTCCTGCCTGCTTCATTTCTGCAACCCGAGCACGCTCACTGATGATCCTCACTGTTTACAGCTGCTACTCCTCGGTATTTTGGGCCATATTAATGGACACTGAACACTTCACCGGCCGTTATAATGTGTCCCATGTACTACTACTGCATTACTTTATTCAGTAATATTTACTTTTATTTTATTTGCACTGATACAGTATGTCTTTGCACATTTGCAGCTGGTGCTTGTCTGGGCTACACAGGGGTCTTTTGGGCGTGACAGAGGAGGACGATATGTATAGAATGCTGTAATGCTGGGCTTGCATGTACAGCATGCATGTGCAGAGAGGAGAACCTGAGGAGAGGTCTTGAAGTCTCTTTTTGTGTCCAACAATATTTTTGAGCTGATTCTCCACCTGTTTCTTTTTTGGCCTTTCTCTGCATGTGTTCCAGCCCTCTCTGCACTGGCAGACTATAAACCAGCACTGCCACTGTCACAGTTTTGTCCGGAAAGCTGAAAAACAAACACACACACTGATAAGAAAGACCGTTGATAAGAAAAGAGGGCCAACAGAGTCTTCTCTGGTTAACCACTGAAACCCAGGATCCTAATATTTCCCATAAAATGACCCTAAAGTGGCTTCAAAGTAACACAAAGCCCGTATGAAACATGAAGTGCAAGATGCTGTCAGTAAGATGAACTACGTTTCATGGCTGTCATGTTAACTCAACAGAGCTTTGTCAAATGTTAAAACTTCAATTGCTTTTTGATGAATTTTGATGCTACATCTTGGAAATTCAGCAGACATAATTAAATGAAGCAGTAACTAAATCCAGTAATCTGCTTACATTAATCTCACGTTTAAATGTAGTAAAAGTAAATATATTTATAATTATATAAATATATAATGGACAGACGGTAGCAGAACGTACACCCTAAAGCAGAAGTGTCATCTGAGCTTTTCAAGCAGAACTGATACAAGTCGGTATAAGAGATCTTTAAAGGACACATTTAAATGTACTAAATGGTAAATTATTATATTGATTTCAGAAAAACATTTCATTTGTAGATTTCCATTCTCCCCTGACGTGTATTTGCAACCATAATGCTGAAGTACAGTTGAATGAAAAGCAATCTTTCTGTGATGATGGCCTGTCCGCTGCTGGGATTCACAAGGCCAAAGGTTAAACAGTAGAAATGTGGAAAGACATTGATTCGGTGATTATAGTCATCCTGAATGATGAATTTCACAAACTCTGCCTGGACAAGAAGATGCAACCACACGTTGCCCTCGTGCTTCTTGTTTAACGTCACACAATTCTGTTGCATTTGCTTGCATATGTTGTGTTAAAGTACATAACGTTACTTTATATTTAGATTTATTCGGAATTTATTCAGTTTCAGACATTAATTTTGGTTTTGGTGTTAGTCCCTCAAGACGTCTCATCAGAGAATAACTCTTCTATTTGATATTGATGAGCAATCATACAGGGATAGATCCACCAAAGACAAGTCAAAGCCCAAAGAAACATTACTAAACCAGGCTGCAACAGGGCTGCACCTCAAGTCTTTACTGGTGCGTGGTTAGTAGAGTACCTTTATGCTCTTTTTCCTTATAACTGGGACTGTTTTCTTTTGTGGTCACCAAACCTTCAGTATCGTTCTGTCTGTTGTTCCTTCAACCAGTCAGGGTTCCTGTTTTGGGTGGAGACACTGACACTATGCTTGATATACTGCAGATATTCAGGTAAGACTCACTGTGCCGCGGCAGAGTTATCTTATTAAAATCTTCCGTTGCTTAGTTTACGCTAAATTTCCCACGAGCCTTCAGTGTCAGACTGTTCTGAAACGAACGCTTCAGAGACCCATTTACCCCAAACAGTTTTTGACAATATGCGTGTTACAGTATAAATCATAATTTATCGGCACCTTCTCTTATATGTTGGAGTATAAGTGAGGTGCTACATGTCAGCACATCCATATGGGTGATGAATCTGAAGGGAAGGACAATATATATCGACTCGGGCTTCTTCTAACCTGGCAGTATGTCAATTTCTCCAAGTCTCTGAACAGAGAAGGCATCATTTACCCTTCTGTACTCTCCGAGCACTCCTTCGTATTGATTCGCTGTGATGTTGAAAAACAATCGGAGACGTGCCACTCTGTAGTCAAAGTGATCAATAATGTGGGCTTTGCTCGGCTTTGTTTAACGTGTGCCACACGGAGCTGTCTTCTCTTTACTTTAGGTACAAGGGTTAAAGGATCTGAAGGCGGTCTCACGCCAAAGTGGCTCATATTTGTTTGTGAGATCAATTTTTAAAGGGCGCTCTTCTACCGTTGGATAATTCTGGAACGCAAAGGAGAAAATCTACAAACAAAACGTCTTTCAGCCTTCTTCTCCATCTTGATTTGTTTATTTAAAAAACAACACCATTTTCATTATTTACAGTTCATAGTTCATATTGATTAAATGCATCTATTCTGTTTAAATCCCAAATTAATATCGAAGTCAATACAATAAATGCATTTACTGCAGTATTTCATACATTTAAATAGATGATTCAAAGCTATCTTATAGCAAATTGCTTGAACTCCACTTGAAAAATGGCATAACATGTTTCCAGTCTGGTCCAACAAGCCGTTTTGATCTCTGTAGCTAATTTCCCCGTCCATGACAAATGCCCTGGGGTTGAATTTTTTTTTTATCAACTTATCCATTCAAATGATATTAAGGCTTAAAGTTACATATAATTAACAGTGCGGCCGCTTTGATTGATTGGTGGGTGCCGTTACAGATGCCTTATTAGAACACCCAGGCGTCACTCAGCCCGCCTTAGGCCTGCCAACATCCACATCTTTGCCGATATTTAGATTAGATGGAGGCTAAGAAGAAGTACATCAAACATGGCGGCGGCCAGCGTTGCATTTTTTTCAAAACAGCGCTTCGGAAACCTACGGGTGACATCATTCATGCTCTGTCCATTCTTTATACTGTTATTGGAAATAACTGACTGAATTACTAAGACATGTTTTATTTATTTATTTGTTAAAATACAAAGAATTGGGAAAATCGATGAATAAATTTAGTTTTTACAAACTTCCAGTACTACCAGTACTTCAAACGTATCAATCCAGCACAGTAAATGTGCTCCAGGTCAATATCAGTATCATGTACAGTGCACATCTAAAAAAAAAAGGACAGTCAAAGGTATGGGAACTCATTTTGACAGTTTATGAGAGAACACCTGAACTGAGGGACCCTCCCCGCCCCACCGCCACACACACACATTCACACTCACACCTGTGTCTGTGAGAGACATCCTCTGTGTTGAATTCCTACCCACCTGTGTAAGGTCTGTGACTGTGGGAAGGCAGACAGCTGTACAAAGCTCAGCAGTGGCTGTTTTTGCTCTGTAATTCTCTGTAAAATCCCCCCCTGTGACAACCTGCCGAGGCTGCTTCAAAGACAGGAGGCCTTCCTCCATACACATTACTCCAAGCTGGAACCCGTATATTTGGGAGTTTGAACTTGGCATGTTGAGCTTGGAAGACGGTGTAGCATCAGTTTCCAACTGAGACCACCAAATAAACTGATGGTGAGACATGCCTGTTATCCAACCTGTGATATCAAGACATACAATTCATTCATGTTTCCTTGATATATCTGTTGATTCTCACTGATCTCGCTGAATATTTGGACAAACTGACCACATATTTGCAATTCACATGCTTACTTACGCTTACGCTGACACGGCTAAACTATTAGCTAAAATTAGCCACTATAAATACCTAACCATGGAAATACCATACCATACCTAACCAAACAAGGCTGTACCAGTGTATTCAACTGACCAAGACTTCCTTTAGATGTTGAGAAATCCATCGCATGTATGTATTTCCACGGATTTTCTGCTTTATTGTGTCAGGACTTTCTGTTTTTGTGTTTCTCACAATAGCTAATCCTCTCGCCGTTTCAGGTCAAAGGGAATACAGCAGACTTCTCAAGTTGTCCTGAGGGGCGTAGCAGTCATTGTATCACAGGAGAATACAAAGCGTTGTCCCGGCGTTGTACTGAATCACTGACTACACAATACTTGCGACTATAGCTACTGAAGAGAGCTGTCTTCAACTGGCCTGTTAACTCACCTGGATGGAATGTGTCTATCTCACACACACACACACACACACACACACACACACACAGAAACAGTCACCAAACTCCCACAGACATCATCGCCACTGAGGGCCAGAGAGGATTAAAGGATGAGTTACATGCAGGGTTTTTTTTAAAGTCAGTCCAAGTGATTCAATCGAACATTTGGAAAAAAGCTCTTTCACTTTCCAGGCTGTAATCCGCATGTGCAGACAGTCATAACGTCAGGAGCCACCGGAGTTAATTTCAGATGACAAGATGATGAATTTGGTTATCAGGAATAAGGGTCACCATGGTTACTCCCACACCAAATCTGACAGTTAATAAGTAGAATGATTTAATTATTAAATTAAAGAGGGTCCTGGAGCTCCATTGACCTTACTTACTTTTAGGTTTAGGCGTCTTACATTATGTTGTTTAGCTGGTAGCATCAGTCAACTAATGCAACTAAAGCTTTCCCTGTTAGCTGACTTGGGTCAGAAGGGAATAAGCTAATGCCATATTGGCAGGAGAAGGCAGGAAAACTTAAGCCTGTTCCACAAGACAAATGGGAATTATGATTAATTAGCTACATACTTTATGTTAGGAGTGAAACCATGAATAACTGTGTAGAGCTATCTTTTTTATTTATTTAGATGAATTAGGGTTAATATTGGATTTTATTTGGACATAACTGCGAGCAATGGTTGCTTTGAGCCCAGTGCCGCTCTGTTGACAGGAATATACTTGTTTTTTTTTTTACAGAGTGTGAGATAACCTGTCAGAAATTCAGGATATTTCTGACTATAAATTATAAGTAGCAGAATGATATGGAAGACTTTCCCCTCTCTGCCACTTGTAATTAGGGTTTGTATGATTTGACGTAAGTGCGGCATAACCCATGAATGTATTATTAGAACTACAAACAAACTCGGGGATGGAACCCATTCATTTCAATGAAAGTTATTTCACTTCCTGACTTGTGTTGTGTTGTGTGGTCCATTGCATGCTGTACACATCTGGCCCTGCCTGCTCATCCCATGGATCAAAAATTCAAAGTGGGAAGAGTCATAATTTAGCTCGTTTGCAGTTTGAAGTGTCCTGTCAACGTCGCTTTCATAATAGTGATCTTTGGGGGAAATTCTTTTTATGCACAATGGGGGATTTTCGCAGCAATGCCACGAGAAAACGGAAAAATTGGTGGTGCTGTATCCAGGTCTTATTATATATCCATGACTCATCCCATAGACTTAATGTAGAGACATATACACATGAAAATAGCTTTTCTAGAAATTTTACATCTTCAGGGTTTAAAGTGTATAATATTCATGGGCCTCTATTATATATGAATATATATGAATCTATACAGAATATGACAGAAATGGAATATAATATTCCTTATAATTTTGTTACCTTAAAATAAGCTTTTTAAAATCTACAGACAGACAAACACTGGCTCTAGAGAGGGGCCTTTATTGTTTTTTGTACCACTGGTGCCATTCACACTAGGAAGGAGGGGGTGAAACGAAGGGATCGCAGTCGCTTAACTACACCACTAGATGCCACCAAATCCTCCACACTGGTCCTTTAAGAAAGAGTCTGCAGCCGTGCTAGTGGCTCTGTTAGTCTGAACTTAATTTAATTTCTGCTTTATATACACCGGGTTAATTGTAGTTTCATTTACACTGTGATATGTTTGGAAGAGATTGATCAATAAAGTTTTGAGAAGATACACTTTATTCATCAAGAATAAGTCAAATGAATCACAATGTCACAATCAGTTCATGAGAAGAAGTAAACATATTTTATTCCAACTTTGCGCGACAGTGTATTATGTTTCCTCTTAGTTTGTAGTATTTAGGGAACAGTGCAGCTGAGGCTGATGGGAAGGTCATTAGCTTTACAGCTGATTGGTCAAAAGGACTGGACAAAATTAAACTTTTGATCTGATGGTGGTGCTAGATGAAATGTGGATCACCAAAGGTACTACAGTTCATCCTCAGGGGAACATGAATGTGTGTACGACAAACTAACGGACACTAGAGCCATGATTTACAACTGTAGTATGGATAAAAACTACGCCAATTAACAATATGAAGACCATCTGAGATCCTATAATGGGGTTCTCTGGTGACCACAATGATATTTTTGTTGGCGTTTCATGGTTGGCTGCTGGGAAAAAGTCAAAAAATACTTGCGTGATGGTTGTACTCAGTTCTCTGTGCCGTAAGGCCGCTGCTACAGTGTGATGTTGTGGCACACTCGAGACATAAACTTGTCTGGACACACCTCTTTCTTTATCAACAAAACATCCAGAGGAGAAAATGTCGCAGCCACCGAGACGGCCACTCCGGTTCAGCGCGGGGAAAAAAAAGAATTGCAGGAATTTGTCCTCAGCACCAAATATGTGTGTCACGACGAAAACAAACCCCTGCGGATTACAGATTTAAAACTTCACACACCAACAGAGCACGGACACCAGCCAATAGGAGAGTCTATACAGTCCCCAGCATCTGTGTACTGTGAGTCTGTGTGTTGTGTGAAAGCCAGTGACAGGGGCCATATTCTCAGCCATAACTGCAGGGCAGAGCTCTGCGGCGAGCTGGGTAAGTATAGGGCCCGGCAGCACTGTACATTATCACATGGGTGTGGCTTCGAGCTCGCTGCTTGAAAAATGTTTTCAACTGAGGGGTAAAGAAGGCACGTAAAGTGCCAGGCATGCCTGCACAGGATCGTCGCCTCGCTGTGTGACACGGGGGAGATATTCGAGGGTAACAATAAAAACTGTTTACCAGTTTGGCGCTGAGTCATTGCAGCGGGAAAAGGTGACAGTAGCTGCCTCCACGAAACCCGACCTGACGTCTTCCTGTCTTATCGTGTTTCAACTTTTACTGCAGGTCATTGTGGTTAAACAGTTGCCATTGTATCTAATAAAACGTCACAGTTTTTCCACATTGGTTGTTTAAATGGGCTGTAGCAGCCTTTTACTTGTGTTTATTTCTTGTCAGATTTTTTTATTTTTTTTTTATTTCATCGTGTAAACTGAAGATCTCAGTTGAGAGCAAAACTGGAGGGGAACAAATCAACTTCAGATGGTTTCTGCTTAGTGGAAACAATCTGGTTTTGCACTAGAACAAATATTATGACTCGCTCTCAGTCATAAATGTAGTTTCTGCGTAATAAGATTGGGGGGAAATCCATAATGATGTGTTGATCTCACTTAACGGCACGCTGACCAGTCATGTGCTTCCAGTTTTTTGAGCCCATTCATAAAACCTCGAGGAGTAACAATGCAGCAGGAGATAACATAATATCCAGATGTGTCATGCAGTGTTGAGCTCCAGACAAAACAACGCGGCGAGAAATCAGCTTATCTCGTGAAATCTGACATCTCTCTTGCTGAAGATCGACAGAGGAAAGCGGCTGAAACAAAGCGTTACATTCAGCGCAATGAAGAGTCGATTTAGAGAAGCTTCACAGGTCCAGATTCATGGGGATTTATCTCCAGGATATGGCGGAAATGGAATATAATGTTCAAGCATTTTTTCTTTTGTGTGATCACCTGAAAATAAGAATTGTTATGTTTTTGTTACCTAAAAAAAGCCTTTTATATCTCAATATGAGCTGGTCTCCTTCTACCCAGTCCATTGTTGGGACCATCATGTTTTTACAGTAGCCCAGAATGGACAAACTAAACACTGCCTTTAGATATACAATTTGCATCTTTTGAGATTTTATGGTCGCCACAGTTTCTCCGTTACGCCTCGAAGGGAGCGTGAGGCCAGTTTGTAGCCCGCTGCAACTTAAATCATTTTCTAACGCCATATTGTATCGTTTATTTCTCCAATACAAAATATCAAAGTTCAAAAAAAAAAAAAGAAAAAAAAAGATGACGTTTTCTTGTCTTTCCTTGTGAAACAAAATATTTAAGACATTTCCTTTTAAAAATTCAGCGGTCAAAGGCTTTGAAAACGTCCACACTTCGGGAACGGGAAGGGAAACAGCTGTCTCCAGCTATGCACATTTTTGAGGCTGTTGGGTTTGAAAAGGTTTCATAAACCCAAAGTTTTTACTACATCCTGTCTCCATGGAAAGCACAAAAGACACAAATATCACCAAAATGGATATTTCAAGAGTTTTGGTCTGTTCTGCATTCATTTGTTGAGCGATTGTTGCTGCTGTCTATCTATCTGTGGGAGCAGGTGCGCAGTTTTTTTAACACCGCTGTTTGACGTTTCAAATCTCATTGTGCAAATCTCACATTTTGTAAAAGACGACGATACATTTTGTCATGCCGTTCTTGTTTTAAGGTGATCCTACACAGGTGAAAACATATTTATGAATAAATTGTTCAGCTTCTGTCATAATCTGTAAATAGAACCCCCTAAATCTGAGCACACTGGACCTTTAACTTCAAATCTTTACGTGAAGTTGGACAACAACAAGTTAGGTCATGTTACTGAGCCGAACGCAGGAATGAAGTCAGAGTACAGGTGACGTCAGACCCGTTTAATGACAGCGGTGCTATCAGCCAATCTGTGCTGCACGCCGCAGCAGTAAGCAATCAGCCTCTTTGATAGGTTATCTGACAGGTGTAACTCAAGGTAATGAGACCACCGTGTAAAATGTGCTGATTTGAGCTCCACGTTACTCACAGGTTATGTAAGTGCGTGTGTGTGCCTTCTGTGCAGGCATCCCTTCGTTGACCTCCCATTTTCCTTTGCATCGAATTCAAACATTTCGCCAAGAATCTTGGACGGCACGCTACAGCTACTGTGCGATTTACTGCGCCGTGTGTACGGAGGATTTCCATAACCGTACGATTCCATGATCTACAGTCATGATGTCATTCATGCAACAAAGGCTGGCCTATAATCATTCTGGTCACTTCTTCTCTCTGCTATGAAATTCCACAGAGGAGGATGATATATCAGAAGCTGGACACGGCTGTAAATATAGAGACACGCCGCGCTGGTAGACCATCTGATAGGTACTTGCAGAATCCAAGGACAAAATAAAAATGACTAATGCTTGCAACGTTCTCTGTCTCTGTGTTTGTGTAGATGCTAGGAGCTTTTTTAAGAGTTATAACTTCATCTAGGGCCCTCTGTTGGATTATATAACAATTTAAGCTGCAGAAATCAATGGAGTGTGGTGCATGAGGGGCCTCAAGAAAACTTTGAAAACTAGTACGATCTTCAGCAGTCTCACCACAGAATTATACCTCTATGAGATTGAGCCTTATCCACTGAAAGAGACAGGCAGCCTAAACAAACATGACCCCCCCAACCACTACAACCACACACAAACAACACACACACACACACGCACGCACACACACCAGCGTCTGCTTTCAGAGTGTATCATAGTTCCAGGTCTGCAGCAGGAGGCCAAGACAAAAGCTCCTGATTAAATAGTTTTGGAGCGTGCGGCGCTCCGGCTCGGAGAGTTCAGGCTGCTTTGAAGCCAGTCGCTGTGTTTGGCTGTTATCTGCTCTCTGGACTGGGCCGAAGATAAGGTGGTGAGACGGCGTTCAGAGACGATGTTTACAGTTGTCAGGAGGCATCCATGGTGAAGTAGAAATGCGGTGACGGAGATGATTGGGAAGATGTAGCTTGAAACCTGGATGTGCTTCTACAGTACCTGCTGCTGCCAGACACGCTATGAAGCACTTTGTGTAAACTTTGAATCGGCTCATGTGCTTCTGGTTTTCATTTGATGTTGGGTTAAAGGGCCAGTACACCCAAACAACAACGGCGACAACAAAAAGGTCTTTTCATCTCTAAATCTGGTGCAGACACATTGCCAAAGATGTCCCTGAGATGTCGTCTTTACCCCTCGCCTGGTGTCCGAGGGGGTCTGAAAGTCAACCATGAACAATCCCGGTTCATCACCATCTTTTTAAAAGATGAAAAATAATTTCAAAAACATGACTTTACGGAAAAAAATAACACTGAGACGTATCACATCATCAGAGAGTGTTCATCACAAAACCTTGGACGAACACCGACATCTGCATGACTACATGCATTTTTGGTTATTTGGGTGAGATGTATTTTTTTTGTTTTGTTTTTACTCTGTTGGAGAAATCTCTTTATCGTGTTTGAAAAGTGAGACAGCGACAGTAGGAGTGAGGGAGTGTAGATGGCTTGTCAGATTAAACTGCAACTGGTGGTGGTGAGAAAGTAAACAAAGTCTGAAGGTCTCCTATGAGCTCGCTTTTTGCACTCTTTCACTTGTGTGTGCGAGATCACGGAAAACCTTTGAGGAGGCACAGTTAGGAAGTGTGTGTGTCTCTGTCACAGAGCAGCATCAGTGCTATTCTGGTCCGTTCTCTACGCAACTTCATATCGCACAAGGAGCTGCTCAGAAATGGAGCGTTTTGGCTGCCAGACTTTGTTATCTTGCTCAGATTTGGTCATTTTGGTGTGCCATCCGAAACGCCATCAGCAATATTGCAAAATAGTGCGGCAGCTTCTATTTTGAGCAACATACAAGAGTCTTACATATATAAACACATGTATGACACGCATATCGACTAACACTGAATCAGAGCTGTTGTGAAACATCGAGGAAGAACGGTAATAAGTCAGCTTTCTAACTCAAATCCCATCTGGAGCCGAAAAGGTGTCGATACCTCGCTGTCTGTTCCGCCTGTTCGCTGACTTATTGAGCAGCAGCTCAATGCTCTGGATCTCCCGAGTATGATGTATGACGATATGCGTGTGGGGTCCGCAGGGACCTGAGCGATGCTGCTGACGTTGGGGACACACAGCAGGCCCGGTGAGCTGGGCGCTGCAGTCTACAGGCACCAAATGTCAGGACATCAAGATGGATGGTAGAGATTTTCTCTGTGTCCAGAGGATGGGGCATAATTTAGCCCAGATGTCGAGTAACTCTTGTCTCACTGATGGACACTGCCCGAACACTTCGCAGCTACTGTTGAGTGATCTAGCAAGTACAAGCTGTTTTTTTTCATCTCCAATATTTTTGCCCTTATTTGCTTTATTAAATGGTTGTCAGGGAATAATTGTTTTGACATATGTCGGTCAGTTTATTCGTCATGTGGAATACTGCTCAACCTGTGAAAACAGCTGTATCATGTGGCTCCGGAGGTGCACTGTAAACTGTAAAAATAACCCTGATGACGTCATTAGGGTTGTCTCTGACTTCACTTGAGACTTTAAAGTTTTATCATAAATTCTAAATAAAAGATTTAAGACAAAAGTCTGGATTACAGTTTGGAGTTTGGTGATCACAGGATCTCTTATTTTTAGATTAAACATGCATAAAAAACACTTCCCGCATCCCTCTTAACTCTCAGCTGTGTGCTTTAAGCTTTAGGCCAACAGAACGCTACAGATCCAGTATTCTTGGATCATACAAGGGACTTTATGTCAGGATGTTGGCCTCTGCCGCCACCAACTTTATGGAAACGGAGTTCTTATTCAGTTTAATAACTTCTTTAAGGCACCTGCTGTAAAGATCCATTGAAAAGTATGAGCTGATAATCAAATTAACAAATAAAAACGTGGAAACAGCTCTTCTTCCGTGAAAAATACTATGATACTGCTCTGTGTTGCACATCTATTTATCAAATTTCATCATTCTGCATGCAACGTTCGTACGGGAAGAAATCAATCACAATATAAAAGATACAGTTGACATCATCGACACACCCATGAGTTAAAAAACTAGTTAGCTGGCAGCAGCAGTTAAGCACAATCTAATTGCTTTTGTGCAGCATTGCGTCACAACAACTTAACCGAAAGCAAGTTGGGGCCTGATATCTGGGGCATCTTCGCACGAAAAATGTAAATTACAACATATTTGTGACATGTACTGGCATAAGATCGGCTTCCTGGCATTCAAAGGCGCTTTAACAGTTGCTGTTAGCGAGGGAGTGGTGGCTATGTAAACCACACTTTCCATTCAGTGAGGTTTAACCAGGCCAGATTGTGTATAACACCGTGTATTATCTGGCTTCCTGTCAGGCAGGATACAACTAATAAGCCCGTATCCTGGCGTGGCGAAGCCTTCCGTGTGTAACGGCAGCCCCTATGAGTAGCAACGTTTCCATTTGAATGTTCAACGGTTAAATCTCAGTCTCGATCTTGAGGATAGTGCTCCGCTGTCTCATAACAAAACTATTGTCTGCGTGTTGTGTGTTTGTGTTTTCTGGCATGGCAGCCCGCTCTAATATGCCCTAATAACCATGATGTCATCCACCTGTTTCTTTGGTTCGGAGGCAGCGTTGACTGATGGGACAATTTTGGATAATCATCTTATCTGATCTGGAGCTCATAAGCTGAAACCCAAAGAAATTATGAACCATAAATTTGAAAAGTCGTTTATTCCAAAATACTCAGGGGTCTTTATCCACTTTGGGGAAAATGGCGGTTTTTAAACTGTGTTTCTTTAAAACAATGTTTATCAAGTCTGGGAAAGTGTTTGTTTTCATGAAATACGGTAATTTGGTTTCGTTTACCCTTTCAATCATTCTGTGGCAGGGGATTTCTACCGAAGCTGTTCATATTTAATGAAAGGTTTACCTGTCCAGTCCAGAAAGGAAAGGTGAGGGTCCCTGAATGCAACGGTGGAATAACATGCTCTGAAACGACCTTTCAGAAGGCGCAGCCGCCCTCTGAATACCCTTTCCTTTTATAATATTGCGTAGGTAGCTCTTTCATGCGTACGCAAACATATTCCTCCGCCCGAATCAAACATTAACCCCGTCTTTAAAATGTCTCAGGGCGGCCAGGTTAATGCAGTGCCTGTGAGACCCGTCTGCCCTCTGTGAAGGTTCACCATTAACCTCAAGCTCAGTGGGATATAAAGGTGTCCTGAGTTCACGCTGCTTTGGGAAAAGACTTCTCTCCCGTACATTCAATGCCGCGTGTGTCTGAAGATAAAAGAGTTCTACAGTGTGACACATCAGTGATGAGAGGACATATTATTGTTGCTGTATCTGTCTCATACTCGGGCCGTGAGATGCCAAGAAGAAGCACTTTCAAAACCACATCGCTGTTCAAACCAGTTTGGTAGTTAGCATGTTTGTGGTCTAGACATATGCCACTTTATTGCTGCCAAAACACTCCTTTGAATTCTTGCGAGGCTCTGACGGGAAAGTTACCATCATTTACACATCAAACCTAAATGAAAATATCTCATTAAAACTATTAATCACAGTGTCATGGTGTATTTTCTTTTTCCTGAGGATAGCATTCATTCAAATGGCATTCATCATGACATTAAAACACGTGTCCAGTCAGGCAAAGACTAGATGAAAAATATATTGGAGTAAAATAAAAGGAAACCATCAGAAGAAAGGTTTGATTGAGGCATCAGTTGAAAATGGAGAAACAGGGTTTAACCATCTAATCTACTTCATGAAAGCGGAGTAGAAAGGGAAAAACTTGTAAGAACAAAAACACACACGGGAGCACAAGTGTTGGTGCATATGTTAGCCTACAGCTAATGTCCTGCAGGTTGTTACTTTGGATGTTTGTATGCAGATACACAAGCCTTCCAGCAGGCGAACGTGTGCAAATAACACAAGGTGAAAGTTAACTTTGCTTACTGTTTGAATGCCTCGATGACTATAGTGTATATTTGTATAGTTATTGTGAGCATGTCAGACTTTCGCTTTAACATTTGACATTAGCTTTTAGCTCAGTCACCGTGTACAGCTTTATTAAGCTTATTTTCAAAGGACCGCCGTGTAGAATTTAGTGGCACCTGGTAGTGCAGTTGCTGATTACAACCCCGTTGCCTCACCCTCTCCTCTTCTAAGTATGAAAGAGAAACTACAGCGGCTACAACACATGAAGGGCCCTTACTAGATTGAAGTGTTTTGTTTGTCCGTTCTGGGCCACAGCTGCCCATAGCCATGGACTGATGATCAGCGATCAGTGATTTGATCCCCTGCTCCTCCAGGATACTGAACCCCCTCCTGCCCCTGAAGGTTGTGAAATCTGCATGAATGGTTAGCTCCCAAAAACTGATGAGCAGTTGGGACCTTGCATGATAGTGTGTATGAATGGGTGTAAAGCACCTTGAGCGTTCAGACGACTTGAAAGATAAATGGACTATACAAGTACAGTCCATTTATCTCCATTCATTTATCGTATCTGTTCAACATGGCGGACTGTGGAACCTGTGGAGGACCTGCAGCTTCCGTCTCATTCTTTGGTAACAAAAACATAATCATTGTTATTTTCAGGTGGTCATACACCAATAAAAACACAGGGTTACGCATATTATATTACGTTTCTGCCGTATACTGTAAATAGAGCCCCGTAAATCTTACACACTGGAAAGAGTCGGTCTCTGAAAATCCAGGGGAAAGCTGTTGTGGGAAACAAGAGTAAAGTAACCTAAAATAAATGACAGGTTCAAGTACAGTGAGCACATCAAAAAGGTAAATTATGGCTGGAATGCACCGAACTTCACAGACCGATGGAATAACAGCGCAAGATGATCCAAGGGTTGTTTTTTTGTCTTTAATTACAGAGTTCACCTCAGTTATCTGATGGAGCAATCGCGCTCTCATCTCCCTGTATTTGGTTAATGCTTATCTCAAACAGCCACTCGTTTAGAGATCGACGGGCAGAGTAGAACAGAACCGCCGCCAAGGTTGTGGGTTTGATTACTAGCAGGACCACCTATGCTAAAAATGCATCCACTACAGTAAGGCGACTTGGGTAAAAAAAAAAACATCCACCGAATGGAGTACGCTGTGTGTTAAAAGAATATACTGCTGAGCGTTTGCCTGCCAAAACAACACAAGAGGAAATTTACTCAGCCATAACAACCTCAATGCAAGGTCAGGCTTCTCCACCACACTGAGGCCTGAAAGTCATTTGAATACCTTTGGCAGCGCGTCCAAGTCAAGCTGGATGGATGTCGAGTGGCGCTCCAGAATATTCATATTGTTGACGCTGAGAGTTCAACGACATCTACGCATGTTATGATGACCTCTCGTAATTGCACACTACAAGAAGTGATGTTTTGAAAGAAAATATGCTTCAAACTTTACTCGTCTGTGGTGAGGCCCATAAAGCAGACGACAGAGTGGGTCTTTACGCCTGCGTGTGTGTGTGCGAATACTGTATGCAAGGCATCAATATATCAATGCGTGCGGTAACTTAAAGTGAAAAGAGACGTGAGAGAGTGCATGGCAGTGTGTTGATTGGCACACACGTTTTTCTGGGATTGCGTGTGTATATGTGTGTGTGTGTGTGTACTTCCTTTGTAATGATAGCCCTCAGTCTCTCGCCAGGCGGCCAGGCTACTCCTCGAAACCTCAGGGTGTTTGCCAACCCCCGGAGCCCAGAGAATACATCCTGTAGCTGGGCCACAGAGCTGAGCCCGAGCCCCTGTTAGCTACTGAGGCGTTCATGATTAATGCAAGACGACAAACACAGCCAGCGTCCGTATGAAGTTTTTAAATGCGCAGAAGTGAACCATGCACAGGTAGTGCAGACTCCAAGGTGAGCTGGCGAAACCGGTGAAAATGTGCTGTGGCAGGATGAGGCCTCCATCTAGAGGTCGACCTAGGGAGCGTCAGCTCCTCCTCTGCTGAGAGGTGAAGATCAATGAACAGTTATGGGAGAAGTCTTAAGATTGAGCTTTACTAAAAATGTACTTCTCCCTCTTAGAAGAAAACCTCAAAACTGAACTGTACAGTACTTCTAATTAATGTGCTCACCATCCACCTGCAAATAAATGGTCACTGAGAAGACAAAAATATACCAAACTATACTTTATTTGTGATATATGTTTGTTCCTTCATATGAATACGCTGACAACAAAGGATAAATCAAACATTCCTATTTTCTTACTAACTTACTTACTTTACTGAGTAAAATGCAAAGGAACAAAAAGTTCTGAATCTGGATTATTTTGCATTTTTGCACGGGCAAAAAGTATCTGTTCAAGTGAACCTGCTTACAGTACAGGACATACAGTCGTAAAATATAGCTGATTAGAGATTGCTTTTGTATAATTGTGAAATAGACTGCAGACTGCAAAGAGCAGCCTGACAGGAAGTGTAGACGTAGTGCATAGATTGAATGGTTAAATAAACTGTTTCAGGCAATATAAAATGAAACAATTCAATTCGTGCAAAATGTAGCAATAACAGGCAAACGCCTGCATGATGATGATTGATGATAATTTTAAAGAGTTGTTGTGTCTTTCTATATCTAGAAAACCTTCACATGCATCTACTGGAACATTTGATTAAGAGCGACATAATAACTCATATGAGGTATTGAAGGAATGTAACATTGGTTTTTGTAAAGGAACGTTTACAGAGGTGTTGGTCCTGTCACCGTGTCACAGACTGGTCAAAGACTCTTCAGCGGACAGGAAGTCCCTCTCGGGTATTTCTCCTGCCCACGTCACTCGCTGACCCGAGCCTGTTCACCGGTTCTGGACTGAGCAGCAGATACAGCAGCTGGAGTGAAAAGTCAGACCTCGCTCTTTACTGTTTGTCCTTTCCTGGGATGGAGACGAAAGAGAAACACACTCACTGTACAACTCTGTGAGCATGTGAGGTCAGAAAAATGTTCTTGATATCAGTCAAATCATAGAAAAATGGGTTGGTGAAACACATCTGCCAGTGTAGGAGGAACAATTCAACCTGCCTTCGATGCATACAATAATAATTCCGGCGCAACTTTTTTTTCCATTGTTCCCAGAATATTTTGCAGGTTACTTGTAATGTATTTTTACATTGTTATGCAAATACTTTTATCAACCAGAAACATTTTCTCCGTCACTCCCACTCATATTCAAGCCATGTGAAAACTGCATTTTGTCCCACTTTTCTGCTGCAACCCCAGAGCAATGTAGGTAAGTGGAATTTAATAAGTGCTTGTTGCACAAAGCATTGTAAAGAAAACACACCCACAAAACCAACATGTCCTTTCTTCAAACAATGTCCTGCTTGCTTCAGACATTCTACAGATGCTGCTCTGAGGCCGCTTCTCATTATTTTCTACTTCTGGATGAAAAATACTTCCCAATTAAAACTGTCCTCAGTGACCTTGGGAATTGTTTTTGGGAAAGCAGACCGAGACTTTCAGGATTTTGACAACCCAATACTTTGACCTGCCTGTGTCTCACTCATGTCAGAGGTCATCTTACCTTTGCTGGGGACAAACTTGAGCGAGTGGCTGAATATTCAAAAGCGTGAAACTCCTTCCTCTGGGCCGTCATTTACAAACTCATGGCCCAGCCCGTTGCCACACTTGCCGCAGAGGACCTGCATACGTGAAACACAGTCACATCCAGCTCATGCGCCATATCCCGATGAACAAATGTTCGACGGTAAAAAAACAAAGAGAAACCAACAGTAAAACATAGAAGAACTCAAGTGGTGCCCCTGACCTTGAAGGCCGTGAGAGTCTCCATCATCTTGGTGACGCTGTCCTCTCTGATGGTGTCAGTGAAAGCGGGCCAAGGAGACGAGTGGGCGAACTTGGACCGACTGGAGAACAGCGGATGGTTACACTGGGAGCACACATAAATACCTGAAGGGGGAGAAAAGGCACAGAAGTCCAAGATGTCTTATGCTGAAGGGTTTATTGAAGCTTAGCCCAGGCGAATGGATGAATTATTATGACGCCGGGACAAATGTGAGGAAGCTGTCCTCTTTCGACTGTGGGTGAAGAGCTGAAAACATGTATCAACGCAAAGACCACGATAACGAGATGAGGAGTCCCAAACACTTTATTTTAAAAGGGGGTCACACACCCAGAGAAAGTTGGAAACACTGTAAAGAGGGTCATTTTACTCAAATGAATCACATCTTTAAGTTGAATTCAATATGACACAAAATGACATTAATGCTGCTTTCATTGTCCACGGCACGTTCATTCATTCTTATGATACATTTCTATCAGAAACTTCACTTTCATCCTGCAGATCTCAGACATCATAAGCAAACGGCTCCGTTTGGCCTATATCCCAGAATGTTGTCACACCACGTGCCCCTCCTCTCTCTGATATCGCACCATAGAGTAGTTGCATAATAATTTTGCATAACATTTTGTAGCCAGCGCTTTAAACAAACCCAGGGCCAAACTATAAATAAAATGACCATTTTAACCCCTTTGACTAAATGGAGGTTACATCACATCAGCGTACAGTATACCGCAGCCACCGCCCGCTCACCTGGTTTGAAGTGATCCTTGTACACCTCACCGCCAAAGAACTGACAGAAGGACATGTTGTGGTCAGCGGAAGATTAAAAAAAATATATAGATCTTAAATCTGGTGACAGATGACAGGACACTGCTGTGTTTTTCTTCCTGTCGTGTGTGGAGGTGAGCCTGGTGGGGATTTAACAGGAGCTCCGCCCACTGCACTTATCTGCTTTAACACTAGATGTCAGTGTCTGACAACATAAGCCAGGTAGACCCACGCTGCTCCACGAGAGCTAAAAGTTTACTCTAAAACCATGTATTTTAATTTAGGATGAATCAGCACATGCGATCATATCCCAGTGAGCTCATCGTGGCTATAGACATATATAGTCAACAACCCCAAAGTCAGATAACAGTTGATGTAAAAATTCAAACACCCCCCAAAAAACAATTTGAATTTTGATTCTGTCATGCTGAAGTTAAGCACTTTATTTAAAAGTATCGAGCAGATCCTACAAACAATCACACACAGACAGACACCCGATCAACACTTTGAATTTATTTATTAGCTGTTATCTCATACCAGTGATTGTCAGCATTGTCTGTGTCTGACAGGGATCAACAGTGTTAGCCAGTTAGCTTTAATAAAGAAAATAAAGATCTTTGGTAGAAACTGGGCAAGAGCTCATGGAAGATAATTCTGTCCATTGCAGATCTGTATCCTTCATTCATACTTGCAGTAGTGCTTCAGTGCCTCTGGTAGTTCTAGCCAGTCAATGGCCATCCTGTGGACAATGTGCTTCTGGATGGCCTTTCTGCACAGTGTCTGCAAGGATGAGACTGAAACAACAGAGGAAAAGGGCAAAAAAGACTGTGGATTAGCAGAATAAAGTAGTGATCAGAAAGTCTGAATATATGACTGATAGAGCTGTATTAAAAGCATGTATGAAATAGCAAATGGGTCACTGGGTCGGACGTAGAGATGCAAAACAACCACTATGAGACGCACACAGTCGCAAAGACACACAAAGGGGCCACAATGAGATGCAAAACAACTATAAAGAGGCAGAAAACAACTACAAGGAGATCTCAAATAACCAAGAAGAGATGCAAACAATCACAATGAGACAGAAAAACACATAAAACAGCCACAAAAAGATGTAAAACAACAGAGAGATGTTAACAACTACAAACATCTCTGAGTCATTTTTATGTCTTTGAGAGTCTGAGATTTCTGATTCACCACAACAACATGTCTTAGCCCAGAGATCCATTGTTTCACGATTAAAATATCTCTATGACACTCACATCCATACTCCACCTGGACAATGCGGACAGACTTAGTAGCAGCAAAGATGTCCACCACAGCATACAGAGGCTCGATGGCGGGGATCCCTTTTGCAGACGCTCCCATGTCTTCACCATTGATGACAATGTGCATATCAGCCAGGTCCTGCCCTTTGGGCACATACAGAACTCCTATCCGACTGCGCCTGGCTGTGGGTGGCAGAGCATTGGTCTTATACAAGTCGTCCAAAATGTGGCTGAAGCGTCCAGGCCTGCTGCGACCAACCAGCTTATCTCTGGGGATCCGAACATTGTCAATATACAAGTGAGTATCAGTAAAGAAAGTCTTTGGTTTGTTGTTGCCTCCTCCTTCATCTCCGCCTCTGGCTCTATCTTCAACCTCCCCTCGTCCGAGTCTCTGACCCCAAGCTAGCCCTCCATCTCCAGCCTCTTGCACTTCTACTCCGGCATGTTCTATGATCTTGTTGTGGTTGCGGGTGATGGCAAATATCCAGCTGTTTCCTAAATCTGTCAAATCTGGGATGGAGTATTCGGGTACCACGTCAAGGTCCCTGGGGTTACTGGCAGTCAGACCAACCCGGAGGTGGCCACACCAGCCCAGCTCCTTATCCTCGATCTCTATGAGAAAAATCTCCCCGGGCTTCAGAGGTTGTTTGCTGAAACACACTCCATTTGCAAAGCTTTCCACCCGCGTGGCCTGAGTTCCCGAGTAGTCCAGTCTGACATTGGTCCCATGGATAGGGTGGAACTCCATAAATTGGTCAGAGAAGGGCTCCATTTTCAGTTCTGTTGGCACCAATTCGAGCAGTCACTCGGTTCAGAGAACGGAAATAACCGACAACAAGAAATCCCCAGTTGGATAGTTGTCAAAAAACGCAGCAAACGGAGGCAAACCTATTAAAACTTTCCAGTCAAACAGTTGTGCCGTGGGTTGCCAGCCAACACGTGGTCACACTTTGGACACAACAACTCGCACAGATAAGATTCTTGCTCTGCCTATCTGTAGGCCACACAGAGAAGCTTCTGGTAGAGGGCTATTTTTGAACAGCTGCGTACGTCAACAGATGGCAAGGTATGTGCGTGTGTGTGTGTGTGTGTGCGTGTGTGTTGAGTTGAGGGAGGTGGCCAACATGCACATGCCCCCAGTCACTCACGCACCAGACGTGCACAGAGGTGGGGTTATGGGGGGGTAACAAAGCCCTCAGGGCACCGGTGCTCATTCGATTTCACAAACTCGTGTACTGAAGTAATAGCAGTGTAATTATCATAACACCATATGCCAGCGAGATATGTTAAGCAGCAGGCCTTTCATAGCTACACTCTAAATATAGCCATGCCATGCAAATACAGTCTGCATTTCATTCGTATGTAAAGCAGCAATTAAAGTAATATACCAGGATAAAGAGGTCTCTGGAGATTTATTATGATAATGGAATTATAGTTTTAAAATATGATGGGGCATTATATTTAAGAAGGGCAGCTTTCAGGCAATACTATTAGATTCATTATATATGAGTAAGTGTAAAGGCCTCTACACACTTATGATTTATAGTACTTCATATTGTTTCTGTCTAAAGGTGTTAGGTATTTTTATCACCTCATCATTAATTATACATGACATTAACCAGGAGCTATTCCCTACTTGGTACAGTCCTTATTAAAAATGGTTTTCTCGCAGTATTTAGGACAGAGATCACTGATCAATGTCAGAGCTTTAAAGTGAAGCAATGTAAATATTACAACACATTGTTTCCCTCACAGGGAGGTGTGCGAGACATAAAACACAACCTTCTATCCATCTTCCATAACCGCATATCCATATCAGGGTCACAGTTCACGCCCTGAGCAACTTACCATTAATCACAGACTGACTCACAGAGACAGACAACCGTCCACACTCACACAATTTAAAGTCACTAGTCCACCTGCATGTCTTTGGCCAAAGTTTAAACTATGAAGCTTCTTGCTCTGCCATGCTGTATATAACTGAATCAACAAGTAAGCATTTGAAGTGGTTATTTAGGAGTAAAGTACTGTATCACAACCTGACTCTCAACTTAGAGAGAGAAAATAAATATATATATATAAATATATATGTATTTACAATATATTACAATATTCACAATATATTAGTAAAAAAATAATGCAAACCTAAGTTAGGTGAAGTTTGGTTTCCATCATCACCCTGCAGGTGTCAGCATGACGCTCTGTGGAAGGATGTGAGTAAAAAGTGGATGCTGCAGAGCCTCTGGGGGTTACATGTCCAGGTCTGGATCCAGCTGGAGCATGCTCTTGACCAGACTTATTAATAGATTCTGGTCTTTCTGGCATCCACAGTTCATTTCACCTCATGTCTCATCAAGAGTCCTGAGTCTGGGATCTTAAATCTCTGTTCTGTTGTCTGTGGAAATGTTATAATCTGTTCCATTTCCACAGACCAGCACATAGTCTGCTGGCTGGCCCTCAGCTCAGCACATCATAGCCCATCGCCCCCAGATAGAGCGAATACCCAGTAGCCAGCTCTGCGACTGCCAGGCCCAGAGACCACATATCGATGGCCTCATTAACTGGAATCTGGAGCATGACTTCTGGCGCTCTTTACCCAGTGATGTTTGAGGTCAGCATGTACCATTCCCTGGAACTTCAGGTGACAGAGAGCTGTGGCCAACACATGCATAATCTACCGCATGGGAAGACCCTGGTTGTTTCCATCCTCCATGTGACTGTGCAGGCTTTGATCCAGGCGCAGATGTAATCCTCATTGAAGAAAAAGCCGTTGTACTTCAAGATATAGCAAGCGTCTGGAGGCAGACACTGCAAGGCCTTCACCTAATGACAACTGCCAAAAAATGGAGATCGTCTGCATAGAAGGAGAGCATAGCCAGATACAACGTAAAGCGTATTTGACAAATAAAAGTCTAATAGAGCACAACACAGTAAAACATCCACATTACCAAGTGTTTACAGGCATTGTCACACTGCCGGTGTTATTACAACAAATAATTCTAAACCAACTAAAAAGTACACTGAGTAAATGTAAACTGTAACATTCCTCAAATGGATAATTGTTTTTTTTTTTTAAATGTACTCTTTATTAAGTTTTACTTCTACTTTTGAGCTGATGGAAGTTCTCAGACTCTTTCAAAAGTCTCCGCTGTCGTTGGCAGTTTTATCGGTTACATCTCATGTCGCACTGCCTCCCCTGCTGCGGCTTAAGAAGCATCCCTAGGGTATTTTACTCTCATACTTTGAGTGATTGTATTCTGCAAAGTGCTGTGAGTGCTGCCAAAACGCGGGTTACATGCACTCAGTACTGCATCTGAAAACCTCCTGTCTAGATGCTGATGGCGGACTGAAGCTGCTGCTCATGCTATAAAGCACAAGTGACAATAATAATGAATTATTATTATATGCCATTATAAAGTGGCATGATCATATAATAAAGAAGAGTATAATCTTACAGCTATGGTGCATTAGTTTACATTACTTGGTGTAGCACAAAAATCTGTGAATCTGCAAATATGAAGCATCAGTGGGCCCACCCTTTAATACATCCTTTGTGATACATGTACACTTGATTCAACAAGTACGACATATAGCTGTAACATTAACATCATTCAAAATAGGAAAATTGAAGATGGAAAAGCAACTTTAAACCAGCCAAAATGTAAATTTTGCAGTCATAAAAACAAATCAGCAAAGTATGATCATACAAAGGTACACAGATAAGAGAGTAAACTAGAATCTGAAATGATTAAAATCCCCAAACTGTAACTTAAAATGTGGTCTTCTTGAGTGAGTATTGTCAGTCATGGATCCAGATTAGCCGGGCGGGTCAGGAACACCTCCTTCAGTCAGTGATGGATGAGGCTTATTGTGTGTCTCCACAGCTGTAGCCTGCTCACCACTCTGCCCCGTTCTTCATGTTGTCATTTCTAGGGCTTCCAGTGAGTTTTATGTAGGCCAAGCAGGATGGAGGGAGGGAAGGAGAGTGAGAGAAAGATAGTGGGGAGGAATTCATTACTTTATTTATTCTGCTTCTTTCTTTCCTTCTCCTAACAAGATTATTTCGAGCTCCATCTCTTTGCCGTTGGACGCATCAATGAAGACAATATTTGTTGAATACAAAAGTGCCTATTAGCAACAATTTGGATACTTTTACACTACGTTATAAAGTGTTCACTTCAGTTTTGCATGGATGCTCACTAGAATGGAAAATAACACTATTTAAACCCTCAGGCTAAACTTCAGCTGTCACCATGTTTTGTACAATTAGGCAGCCTTTACACACTGCATGCAGAGCTGTGTGGGTGAGTTTATGTGTGTGTGTCTGTTGGGGCTGCACGACCCTTAATCTGGATTATCATGCAGCGCGGCCATGCTTTTCATAATCAGTTTGTTGAGCTGTGATTCTCGGCAGCGCATGACACATCTGGATGCGGGCGCTCGGTTAAGGGGAGGTGTGTGTGACTGCGTGAGAGAGAGAGAGAGAGAGAGAGAGAGAGAGAGAGAGAGAGGGGGGAGGTGGTGAGACTCCTCACTTGCGCACACAAATGGAGAGGGAACTAGCAGAAGACAACACTCCGGCTGGTATAGCCACGTTTCCATGCACAGAATTATTTTTCAGGTAAGTCATCTCCATTCATATTGCACATCATTCTCTTTCTGCAAAACATCAACATCCCTGCAGACATGTGCAAGTTCATCCCAAATATGTCAGGAGTCTGCAAGAAAATAATGTTCACATAGAAAGGTTTTTTGGGGATTTTTTTCTTTACCTGACAGTGCATAGTGACAGCTTTTTGCAGCACTTTCTCCTACTTCATGTCAGCATGTCACACTTTGTCTCCTGGGATGTGAGAAGACTTCAGCTCTGATTGGAGGTGTTACACTGAATTCTGTGACCTGAATTTTACTGCATGCATTATTGTTTACATTTCTATTTTATAGTATGACCATATTGTTTTTTTTTTTTTTTTGGATTGGGTCAAAAATGTGTTTTAAGTTGCGTAGAGATCGGACTGTATGTACATTGCTTATCATTACCATTTTTGTGTGTGTGTGTGAGACTGTCTCCCAATTTAAGTAATGTTTTGATAAAATGTCAGAAAGTAGACCCTGTATAACTTTTCAGAGCTCAAAGTGAAATATTTATGCTTGCATGTTTTGTTTGACTAACTGTCCAAAACTCAAATATACACGGCTCACTGCCGTATTTGACAAATAAAAGCAGCAAATACTCATATTTGAGGAGCTGGAACCAGCTTGGAAAATGATCGACTGATTTGGCTTAATTTACAGAATAACTCTGTAGTGTGACTTCATACAGGGACAGAGGGAAGAGAAATAGTTCACGGTAGCAAACAATACTTCATCTTGTTGTTGCCAACAAAGTATAAAGCCAATTTTGTTTTCGCAGATAAGCATAGTGCATGCTTCAATTTGCATTTAGTCAGGAGCCAAAATAAATTAGACTGTAATAACTTTTAAAATGACTTAGGATACATTTAAATAATTGTGAACAGAATGTTCAGACGGAGGACCAACAGGATTAACTGATATCTTTACACAACAGGTACAATGTTTCATAAAAAAGAAGCCAATGTGTGCCACTTAAAAATACTTTCAAAGTAGAAAACTATGGTACTCTTTGTCCTTCAATAATAATTTAACAAACAAGTAGTTACAATTTGACATCAGTTTTAACATTGTGGTGGCCTCAATTTGTTTTCTGTTTAGTAGTAAGGCTGTACTGGAATAAATAATGCTGAATATTACAGACTGCATGCACAATATATATTTTGTAACCCAGAGCTGTTCCTATTGGTTGAAATTTGTTTTCAAACTCAACAGTGACCCCCTGCAGGGTACAGTACGAGGTACTGTAGCATCTGCATTTGTGATTTCTCTCATTTAGTCATATTTACCCTTTGATAATTCAGCCATCTGTATGGGATTTTTAGCATTAGATAAGAGGACTGATAGTAAAGGATAAAGTAGACGATCAACACTGGGTCACGGAGATGAGCTAGCTTGGAAACACACCCCACCAAATGTTGGTTTAGCCCATAATCCGGCTGTGTGATTTGTCAGATTTCACAGAAAAACCCTGCATTAATGTTAATCTGAGATTGTTACTGTTCGTGTCTGATCAGAGGGTGGCACACAAACACAAACACACAACCCCGCTCACACTCACAAACAGAGTGACAGACGTGCCGTCGGCCTCATCTGTCACTGATTGAGAAAGTAAATTGATTGATTGAACACACTGCAGTGCACTCGGAGCAGATGTGTGCCGTGTTTCGTGCTGCAGCCTACAGTGTTTTCGTGCTACAGTCTGTCACACACAGCTTCGTGGGACAGTTAACAGCTCTCTTGTGTTCGTTTGGCAGGAGATTATCATTAAGCATCACACTCTGCTTTCTAGCAATCTGAAATGACCCCATAAATAGAACAATCAAAAAGGTGATTCAAATCATTGATTTTAAAGATACTCGCCTGTGGTAAATTCAGAGTACATTCACCCCACTCTTCCTTCTCTTTCTTTGGTTCAGCTCTCTGCGGCATCTGTGGTTGTCACAGTTGTACTTCCAACAACACATTTAAACCAAAAACCCAAAGGGCAGAGCTAGAAGAGATCATAAAAACACTGCATATCTTGGGGTGAAATCTTGAATATAATATTTCTGCTAATACAACATTTAACAACAAAAAAAAAGAACACATACAGGGTATAAGAGTAGATTATTACTTTAAAATGAACTGGATCATATTTTTGGGTATGCTAGCAGCGTGGCTCTGTGGATAGAAACACATGCATGGTCCCCAGAAGATCAATCCTACTGACTTTGTTGTGACTTTCACTTTTTACGAAAATGTATCAACAACTAAATCTGGTATACACATGCATGTCCTCCTCACAGGGTGAATTAACATGATAAAATGACTTTCGGCCACAGTTTTTCACCCAGCGTTAGCATGCTGGCACGCTAAACTAAGATAGTGAACATGGTAAACGTTACATCTGCTGAACGGCACGTTAGCATCGTCCTTGTGAGGAAGCAGACCAAATCTGAGTGGCTGGTACTGTAAATACAGCCTCGCAGAGCAGAGTAGAGTTCTTTGATACCATGTAGCCAATAAACATGATGAGAAAGACACACACATCACTAAAGTCCACTAGGATGGGCGGTGGATCAAAATAACACATAACCACAAAGCTTCTGTGGAGGAATTTTTATTAACAAGCAACATTTCGAGCACAAGGCTCTTCCTCAGACTTCGCACGTCACTTGCTAATAAAATTTTATCTACAAGAGCGATGTGGTTGTGTGGATTTATCTGCTGCATAATACTGGGCAGCCAAACCAGCATGTTTTAGTTTCCAGTCCTCTCCACAGCGGATAGTGTACAACTATTACAACAATTTTTTTGATTTGGTCCTTTCACTATGAGAAAAAGTCATATTTCTTATCCAGTTGCAAAACAAACTTGTTCAAATAAGAACATTGGGATTAATGAAAAATACGAGGAGCATCTGGAGCCCACATACAGCAGTTTGATAACTAGCATAATAACATGGCAGCAACTGTCCTGATATTAGCTTAGACAAAACATTGTTAGCTTAATAGCACTTTAGTGTGCTTGATGTGCGTGTGTGTGTGTGTGTGTGTTTTTTTGGCTCATCACAGGTTGTGGTCCCTCTCCTGTGAAAAGCTATAAAGAAGGTCTAATGTTGCCTGGATGCTTGAGTGTCTGTGAGGTTTATCCCCCCCCATCATCCATTTTGGGTGAGAGCAGATTAGTCAGAATCCACCAGCTGCTGTGGAATTGGTTGAAATTGTGCCACGCGTTGCTGTAATACAGTTACGTAAATGTGGCCAGTCAGAGGTAGGGTTTAACTTGCATAAAGAGCAGGGCACTTGACCCAGAGAGACAGCAAATGAAAGGTTTCCCACTGGGCCTTTGTGCTGTTTCCCAGCTTGCGTCCACTGATGCAAAACTGCTCTTTCCTACCGCAAAATTGACAGCTGATAATACACATCAGGCTTGCTCTCCATTCTTTGTTGGATTTTGCTCGTATCATTTTTGCACCCCAGTCATGGTGGATGTATTATGTGTTATGTGGAAATCTCATTATTCATCTCAGGATTACGTAAGTAACTCTTTAAACAGTGGAGAGAGTTGTGACTCCAGGTTGTTACGGCTGACAGCTCGAGATTGGAAGAGCCTGTAGTTATTTCCTTGAGGAGACGACATGCTGGATATTACTTCAGAGAGTGAGTGGTGTGTGCTAATGCTTATTGTTTCATGAAAGCATCTAGTATTTGTGGAGAGATTATCATTTTTGACAAAGCCAAAAAAATTCTCTCATTGTTTTATGCTGAAAGGCTGGCATCTTTACTCAAATTATATTGTTTCTATGTCGTGTGCACAGAAAGTGCCTGCACATAAATTGAATGAATTCTATATAGACATCCAATCATCCCCAAAAGATATTAGACCCGAGCCTGAACTGCCCTAGTTTGTGCAACATTTGGGGGAGACAGGCTGTCTTGTCTATTTTTGCATGAAATTCATTCAGTATCTGGAGCGACAGCTATGGGAGAGGTGCTCACTTGGATCTGATTCAGGATCACTAGCCTTCTGAATAATGTAGATTTCCACAACTCTTCAGATCTAAATTATGTGACGTTCACACATTAATACGTAGTTGGCATCGGTAAGCAGTGTGAAAATGAGGCTCTCTCTCTCTCTCTCTCTCTCTCTCCCGGACTGCTTTTATTTGTTCTGCCTCTGAGGCTTAGAAGTGTAGCTGACCGTGTTCGTTATTTATTCCCTTTCATTGACTCCTAGGTGCCTTGGCTGTGCGATGTAAAGTCAAGAAATGGCGGAAAGTGAAACGAATGGGGAAAGAAGAAGCGAGGACAAAGATAAAGGAGGAGGTGGCAGCCCTTTCCAAGAGCCCCACAGCCCGTCACTTGGCCTCTCTCCAGTCGGTGCCCCCTCCGTTGGGACCAAGAGGCATCTCCCTCGAGGGATTGTGATCCAGCTGACTGGGACAGAGGGAGAATGGGACAGTCTGGACGACAGCGAGCTTATATTCTCCCTAGATCACGATGAAGACTACCCATCTATATCTCTCTCCAAGGAGAGGCAGCTTTCTGTGGAGGATGATAGATTGTTGCAGTCCCAAGCTTTCCACGTCCCTCTTTCCCCCTCGTCTCCTGACTCTCTGGCTAACTGCTCCAACACTGGCCCCAGCTTCCTCTCCCCAGGCCCTTCTTCACCCACCCACCGACCTTTTGCAAGCCTGGTCAAGTCTCTCTCCACAGAGCTGGAGCTCAAAGAAGGCTCCACTCTCAGACCTAAGCCCTTTCTCAGCCTCGTGAAGTCCATCTCCACGGAGATATCCCGATCGGAGCCTGAGGTGTCGCAGTCAAAATCAGACTCCCGCCTCAACCTCCACCTATGGAAGCAGTTCACCCAATCAAAAACCCGCAGCAATGGAGACTCTCGCACTGCGCCCCCTTCTCCAAGCTCCCTCTCCCCTAGTGCAGAGGCTCTGAAAGGGGGCTTCTTCAAAATGGAGTTAGAGGACACCAAGAGGAAGCTCTCAGAGGCTGTGCACGAACCTCTGAGCAGCATGTTCAGTAAGATCATGAGAGAGGAGAGTGTAGGTAGTCCCAAACACCAGGGGAAGACGCAAGGGGCTCATCATGTCAGCTCCAGAGGTTTGGGACGTGAAGGTAGCACAGACACGGTTCTTTCCGAGTCTCCCGTGAGGAACACGAGGAGAACAGATGCTGATGTCTTGCCTGTCTTTGACTGGCCTTCTGTTAGACAGCCTGGGAGAAGCCACCGTAGCCATTGCCCTGTGCATCACAACAGACAACATCACAGGGACGAGGAGCTGGAAATATGTACGGATGGTGACGTGATGCAAGTGTTAGCCATTGAGACTCACAGGCCAGTAAGAAGATCAGCCGCTGGTCCTCGAGTTCTTTCACCACCTCTAGTTAGGACTCCTTCTGGTCCTCAGCCCTCTCATCCTCTGCCACGCATGAGTTTGTTCTGCGTGGCCGTGTTGTCCTATGGCTATTTCATCCTACCTCTCAGTCCATACTTCTCTGGCCTGGCTCTGGGATTAGCAATGGGCTTCTTGCTAGGATTGTTACTCATTAGGATGGGGTCTACCAGATCTCCCGGTTCAGATCCTCCATACAGACCACCACAGACTCTGCTGGCTGAGGGGATTCTGACAGATGGCACTGTCTGCACTGAGCCTGACACCCTGAAGGTAAACGGATGATTCATTCTGGAGGAAAATGCCACATTTTCATTCACACCTCATTTTCATTCACCTCAGTCTCACTTCAGTGCTCCACACATTTTCTCAACGTGTCGCCCATAAATAACAACTGAGAAAGAGCAGACTTTCACCAAGCCCTTGTCTCTCAAAGGAATAGTTGGTATTTTGAAAATAAATGTATCATGGTTATAGGCAGACATATGAGAAGATCGATACTAGTCTAATGTCCATTAAAGTTAAGGATTATTGTAGCACAACACTGTGAAAAGTCCCTTTAAAATGTTGGCTCCCAGTATTTATGCTAAGCTAACTGGCTGTAGCTCCATACTGAATGGACATTAAAGTTACATTAAATTGCCTCATTGTTAGGATTTATGAATCCAATAATTAAAATAATTAAAGTAAAAATGTGCATAAAACAGGTGGATGGAAACACCCTTATCGTTAGAGGACGTTGTTGCATCGTTACATGGTAATTGTGAAATGGTCAGTGTGGGATTCGGACTATAGCGACTTCAATATAAATACATTTCAGCAGTTTATTCTTCTCCAGTTCAGTGATGCTCTTGAAACTGGTGCCAGGAGTTTCAAGAGAACTCTTTCAGAAATTGCCTTTGGAGTGAAAAAGGGTTTTAAAGAAAGCGCAGTTTGATTTCTTTCTGAAAGTGACACAATAGCTTGAGACTCCTCTGGGTTCCAGCCTTTCAAAGAAACAAGTGCAAAGAAAAATCACCAGAAAACCTAGACAGTGAAAGTGACTGCTTTCTAGGTGAACTTTAAAAAGCACGTCTAAAGGCTACTCCAAATACAGTGACAAGAGGACTTAGTAATTAGTTTATAGTAGTGCTAATAGGGCAGTTAGGACGGTGTCAAGTCACTTCGCGTCACTCCAGCATCTCCGCTGACTGTTTTGCTCCACAGATTAAAGCTTCTGAAAGAGGCATGAAACTGCATAAGGTGCCTAGAATACAATTAAAACCTTCAATAATAAAAAAGTGTCTGAGCTGCAGTGGTAATTACTGTTCTCCTCCAGGCTGCGCTTGACACAGGGCAACTGCAGAGGGCTGCTACCGCCCAGACACTGTCAGTTCCAGAGGCAATTAGCGGTGGATACAGGCAGGAGGAAGCTGTAATTTGTCAGGACACGAAGCAGGAGAGTGCTGGTGGTGATGGTGATGCTTGAAAATGGAGAGTTTACCGTCTCAGCGTTGAGATAATTCCCTTGTTTGGTCATTAGCAGTTTAGTTTCAGTCCGAGGGCTGTTACAATGTGAACGCGGGGTGTTGTCGGGTAATCAGATGACAGAATGAGATCACTTATGGTATTTGATTGCGGGCAAATATTCGAGAGGAGGCAGATGCTGAAGAAAACTATGTATAATACATTGTTTATTGCTGAATTGGAGCAGTAATATAGGGAGATTCAAGCTCTCCATGGTGGGGGCATTCAGCTCACATACAACCATTTTAATGAACACTTCAGACTAAAGACTGGAAACAGGGAGGACTCAAACTGTGCAAAGTGCTGACTGAAATGAACTCTTTCTTTCTATCTTGTCAGGGCTGGATGAATGAGATACATGACTACGACCCAGAAAGCTACCATCCAGCACTGACTCACTCTGTGTTTGCCAGCCTGGAGGGCTCCTGTCTCCGTCTCGACTACCCGCGTACCAACATTAGTCGCAGGGCCACGTATGATGAGAGAGTCCTTGAGGCCACCTTTGTCAAGTCACGCTCCTTTCAGCTCGCAAAGAGCAAAGTATGATGGCTAAGTAACGGTGTTCAGGGGATTTTTGCTTTATTTTTTTTTCCACTACAATATAATAAGGAAAGTGAAGACCTATTTAGTATTCTGCTGATGTTCTGATACTGTATGCAGTCGCTGCAGATCTTCTGTAAACTTAGTCCAACTTTATGAAGCTAGATAAAACAGATAAAATCCGGTTAGAAAACAGGAACTACTACTACTACTTTTGATTAAAAAAGGATTTTATTGATTTAAAAATAATAGTATTCCTTCTGTCATGGTTGTCTAAGATCGTCTAGGATCAAAATGTATCCCTAGCAGGTCTGTTATTGTAAGATATTTAATGTAAAATAACATTTCATTTTTAGTTTTTATGGATGAACATGGGCCAAAGTTTTTGTTGACCACTAGATCAACTTTAAACTCTTCAGCATTATTCATTCATAAATGGGACATCCGACTGTGGTGTTCAGTTAACAGTTGTCTTTTGCTTTGACATAATAAAACTCTACCACTGATCCCCGAAGGTATTCCTGTTGCCATCTGTGTTGGCTCGGAAGAGAATGTGGAACCCGAAGTATCCCATCTGCATCCAACTGACAGCGGGAGAAAACTCCCAGGAGGATGAGCGAGGAACGTCGGAGTCTAGCTGGGGAGAGGTGCCCAGAGCTGAGCTGTCAAGTCCACAACAAAGCTCCTCCAAACACGTCCAAGACCTTCCCACCACTCTTTACCTCTTCGGTCGTACGGGACGAGAGAAAGAGGAGTGGTTTCAACACTTCTTGTTTGCATCCACGGATACAGAGAGGGAGAAAGAGAGGCCTGGCAGATGTGTGTCCAGATCGGGTATGATGAACGTTAATAATGCATTAGAGAAGAGAAGGCTTCCAGATAAGGCATCTATACAAATGCTATATATGTGTGGATTATGGATTACATGCTCCAATTCTTTGCATTTCAAAGCCAATCCCTTTTGAGGGGAACGCACAGCTGACAGCATCAGAAAAACATAAAACAGGTAGCAGCTTTTATTTTGGAGAGTTTGGAAAGTTACTGAGCTGCAAGAGCAAACATTTCTTTTTCACTTTTCTTAGTAAAGTCTGTCATTTGTTCTGCCATCTGTCTGCTCTTCATCGCCTCACTCTCGTTTAAGGCATTCGTTAGGAGCATTACATGAAAGCAGTTGCAGTCTTGGGAAGTGCTGGTGACTAACAAAAGAGGACATGTTTTGGTTAAGTGATTTTAAGGAATGGTTGACATCATGGGAACGCTTATTTGATTTCTTACTGACTGAGATGAGAAGACTGATACCACTCCCAGGTCTGTGCATGCCTTTCCCATACAGAGTTGGAGCCGGGAGACAGTTTTATTTAGCACAAATGATGAAAATAAGGGGATACATCTAGCTTAGCTGTGTCCAACAAGCTAAGCTGGACACAGAGTGCTACAAACTGCAAGGCAAGGGTCACATGAGCAATGAAGCCAACGGCTTCTACGTGGCTAAATTGTGATAATCTTATGACCTTATGTACTTGTACTGTCATAGGAGCTAAAGCAAACATATATACAGCTGTCCATGGGAAAAAGAGTACACTCTGTAGAAGGGGGAAAATCGTCTCCTCCAGTGTTTCTTTATTTGTATATCTATATTTTGTTTTGACCTTCAAAATTGGCGGATATTTTTACACTTGGATTTTCCAGTCTTTGTGCTAAAGCAACATGAAGTGGCTGCTGGCTGTAACATCATAGTTAATGCAGAGACACAGAGAGTGGATCTTCTCGAATAAGTGCATTTCCCCAAATGTTACATTTTTTCCTTTGGGCAAGTTGCACTCACAGTTTGAATGATTCTCTCATTGCACCATTAAAAAAATGTCTGTTTGCATCCTCTCTTTCTCTCAGAAATCTAAGTATTAACTTCTTCTATGAATGATGGCCAAAAAACAGTTTCCAAAATACTGATGTGGGTGAAAATAAGGAAACTTTTCTATCATTATCTTCACCAACCAAGTTAATGTTTCCATCCTTATTCTCCCAGGTGACCCTGCACTGGCTCAGAGTGCCTCGGGTAATGTACCAGGCAGCAGAGGCTCCAGCAGAGTGGGCAGCAGCGACGATGACGGCCCCTCCACACCTCCCCCCTGCATCTCTGCAGCTCATGTTAATAAGACTTCCAGCAGCACCAGGGCCCTCTCCGTATTAGACTATCCACGTTACATGGCTCGTCTGCTCGCCGCAGAGGAGTTCACCCCTATCTCCAGTCCTGGAGCCAGCAGCACAGAGACAAGCCCCACTATCAAAGGAAATGTGAGTCATGCAGATAAAATTAAGCAAAGCAAATGAATTGACGCTGTAGGAAAATGGTTCCAGAAAGTTCCAGCATTTAGAAAATTATTCCACTCTCTTCCTCTATTTTTAGCTCGAAAGTGTACTAAACGTTGCGCTTTCCTTGTCCTTGCTCAGCCCTGACTCAGGTGTCCTTTTTCTTTTTTTTTTTTACAGTGTCTATGTGATTTAGCAGAGCACCCTGGGACGAGCCAGACTGCATGGGCTAACGCTCTAATTGGTCGAATCTTCTGGGACTTCCTGCGAGAGAAGTACTGGGCCGACGTGGTTTCCCACAAGATCCAGAAGAAGCTGAGCAAAATCAGAGTGCGAGCAGTTTTATTGTCACAGAAGAGGTTAATCATTGAGCGTGATGCATTTTAAAACCATGATGTGGTGTGTGTGTGTGTGTGTGTGTGTGTGTGTGTGTGTCTTCACAGCTGCCTTACTTTATGAATGAGCTGACTCTGACTGAGTTGGACATGGGCTGCTCTATGCCCCAAATCACCGCTACCTCCAGACCAGAGGTTAACCACAGAGGTGAGCACAGACTACAAACACACACACACACACACACAAACAGGAAAAAACAAGAGATGAATGAGAAGATGACCTGTCACTTGTGTGCTTAGTAGCTGAGTAATGCAGAGCATCAGATCAGACGCTGTTATCCTGTTGTAATCTCACAGAGCAGTAGAGCCATTACGCCATGCCAGCATCCATATTGGCCTGTGCGTGTGTGTGTGTGTGTTTTAAATCAGGCAAATCTGGAACACAACACTCCTAATGACGTGTGGAATTTAACTATGACCTCACGATTTTCTCGGTTTGTTCACGCATCTCATCGGTTACACAACCAGCTGTCAGCAAATCATCCTGTTTTTGCTCCTCAGGGGGGGGATTTAAAAAAAAACCCACAGTAATTTATTATAAATTTAATTTCAAGGCTTGATAATCACGGCGAAAGTCTTTTAATCCACCCTCTGAGCGTTATGTGTCCAGATTAGGCTTTCCGTTTTGGTGGTCTGTTCGTTGACCTCTCCGTGCTGCCCCCTGCAGGTCTGTGGGTGGAGCTGCAGCTGGTCTACACAGGTGCGCTGCAGATGACCCTGCAGACCAAGTTCAACCTGTCCAAGCTGGGTAAAGAGGGAGGTCAGGACATGGACTGTACGACAGAACGTGGCAGCCCACGGTGAGTACACACACACACACACACACAACATTTTTATTCACTTTTCTGAATAGTTTTGCAGCATTTTCTTGCTCCTTATATAAAAATAATATGATATTATTATTTCAGTTTTCTTTTACACTGTATGTTATTATATTCTGATATGTACTGCGATAAAATGACCACAAGACATCTATTTGAGGTTAATCAAAATAATAAAATACTTGGTTGCTTTGATGCAGATAATATTAATCCATTATTGTACACAGTTTATGATTTGTAGTTTATGGCCTAATAAAGCCAGCGATAATAAAGGGCTATTCCAGTGCTCTAGTATTGCACGGCTGTACAACTGGGAGATTCTGCGGAAGTGTGAGCCAGATTAAAAGAAAGACGCTGGAGCCTACAATCCCCACAATGCAACTCAGCTTTCACGAGAACGTCCAGGTTTTTGTTTTCAAACTTAGAATGCAAGCATTCGTACCGTCGGTTACTGCTGTTTGCACGCTGCGTTAGCACTCCTCATGATGAGAATGCTGACCCTTTAATGTGTGAAATTTGTGGAATGCCCCTTGAAAAAAATCAATGCAGCAGTACTTTCTCATCTTCGTGTGTGTTTCATGACACTGCACAAGCACAAGTAGCAGGAGTAAAAAAAAAAAAAAAAAATTTAAAACCCACACACGTGCACAGAAGTACACACCTACACGTCTCTCTTTCTATCCCCTGATCCCTCCAGTCTCTGATCCACAGAGGAGAGCTCTTCACATCACAGTGATCAGCGCAGACCAGCCTATCGTAGACCCACAGCGGTGGGGATTAGAGGGCAGGCAAAGCTTCACATTAGCTGTCGGTGGTGTATCTGAAGCTTTAGAAAAAGCTGGGTTTGTTTTATTTCTTCAACCCCCCTCCGCTTATAAATGCATCTTGATATGTCCACAAAGGTACGGATTAAGGTTTGCCTTGTTCATTTTTTTCCTTTCGTCCATCTCTCCATCCCTACCGCGTCTGCCTGTGCATCCTCCCAGCTGCAGACCCATCTTAAGTGTGTTGGCAGACAGTGACGAGGAGTCCTCCAGTGCTGGTTCGTCTGATGAGGAAGAGCTGCTTCTGTCTGAGCCTCAGGGTCCAGTCGGGGAGAAGGGATCCACACCGGCTACTGACGGGTAAATCTCCATATATACACGAACAGAAATCCTGTCTGTGTGAGTATAGGCTGTATATTATGACACTAAGTATTAAATTATATTTCTAAATACTAAATATAATGCTAAACAACACCATGAAGTGTAACTTCTACCCTGCTGTGTTGTGAACGCTCATTTTCCTAAAGCATAAGATCAACTGTGCCGACTTCACACTCCAGATGGCCGTCGCTTTCATTTACATTTCAGACTCTGCTCTCTGCTCAGATTTTGACTTCAGCTTCCAAGCACTAAATCTACCCATCATCCCGCTGATGCGTCTCTCCTCTCCCCTAATCCTCTCTTACAGGACAGGGGGTGGAAAGACTGGCAGGAAGATTTTGAGATTTGTGGACAAAATCGCTAAATCCAAATATTTCCAGAAGGCGACAGAGAACGAGTTCATTAAGAAGAAGTTTGAGGAGATGTCCAACACGCCCCTGCTGCTCACCGTGGAGGTTCAAGAGCTGTCAGGGACTTTAGTCATCAACATCCCACCGCCCCCTACAGACAGGATTTGGTAAGTACGGAGCAACAACAGTGGCTCAAACCCTTTTGAATGCATGTCCACCAAAGAATAAGAAGGATGAGGCTTCCGGTATCGAGTTAGATGCTTCTACAATACATACGCACATAAGCAGATCAGGTCACAGCAACATCTGTGACTCACGCTTCATCTCCTGCCAAAAGCACATTTGTTTGTTCTACTAATCCATTTCAGTTGAATATTATTACCTGAGGCAACATGAGACTGAATCACGGCTGTAGCTATGAAACAAACGCAGCAGGTTTGATGATCTCCTCTGCAGGTACAGCTTCTGTGTGCCCCCGAAGCTGGATCTGCATGTCCGTCCCAAACTAGGGGAGAGGGAGGTGACTTTTTGTCATGTGACTGAGTGGATTGAAAAGAAACTGCAGGATGAGTTCCAGGTAAAAAACAGCAACAATGCCGTCATCTTTTCAGCTTTCCTCCCTTCTCTCACGGTCACATTTTTTCTTCTCCAGAAAGTGTTTGTGCTGCCAAACATGGATGACATCTGTTTGCCCCTGATGCACACTGGGCTGGATGGCCCTCAAGCATCTCAGCCTCTGTCCTCTCAGTCCCAGCAGTCCCAACAGAGCTCCTCCACAGAGTCCATAGAGAGGATCCCACCAGAGTCTGACTAGTGCCTCGAAGGAGAAAAAAAACAAACGGATTCATACGTTACACATTCACAGTGAGAGGAGGGAAGCAGAATGAGGACCACCAAACAGACCATAAACTTATGTTTCGCCTCTGTAGACTTCAGTAGCTTTCACGCAGACTCGCTAACCCTTTCTGTCTGAAGCGGGAGTTTCTGAAGGTCTGATGTTTAGCGCTGTAGGTGTAACTGTGATGGAGAGTCTGTGGTTGGTTTAAAATAGAAGCATTTGACGCATGGAGATGAAACAGATTACTGTACAAACAACAAGTGATACCTTTTGCAAATGTTTACATGTGAATGATCCCTATGAGATTATAAATCTATATATATATATATATATATATATATATATATATATATATATATATATATATTAATTTATTTGCTGCTTTGATGTTTACATCTCACTGTCACTTTGGATATAACATGATGGATGTTATTAAATAAAAAATAACAACACCTGCCTGGTTTGTGAATCCTTTCCTGCACATACTCGAATTCGTCCCTGTGCAGTACTTTCATGAACCTCACCCTCAATTTTTAAAACATCCATTAAACATAAGCTTGCTGTTTATTAAAACGGTTAATTAATACTTGTAGCTCTTTAAATCTGTTCGTTTCACTGTTTGTTTGCTGCTTTTCTGACACACTGTTTGTCCCCAATCAAGATGAAGATGAATAACATCTGTCCATAACCAAAAACCATCAAACAAGGCATCACATGCGTACCATAATACCTCATTTACATACATAGGTTCATTTCACCTAGCTACTGTGGGCAACAGTTCTGGCACTTGCCACGACTGGTGTGTAGGATTTAGTGCCATCTGGTGGTGAAGCTGCTGATTGCAACCCCTTCAACTCATCCTCTCCATTCTAGCACAAAGGAGAAACTATGGCGGCAGAGAAATGCTCTGATCTGTAGCTATAAAATGCTCATTATGAGGTAAGAAAAGATTATTTTTTGAAACTTATTTTCAGTTTCATTTTACACTGCATGTTATATTTCTGCCATATTCTGATCTTTCTAAATATTACACACCTTTAACATAATCAAACTCAGTCGAGTTACAGATACGATGGTGACTTTCACTGCAAAAGTATAACGAAGAACAGGAAGTTATTTTTATAGCTTATTTGAGAAACGATAGATAACTTCTAAATATTAAACTGTTATTTGCAGCTGCTATGAACGCGAACATCCCCATGTGATGATGTGATGTCATCATCTCAGGCACAGCTTCATTTCACAAGAGAGACCCGGTGAATTGTGGCAAACGTGCCCGGAAACAAAGTTTTGCATGTTGTGATGCTTCATTTACCCCCCGGGATTTAGCCAAACACAAATCTCTGAGTTTAAAATGCATGCAAGGCGACTGCATTTATTGAAACAGTTGAAACTGCAGCAAGATAATGTTGAAAGAGAGCAGAACATGGTGGGGGGAAAAAAATTCAAAACCAGAGAAAGTCCTGATGCATAAAATGAAATTACATGGGGGGAGAGTGTGATAACGTGTGGGAGGGTGTGCATGTGCGCGCGCGTGTGTGTGTGTGTGTGTGTGTGCACATGTCACTCTGTGGGATGCTGTTGAGTTATTTGCGGTATGGTTCATTAAACAGGCCTCCAGTCTTTGTTTGAAGCTGTTATGAGATGCAAATTCAGTGGCAATAATCTACACTATGAGATCATTTAACAAGTAACTATGAAAAATATTCCTCAACAATATGGTGCTTCAAGAGCTGGGAATAAGACAGAACTAAGATGCACCACAACCAAATCATTATTGATTACATATTGATGATCAAATATTATATTATCCGATATTTATAATGCATTTCAACCAATGATTCTTGGCCACCGATGTAAGAATAAGCTGAAACATTGGGCTTTGATTCAGCATAATGCTGTTTGAAGTCCATGAAAGGTCTGTGTGGTCCTTCTTCAAGCTGGAACATAAAAATGAAGTTATATTAACAGAAAACTGAAAATGTGTACTGATCATACAGCATGTCATGTAGAATCTGCAGGTAAGCATCAGAGGGCAGCACCTGTTCATCATTTAGCTGGCACTGCTACAGCACATCTTCTGCCTGACAATAGTATGACAGGTCTGTCTTAATCCAGTACTCACTTTAATGAGAAAGTTCCTCCTGTGTGAGTTGAGCAGCTTTAATGGATGAAAGATTTAAAAGTTATCAGAATCTGAGCCCTTGTAGTGACTGCAAATACTACTGTAAACATTTACCCTCAAATCTAAATGCATATTTAGTTTTTTTTGTGAAGTAACATTTGACAGAAATTTTAGAATAATTGTGTTTATTTAATTTTTCATTTGGCACAGATTTCAGGAACTTTTTCTCCATGTCAAGATTTTCCAAAACCGATTTGACAGGAATATTTTCAACATCCTGACCTTTTCCATCAAGAGACACTTTGATTTGTTATAACATGAAAAGCACACATTATAAAATGGATGATGGCTGAAGTCACACTGTTATAACTTGCCAGGACACATGAATAAAACTATTATAAATCTTATTAGAGGCAACTTTCCTACAATGAACATCAGAATATCTAATTTTGGTCATTTTAGCTGCATAGTACATTTTATTTATGTATTTATTTTCAGATTTATTTCTTCAGTCATCAACTTCTGCCTCCTCGTCGTTCTACTATCCCTATCTACTATCCAAAAGTTAGACGAAAAGTTAGAATCACCTGTATCTCCTCCTCTCCAATGCCCAGACCTAAGCCTTATCACTGTACTGATGTTAAAGCTATGATTAAATTCTTGTTAGGTATACTACACATTTCCTGTTAAAAAACGAAACAAGCCAAAAAAAAAAAAAAGCAAGTCATTTAAAGAAGCTCATTCAAGGTGTCGCAGGTAAATATCTCAAATTATATGCCTTACACTTTAATAACTATTTACCATAAATGAAAGCAGGACATACAGTCAAGCGTCAGGTCAGCAGTAGGACAATATTATTCTGCTTCTCTTCTTCTCTTTTTCTTTTAAATAAAAAAAGAAACTTCAGCTTTGCACTACATATAAATGGCAAGAATGTTACTCGGAACGGTGATGTCATTGCACACGATGAATGCAATCTGTGTCAGCTTGCACAAATGACTCACCAAAAAAACATTGGACACTTCCTTTAGTTTCCTGATTACTGTAAATAAAATTACACACACACACACACAAGCGCACGTGCTCACACGCACACACACACACACACAAAGATAGAGATAATGAAACCTGTTTGGTGATTATAAAAAGCGCGCTAAATATTTAACCACGGCAGAGCTTTTCTTATCACTGGCACGTTTCTCATTATTCACCACGTTTCCTTGTGTCCTTCTTTCCTTGTTTCTAAACATAACAAATCTGTTCTTAGCAGCTGTCACTCCTACAGTCAACAGAGGACTTACTGAAAATCACACCAGACCTGTTTCGTTTTACTGCCCGACACATGGATGGTCATAGAAGCTTCAATCTTCTCCTGTCAAAATATAAATAAGAAACATTTTCTCTTTGTCAGATGTCATTTATGGCTGTTTGCTATATTTGCATTATTCTTACTGATAAGTCATGGCCCAGGTGTCATGGTTTCATTATGACTCTACGCTAGACGTGTATGCGTCTATTGTAGCTCAATCTTCCATCGTTGCACAAGTTAATAAAAAAAATGATGAACAGAGATAACTGCGGCTCACCTTTCACCTGAGATTTCTTTGTTTGACTGAAATCTAAAAAATGCCTTTGATCATGCCGTGTTTCCAGCCAGCTATTTTGTAAATTTTGCCTCTGAGGACTGTGCATGTGAATCCTGAACGACTAAAACGGCTGAACATAACTTTGTTTAATGCTAAACAAAGTTGAAAATCTTTTTTTTTTTTTTTTTAAATCAACAAAGGGAAAAGTTGGATGATGTTGGATAGATATTCTGACTGATAAGATATGGCTATACTCAGGGCCTTTTCAAACAAAATGCGCTTTGAGGCGATCTCGCCGCTTGGTTTAGTGCTCTCTGTGGGCAAAGTTCAACCAGGGTTGAATGAGTTTTAGTGGGTTGAATTTTTTGGTTTGCCGCAGCAAAAAACAAAAAAACAGAACACTGAGGCGCGGCCTAACCCATTGAAAACAACGGGTTTCAGTGCACGTAGGTACAGGCTGTACATTGGCATGGTTGGCACTTCCTACAAGTGAGTTATTTAGGGGCTGTATGGAAATTATTATGCAGACTTAAAATAAGACATCATTTTCCTCCATATAATAGTCAAATAGTATAATAGTCACTATAAAGAGACTGAATGAAAGAGTTAATAGTTAAAACAGTGCTTGTGGTTCTACTAGACAAGTTGCAAAAGTGTCACAGAAGCAGCTCTCTACACTGCTCCCCCCCAAAGTACTCACCTAGTCTAGTTTTGACAGAAGCAAGATGCACAGAGCAAATCGAGCCGATGAAGACAGACGTCGAGCATCTGGTCAGTTTTCAAAATAAATAATAAACAGAACCAGTGTTAAAGAGTCATTCCCAGTGAAATCAAGGCGTTAACATCATGATTTCAGGGGAAATTAGCACTGTTAGCAAAGATTAGGAAAACATTGTGATTTGGGTTCCAATTCCCATCGGCATCACGTGTTACAATAGTAAACAAGTGGTAAAGGTTAAAAGGTTAAAAAGGTTAAAAACCCTCTGATAGGTTGGAAAGAGTAAACGCCTCAAGAATGATGTCTCATGGACCAGTTTAACCACATAACCTCTTACACTTACACTGTCCCTTCTTTTGTCATCTCATCTTTTGCTCCTGGCATAATAACTGTGTCGGCGGAACGTAAAGCATGTAGCTTGGATGCACTCGCTGAACTGATTTATGCAGTTGTTTTTCTTGGGAAGAAGTAGATGTACGGGTTCCATAAAGACCCTCCCCAGCTTTACCCCATGAAATGCCAGAGCACATCACCCGTCTCCACACTAATCATTTCCATACAGTCTCTTTATCCACATCTCTGCTGTCATGAAAATCATTTTTTACGTGCAGACAATACATTGTGTTGTTTGATCACGAGTTGATTTCTTCTGTTCTTCAGTATATATAACAAGAACTATGTTATTATTGCTAAAATGATGAACTCCCAGCAGCTTTCTTTACACCAGTGATCCGTTTGTGGTTTGGCTCATGCAACCTAAGCTCAATTAAACTCACCTGAGTTACGTGACACCTCCATTAGGTGTCATGGATATGACAACACAATGCTGCTTTCCGTCTATAATTACAGCTCGTTCTCTCTGCCTCCCTGCTCCACCCCTCTAACACTTGTATGACTCATTCACATGCAGTGCATTATAGCTTTGTGCGCGCTTGTGCACACCCGACCAAGAAGTATGTAGGTCAGGACGTTTTCACCACTTCCTGCATTATCATCTATAATTATGAGTTCGTCCCTTCCTTTCCGTTGAAATTTCTCACAATTTCATCCAACATCAACAACTTTTCTACTCAGGTGTGCCTTTAAGGAGAACTGAGATAAGATACGACACCTGTGGTGGCATTTGTGATTGATAGCAGCTCTGACATTCTTCATTCTGAAGAACTGACACCAATTCTCAGGTCAGATTACACACAAAATATCACCTCCCAGACAGTTTGTCATCTTTAATGAGGAAAATGAATACTGTGTTTACAGGAGAACGTTTTTGTGAACTGTTTAAATTAGCGGCCTTATCTAAAAACGGGTGTGTTTATATTGTTACGCTGTCACATGAAGTTAATTAGTTAGATAAAAATCCAGAACTTCCCTGTTATAGATCAAATAAAGTAAATTGATTCACTTTACCTTACTGGTAAAATGCTGAGTCATTTTTTTTTTTTTTTTACTGTTTGTTTTCGGATTCTCAGGGAACTCATGTCGCTCACTAACTCATCAGTCCCATCCTGTTTGACGTTCACTCTTCCATCTCTCATTCTCAGCTTACATTTGACTACAGTTGAACTCTGCCTTGACATGTGCTATTTAAAATAGTTGTATTGACAATATCTTATTACCTTGGGCCAGCTGGTCCGATGACGGTGAAAGAAATCATGACGATCACCATGCTGTAGGCCTCATTTTCCCGTTACCACAACAATCTCTTATTTGCTCACAGTTATACTATACAAAGGTCCAGTGTGTAAGAATATTGGATTCTACAGAGTTATATTCATAACTCTGTAGAATCACCTGAAAATAAGAATTGTTACGTTTATGTCACCATAAGAATGAGACTTATATCCACAGTGAGAGTGGGTGGTGTCCGCCATGTTGAACCTCCATTTTTGTACAGTAGCCAAAACAGAAAAGTCAAACACTGATCTAGTGTCTTCTTGGAAGGAGAGGGTGAGGCGTGGGAGAGCATTGCATTTGGCTGCAGTCTGCAACTTCAGACACTTGTACACCTATGCACCATGTTTTCTGTAGAAATGCCTGAAAGGTTAGACCAAAGTACGTACCTGCTCTCGTCTAAATTCATAAATGAGAGAGAACTTGACTCAGACTTAGTTTTGCTACACCTTAAAGACGAGGGACACTCTGACAATAATGTGCCTGAGGCGTGAAGGAGGATATCTGTGTGAAAGTAGATAAACCAGAGAAGAAGGCCTCAGATACCTCTTATCCCCACCCACGATGCTGTTTTTTCATCTCTTCCCAGGAACGGTTCACGCTTGGCTTCATGTGACCCCAACGACTGTCGTAAGAAACGAAAAGTTCAAACAATAGTCTGGTTAATGATCCCCCAAAGGCTAAATACCTGGGCTTTCCCACCATTCAGACAGAAGTGAAGAAGAAGCCCCTTGAGAGGTGAGGAATGAGAGAGGAACAGATCGAAAACCAAATCCAAGGTTCTCCAGACTGAGCTCTTCTCAAGGAGCGTTGACCTGGACGACTGCAAACCTTCGCAAGTTTTAAGGGATTTTTTTTGGTTTGTTTTAGCATGCCACGTATGGCATGTTTACACAGGGCCACGCATACATCTTGAGATCACTGTCTTGTAATGAATGTTATGGAGACACTGATGTCTCTTCTTGAGATATAGAGTAGTGTTTAGGAGAGTAGGCACCATTCTGATCATTACTGCGGTAAATGAGGTCAGACGATCGGGCTGTCTCACTGCCTAGACATAACAGATAGGCACACATAAGGTGGAAGTCTCTACAGAATCAGACAAATGTCGGACCAGTAAAAGGGTAAAAACACACTTCCTTGTTTGTAGACTTAAAAAGAATGTGTGAATACCTCATACTGTAAATGCAATGATTATGACATACTTAGACATGGAGAATTTATGGCTTATGTGTTATTTTTTATGGCTTTATGGTTTATGGCTTATGTCTTGAGGGCTTTAGACAAGCCAGTAAGGACTGCTTCTTCAGAACTAAGGCAGCATCATGCAACGACAAGTGTACTGATAAACCGTTGACTCCTTGATAAAGCTTCAATAAACCTTTCAGGATAAGACATCTTGGACTTATCGTGGACTTTCTCCGCTGATTGAACGGACCATAAATGAATAAACTTCTCCACGACACTTGCTACTTCTGTGCAAATTTGATTTTATTGACCTGTTTATGTGAAAATTATACATGTAAACTCTTACAGGTTATATACCTCAGTGCATATTAAACATAAATTAGCAACAACATATCCATACAATAAGCAACAACAATAGATAGCAATAATTCCATAGTAGTGTAGTGTATCATTCACCTGGTCGGGCCATACTGTATGTTCATTTGTAGGACACAGAAACTACTTACATACAGTATACCGTGTAATCTGGTTAAAAAAAATTTTTAAGTTTAAGCACTGCTGTGGATGATATAGTGAATAAATGGTACATCATTTTTTTCATCTGTCATCAAACATTGTGTTAAAACTGCGGTAAAGAAGCAACAGATATACAAGGTAAACTCAGATATACTGTTAAATAGAGTTCAGTGAAAATATTTAACCTCTTCAGCTCCAGCAATCCGCTTAAATTCACCTTTAAGTGGATTAAAAAATACAAAAAAAAACTTTTGTTTTACGACTTTATGAAAATGTAACCTACATTTTCTTGTACCTTTAATGCTTCACTGAAGCTACATTATTCTTATACTGAGTGAAATATTCAATCTTAAATCATGTTCCATTTGAGCAAACATTTCTTCAGATATCATCTGAAGGAATTCAGCATACTTTAATCTTTTGGCTGAGAGTTCTATGGAAAGATCTGTGGAGCTGAACAGGTTAAATATTACACATGAATACATATCAAAATATAGAGTGCACGATTTGTCATTCTCTAGCGGCTGTGGGTGGACTCTGCTTGAATCTGAAGCCTGTTCTTGGTGGCCAGTGCGGCCTTGCGGGTCAAGGTGGTGCAGCGGGTCAGGATCTCCTCGGTTTTGGGTCTCGGTGGTACCCTGGGAGCGTTAGAGACCGTCTCACTGCCTGTGGATGTGACAGATCCGGTGCTCTCTGAACTTGTGTTGGAGCCACGGCGGTCTGAGGTGCTTAGATCGGGGCTACTTTCTTTTAAACTGGAGTCTGATTCGCTACCCGTGCTCGAGGAGAAGCTGGAGAAGCTGACCTCGGTGCTTGTGTTGCTCGCGCTGCGTACGCGGCTGTCTGGCACTGAGCTCTCCCTCGCCATTGGTGTTTGCGTCCAGGTCTCTGAGAGGACATCCAGAGATCTGGCCTTGTGGAGACGACCTGGCACACCTCTGGACTGGCTTGCAGAATCCAGTCGTGGGCTGTTTTCTTCGTTGATTCTGGGTGGATTGGCCACCTGAGGTTCCCTGCTGTCTGCCAGGTTCAGTGAGGAGCTATGAATCTTTCTTTGCAGGGCGAAAAGGCCTGCCCGTGGGTTGTTGTATGGTTGCAGGTACATGGAGGGGATATAACCTCCCTTGCCATTGAATCTGAAGAGAGGGTTGCAAGAAAAAGGGATTTATTTCAACCTGTATGTCATCACATGGTGCACACTAAACATGTAAAAATGTACATTGTTTGCAGTGCAGACAGCAAAGATTGAGATACCTGATGAGCCACCAGCCGTTGTCTGACTTCCTCAGCACCTCAACCACAGAGCCAATAGGCACAGATACCTCATCGTCGTTCTTAGACGTGTAAGTCCTCACAGCGCAGTACAGGGCACCTGAAGGTCACAAGAAATCAAGCTTAAACAACAAGCACTGCTGTGCAGTTAAACTGCTCCGCACGACTGAATGTTAACTGGTTAAAGAGCGCTCTCCAGTGGTGCACATTTGTATTAATTAGGCTTCATAGTAGCCTAATTAGTAGTAGTAGTAGTAGTAGTAGCAAAATGTCTAAAGTATGTGCATCTGGCACAGGTGATGCAAAGTGCACCAACGTCCGGCTGGTAAAAAAAAAAGGCACTTATTAATATCTCACCTCCGAGCTGGAGTCCAGCATCATCATCTTCCTCTCCTTCCCATAACTCCAGGTAAGGAGCAGGAAACCAAGCCAAACGCTTAGCCTCGTTCTCCACCAGCCACCAACCTGCACGGGACGCAAAACACACTCTGAGCACAACAGAACTGAGGCGTGGGCAGTAAATGTTAAACTCAAACGCTCAGTGCAAGCTCCACCACTGACCTGCAGGGTCTTTGATCAGGACGTCTAGCTTTTCATCCACGTCAACCTTGAACGGACGATTCTTGGTATCCTTTGTCTCGTAAGCTGCCACGCAGCAGTAAGTCTGGGTGACAAACGGGTGGGTGACGTGACCCGCCTGCTGACGGGTCACATCGCCCCCTCCTCCGCCGGAGCCGTCGGACACATCGTCAGACAGCAGGATCATGATGCTGCGTGAGTGAGAGAAAGAGAGAGGCTTTGTTGACAGAGCTCTTATCGACACCTCTCGCATAAACCAGACCAAACACTGACATGGCAACCCTACCTGTTCTTGGTGAAGTCTGACTGCAGGTCGTGGGCCTGGGGTATGAAGAACTGAGTGACCTCTGAGTTCTGAGTCACAGTCGGCTCACACTTCAGCAGCTTGTCGCAGTAGCTCTCCAGGAACTTCATGCGCTGGACAGATCGCTTGGATCCTTTCTGCTGCATGCTGCTCCTCCTGGCCTCCCCTGTAAACGAGGAGAGGGAATTCATTATAAGAGAGAGGACACAAGAAAATACAAGATATTGAACTGGTTTTTTTTCATGGATGCTCAAACAACAGGGACTTTGCAATCAATCGATATATAATCAATTATTACCTCTAAATTTGGGGATCACTCTGTCGTTTTTCCGGAAAGGGTTCAAATGAGGGAACCTCTTTTTCAGCTGCCTCTGTTTGGGGAAAAAAAGGAAATATATTCATTTTAAAGTATTTTAAAGTTGTTGTTTTATTTTTTTTTGATAATTACTCATGTGAATGCAAACTGAGTTGAGTGAGTGCTTTTGTTCCCCCACTTACATGAAATTTCTTGAAATTCTGGAAGGACCTGTAGATAATCACCTCAGCCTGGTCAGACCACAGCACAGATATCATGAACATCTGTGGAAAGAGAGAGAGAGAAAGACATCAGAGATGGATCTTTATGATGTTTTAATACTTAAATGTAACTTTAAAACTTAACTCACCTTGAGTTTTGGTGTGTCCCTGCGGACAGCTCCAATGATGCGGGCGCTGATCACAAAGCGATGGTCACCGGTCATCGTGACGTCCCGTGTGTCTCTGCTCAGCTGCTTTTCTTGACCTTCAGCTTCTGTTTCAGTCTCCTCGGCTGCTCCGCCCTCTCTGTCTCTGTCTCTGTCTCTCCGGAGGTGAGACAAATGTATTTATACATGTGATTCGGGGCGGGACCGTGCGGGGGGGAAAAAAAGAGAAGCCGTGAAAGAGATGCAGACATCCAGAGGCGTGACCTGCGGCGGTGAAAGAGGTTTTGCTGGATCTTCTTGACGGTGAATAACTTTACACGGATCGTGCAGGAAAATGCAGAAAAACGATGGAAGACAACTAAACAATACAAGTTCGTGCCAAAGTAAAAAAAAAGAAGAAGAAGAAGAAGAAGAAGAAAAAAGAAATAACATGAATAGAATGAACCCATTATACACATTGTTTTGTCTCAATAATAATACTGTCAGATTTCAGATGTAATCAGATTAAAGTATGCAAGATCCGAATATATCAGACCATACAGTGGCCAATTATAGAGACTGTGATAATAATCCTGTTAATATTCAGTCTATATTATTACTTGATTAACTTCATACAAGAGACATATTTTGTGACAAATTCAGAGTGTCAGCAAAGTATACGTGCATTTTAGACATAAATAAAGACTTATTCACCTCTTGCCAAGAGGTGACCGTTTGATGGGCCAAATATTGAGGAACTGCATTCTTTGCACACCTTGTACTCACACTTACTGTACTGATGCTCTGTGTATTTTGATGTGGAGCCAGATTCTAATCCAAACAGGACTACATCTTCACATGGACGTGTTCTCTCTGAGTGCTGTCTAGTTTTAAACAGGACTAAAAGTTCCAGTCCTGTTTTGGCGTTACATTTGTATTGAATGTTCCATTATTGCCTTAACCACAATTCATAAATATAATAATGTATAAATATTTTTTTTATCTATCTAAACCACATCTAAACAACTGGTATAAGTATAGTGATTATGTAAATCGTGTAATCGAGAAATAGAAAATGATTCAGATTCAGTTTCAGTGTTGTCTGAAATGTAGTATGTATATACAAAAAGTATTCTTAGCTGTTCTACTCACAAGTTCAGATCTGTAAAGTCAAAGAAGATCCAGGATATGATTCAGAAGCAATGAGGCCTGGGTACAAATGCCTGCTGAACACTCAGCGTCAGTATCAGAGTAATAGATTACTTCTCTCTCTTTAAAAGATTATGTTTCTCTCCCACATTAGTTTCTTTTGTGGCTATACTCCTGTCGGTATCAGACAGCCAATCCTAGTATTGATATGTGATACCAGGGTCGATATATGAATATGTATATTTAGTATAATTCTATACATATCTTAAAAATCTAGTCTTTACTTATTTTTCCTGCGTACTGATTCACTGGTGCCTCCGAACTGCAACCCTTTAAAACAACTGATGCTACTCTCATATTTGCATGCTAATCAAAAAGCTAATGTGCAACCAAGGAGATGGTTAGCTTAGCTTAGCAACAAGACTGGGAACAATGGGGAAACAGTTAGTGTATGCAAAGGTTACAAAACATTGTTGGGGTCAGATGGAAACTTAATGTTAACAATAAATAAAATGTTAACAATTCTTGTAATATCAGCTGACCCATTCTCATAATACAGGTGCATTTTTCAACTTCAAATTCAATTTTTCACCGTTGAAAATCAAGCTATTACTTTGATGCAAGCAGACATGTTATTGTTTTATTACACTGATTACAGTATCTGTTAGTCCTGTCTTCCTCAATCACTTCCTGGTATTTCCAGCATCCTCAACTCCCGTAATTAAAACTTGTATGCACGTGCAAGTTCTTAACACTTGTCATCTGGCAGCAATATCCCTTATCAGGAACGAGTGTGGAGAGCTGTGTGTACTGAGACTGACTAAACAGGTAAGGGGCATGCATGTCTGTGTTTGGAGGGGGGCGGTGGGGGGAGCAGGTGTTTCTTCAAAGTGAGGATTGCATGAGAGGGCCAGAGTCAGAGGGGGTTATCCCAGCCACTCATCAGATGGACGTGGGTGTGGAGTCCTTGTCTGAAGTGAAGCCAGCGTTATCACACAAACACACACACACAGCGTTGTGGTGTAAAAGGTCAGGACTGTCCGGTTTTGTGTACGACCCGGGAAGATGTCAGCACCTGAGGGTAAAAACACATGAGGTTTCCCACAATGAGCACGAGGACCATGACTCTGAACTTTTTCGGGCATGTGTCGACGACACGAGGGAAGGCTAAGGCGCAGAAAGCGATGCGCACGTGTACGTTAGGTGTAGGTGTAGTGACTAGGATTAGGTGCCCCAAGATAGCGATGGATAGTTCAGTTTACAAAAAGAACTTTAAACATCTCTCTTTTCTCTCATCTTCCTTTTTTCTTTTACATCACCGTCCTTTGGAATAGCGTTTCCTTGTTTGAGGGCGTATGAATCGAGACTGCCCGTGGGTTGTTGTATGAATATCAGCTCATATATAATAAGATTTCTGGGAGGGACAATTAAGACTTTAGCTATGCAGTGGAACTGCACGTGCCATTATTGTTAAACCTCGGATTATTAGCTCTATCAAAAATACCTTCCACCCTGTCCTAAAAAATCACCAGGATTTTCCACCCAGCACCACACAGCATCATTGTGCTTGGGTTTGGCCTGGCTTCACAATCGCTTCTTTGTTTGGTTTGCTTTGAAACTGACAATAGAAATGTCAGAGAAATCGTCCAGGTGCACGTCTCATACTGTAGCTTTCGCTTTCCTCTGTCTCTACTGAACGTTTAAAGGGATACGATATATTACCATCTCGGAAAAAATACACTGGCTGAAAAGAAAAACACATTAAATAAAAACATAATACGACGACAACGAGCGTGAATAGATTCAAAAAATCTCTTCAGATTTGATGTTGCATCCTTGTCCATGATGACAAGGAGAAGGAAACAAAAAAGGTTTCCCCTGTTTGTAATAAGAAGAATTTATGTTGTTTGTTTAATATAAGTTGTATGTTAGCGGGAATAGATAACTCAGTTTACCAGAAGCCGAGGACGTGACACAAAGCATAGTTAATGGCAGTCAGCACGGCCCCTGCACAAACACTGGTGAATTCTTCAGAATGTAAACGCACTGTGTGGTCAAGGTGTAAGACTGTTAATGGCCCTTTAGCAAAACATTAATGGTCTGGAAAAGCCTGATCTTTCAGTAGTTGTGTGTTGTAGTAGCCCAGTAAACACAATGATTTCATTACAAGGAAGCTGCAAATGTGGTGAACGTGACAATAAACTTACATTGCTGCTATAAAAAGAAAACCTGTTTTATTTATTTATCTTTAGCCACGTCCTTCTTGAGGACGTGACTGAAGGTTGCTGACCGGTCTGCAGGGACAAGGTGGAGTCACTGGATAAGAGTGGACAGCTTCTGAGAAGTCTTGAAATAGTTATCGTGAGTAGAAGGAAGCTGTGGAGCTGCCAAATAAACCAGTGACTGTAATACTACAATCAACTGCCAGGAAATCTTTAGATCAGTCCAGAGGGATACAACTGTATGTGCACACACTCTAAATGAGTCACCTGAAATATAGGAGGAAGCACTGACATTGAGTCACGTGATTCCTCATGTGATTCACAAAAATGTTCTACCAATGTTTTGCCTACTTTTTATTTTATTTTATTTTTTTTTATTATTATTTATTTATTTGATCTTTATTTTCTTATTATTTATTTGGCACTTTTATATCCTTTGGTATAAGAGTCTCTTGAGGTAATTAATTAGACATAGTTAGCTAATACTCTTCTGTCTAGCTTTTTTATGCTGTGTAACACACTTTAAACCTTTCAAATCATAAGCTCCTTTGTAATCACTACATTGAAGTCATCCATTACTGACTACACCTTATGATTTTTTTTTTAGAAGACACAGACCAATCAGATTAGATTTCCAGCTCTGTCGACATTGATTTTTATGCTGTAATTCTGGTTTGATTCTTCTGCTCTTATTGTACTAAAGAGCAGAACAAATGGGCGATGACACATGGAAGGTACTGATATCTAAAACATGAGTCACCTTAAAGCCACAATGGACATGTGTACTTTGCAATTTTTGATTTCGTCCACTGGGAATTTACCTGTTCCTGCGAAACGTTTCACCTATTTCATTTTCATTCATTTAACTGCGCTAGTGTTAGGCAACATAGGAATGGCGTAGCCCAACATATTTGTGTCTAAATAGTACTGTACTCTGTACACTCTGTACTGTACTCTGTACACTCTGTACTGTAGTCTGTTACGTGACCAATTAGTCAAGTGTTTGTGGGAAAATGTCCAAAGGAGAAACTAACAACACTACGGACACAACACACAACACAAGAATATGAAGCAATGTTAGCGGCATTGTGAGGCTGCTTAGCTAAATGCTAACATTCGCATGGCAATATAATCACTAATGACAATGCCAACATGCTGATAATATAATAGGAAATGCTGATATTAGTCATGTGATTGACAGAGATGTTTTGATGTTGATATTTTGTCTATGTTTTTATTAACATTGGTGTAAGAGTTAAGATACTTAATTAGACACATTTCCATAAGACTCTTATGCCAAGCTATTTTCTGTTATGTTATCACACATGTTCTGAGCCAATATTTGTATTTGACCAAAGAGTTTACACCTGATATGCTGGTAAGGGCGATAGATTGTGTTACCCAACCCAAGGACTAGAGCACTGAAAAACACTTATGATTTACAGAGCTACATGAAACTGGAATACCTTACCCCTTAATAACTGCCTAATCGAAAATAAATAATCTTTTAAAAAGAATCGCTACACTATGTATTTAAATATTATAATATAAAATATTATATAATTATATATATAATATAAAATATATATATATATATATATATATATATATATATATTATATATTCCAACAGGAAAATTTACATTTTCATCAAATTTGTTAACTTAATGGTGGCACTGGAGCAAAAGTCAGGTCACCAGGTCAGTTTCATCAGTAATCAGTAATTAGGTTTCATTGTCTGGGAGCTATAATTGCTATCTATCCGACAGATAGATGGCTGCCAGTCCTAACCTTTTTGAAAGCTCACTTTCTTTGTACTTCGTAACATACCAAACTCAAGTACCAGACTCTCTATGTTCGTCTTAGTGTCAATGACACTCCTGGCAAGGAATCAGCAGTGTCCGTGCCAATAATAACACCATAAAACCGGCGTATTACCCGACAGGACTGTGGCTGTGCCAACTCACATGAAACAAAGGCTCGTGCGATGCACTGTAACCACAAGTTGTACGCGCACATGTGCAGAACACAGGGTCACGTTCTGAAGACAGAATAATAATAACTATACTTATAGTTCCTGTGACTTACGGGATTCACAAGCACTGGCAGGCGGTATCATAGCATTCCTTAAGACAAAGGCGTGCAGGTTTTGGCTAGGGCGCGTGAAGTGTCATCACAGATGATTCAACCTGTTATCTGACCTGCTTATCCTGCAATGGTAGAATGAGCTTCTGTACACAGGGAAAAGTTACATCTTCTGTTCTGTGTATTAATACAGGCCGATGTCACTGATACCGTACCATAGATATAATATATTTTATTGTATTGAATCTGACTGAGCCTTGAAAAGCTAAGCCAAGTGTAGCCGCACTGAGTGCGTCGCTGCCCCACTATGTGAAAATAGCTAGAAGGGTTAGGTCTTGGGCATTCTAAAATCTTGTCATGCTTATGTAAAGGTTTGTTTTTGACGTCTCTCATACTGGAAACTCCACATTCCTGAGTAGACGTATACAGGCCTACAGGTACTGTAACATACTGTACATACACACAGACGGATTGTTCATACTACACACCTACAGTAAATTATATGTACTGTACCGCCTGTTCCACATGGAACATGCTGTTTTAAAGGTGATGTAATTGATTCTAGGTCCGAAAAACTTTTTCAAATTCAGCAACTGTCTCCTCACAGTCTGCTAGGTTTCAGCTCTGTGTGCGCCCTGAGAGAAATGAGACGATGTTCTGTGAATTGGAAACAAAGTGGCTCTTTCTTACTTCAATGAACAGCACTGAAAGCAAGAAACCAGTGATTAGATAGGACTAGATACTTTTACTCTAGTAGAGAGAGTGGTTCTCACAGGACAGCGACATCACAAATATATGATGATGATCTTCTAAAATATGAAACATCGCCGTAGGGCAAGGGTTGGCAAACATTTCCAAACCTAAGAAAGCCCCAGAAGGAATTAGCTCATGAACATGGCCACGCCTTTGCAAGATGTCTTTAAAACTCACTGACAATAAAAAAAAATAAACATTCCATTATATTTGATATGTCTGTTTTCCAGTATTAAGTATTGTTTGTCGGTTTAATTTAACATTGAATGGCATTGTGTTTGTGCATGCGTGTGTGTAGGTGTGTGCGTCTGGGCTTGAGATCTGTTTGTCAGGTCTTTTCAAAGATCCATTTTTGTTTGCCAGCAATTGACATTAAGTAGGTCAGCTCTGGTAGTGTATGTGATGAATGACGGGCAGGAAATCACTGCAGAAAGATGAGTGCAGCAGATAAGTTGTTAATATGTTAAATCTTGAAATGTAAAATAATATGGTGAATAGTAATTGTTAGTTATTTCCCATAGCCTTACTTAAATTTCCTGAGCTCCCCCGGGGCGTCCCCGCTTTAGACCAACATGATATAAATTTGATAAAGTGAAGGTAGTGGTAATATTAATCAAAAATCATTGCACAATCATTGACCTAAAACACTGACAGAGCACTTTTACAGATGATACTTTGAGTTAATTTCACTGATGATGTGAAGGTAAGGTTCTGAATGCAGGATTTTTACTCATAGTAGAGCTTGGTGTGTGTGTCACGTGAGGAGTTTCCGATAAAATGTAGGCAGAAGACTAAAGATAGCTGCAGACTGTCATCAGTGGTTATGTAGACAGTTAACTTGATAATCAGGTCCAGTTCATGGGAACTGGCATATGGTGCCATACTATTATTTTTGACCAATTAAATTCATTAGTAATTATAATTCATTATTATGCATAGCCCTAAGGGTGGAAATGTTGGTGTGCGGTTGTGTGTGTACAGACTGCAAAATCTCTTTCCTCTAGCGCCACCTTGAGGATAACATTTATGGTTTTAAGTGAATATCCCAACAACTATTGGATGAGTTGCCATGAAACTTTATTTTACAGTCGCTAAGTCAAAATCTCAATTTTGTAGCAGTGACGGTTTCTATGGTTACAGGGACACTGAAATGTATTTTCAGCTGTAATCGGAATTTGATTTTTTTGATATAAACTGAAGTCCATCACATCTGCCAGGTGAACCATTGAAAGAAAAGGTGGTCACTGAAGAATAGGAATGCCATAAAGCACCCCACTCCCCATATATAAGTGGCTCCAGACAGAGGGAGTCCTAAGGTCACCTCTGGAGCCCGATATCCACAAGGCTGCATCATCTCTCCAACGTGTACTTTTCTCACTTGTCAGGCCAAACCAAAGTCAATTAGCTTTATTTTAAATGGCTGATCCTTGTGTTTCACAAACATGATGTTGTCAAGCTTTACATCTGTACGTAGGATGCCAGTACCCGTAAGGGCATCGAATGCTACCATGAGCTGGTATAATTTTGTTTAGACTTCACGGAATCCAGCTTCTCTCTTCCATCAGGTCCCACAGGCTCCGGACCAGCCTTTCAAAGGCCAGGCAAGAGAGGGAGACTGACTGGGTCCAGTCTACAGTCTGCATGTGAAATTCACATGTGAAGTGATGTGCACTACATGATGGAAAATAGTTTTATTTCTATGACTTAATCTTTTTCACCCTTCTACTGTATATAAAAATGGGAGTAGTTATATTATATAAATTACAAATTTCTAAGCAAAATTACAGTTGCTGTTTCTTATTGAATGAAAACACTAAACATAAAATGTTTCAACCCAACATAATGAATGAGATTCATGTGTATCCTCACATTGTTGCGCTCTGTGCTGACTCTTTTGTTGTTTCATTGATTTTGGTGAAACTGGATCATAATTTATGGAGAAAATGTGTTCTGGTCTTTGCTCTGATGTTCTCTAGCCGTTTCACATCAACTCTCTGTCATATTTTGACTCTTGCTCTTGTTAAAAACACCTGAAGTGAAACATTACAACACACCAGAGGGCAGTGCAGGGTAAAAAATGACAAGCAGCGTTTCGTTTCCATTGAAACGTTCAGCCAGGAGCAGCACGACTCTGCTTATAGCGTGCATGTTCACTATCAAGTTTATTATTTAAAGAAAAGGTTTTTTTGTCGACAAATACAATTCACAGTTTTTTTAGTCTTTTAAAATCAGTAAATAGCTTGAGAATGAATGAGGTGTGGGATAAAAAACAAAAACACAATACTGGTCAAACAAGCAAGACACAGTGAAGGGTGTTTTGATATGATTTTTTTTTTTTTTTTTAAAATCCATAATCCATTCTTTACAGTCACACCATCAATCAAATCCAGGCTTCAACAAACACACTTCTGATCTGTTATAATACAACTCTGATAAGCTTTAGAAACATGGCACCGTCACATGGGAAAGGGACATGATTAGGGAGTGTTTTCATAGGCAATTTAACAAAAATATTTTTATTTAGTGAAGATAGATTTTTTTTTATATATATACTATAAGGATAGAATAAAATTCTGTCTGAAAACTGAAGGTTTTACGTTTGGAGAGTGCTATGTTGAAAGCGTTGCATAGTCGAGGAGACATAAATGTACGGGGGGTAGTGGGGGGGTTTAATTTAAAATGACACGGGGAAGTAAAAAGCTCTTTGTTTAATGCAGAGTTCAGGCTAAAAATACTCTCTTTATGAATACTTACGTGATTGTTTTGGCTCTAAACCCCGCCCACACAGTCAAACCCTTAAAAACCAGTCAAAAAACTTCGACCCGTCACCTTCATGCTCGTGTACTAGGGCACGGGAGTGTAAAATCCTGACTGCAAGCATTAGTAACATGAAGTTTTTGTGCAAATGTAACTCAATAGAACAAGATCCACAGCAATCACAAGTGATAATCTCCCAAGCGGTTGTATGAACACAGGGGGGAAAAGCTCGTTTTGTGTGTCACTTAACCAGGCAGCCTTTGAGTCCATCATTTAGAGTAAAATAACAACAAACTAGCTTAGCTTTTTTTTTTTTTTTTTAAAAGAAAAAAAAAAAATACTGTTGTTCTAGCTTATGGGCTGATTAAAGCTCCAATCAATTATGAACCCAAACACCTCTTTTGCTTTTCTTCCACACAGACTTGGTGATTTACTTCTTTAGAGATTGTGTTTGTAAGAGCAGACGCCTCAGAGCGATCCTTGTCCGACTCGCAGTCAAATGTGTTTATGCCGCTCGCGCCGCATTGGCCTGGGCGAGAGCTGGAAACTAGTTGCAAGACAAGAGGGGGGGAATTCCCAACTCAGCTTGTAAAGTGTCTTGAGATGCTGCGCCAAGCGGTTTTTTTTTAAACAAATGAAGGGATACACTATATGCGCCACAGCCAGTCTCTGCTGCTGGTTCTTACTTTACAAACTCCAGCCAGGGAGCAGAGCCGCACTTATTCTCCTCATCTCGGCCATACATACATTCATTTGTCCTATATCCCGTGCACTGGTCAATCAGCTGTCTGTCCGTTTATTGGGAAAGAGTTTGCACTTCTCCAAAGCCCAAATTCTCATCATCCCTAATCGTTCTCTTCCTCCTCAGTAGCATCTGCAGACCTCTGCTTTGCTTTAAGTCTCTGTCCAGCAACAAAAAAAGATCCACGATGCTGGCCGATGTCACCGGAACTCATAGATGGCTGCACTGTGCTCGGGAACATGGGTGAGGTTTAGAGACTGGTACCTGCGGGGTGACACGGAATAATGTTAGATTACGTAAGAAGTACATGGCATATGTTCGAAAAGTGACCTTGGCATGAAGTCATTATGTATAATCGCAAGCTCCCGAGTTCATGAAATATGAATCTGAGAAAACATGCATGTGATGCGCATGCATCTTCCAAACATCAACATTTCATGAGCTGAATGAAACCTGTTTTGGAAATGGTTAAGTGCTTTATTAAATTTAAAGACATAACCTTTAAGACTTGAAATCAAATCTAACCATTAGTGCAATTACCTCTTTACATATTAGATTTCAGTGTTAGCGGCAGAGTCCGCCTTCAAATTTCAATGATCATAACAGAACATCATGTCATTGATATCGCTTCACTGTTGACTGTCGACTGTCGACTGTCAGGACACACATCTTCTGTTCTGTGACTACTTTATTGAACTGCTGTGCCTTGCATGCACGTTGTGTCCATAGTGTGACAGCTCCATCTTTCTACAGTTTGCCTTTGCTTGTTACCAAATGAGAAACACTGCAGAGCTTGAGTTGAGTTGAGTTAAAAAAAAAAAGACATTTATCTTCTTTTTGTATGTGAAATCTACAGATACAGACACTGAAACTGTAGTAAACGCTGTGTACTTTGCTCGTATGATGTTTTTTGTTTTTTTTGCTGAGAGCTTCTCACGTCATGCGTTAAAAAATAGGCAAAGATCTCTGCTCCCCAGGGAAGCTACGCTGCAGCTGCACGAAACGCGCTTCCTGCGCAGGGATGTGTGGCTCTCACGCAGGCAGCGTGCCCCTGCCGTCAGAGCTGAATTAAGTTACTACTGATGCAAAAAAGAACCTACCACATTAAAAGCATTCAGTGGGTGTAAAAGGGGTGGCTTTTATAGTGAAGAAGCCACAGGGCACAATTAATTTATCACAGAGGTCTGACCACCATCATGCATCAAAGATTTAATCATGGCAGATGGCGGTTTCTCGTAGCATGATGGGAAAAAGCAGACTACTGATTGACATATTTATTAAAACTGTGCTTGTTTGTTTGGCTGTACAGTAAACAGACGCACCAGCTACTCTTCTGTTGTATTTCTGTGGCTGCATCTAAAGATTTCCGTCCTGTGTCGTAGCAGCTTAAGATGACACGCAAATTCTTCGGGATTATGACATCAAGAAGGAGAATTTATATTCCAAACAATAAAAGGGAAAACTTTATATATCTAAAAAAAAAAAAAAACAGAAGATGTGCGGTTTCAGCTGAATTGTGTAAAGTCAAAAACAACCCCAAAATGACAGGGCGTGCTGGAGTAAGAAGATGGATGTTGACATTTGAAAGCCAAAAGTTATTGAGGGAATTGAGGGCAAACCACCAGTCTGGACTGATGCTCTTATTCTGCTTTTTCTTCACGTGTGGTTTGAAGGGTTCACACCAGAGGTGGTAAAAGACCAGCAAAGAGCAAAGAGTTATTCCTGTAAATAAACTATTCATAAGTGCATAACAACAGCCACGTTGCAGTTACGACTGATTCCTGTCCTCAAAATGACACTAAACGCCAACGTTATAGTAAACATGACACAAGTGCTGGCTGTTAATCCTTTAACACTTTTGGAACTTAGCATAAAGTGGAAATATTCTGTGATCAGAGAGCAAAACAAAAACTGTTTCCAAGTATTTGGCCAGAGAAGGGGATGAAAAATAACTGAATGGAATGAAATCAGAAGGCGTCTGTAACAAACAAAACCTTTATGTGCAACGGAAGTTGAAAGAAATGCCAAAGAATGTCAAATAAAAATGAAAACACTCGAGTACGGGCCTCGTTTTGCTTATAACCAGTCAGCACGACCGTACAAATCGAGTGCAACAAACTGCTGGTTAGAGTGTTGTGCGTCATCCATATAAGGTCACACGTGGTCTGAGCTGGACCTATTTGGAAGAGCCACGTTCATTTACTAAGCATCTGAGCAGTTGGGCACCTTGACAGAAGCTGCAGAAAGCTGGATTTCTTTTGTCTGCTAATGACTTTCCCCATCCACGTCTTCCAGCCTGTCTGGGATTTGATCCAGCAACCTTTGACTCACACGTCTGCTGATTTAAAAAAATAATGACTCATCTTCCCCTCACAGTAACTTGTGTTGCTTTACCATTCAGAGCTCCTGTGGTAGTAGTAGCCCTCGATTGTTGCTGTGGATTTCTGGAAGCAGATGTAGTAGAAACCAGCAAAGGAAGCGCCGCTGATGTCTTTTATTGTGTGGTCGGGGACCAGAAACTGCTCCTGTGTGGGGGACGGATGGCGTGAGAAACAGCAGCAGCTGCAGTTCAGTGGTGACTTGCTCCAACATATGGTCGGGCTCAATTTAGGCAGCACCTTACCTTCCACCTCATGAAAATATAGTCGGAGTTCTTGAGATCTTCATAGTCGAAATCGTCAGAGTTGAACGTCTTTGCGTACTGGTAGAAGGCCTGGAACTTGCCCTTGACACAAAGAGTTAAAAGGATTATGTCGCGATAAAGCAGCCTGCTGCAGAGCACTCGTGTAGATTATGAATGAATGAGCTTACCCAGTGCTTTCGATCCACATCCTCATCTGCATCCCATTTCCGAGTGAGGAACGGCCGCTTCCTGCTGATGATCTCTCCGGCGAAAAACGTGGTCAGAGTCGGGTATTCCTGCGAGAGAGAGAACGCAACACGGTGACGTTTTGTTTGCCGTTATAGCCAACCTTTGTTATTTCTTCTCTTTGTACGTGAAGGAATGTCACACCCGACGCCAACAGCAAACCTGTCAGCTCAATGTTTTCATGACAGAACAAATTACAGGGTAGAAAGTGACGTACGTGTGCTGATATTCACTGATTATTGTTAATAACGGCAGCCACATTGTGGGATACAGATTTGTACAGCGGGAATACAAACAGACAACAGGGCAATATACCATCATCTACCCGGCAGTCCCATGTGATTTGACACATTATATTATACTCATAAAGTCTTTCTTACTGCACCTTTAAAAGGTGACGTGTTACCGAGCCGGACTGTCAAACTCGTGGCTAATAAAAACGGCTGTGATTCAGAGGAGGCTTTCTGTCATGTGCTGCGTGTTTGTTAGGTAGCTTTGCCGTGTTTTGATCTGTAGTAGTATAACATGACATCCTCTAGAATGGCAAAGCCCGGAGCTAGACTGTACTGGCATCTAAAAAAGGAAACAAACACAATGAGCTTCGGCCAGATCCAGCTTAAATTATTTATGTTTGTGGCTTAATAAAGGGAATGAATCCGCTCACCTCAGTCAGTCCTTTTATCTTCAGGTAGCCACACAAGTAGGAATCCTCCATGGTGACATGCTTTAAAAGAAAACACAATAAACTGTTACTTCATGTGTTATATCTAATATCCTCTCACACAAACAGCCACTAACACGCAGGTCTGTAAAGGGTGTCTCTACAAATGCAGAAGCCAAAATGATTAAACCTCTGTTAGGTATTGTTTTTGATAATAACAATGAATCAAACGTGTTTATACTTGAAATAGTTTGCTAGAAAACAGTCGCAGGCATCCACAGCTAGCTAGGCGAGTTACTCAACGACAGGCCAGGGCTCATTGATTTTCCAGCTGTCAATCATCACACCGCCCGTTTGACAGATCACCAAATGCCCCCCTGACAGGTCGCTTGAATAGTGAAATATCCGCTTCACAGTCCCACCTGTAAAACAACCTCCACGTCGTAAGAGTTCCCCTTGCTCTTCTGGTGGCCCCTGAACTTGGAGCCGCTGTACAGCAGCGAGGTGACAACACCGGGCTGCTGGGTGTTTATCGGAGGCGGCGGGATAAGCGAGGCCGAGGCTGCGAAGGCCGCGGCAGGGGAGTCGCTGAGGTATCCAGCGGGGACAGGCATGGCTCCCGCTTCGCTGGCTGGGCACCGACCGCGGGAAACTGCCGTCTGAACGATGGACTCTGTCGGCGTCTACGAAGGGGGTGGGGGAGGACTAAAGAGGTCCACCAACATTCAATTCCCCCCCTAAATCCTCCACGGTTTAGTTTACCGGGCACCAAGCTCCCAGAAAAGTAAGTGGACTTCGACGCGGCGCTGTAGGCAGCAGAATCCGCCCCGCTCATTGGTCAACTGAATTCACCTTGCTAAGATCTCCAACGTCCATTGGTTGGACTTGCGGAAGGCTTTATGGGAATATTTGGGTGTAGTTTGTTCCTGTTTTCTAACGGTACGTTGAAGCACGTATAGAACTACATATCCCAGCTCTTAAAAATATTTGCGACACTGACAAGCACGGAAGGTCAAACGCGTGCTTTTGAACACAGGAGCTGCTGTAGGAAAGCTGAGGTAGAAATGTGTAGCAGGAATTAGAAGCTTAGCGACTGTATACGGTTACAGTATAAATGAGAATTGATACTAATACAGAAAACACCCTTTCATAAAGAAATGTTACATTTAATTAACTAACGAACTGCGTTGAGAAACAGCCTGGAAAAAACAGGTAGCTAGATTTCAGCTTCAGCTTTCAGCATCTTCACATAACTGCCGCTATGTTCAGGAGCCTTCTTAGACTTCAGACTCAGTTTGGAAATACTCTTTTATTTAGTAAAGTGTGCCAACGAAGTCAGCACTGTGGGTCTGCTCAGAAATACTCCTCAGCCGCAGCAGGTAAGATAAATACTCCGTGTTACCAATATTACAAACATTTTGTGAGTAGTGACTAATGTCATGTTATCTGCTGTTTCCAGAAAGAAGAAGATTTTATCAAGATGTTAGCATATCCCAGGGTGAAGGTAAGTGTCAAATGTTACTAGTGAAAGGTCAGTATGGCAGCTCTGTGATTAAGGATCTCTTAGCTCTTATTGTTGATAATAAGAGCCCATTTTATGTTTTTAATATAACGACAGAGCTTAACGAATATTTCCAATTTTCATGTAGGTGGTTTATATGAGATAAACCTCGACAGAAGGAAATTGAAAACTCCTGGAGGGAAGCTGTTCACAGTACCAAATGAAGCCCTGGCCATCGCCGTGGCAACTGAGTGGGATGCCCAAAGGGACACGCTCAAGTTCTACACCATGCACCTGGTACGGCCTTTGACCTGCACGCAGTGGAGCTTCAAATCGTCTTGTCATTGGAGATGTCTGTCTGTCTGTCTGTCTGTCTGTCTATATCAGTGAACAGCTGTGTCAAGTTTTCAGTGATGTACACAATACATGTAGAATTTCTTCTGTGCTATTGAAAATACATTTCCTCCCTGTGGTTTAATTTGGGACAGAAAAACTAGATAGTAGTATATTGCTAGTAGTAATTTTTACCATGAAATGCTTTTCATGAAACCTTTTTTAAAGCCACTAGTAAATGATGTTCTCATGATGATGTAACTGACATGTGCACTGAAAGAGTAATGTTGGTGCACTCTCCCTGCAGACTACTCTGTGCAACACAGCTCTGGACAATCCCACCCAACGTACCGAGGACCAAATGATCAGTGCTGCCTTGAAGTTCCTGGAGACTGATACAGTCTGGTATAATACTTATTTACTTATTGACTTTGACAGTAATAATAATGATAACTCTTTTGGTGTTCTGTTCATCCATATACCTTTATTTAACTATTGTTTATATCAGTGTATTTAATTTGAGCAAAAAACAGATTAACAAATGTTCATATTCTCAATAACGTGACACCCTTTCAATGAAGGACTTAAAGACATAAGAAAATCAACACAATGACAACCACAAGATGAACTTATTAAGATGATTATTTGTCACATAATTTTATTCTGGACGTGACTGCTGCTGTAGCTATGTGATTTTGAGGGGAAAAAAACTTAAAGAAAAAAAGTGATTGAAAGTTTTTGAGTTTTATATTGAAAATGTTGAAAAATGAAGTTCTGTTGATATTTTCCTCCTAAAGATTGGCTGTGTTCTGTTGCTGTTCTGTCTTAAACAGTGGCAAAAAGTGAGAAAGCTAAAATTAAGTGAACCTTCAGCCTGACATGTTTACATTCAAGCCTCTCTATCTCTGGAATTGTTGTGAGCTAATGCTCCTGATCAAAAGTCTCAGTATTATAACAGCAAATCATTTTTATCTATGTCTCAAACTATGCAGTGTTGGGTCCTTGGGTTTGACAGAACTAGACCTGGACAGTCCTTGAATTTGATGTTTAAGCTCTGACTGTTCTGCAAGCGTTTACATGTTGCTTGTTATTTGCAAATATATTTAGGTGTTTTTTTGTTTGGTTGCCTTTTTTTAGTTACAGAGTAGAGGAACCCCATGGTTTGGTTGAGCTACAGAAAAATGAGTGGGACCCTGTGCTGCACTGGATTGAAAACAGGTAACAGCAGCATTAGCTTTTGTCATAGCTAAGCTCACCAAAAGGCAATTCAACCCTTGTAAATTCAAGCAGTGTATTAACCTTATTCATAATTTTATTTATCTCTCACAACTCAATTTCAGATACAATGTCACTATTGGCTCATCATGTAGTATTATGGGTCCTGAGATCCCAGAGGCAACTAAAGACACCTTCCGGCAACACCTGAAATCTTACAACTTCTGGTCACTGACAGGTAAAACATCTTCAGACTGGTCCAAGAAATTATTAATACCTGTTACATGTTAGTGTGTGGAAGTGTTGATATTGTGGTTATTTTGGTCTGTTGCTTGCATGAACTGTATTGTACTAAGCTGTAAAAAATAGTAGGGCAGAGCTAGACCGTAATGTGCTTTTGTGCTGTGCAGGGCTTGAGTACGTGATCACCCAGCTGAAGTCTGTTGTGCTGTCGATGGGGATGATTGACAGACATCTGAGTGTGGAACAGGCTGTGCTGCTGTCTAGACTGGAGGAGGAATATCAGGTAGGAGAGTAGGACAATTGATTTTCCTCTCAAGTCAGTATTAATTGCTGTCAGTTAGTGTATTTGTTTCTTATGATAACCTCAAACAAATGAGACCTGGTCACGGTGCTTGGCAGCCTCTCTGTTGGGACACAAGCAGGAGAGTTTCTTGTAAGCAGATTTTCCAGAAATCCCAGTAATTTTCCTGCAAGGGGATCTTTGCTTCATCGTTATTATTTGATTATTATAGAGCAGAACAAAAGCATGTTGGTGTTTCCAGTGTTTCTATTATCTCTAATTTCCAAAAACAGAAGATTTGCTTTATCGTCTCTGGGGGGAAAAAAAGTACCATCTTCTGTTTTCATCATATTTCTCATGAAATCTAACCATGCCAACCAATCTAACCATTAAAATGCTGTCTTTACACTTCTGTGTCCCGGCCTTAATAATTCACAGAAATTGTACAAATATTTCTGTTAATAGTAACAACTTTTTGAACTTGCACGGCTGAATGTAGTGTAACAACAATTGAGTTTTATGTATTCCTCTAACATGTTCGTTTTTTTTCCTGCACAGATTCAGCACTGGGGTAACGTGGAGTGGGCCCACGACTACGACATGTTTGAGCTGAGGGCACGAACTGCTGCTGGAGCCCTTTTCGTTCACCTCTCATCTGAGAGTTCAACTGTCAAACGCAAACTTCTGCAGGACTGAAACGGATACGCTCAATCATAAAACCCTCGCTCTCAGACTGAGATTCATCCCTCTGTTTATTCACATTTCAACGTCTGCGCAGACCGACGCAAAACATCCTGGTTGTTCTATTTAGCAATGACAACTGCTGCGTCTGTGATCTGTTACAGAGTGATTTCACTCTAGTAAAACAGCGGTTGCATTTTTGCAGTGTTTACTTGTGGCAGCTGCCAAGCGCGGCGCCCTTCCCTAAGTTTCCAGTCAGTTCTCAGTCATCTGTGACAGTTTGGAGGTGGGATGTTAATACCATGCCTGCTTTCTATGTGCGCTACATTTGAATACTACAAAGTGCATATGCTAGTCTAACAGCACATGATTCATACTGCCTACAGCACAGTCAGTATGAATCATGTGCTGTGTTGTGGTGGACTGAACACTGCTGTACACTGATAGCCTATTCATCAGTATCATCATTGGTAGTCCTTTACATGTCCGAAGTGTACGTTTTGTTGCCTTTACAGTTTAAATTAAAGTTGAAAATAATGAAAACAATGCAATTCACGTCTGTCTGTTCTCTTTCCGTCTCCTGTATGCCGAATGTCAGCAAAGTTTGTCGTAAATGAAAACCTGCACAATACATTTAATGTATTTAATGTGTATTCTCTCTCTGCTCATATCAGACTGGATGTTACAGTCATAAAACAGCCATTTGACTTTTATCGATGCAACCTTTGGTGCCTTTTATTTACAATCGCTCAACTCTTATGACGGATGTTCTGTCTATCCAATCACGCTAAAGGTCAGGATTTTTTAACCAATTACGTCGCCCTGTGGGCGGGACTCGGTGGACGTATCCTCATGTATCATCATCATCCCATGGACTGACTTGTTTGTTGTCGAGCAAGATGGAGTTCCTTCTGGGAAATCCTTATAGTACCCCTGTGGGGCATTGCATTGGTATGTAACCAGATGTTTTTTGGGGGGTGACTAAACCGCGGGAAGGTAGACGTACATGTCCGGGAAATGTATCTGTATCCGATAGTCGTTTTACGGGCTCGCTACCTTTAGCATGCTAACGTCCCTGAATGAGTTCTCTTTCCAGCTGGAAAGCAACCGTTAGCCGCCTAGCTAACTAGTAGTAACGGTAACATCTGCTGTCATTGTGCTAGCAGTGTCGTTAACAGGGTAAAGGTCTGTTTGCTGTCATTGCCCGCTCCCAGGTCGCTGTTACAAACATGAACGAGTGCATTTACGTACATTTTAAATGATTACTAAGAGCTAAGGGAGCTAACAGTCAGCTAGCGACCAGTCATCGTCACATAATTGTGTTGCACTGAGACGTCTCTCTGCGTTATTTACTTAAACTGACTGCTCGTGTCTTTCAGAGAGAGCCACTGACGGCTCTCTGCAAAGTGAAGACTGGACCCTCAACATGGAAATATGTGACATCATCAATGAAACAGAGGATGGGTGAGTACCCAGGAAAAATCAATCAGTTTCCATGTCGGTTATTGATTCACTCCCTTATATGAATGAGTTTAATCCTGACTTCCTTGTTCGTGTGCCGTTTGCACGTTGCACTGCTGCAGAAAAAAACAGAACACATTGTTGGAGTCAGATCTGTTCCCATTTCCTTTATCTCTGTCACACCAAGAGAAGGAGCCATGCCCATGGCTGTGCAAGGTGGAGTTATGCAAGGCCTCGTTGCTTATCTCATTCCTCCATTAACCTTGTACTGTGTGTTTAAGCGGGTGCCTGACGTCCAGGTCTTGTTTGATTCGTGGGTTACAAACTGGCTCAGGTGGATCTAGCCTAGTGCGGCGTGCTGTGTATCAGCAGTCCTAAAAAAAGAGCTCTGACTCTACTTTTTTCTTCTCTCGGGGGGGTTTCGTACGCCTGCTGCTGCGAGCTGATCTGTCAGGAGTGGTCAAAGAATTCAAAAAGTTAATCATTACTACCTGGGAGAGGAACAGTCGCATTGCTGAGATGCAGAGATTGTGAAATGTCAAAGAATGATTGACACACGCCCTTGCCTGATATTGTCCCAATTTCTGCAAACGTGATCCGTCATCCTGTCAGTGACCGTCAAAAAAACCCCTAAAAGCCATCCACCATTATGTTCTTGGCAACAGTGTTTGTTTGTGGCATACTGTGTACTCTCCATGTGTGCTTAATGTTTTTATTTGCATGTGTGCAGGCCAAAGGATGCAATTAGAGCAGTAAAGAAGAGGCTGAATGGCAACAGGAACTATAGGGAAGTGATGCTGGCTTTAACGGTGAGTTAAAAGCGGTCAGCAGCAACACTCATCATTTGTTACGGTATTGAAAAAGTTACTGATATAGTCGAGTTGTCTTTTTCCCTCTCACACAATCCTATGAAAAGCAATTCATTTGGAACTATCTGATCGTATCACTTCATTTGCATTGACAGGGAATTTGCAATCCAAAATATCATTATGTATCCATGTCTAACCTCAGCATGCCTCTTAACTGGATCTGATTCACAGTTGGTGCTGCACGAAAATGTCAATAATTTCCTCTTTGCGCCCGTCAGGTCCTGGAGACGTGTGTGAAGAACTGCGGCCATCGTTTTCATGCTTTGGTCACCAGCAGGGACTTTGTTGATGGCGTCCTTGTTAAAATCATCTCCCCTAAAAACAATCCGCCTACGATCGTTCAAGATAAAGTACTTGCTCTGATTCAGGTAACGTAGCGGTGAAAATACCTGTGCCTAGTGTGGGTTTGTGACCTTAGCAGCATGTCGTAATGTTTGAGAGGTTACTCCCAATGACCGGGGTGAACCGGTGTTTCTGATTGAGTCACTTAGCGAGAGATTTGCAGCGTAGGTGTTTGTCATAGTACGTGCGGCTGTGCAGAAGTCCCCGTTATCCCCAGGCAGAGCCACAGGTAAAGCGCCATGTCTCCGGGGCTTCAGCCAGGAGCGGCTCCGGTTACCTGTCACAGCTCGGGTAACCCTGCTAGGCTCATGTGGGCTGCTCTTATTTCCAACCGGAGAAACCATGTGACCACGGCTTTACAGCATGGATCGAGGAGAGGAGAGGAGAGGAGAGGAGAGAGGAGAGGAGAGGAGCATACAGTAGCTGTGAGGGAGACGGGTGAATCTAATTGCTTGTCGTTTGTGTAGTCATTAGCCAAACAATCCTGTGAGAGGACAGCGAGCTGGGAACAAGTAGTGTGGGAAAGCATATTGAACAGCACTCCCTTAACACAACAACAAGAGTATTGTTGACATTTCTTTTAGCGAGATGAGTAATACCCATTTGGGCAACAGACTGCGGCCGTGTTGTGCAGCTGCCTAACCACCTGTCTAATCTCTCAGGTGTTAATATGTGTACTCTGGAGATGATGGCAGTGCGCATGTGTTTACAGTTAAGATTACAGTCAACCTTGATTCATTTTTATTAGATGTGCATCCACTTTGTGCTGCTTCAGACGCACTTTGGCCAAACTTGGGGGAACGTTTTGGGCGATTTGGCGAAATGACTGAGGAGAACAACCTCAAAGGCTTTGCCCACCTGTTGTTAAAAAGTGTGTCATGTGTTTGAGTTGTTGTAATAGCCCAGCTTAGCTTTAGCCTGTCTACTGCCGAGGGAGAGGGAGAGAGAGAGAAGCCAAGAGCTTTGTGGTTTGCTGACTGAATGTATTCAAGGCAGACAAACAGAAATGATCAGAGAACAGGCCTCTTTTAGTATTCTGACATCCCTTGTTTTGTTTGCTGTGTCAGCCCTCCCTTCACCCATTGTGTTGTTTTGTTGTAGTTCAGTCTCTCCCTCTCTTCTCTTTTAACTCGTCTCTCGCTCTTCCTTCTTCAGGCATGGGCTGATGCATTCAGGAGCAGTCCGGACCTTACAGGCGTGGTCCAAATCTACGAGGAGCTAAAGAGGAAAGGCATCGAGTTCCCTATGTCAGACCTGGAGACCCTGTCCCCTATACACACGCCTCAGCGGGTAGGAGGCATCGTACTAAGCAGCTTAAGTACGTCCAGACCAAGCAGAGCGTGATTGTCTTCCCATGGGCTTTGTTTCTTTTAGGTGGCATCTGCTCCAGAGGGCGACGCCGCTCTACACAAGTTCAGCACCCCTACTACTCAGCCACACCCCACACCACAAGCTGTCCCACCAGTCTACCCCACCCCTCAGGTCCCCAACATTCATGCCTCTGGATCCATCAATCCTACACCCGAACAGGTACAGCATCACTCCCATAAACACACTGAAAGTGAACAGTTGGTTTAAATATGCACTCAGTCCACAGCAGCCTCTAACAAGAGGCCAAAACTTGAATAGACCGTCGCAAATGTGCTTTCGTGTCACAGTGTCTGTTTTTTTTGTCAGATGTCACGTCAGGTCAACTCGAGTGCCCCTTCACAGACACCACCTGTCATATTCCAGACTCTATTGAATGGATCATAAACCACCTGTTATCTAACACCATTCATTGTTGTCGTTACAGTATTCTTTTCACACATGTGAATTGTCGTCGTTCAGGTGGTTTCTGCAAATTTCCTTAAGTCAGCATCCTGGTGTTTGTAATCCTATTTGGCTTGTTTATTTTCCTCCTTAACTGGTTAGGTTGAGTTATTAGTTGACCTTTCCATGTGCTCTGAAACAAAGTACGCCCTGGGGTGCAAGTACCTGTGAGTCACTGTCCTAAGCAACAGCTGTACTAGCTGATATTCATATTTATTTATGTATTTAACTGATTTAACATCAGCTAAACGAACGACAAATGAACTGTACATTCATTCATCTGTGTGACGGACAGATTTGCCGGCTGCGCAGCGAGTTGGACATTGTTCGCGGAAACACTAAAGTGATGTCAGAGATGTTGACCGAGATGGTCCCGGGACAGGAGGATACTTCAGACTACGAGTTACTACAGGCAAGGAACCTGTGTGTGTGTGTGTGTGTCTTTGTCTGTGTGTACCTTTTTGAAGTGTTTGTGTGTGTATGAACAAATATAAAAGACCTTTTCATAATAAAGACATTTACAAGGCATAAAAAAGTAACCTGTGACAAATGTGCATACATATGTCTTTGTGCCGTGTGCATGTGTGCGTTTAGGAGTTGAACAGGACTTGCAGAGCCATGCAGCAGAGGATAGTGGAGCTCATCTCCTGTGTTTCCAACGAGGCGGTGACCGAGGAGCTGCTGCATGTCAACGATGACCTCAATAACATTTTCCTACGCTACGAAAGGTTAGAAACACGCCCGCGTGCGCCGTTGCAACGTCCTCTGGGAGGAAGAACGTCTGCACATTTGTCTCCTCTTTTCTCTGACAGCATTGCGTGTCTGTTTGGTTCAGTAAACCGTCTCTTTCATCTCGTTCTTCATTTGCCTCAGGTACGAGCGGTTTAGGTCTGGGAGGTCCACAGCTCAGAGTGTTAACAATGGGGTGAGTCAGCAGTTAGTAACACAGGTGGTGAAACGCCCAGTGTTTACATCACTGCTCATGTTTTCTCATTCTCTGAAGTCGGCACCTTTCTGTATCAGTAGTGTGGGCGTGCATGTTGCATTACCAGTCAGGCTTTACGATGTCTTTCAAGTGCTGTTATCTGTCAGTGGTTTACCAGATGTACATGCCTAATTAAAAGGAAACCCAACAAAGGTGTATGTGCATTGGCTTTCACCACAAAATGCAAAGCACGTATCATTTATTTACATTTTTGTCGTTAATGTAGAATATTCTGTTTTGCATTCTCTCTCTGCAACACAGTCAAGTCGTGTCCAGCAGGGGGAAACATTGACCGTGCCAATACGGTAGTCAATGTAAAGCATAAAGTCTGTGCATGTTGGGAATCACTGGAAATGAGCTGGTTGTTGTAGCAGAATGAAATGCAATCAGCAGTCCAGTCACAGCTTTGGAGTACTCCAAAAAGGTACTTTAGAATCCATCAGCCGGCTGAGTGAAAATCTTTGTTTCACCAGAGAAGCCATCATCATTCTTTACTTCCGAACACTTGTATAAATACACAAGGGTGCCTCACTGTTTGTTTTTTTCTGATCAGCTCCCGTTTGCCGTGCTCTGTCAAGCTATTCGCCCCGCGATATTTCAAACGCACCTGGCGAAAAATCGGGAGCTAAAAATGTCCAGATCCAGACCGAGAGCAGGTTATGTCCAGCAGCACATTATCAGCCCCTCGTGCCGTACGTCAGACGCATGCAGCAGCTTCCAGCAGAGGCCCTTTTTTTGCTTCCCATGTTTTTTCGTTTTTTTATCTCTGCATGTGTCAAGGATACTCCGTTGGCGCATACTTGCCTCTTCACTGGGTTTTCAGCTTTAATCAGGCATGGTATATCTTCCATAGTTATCATGCATTGTGTCCCTGCACAGGCATGTTAATGGTATTCACTGTCTCTTCCTTTCTGTTCTTTTCTGTTCTTCTGTTTCTGTGGCTAGCTGAGACAGGCAAGTATGAAAATATTCAACCTCCCTAAATGATCGGTGTCACCCACCCCACCCCTTCCACGGCGACTGTTGAAACATGGCTTAAAAATATATGGGCCCCTGCCTCCACCAGTATCTGTCACCCCCCCATATGGCATGTTTTGACTCTGCAGCCCCCCCCCCCCCAGCAGACAATGATATGACGAACCTGGAGGTAGAGATGACAGTGACACAAGATTAAGATGGAAATGGCGTGAATCGCTGTCATGTTGTGTTTTGCATTCTCTCAGACAGAGGGTCAGGGTTTGGGGTTTTCAAACTGAACTCCTCCAGAGCCCAAAGAGTCAGCCCTCCCTCCTCCCTCCCTGCTGTATTTCTACGTTCTTAAGGGGATTGTTCTGTCTGTAAGGATAACCAGCACTTTTAGAGTTAATGACAACATTCTCAAGAATTGGTGGCGAGTTTATTTGTCCATTTCCTCGAGTCAAACACTGTTAAAAACCTAAATGTGTCTCTAACGTGGAGCAACATTCTTCGTACCCCCTTAAGAAACAGTTTTTCTGAAAGTCACTTAATTTCCTTCCGCCCTCAGTTACAGACATTTTCATGCTCTCCTGAAGCTAACCAACATGTTTTACAAGTGTGTACTTGCCATCAAGCCTTCATGAGTTTTTTTTCTTCCTTATTTATTCCTCCATATTTTTCAGACACATCCAAGGAACTGTGTAGGGTTGTAATCCTGCCTTTCCTTAGCCTCCCTACCAAAGGATTTGTTTTGCTGTTCATGAGCCAGAAACCCTCAGTCCTCCTCCTCTCATCTCCTACACTCATCAATTCCTCTTCACCAGGTCCTGAGTGAGGCCACGGAGGACAACCTCATAGACCTCGGCCCCGGCTCTCCAGCGGTGGTCAGCAACATGCCTAACGCGGCCCCGACCAGTTTGCCGCACACCATCACAGCCCCTGCCGGAAGGCCCTCCTCCCCGGCCACCTTGGCATCGCGCCTAGCTGGCCTTGGTATGCCCAAGTGTTCACGTTCTTCTTCAGATACAACATATTGCAACTATCTGAAATTCACGACGAATGTCTTATTCACAATAGCCGATTCTGTCTCTGAACACCCGTGTCACACTAACACGGGGAGTGTTTGCTAAATTAGACTGCTGGATAGTTAGTTATGCATTTATAAAGCCAAACTGAGACTGCAAGTAGGATGAAAGAGCTCGCCTCGGCCTGTCCAAAGTTCAAATATACGCCCAGTCTTATTGTTGCAAAAAGGTTGCCAGGCAACAAGCAAAAGTTTCAGAAAGCCACTGCAACTGGCTGCTGGCAAAGAAGTCGTTTCAGAGACAACAACCTGGTTATTACTAAGCTTTAGAGCTGTTAGTAGCTGTACTTATGAACCTCAGACAGAGCTAGGCTAACTGTTTTCCCCCTGCTTCCAGTCTTCGTGCTAATAGCTCCATAGTTAAAGCACAGATACATGAGCTGTGTTGATCCTCTCATTTAACTCTCATCGGGAAGGCAAATAATTAACTCCAGAAAAGTTGAAGTGTTCCTTTTAACCGCTGCACCTGCACCGCTCCAGAGTGCTGTAGACTTAATTTAGCCCCCAGCTGATTCTGACCTCTATTTTAGCTCCAGCAGTGGTTGCTTTTTTTTGTTGTTGACATAATTGCAAAGGCTCTGTAGAAAAACGTGTGAAAAATAGATCCTGTTTCATTAACGTTGCTGTTCATGCAGTGGAAGTCTGTCTCATGCTCAGGGTTATTTGACATTGCAGTGGGTTTTTTTTGCCTTCCAGACATGGGTGCAGACAGTGTGAGCAGTACCCTGAGCTCTCTGCCCAGCTGTAAGCCTCCTCCTACCCAGGATGACTTTGATGTGTTCGCTCAGACAAGGACCGGAGCTCTGTCCGAACCACCACGCAAGACGTAAGGACGCATTCGAAATCTGTCTGTTGATTGTCAGAGCCGTTGCCGTCCTCTTCCCAGTTAAGAGTAACTGGGCAAAACAAGTCCCCAAAAGCACGACTGCTTAAAAGCTCACATGCCTACCTGTCGTCTCAGCTCTACAGCAAAAGACAGCAACATCACCCGCGGCCTTCCTCCAACTCTGGATGTCCTACAGCCAGCCGGTGGAGCGGTGAGTCTCAGTAATACACGCTCCTGTGTGGCAGTGCCTGTTTCATAACCGCTCAAAGGACATATTTGGGGTGTGTGTTTGAATGCGCGCCGCGCAGAGAGCCGTCAAAGCTGACATTTCCTCCCGCGCTTTCCAACTCGTGCTGCTCGACGCTTCTAATGGCTTTATTAGCTAACAAGTAGAAAAAACAGGTTTGAACTTGTCTTTAAGACGTAGTTTTCGTCTGTTTGCGTTTCTCACCCAGCCCGCGGGTTTAACGGCAACATCTCTCAGACGCTTCAGAGCCCTTCACGAATTTCTAACACGACTGACATAGATTTAGTCTTAGCTGTTGTGTGTGTGACCTGCTTTCAAACAGGGAAGGGAATGATGATGATATAAGTGACCAATTCATCAGTGTAACGCTAATGAAATCCGATATTGGCTCCACCCTAACATGCCTGGTGTGAACGCGCTCCGTCGGCCTGCTGAATGTGTAAAGTGGCCGGCGTTCGCGGCTGCGGTTAAAGCGACCTGCTGAGCTGTCAGATAAGATGCCGCTTGCTACGTTTCAGCTTCACGCCGCTTTCCCAGCTTCGAGCTGTACACAGTGTTGAAGTGAGTCATTGTCATCTGTGTGTGTGTGTGTGTGTGTGTTGTATGAGATATTTCACGCCATCCACAAACATCCGTTTCTTTGTTGTTTTCCCCCCTCACAGTAAACTTTTAAGTTGCATTTGATTTATTCATTTAACACTGAAGTTAATTTAAGTCATTTTTTTTTTTTTGTTGTGTTTGGGGCGGGGGATTTCCTTTTTTTATTTTTCTTTTGCGGCATTGCTGCCCGCTCTTCCGGCCACCTCTGGCGGTCTCGACGCTGCCCCCGTAGGGTGTCGGAGGCCAGTCCTCTGTCATGGATGACATAGAGGAGTGGCTGTGTACTGATGTGGTGAGCCCATCATGATTTTTATTTCTGCCTGCAGTCCTTTCTCTCTCTCTCTCTGTTCCTCTTTCCTTTTGAAGTCAGAAAGTAACACATCTCCCTCACATTTCCTCCCTTTTTTTTTGATGGATCACATCTTAATATCCTCGTCTATTATAAGTTACTAACAGTGTGTCGTGAGGACAGACTAATTTTGGCATTATTGCCGCAAAGTTTTGCAAAAAAATGAGCATGAGGTTTTTGAATGCAGATACGCGTTGCCGCAGAGCGTGTGAGAAACTGCTTTCACACCACCAGTTGGACTCACTATCAAGTGTCTAATCAGGTTGTAGCCCGGAACCGAAACCTCACAATGGACGCTCTGTGTGTTGTGAATCAATGTATCGGACTGCCCTGACGAGCAGGGATCCAGTTTCCTCTACAGCGTGAGATTTTCAGTTGTAGCCGCACATTCGTGCAAAGCGAAATTTTGGTTGGCTAACCCGCACCGAAACTTTTAACGTGACGAAAGAAGGAGGAGAAGAAAGGCACGTGTAATTTTGTGATGAAGCATTGCAAGAGTTCATGCTCATTTTTATGAATTAGTTTTGCACTGCTGGTCAGGAAACAACTCCTGGATTTTGTTTTAGCATTCGTAGCATTTCCTATAAATGGGCACCAATAAAAATGTATTACAATTTCCAAATTTAGTCGCACAGTTTGGGTGAGTGGTAATGACGGGGAAGAGGCTCTTTGTGTGATTAAAACCTAATAGGTGAGTCAGTGTGTGCAAAATATATACATGGTGCCGTTTTGTGTTCATGCACGGGGTCAGAATTTTTGGTTTGTGGTGGTTTGAAGTGTTAAGTTTTTTGCAGAGCCGTCTCTCAGGTGTGACCCTGTCGTCTATGCTTTTCCACAGAAAGGAGACGAAGGTGAGGAGGGCGTGACCAGCGAAGGTAGGACACCGTGAATCTCATTTCCCATCATTCCTCAGCCGCACTCTGGCTCCACCCCCTCCTCTCACGTTCTCACACTCCTCTGTGTCTGCTTGATGAACCGCTTCCAGAGTTCGACAAGTTCCTCGAGGAGAGAGCCAAAGCTGCAGAGATGGTCCCCAGCCTACCATCGCCACCCAGTGGCGAACCGGGTGCTGCGCAGGGGACCCCAAGCCGCAAGAAGCCTGACCGGCCGGAGGACACTTTGCTCGCCATGTAGACCTCCTCGCCTTTCCCCTTCAGACCCCCAGCCTAAAAGCCGACCAGCCGAGCATCAGCAGCAGCCGCATCACCCAAGGACAGACTGACCTGACACTAAGAACACACCCACCTCCGCTCCGATTCATCCACAACGCCGTTTCCGTTTCACACTACACAGAGATTTGTACGCGCAAGGGAGTCATTCACTTTCTCCGTTAATTTCTCACAAGAAAGGAAGAAACCAAAACAAAAGTTTTGCTATCGCCGCCAGACGATGGATCTTACCCACGTGACAACCACGGCGTCAGAGACTGTGAGGCAGCCTACTTTTACCTTCCTCTTCTTCCTCCTCTTCTTCTTCACGTGTGAAGAATCTCCCTCCGCCTGTCGTGGACTGCAGAGCTTCATGTTGCAGCTAATCCTAAAAAAAAAAAATATCATGTAGAGTTTTCTAAAAAAAAAAAAGAAAAAAGAAAAAGGAAGCGTCCTGCTGTCATTGCCATTAGTAGGAAATCACTTTCATACCCGAGCCCTTAAAGCATGCGTTTAAGTTTCCACAGTTAAAGAAACCCCCGACAGAAAACGTTAGCGTCGATATAAGCCGAAGCACTGAGCATACCCGCGTACGGGGATATCGTTTTGGTGTTTTGTGTCAGTCCCTTTGCAAGTCAGTCTTGAGTTGTAAATCTGTAAATGACAAATGTCAAGTTTATTAGTCGTGTGTATATTTAAGCTACATATGTATGAAAGAGATGTTGATTTAATGTAGATCTGTTTGGGTGGTGGGGGGGGGTAAAAATGGATTTATCTTGCAGCTGCTCTGACATTTGGGATGTACCTCACTGGGGGGGTTTTCACAAGAAAAGGGAATCGTTCTATACGTCTGATCATTGTACGGCTAAAAGAAGAAGAAGGGAGTTTAGTTTTCGTGATCGGCATAATTGCGCACCGCACCAACCAACGTGTTCTTCGACTTTCCTCTGAGTCACAGCGTTGTAGATTCGTCTTCGACAGACTTGACCGCGGTCGTTTGTGGACCTGTTGGTCACAAGAGATTATTTTGCTGAGATGTTATTAGCCTGAAGCTGCTGTCTGAACTTTTTTTTTTTTTTTTTTTTTTTGTTCTGGTTTTGATTCCATCAGCTGATAAATATTGTCTAATTACTGTTCATGTAATCATTTATGATATTTTGTGTCATGTATGGGGGTGATGTTGTTGGTCTCCCTGGTAGCTGAAGTGATGCTGTTTCCGGAGCCGATATGTGTGTTGCAGAAGCCGTGTGGAGTTGTTGGACTGCTGGAGAATTGCTTCACTGAGGAGCAGAATAATCCCTGATCTGAATCCGTTTCACAGGACCAAAACGGTGCTGTCTTCCGGATGCGGGAAGAAAAAGATTCTGCGTAATCGGCTCGCTCGCACATAGTCCGGTCCTCCCTCAAAAATCCGCAGCTTAATATCCAAGGATGTGATGAAAATTCAAGTATGGCACTACAGAAGCTGTTTGAACATCGCCGTCGCGCGTTTCTCCAGTTTTTTTTATTTCCTTACGCTGACATCTTAAAAGGCCTGACCTTTCAACGTGACATTTGTTTTTCAGAAATGAGCCGGCCGCCGACGCGTCGCTACAAATGAGACATTTCTCTCTCTCTCTCTCTCTCTCTCTCTCTCTCTCTCTCTCTCTCTCTCTCTCTCTCTCTCTCTCTCTCTCTCTCTCTCTCTCTCTCTCTCTCTCTCTCTCTCTCTCTCTCTCTCTCTCGACAATAACAGAATGCAACATGTTACACAATCACAACAAGCTTAAAACAAGCGCGCACTTTGACAGTCGCATTACCTTTCGACTTGTACTGTAAATCACTTAACACTTAACCGGATGTAATTAATGAGAGCTGTCGTGGGAGGGGATATTTGAGTGTAGAAATAATTTATTCAGCACAGTTTGTCTTTGTTTTCCTTCAAATCAGTATTTTTAAAACATTTTATTGTGCGGAAGAAAAATGGGAAATTAACTGTTGAGGGACAAAATGAGAAATTGTCATATTGTTTTTTTTTTGTGTGTGTGTGTGTGTGTTTTGGGCTTTTGTTTATGGAGTTCATAATTTCATTTTTATACATTGCTGCTGGCTAATTCATTACGGTCACGTTGCCGTGGATGTTCTGTGGAACGTGCCCGTAACAGTAAAAAAAAAAAAAATGGATACAGTTTATAAAAGCAGTCCATCACTGATTCATAGAGCATTATTTATCTCATGAAGGATGCATATTTTTTAAGAGCTTCACGCCTAATTTTATGGACTGACATGACATAAACGGATCTAATTAACTTAGTTCGGACACTACCGACAAAGCATCAGCATTGCACATTCTTGAAAGGGAAACCTCCTTTCTCCTTCATTTTTTCTGTTTTCTTGTTTTAGTGTTCGACGTGTGTCTGTGCGCGTCAGCTGTCCTGTAACGCAGAAGCATTTTGATCTCGATTGGGTGGAAAAAAAAACCAACCAAAAAAAATGTGTTTAAAAGGATACATGTTAATTTCCTGTTTGATACTGCCCAGGGTCAGCCTGGTTTATCAGTGTGTGCTCTGTCAGTGATTTGTAACTGAACCTCGCTGTAGAGTCATCTCAGACCTGTGTTTTTCTGTTTTTTTTTCCTTCCTCTTCTTCTTTGCAGGGCAACAATACGTTTCTTTGTGCGTCTCTCTCTGGATGATATGAAAAGAGATGCTGATAAGGGAGGCCGTGCTGTGTGACTGCTACTTTCCTGAGTTGCCTCATCTCTCGTTTCTCTTTGTGTTGTTTGACTTATGCATGAACTCTAATAAAACACTAGCAGTGTGTCCGCATCCTCGTTTCATTGACTGTGTTGTCCAGAATCAAATATTTCACCGTCGCACCACTTACACCACTCCAGCCCTCTCCTTGGCATACCAGCCTCCGCCCCGGATCCCTCTTCAGATGGTAATAGCCGTAGCTGACCTGTAGTAAACCCTTTCCATTTACCTTACCACCGACCGCCCCCCCTCCTCTCTCTAGAGGCCCGTGGGCCCTACACCAGGGGCTTCCCCATTGGTCGTCAGGAATCGCCTCATCCCACAACATGGCCCCTCACATTCTGCCTCAGTCACTGGAGCGTTTTTTTTCCTGGTCAAAAAAAGAAAAGAGGGGTGTGTCCGTCCAGACAGTAGACTGGAACGCACCAGTACACAGGATCCCTGTTTGACTCAACATGTGCACTCATTTTTTTTTTTTTTTTATATGAGTGACTACCTCATAATCTGTGTAAAGCCATACTGCAGAAAAACAAAACAAAAGAGCTGGTGGATTTCTCTTTAAGAGGTAAAAAAAAAGCTTTTATGTTTTCAAGTTCATCACTAGAGGCATATATGTTTGTTTTTTATGTTTTCTATTATTTAAGGATGTATTTTAGATTCCAAGAGGCTAAAATATATTTAAATATGGCAGAAGGTCAGGAAACGGATCATGTTTTTACAGTAGCTGAGGCGCCATGTGCCACTGATTGGTGTGAGAACTGTGTAACGTTACTGTTTACATGAGCACATGCTACCACACAGATAAGGTGTTATATAGCGAAACAGTGATTTGAAATATTTCAACACTGCTCAGCGGTATGTGTGCTCTCGCCCTGTAAATGAATTTTAAAAAGTTGGTTATATGCTGACAGGCATCACATTTACTCTAACATTATTATTATTATTATTATGTGTGTTGCAGAAGCCGTGTGGAGTTGTTGGACTGCTGGAGAATTGCTTCACTGAGGAGCAGAAACCATTTTTTACTTCCACGATGGGTAACCCACTGTGATGCCTCTCTCCACATGCAGTTAGTGAGCACACCCTGGTGGTTTGACTACACACCCTGATGGCACACGTGCCAGAGGTCAAGCTGAGAAAATCATCATCTGATGAACTCAATAAACAGCTGCAACCTACATCAAAAAATAAATAATAATCAAGACGGTGACGGTTAATCGCTCCTGGATTCACCAAACGTACCGAATGAGGGAGCACATGCTGCCCAGAGCTGTGGTGCATTGTAGTTGCATTGCATGTTATGCTAACACAGTGCAGTGGATCTGCTTTGCAACACAGAGCTTGGACATATATCAACTCAATCCTTCAACAAACTTCAGGGGGCGTATTTAAAGGCACATATGTATTGATACTTTTAGATGAATATTATTTTTTTAAATTTACCATATAGATTGTACATATGAATACTATGATTATGTATTTATTAGACTGCTGAAAGTAGAGAGGTGATAGGAAATAAGAGGAAAGAGAAAAGGGCAATGACAAGATACAAAACAGGTTATCCCTTTAATGTATTTAGATTTTCTAGAGATCACCTGAAACTGTTTAAATTGCCATCAGAATGTCTCAATTTTAATTAAAATGTTTCATAGATGTCAAGTGTAAATATGTCACAAATGCCTGTAATCAGAATACATTATATTTGACATACTGTGCAAGTTTCTTTTTCTATTCGTCACTGTACTTAACTGCAGCTTTGTACTGAGCATATTTTCTTTTTTTTGCTGCTTTCTTTCATCTTCTTTACAATGCAGATGGAAATATCGTGCTTTTTACTTCATCACATTTGATCATACATTTCTAGTTACTTTGCAGATTCAATTAAACGATGATTCAAAACTTAATTATGATGTGTTGTTATTGCATTGCATTATTATTTATTCATTTTGGGGAGTAAATTTGCAATCTAGTATGTAAAAGCCTATCTTTAGCATGTCTGATGTACACATGAACACATTATTAATTAAAATAATAATAATAATACAATCTGTAATAAAAATAATATGTTAGTTTGAAATGAAACACTGCACGACAAGTACTTTAACCCTCTAGTATATTGGCATTATATTCTCATGCTGTATGCTGTATTTAAATGCAATTACGAAAGCAAGGTTTGTAATAAAGTATTTCTACTGAAGTACTTCTTTAAAGATAAACATCATTTAAGCTAAAAATGTTTGAGGCTAATTCACTTTGACAATACCTCAGCCTGTTGTGTTACATAATATTAGACATATTTCAAGGTGTTCTTATTTGTGTAACTGAGGAGTTCTTAGTGAGTTTCGGCTGCGGCTGATACCAAACAATGAGTCAAAGGGTCCAATCGTGACCCTCTGGTGAAACAAACACTTCCTGAAACGGTTCCACAGAGTGTTTATCCAATAAGAAGTGACAAATTCAAACAGATATCTGGCAGATTTCTGAGTTACATTTTCATTTGAATGTCAGACCCTTTCCTTTCATAAATTGCCTATTTTCCATTTTCTTTGTGGAAAATAAAACCCTCCAGTCAGCCACTTCTGTTGGATTCCTAGCAGGGACATCCTTCAGTCGAAATGTAAACACGTCTCCCAACTGCCATTGATTGACATGCTGTGTTGATTTTCTCATTACTGACAGACACACACGCGCGCACACACACACACACACACTTGAAGCCATTTAAAAATAATAGCATATTGCAGCGGCTATAAAAACGGCAAAGGGCAGACGTGTGTGTCTCAAAGTCCTTGGGCTATTTCACTGATCTTCATTAGCCGGTAGTTCAGACTGATATCAGTGTCTCTCCGGTGCAGATCAGTCACACTCCTCCAGCCACAGCTCAGTGAAACAGTTAAGAGCAGAGAAATTACAGCCATACGCTGAAGAGATATGCTGCCGTGAGAAGAAAACAATCCGCTCGTATTTATCCTCATCCCCACAGTCCTCACCACAGCCTCAGTGAAATCCAATCACTAAACAAACGCTCAAGATTAAATGACCTATTTGTGTTTATGATTTACTTTATATTAACGTTGCAGATCAACGCTTTCCCCATTTTCTCTACCTGCAATTCCACTCTTTGTTGCCCCTGAGCTGCTCATTTTACCTGGCAGCATACGCATAATGAAGTCTCAAACAAACGTACACAGACGTATAAATGAGAAATATTACTGTCTAGGTAATTATAAACAACTGGCTCGAGATGTTGGAAGGATTAACCATGAATGAAACAAAGGAGATGCATTTAGAGTAGTCATTTAATAGAGGCCATTCATCGGGACACCGTGCCACTAGCTACAGTTTCATATATTCACTGACAACATAATATGTGCATTGACTTTTCGGGCCTGACTGGTGCCTTGCTTTCTCTTTAGCTGCCTCAGAAGACCCCCGTAGCCTCGGAGCACTTTATGCTAAGTTAATTTACCCAAATATATCCGCGGCATCATGGCAGCCGCCGCAGCCCCCGCTATTCAACATCAACAACTTTGTTAATGGAAACTTGCTGATCCATAAACGTTTGTGCCGCCGCAGACGTTTGCTGGGGGGCAGTTCACATATGAATGTTAAAAACGCACAGATCGATGAGGGGCATTTGCAAAGGAGGCATAAGGTGTGTTTAATTATAATTGCGTCATGGGGTGTGTGTGGCGTGTATATGTGTGTGTGTGTGTGTGTGTGTGTGTTTGTTGGGGGAGGTGCAGGAGCCACTGTATTTAAATAGGGTCACATCTCGGCCTCACCTTGAAAGTGTTATGCTATATTAAATGCCACTCATGTTAAGTGTGTTGAAACCCTCCTCTGATGTAGTCAAGACATAATATAAAGGTTAAATTGAAAAATGTCCCTTCAACGGTACAGGAACACGCCATGATTGATCTCTCTTGTACAGGCAAGAAATATTGGCCAGACCTCTGTTTCGTTAGGCCCCTTTTTAAGTGTCTGGATACAATATGTTATAATAAGGAGAGACTGGATTAGAATTTAAGTGTCAGTCAATCAGGATTTCAAAAGGTCAATGAAAAAATTAGCAAAATGTGGGTGGAAGGCGGGTGTGAAATGACACGAGCGCAGTCAGAAAAGGCCTTTCTTCTACAGCAGACTTGCTGTAATAGGAAAAGCGCAGGTGCTGTTAATCATATCAAAGACGTCCCCGTTTGGTTCAAGTGTCCCCGAAAGTCACGACAGGATCAGGTTGTCCCAAGTTTGTACTACATGGACATTTTGCTCAAAGTAAGCACGGCAAATACAAATGATTGGCTATTTTTCTCTCACAATGCAATGCACAAAGAAAATGGAGGAGCCACTCAGCTAGAAAAAAAAACCCCAAAAACATAAACAAATGAAATAAACTGTGAGTGATCCAGAATGAGGAAGTATTGAATCTTAAAAGAGACGTGTGTGTAGAAATGCGTATACATTGGTATATAAGGGGGGAAAAAAGAAATGAGGCAATAAGTGTGCTGTACAAGGGAAGTCAAAGTGTGACTTCCTGTCAGCATCGGTTAAGTTTAACATAGAGACAGCAAAATGTTTCACAGTTGTTGTTTTTTTTGTTTTTTTTGTTTTTCAGGGTGTTCCTGCAGCGATATCACACCCCGCTGCAACTAGTTTGAATCTTTTTTAGTTCCTCCATCGGTTTTGTGCATTGCATTGTGGGAGAATTCTGCCTATCAATTGTATACGTAATGACAAAGCGCTTTTAAGTATGACTTGATGAATTATTAGCATGTAGGATGAATTGGGACACTCTCTTTGTTCGATCTAATTTGCAGTGACGCATTTAAGGGTCAAAACATTACGCATAATTTACTATTTCCTGCTGATATGTAATTGTTTAAATAATTTGTTTTTTTTTTCAGTACTTGGAAACTGAGGCAGATAATCATTTTATCATTTACACCTTTGTTTCCTGTGGTTTGGCGTGTGCTGACCCTCACTAGAAAGTTCCTCATCTTAAATCTATGTTAAAGACGTGATCATATGATTAAAAAAATCTGTGGTTTGGAAGGCAATCATGTCTCAGTGTGACTTAAACACTTGTGATGTGGAAACTTGAAGCCTCCAGCACAGATGTACTGAGAACGGCCTGAATTTGGGAAACATCTTGCGTTGCTGCAGCTCATCTTTTTCGAAATGAGAATATTTCCATATTCACGTGTGCGTAAATTCACAATTTAAGAATGTAGCAGTTGATTTGTGTGTTTGTGTTTTGTGTTAATGTGTGTGTGTGAAAAGAGTATTTTTATACATCTTGTAGCACCTCTGGAGAGATCTTTAACGAACACAAGGTTTTAACTACTTTGCGTTGCTGAACTCTGTGTCACAGACATTTGTCCTTACAGCCACTAAAACAAGGAAGGAGGAATAATGTCAAAGTGTGGCATTAATCAGAAATAAAGAAGAGAAGTGACATAAATCATATTAAGGTTTAATAGACTGCCTCTGGCTAAGCGAATGAGCAATGCGAATCAAAGAAGTCTAAAAAAAAAAGAGCTTTGTTTTTCCTAATATGATTTTTAAAGCAGTTTTGCACACATCAGCTCTCGTGTATATACATATAGGTATACTGTAAACCTAGTCTAGGTCGGCACTGGACACTGCACATACAGTTCAATAACAATATGAATGCTTTGCTGTATTGTTCACATTTTATCTTTTGGATGGATTCTTAGACAGCATAATCCATCTCATAATACTGTACCTCTATACTTTGTTCTTCATTTACATTTTCAAGTCAGTAAAATTCCTCTCGTGGAGTTTCTCTTCAGTCCTTAGATGTCCTCGCAGTACTTCCCAGTGTTGGACACAGGCGACGATGAAGGAATAAGCTCAGTCTCTGCTTTCCTCTCCTCTCACAGAGTCCAGAAGTGCAGGTTCAGATGTTGAGGCTCCAGAACGTGTATGGGCGGCCCCGTGGGCCCTATGTGAACCGGGCCGTGGGAGGATCTGAACCCAGGCAGAGGTGGATCTGGAGTGGACAGGATGTAGTCAATGCTAAACTTGATCTCTGACTCTGGTTTCCCCTGCTGGGTGGGGTTTGAGATAAGATGGTTTTGCTGGGGGCCTGGCCTCGGCCTCTCAGGGTTCAAAGGGCAGAGAGTGGAGTCGGGTTCAGGGCGGCGGGCTGCAGGCACGCGCTGATTGCTGCGGCTCTCCAAAGGGTGGAAAGGAGGTTCACCCGAATCGCGGAAGCCAATTTTCATGTTCCTCCTGCGCCGCCGTCGCCGAAAGTTTCCATTTTCAAACAGGTCGAGCATGGATTCACAGCCGGTGGCAAAAGTCCAGTAGTTTCCTTTCCCCTTCTCATTACCCTCTGTCCGAGGAACCTGTAGGAAATATGACAAAAATAATATGATAAAAATATTAAAAATAAGAGAAAAACACACTATTGCTACTACTGGGAAGAAAAAAGATCACTAAACTATATATATATTTCTCTTTCTCTACTGCCAAGAAGACAGAAAGGCACAAAAACAATAATAAATATGTAAAAAAGAAACTCAAAATCTCAAAAGTCAGTTCCCTTTATAGGACCCAAATTTAATATCTTGTTAAATTGGTGTAACGCGTTGCAGTGTACCTTGATGAAGCAGCTGTTGAGAGACAGGTTGTGCCTGATGGAGTTCTGCCAGGCTCTCTGGTTGGAGCGGTAGTAAGGAAATCTCTTCATGATGAACTCGTAGATGCCCGATAGAGTGACTCGCTGATCGGGGCTCTGCTGGATGGCCATGGCTATCAGAGCTATGTAGCTGACACACAAACAAAAAAAACAAAGACAGAAAATGATGAAGACATGAACACTTACTGACTCTGCCCTCAGACCACAATACTGTACGTGTGAAAACAGTGTGAATTGACCAGTTTGAATGCCTGTTTTCCATTGCTTTCTTTCTAATTAACCCATATACAGAAAGGTGGTGGGAGTGGTAATCCATTTGCAACAGCATGCAACTTAATAATTTGATGATGTTGACAAAATCTAAAAATGACATGCATGACAAAATGCATTATTATTACAGCAAATAAACCTGTTTTTCCTGTTCTATAGGTTTTACATGTCCTCTTCTGCTTATTCTCTGGACCTCACACGGTGACGTTGCAGTACATAAGAACGGGCTCGTGTTCAAGCCAGAAAATCTAAAACGTTTTGTGCTGCACAAAAAAAAAAAAAAAACGCCAATCACAGATGTAAAAAAAAAAAAAAAAAAAGTGATGATATTATGAAAATCCGTTTTACAGTTTTACTGAAAGGTGTCTGAGAAGAGAAGTAACGCGCCATGTGTTACAGCAGATCTTTGTCATCAGTTCAACAATAAGAAGCGACAAGAAACAAACCTAACCAAACATTGTTGTTAACTCGCTGAAGGAGGAACATTCTATTTGATTTCACACAGGGTTGAAACAGGTGCACATTTTCTTTCCATCTCCTTTTACATCACATTATAGCTGCGATGAAAAGTCTGTAAAGTAATCATGAAAGTAGCATTATTAAAAAAGTGAAAGACTGGAAAATGATCTAGAGACGCCAGCGAAGAGAAATGATTCAGCTATCCATGACTAATCTAACTGTGCCTCCTAAAGCAAGCTTCATTTTTGATTAGTGTTTTGGTTTCAGTAAAAATGATTTTTGCTGTGTTTCATTCAAACTGGCAACTTGATGATGATAAAAAAAAAAAAATCATATGGAAAACAACAAGAAAAGTGTCTTCATATCAAATTGTGAAACCCTCTCTATATAATACAGAGAGTCATCTAAAAAAGTTACTTAACAAAAGATGAATTTTTAAATCCATACCTGTAAGCGGGCCGACACATTTTCTTCTCTTCATCTGTGCTTGAGGAAGGGTATCCGTCTCCATCGTAGTTAAAACAGTTGAAGGGGTAGTTGGAGTTATCAAACATATCTACACCTTGAGGAGTCGGGCGTGTGATCCAAAGTGTTTGGCTCCTCTGACTCTCCTGGCCAAAGCCCAACAGCAACACCCTGTCCTTCTGCTCTGCTCTGCCACCATGCTCTGCTCAGCCAGCTGACAACTCACTCTGAGCTCCTCTGATGACGGCTGCCTCCAGCCCCCCTCTCCTCCTCCTCGCCCCAGCTGCTCTCCAGGAACGGCTGCAGGTCTCAAGACACAGGACCACCTTTCTGAGGACTTTGAACTCTTGTTCCAGTCTTGTGCACTGCCTAAGTCATTATCTAATCCACATGAATTTTGTCTGGTGACAAAATAAATATGTGCTGGTTGCACTGCAGACTTCAAGATTACCTACCTACTATCTCATTGTTCAAATTAATTTACTTTTGGGCAATGTTTAGCTCTTTTAATGTTAATAAAATGTTTTTGAAATTAAAACTTAACCCTGTTACAAACACTCCTGCAGCTGTAGGTAGACTAGAAGGATGTTTTCTCTCTGAAGTGTAGAGTAAAAATGTCTAACAAGTCTAGCAAACAGGAAATGCTTTAGTGCAGAGCCAATGGGCTTCAGTTCCCCAAAATTGCTTTCGGCAGCGTACTATAGCTGTTAGACTAAGCAGGATACTTTGTTCCTTTTTATATTTGTATTTTCAACAACATATAACAACCCTGGGCTGTGGGGTCTCTTGGCCCTTGTTGAGCAACGCACGCTGGCAGTCTTTGGTCAGTTTATAGATCCCAGGCGTAATCAGAGCAACTCTTTAAAGGAGTACTGCACCGATTGAGCATTACACTTCACTTAAGTTGTCAGAGTCTCGATGGACAGTTGAAAAAAACAAGATCAAAATCAATGCAACAGAACCAGGGACATCATCTGTTTTAGTCCATGCCTTCACAAGCCTGGAGCCTCCATTATCCACAATGCAACACAACCACCGGTGCTTTGGTCTGAGATTTGGGTGTATCATGCTAGTAATTATCTGCAATATCTGCATATGAATCTAGGATCGAAATTTAAAATCATCCTCCTCACATACAAAGCTCTTCATGGTCAGACTATCGTATCTAAAAGAGCTCATACTACCCCTCTAGAACACTGCGCTCTCAGGATGCTGGGTTCCTTGTGGTTCCTATAGTTTCCAAGAAAGACTCTCTCTCTCTCACCATCTGTAAACATACCTGTCTCATTAATCCATGTTACTAACTAAACTTCTTCCCCGGACTTTCTGTGCTCTCTCTCGTCCGGCAGGTTCTCATGGAGCGTGGCTGCTGCTGTGGTCCCGCACGACGTCCACTACCCGTGTTATTACTGTCATTATTGCTACCTTATCTCCATTACAGTTTATAGTTAGTTAATTATTTGCTGTGGCTGTGCTTCTGTGTCTCTCTATCACAGGTTCCACCGCTACTGTAATCATTTCATCATTCATTGTAATTGCACAATATGTCTCTGTTGATTTGCTCTGTACACGTGACATCCATTGCACGTCTGTCCGTCCTGGGAGAGGGATCCCTCCTCTGTGGCTCTTCCTGAGGTTTCTTCCACCTTTTACCCTGTTGAGGTTTTTTTTTTTCCTGGGTCCGAGGCTCTAAGGACAGAGGGTGTCACTCCCTGTACAGACTGTAAAGCCCTCTGAGGCCAAATGTGTTTTGTGAATTTGGGCTACACAAATAAAATTTGATTTGATTTGATTTGATTTGATGTAAATGCAGAATTTGTGGGCAAGAGACAAGGTTTTGGTATTGGAAACATTCTGGATTACGTTTATAGTCCATTTGAAGTCTGATTACTATTGACCAATCACATTTGAGAAGACTTCAGTTGCATTCAGGTAATTGGCCCATGTGGAGAGCAGGGGCGGGATGCATTGGCTGAAAAATATTATTATTATAATACATTATTACTTTTTTCTAACCATGCGAAATGATCCGGTTGTAGACACCGTCTCTCAACTCCGTTCTTGTGTCTCAATCAGCTTGTAAACAATGACAGGCACATGAAAGAGGAAGTCTTGGCCCGGATATCCATTATCCAGATATCTGCTGGCCACACCAGAATCACCAAAACATTGGCTGTTGCCCCCAGAGGCTAAATCATCATCAGTCAATCAGCCAATGAGCTTAGAGATTGGGTTAGTAGTGGCCAGTGTAGGACACTAGCCTCAAGTAGATATGACATGGTTTGGTGACCCCAGCGGATTTAGTTAATTATCAAAGCCTTCAGCTCCACCTGATGCTGACTCAAGTGACATCACTCGAGGCAGTTTAGCAGATTTCAGGCAGTGCCCTCTGGAGCCACAAACAGCTGTATACAACTTGTTTCATATACGCAGTAAGTAGTAACACCTGTAAACTGGAGGAGTGCCCTTTAAGTTGACCTCAGTTACGCTGGTTTCAGGTCCAGTCTAACAGTAGCAGTCTGGTCGTCTGAACCCGGAGCGAGTGTGCTGGACGAGCAGCTCCTCTCCCCAACTTCCAATGGATTCTGGGTGGGCCGCCTTCGTGTTTTTTTATTTTGCTTCTTTTTATAGCCTAATCTCTGTAACTGTACTTAAAACAGCTAACCCCAAACTAACAAACAAGATTCTTTGCATCTTTGTTTTCTTTTTCTCTCGGTTAACTCTTTGGGGTGTGTGTGTGTGTGTGTGTCCACTCCGGCAGACGTTTAGTCAACAACGGGAAGTTTTGTAGATGCTATCTATAATGCTCTGTAATGGCCATAAATTGTTTCCGTGTCTATAAAACAGGGGGATGTGTATTTTGAAGGGCTCTTAACGGGGCAATTGAAGGTCTCCCATGAGGTGACAGAGGCTGGGAAAACAGCCCGAGGTTAGCCTGGACTCTGTGTGTGGCCCCGCTGGTGCATGAGAGGCCTATAGGCGCTACATCAGTCGACCCAGAGACATTAAAGCAATTCTTTCTTTATTTCTGATAGACTAATGAAGCAGCAAAATGGTCAATGTTGTACTCAGTTATAGGCGTACCCTCAGATTCTTAGAAACTGGCTTGTCGAGCATCTCGGAGCGTGAAAAGAAATCACTGGTCTGTACTTCTGCTGCTCTTCACACATGAAGTTGTGGATTTGAAGTTCAGGTGAAATAAATCGCACGTGAGTTTAAGAACCCGAGGAGGAGTGTACAGCACAATATAAACTGATTTCAGTATTTTTCTCTCTTCTCTTCGCTCTTTGTGTAAATTCTACTACTCTGAAGATGATCAACATCCAATTAGAATTAAAAACTGAATAAATAAAGTTTCTACACTCCTTTTCTAGTTTGTGAAATGTTTTTATGTGTTTTGTCTTTTTGAATTTTGAGTGCTTTCTTTTTTTGTGTGTTTAAATCTTTAACTCGATCAGTTTTTGGTATCTGATAAACTACACCATCATGTCTCTGCATGTAGCAAGCTTTTAATGCAGTAAAACTTCACACCATTTTAAACAAAACATGTTCACTCTTTGAATATTACTATGTCACCTGGCCAATTTATATTTATTTTCACTTTTAAAATACAGATTTTACACGTAGAAATGAGCTGATAGTTTATATTAAACTATCACTATATAAAATAAAACTGCTAAATATAGCTCTAACCACAATTTCTGTTTCCACGGTGATGGAACAGAAATAAAAATCTGAAATAATATATAATGATATAACTCTCACAGTTTTATGTACCAAGTGTTTTTATTTTTGATACTTTCTAATAATACTTACTTACTTACTTTTCAGTGTGGGACTTTCACATGTAATGGAGTATTTTTAGAGCATGAAATTCCAACTTTTGGTTTAAAGATGTAAATACTTCCAGTCCTGTCTTGCCAGATTAATCATTTTTAATTTTATGCTTCATGCACTTCACTTCAAATTTTCATTCACTCAACTGTCTGGGCCTATTCACTCCAGACTAGAAAAACAGATTGATTCACACAAAGCCGTAAACAGAGCAGCAGAAAGAGGCAGGAGGAGAGGAGGAGGAGGAGGAGGTCACTGTATCAGGTTGGTTTGAACTGAGATCTGATAAGCACCTCACGGTTCACTCCCATGACAAGGCTTCCTCTGGCGTCCCGTCTGCAGCCGGCCGCAGTGATTACAGCTCTTAGTTCTCCTCTGGTCACTCTCTGTCCCTCTGATGGTTGTCTCAGACTCTGCTTCCTCCATTCATAGTGTTGTCTGCGTGTGTGTGCGTGTGTTTGTGTGTGTACATGCATTTATGTAAACCAACCAAGTAGCTTTTCCGGGGGCTGTTCTGCGAGGAAAGGTTATCAAAACACAACAGTGCACTGGGAACTGTAAACATGCTTATGCACAGAGCTGGGGCTGAGGGCCATTTTCCTTTCCACTGTGCTGTGCAGCCATCCTCACTGCCACCATTCACTGTCAAATTACACCGGGTTACAGAGAGCTACAGATAAGACCTCCAGAGCAGGCCCGCGTTCACCTGGGTATTCATTTTGTACCAACAAATCTGACTCGTGGGGTCTGCTGTGTTTATCTGGATTGGAGCACATTAGCTGCAGTTGTGCAACATTTTTTTTTTCCATAACGGAGGAACTTATTTTACAATCAGTGGATTGTAAAAACAAATAAAGTAACCAAAAATTGACTCACAAAGAATCGAAAAAGTTGGTCTAATGTCCAATCAAGTTCTTACAAAATAAAGTTACTTCTTCAGTACAACTCCAAAACCTGGTTTCCCATCATTGTTGATGACATGAACTCAGAATTTCTTGGTGAAGCTATGACTATGACTACCCTTTAAACATTAATTTAATAAGATTACTAAAAGAATAGAAACATTTTGTTTACTTACTTTAATATTTAAATTTGATTTTACTTTATACTTCTACTCTCCTAATATATATCATCTGACAGCTATACATCCAGTTACTTCGTAGATAAAGATTTCACAAACAAAGCATGCCATTATTTTGCATAAGAATGTTGCTCATTTGTTATAGCATCAGTATTAATATTCCCATAATATGATAGATAATATAACCCGAGGCAAAGTCGACACTGTTTCAAACCGGAGGCCCAAGGAAACTCCAGGTCTCACCTTGAACACTGATGAACTTCTACTCCTGCACCATCGAGAGGATCCTGACTGGGAACGTCACTTATCGGGAGAGCACGTGGCCCTGCAAAGAGGAGTTTGTTCAGCTGCATGTGTAGGTGGTGCTCTAGCCTTCCTTAAAGACACCTACCAGATGCTGCAAAATCGTTGAGCATGTCAGCCACCCAGATAACAGAGTTTTCTCTCTGCTACGATCAGGAAGAAAGTTCCAGAAGAACCAGGCCAGCACTGAAGAGCTATCTACTCTCAGGGCCTCCTGAATGAGGAGACTGTCTCAGACTATTCGTTTATTCGTCATTGCTATTGTTGTTGTGGTTGTTTTTGTTATTATCACTGTTGTCATTGTTATTATACTATTATTATTATTATTATTATTATTACTTATTTAATTAAGAACATATAGTTGGATCTAATGGAAAAACTTTTACTTAAATGAATATGTGACAAATGGATGGAATTAAATTAAAATTGAAGTACTTTTTGCACAGCTGACTTGTGCATATTATTATTATTTTTATTATTATGCACTTGAAATAACCTTTAGAACAGGAGTAGCAGCTGAACTGAACGAGTGAGGAAGCTGTCGTGTCCTTTTAAGGAATACTTACACTGGTTTTATGTGTCAGTTTAACCAGGTGAAAATAGTGATGGGAACTTGTAAGCTCAAAGTGGTCAAACCCTTGTCAGATTTTTAGAAAATTTTAGTCGATTTTCTTCTGCAAATTTTGCAAAGAGTTATGTTTTAAAACCCCCCAATGATCACACAGGTATGAATCACCTCTTAAAGGAACAAAGACAAAGCTGCTGAAGAAAACAGAGACTCTCTGTAATACTCTGCTTATTTTGTTTTATTGCACTTTTACCATGATGCAAAGAAATGGAAACTAAAACAAATCCACAGAAACAATGAGTTGGATAAAAAACAAACAAAAGAAGCATTTTCACTTTAAGAACACATCATTTTAAGGTTCTCCATGGATCCACCCATACGTCCATACACACTGTACTGACCTGACACAGGACTATGGAAACTTAGATCATAAAACCTTTATGGAACAGATGGAGTCAGCACACACATATATGTTGATAGACCTCTGTATCTTATCTATAACTCGTACCTGGGAGGAGTTGAAACCTTTCCGCTATGAAACCAGACATTCAAGTATTTCTATCATTGCACAGGCACTAGATTTTCCTACGGTATATATTAACTTTCAGCCAATGACTGAATCGTTGACACCAACAGTTCATCTATCAGCTGTTGGATTTGAATGAAATATACATCCTGAAAAATAATCTCTCCACAACAGCAACATCTGGACATCAAATATATTACAAAGAAAACAATAATATAAAACTATTCGTGTCACATTTGGCTTTAGGTAACATAAATCTAACCTCATATCTGTTTGCATTGAAAGAAATAAAAACAGTAGTTGGATTAAATGTTGTAAACACAGGCGGAGACTTGCTCATTTGATCTAACCAATACTTGTGGAAGCTATAAACCAATTCTAAAGCGAGCCGGATGCTTTGTAATGGGGCTGAAGAGTGGAGACTTTACCGAGAGGCACGGGACCTGGCAGCTACTTTTGCACATGCTCAGTTTGCCCTCTTATGGGCAAATGAGGAAGTACACCACTGTGATGTATATGGAACGGTTCGTTCGAACGCAAAAGTGAAGCGCGTTGTTCATTTCAAACAATAAATATGAATCTTAATAAATACTCTCTCAAGTACAAGTAACATTTATGGGCGAGATTAATGGATAAAATCCAGGAGTAAACCTGCACTCCAATCAAATATCTCCATCATGAATACCGATGACAGAAGCTGAATCAGCTCAGCAGAAAAGTCAAATAAGCAAAAGACACTATGCAATAAAACATTTTTTTTTCCCGGCAAATCAATAAAACATCATTTTGATAATTAAGACAACAGGGAGAGTCAACCTCCGCCTCCTCCTCCACCGCGAATGTTCACTCGAAACACTTGCAATACCAACAATACGTATAAACACAGAATTCAGCTTGTGAAGAGAGGGCAGGGTGGGCCGGGGGAGGGGGGTGGGTCAGGGGGTTCTTTAAGTCCCTCAGAATTCACTGAATTCAAAAAAGGGTCCTGAACAAGACGAAGAGAAGGCGTCTCTTGCAAGACTTTCATGGTTTGGTAGTGCTGCGGTGGGTGTTTGGGTCAGCTGCGGTGAGACTATCCTACACTAGAGTCCGGGTTGGATATTTTAAGGAGTCTGGGTGACATGGAGGCCGGTGGTTCAGTTCCGTTGGTGACCCGGGCCCCCATGATCCATCCAGAAGTCTTCGACATCACCTGCGTCTCGAGCATCAGTACGGTCCAGTAAGGTCCAGTCATTGCACTTCTTTTTTTCTTTTTTTGTCAAAGTCCAGTCCTATCCAGCAGGTCTCCACTTCCACACAGCTTATTTTAATCTCAGGCAGGTGGGCTTCCCTGTGAGTTCAGCAAAAAAAAAAAAAAAAAAAAAAAAAATCGAGCCCTCTGAGAAATTCAGCACAGATGGAGCTCATCTGAGTTTCAGTTTGGGAGAAGGACTGGATGTCCAAACGTCCAGGGATTGAGTCCTATCCAGCTGCCACCAGTGCCCCTAGACAGCTACCTCTGTCGTGCGCTGGTGTGGGCGTGGTCTGTTCCTTGGTGTCCCTGGAGGTCTTCCTCTACAACGTAACTGTAGCCCTCCTTTTCAATGCACTCTGACAACACATTCAATACCTGGTGACAAAGAAACACCACAAATTGTTGAAGGAGAGTTATTCCTTGTAGTAATGTAACAGAAACACAATAAATAATAATCCTGGATGTTTAAACAAGTAGTTCAACATTTTGGGTAATGCACTAATTCACTTTCTTGCCAAGAGTTCAGTAATGAGATTGATACCTCTCTGACGTAACGTTTTGTCTGAGAGTTACACACAAAAGTGGTATTGATTCTCTCAGGGAGAAAGTGAACACACATAGTTTCAAAATGTTGGGATTATTCCTTTAAAAATGTGAATAAATAGGCAGAAAAAGGTTGCAAATCTTCCTCTAGGTCCTAAAACTGCATATACTAGTGGCAGTGTAGGTAGCACTGACCTGGCGTAATCGCCTGTCCATTGCATCCAGGTGTGGCTGAATGAGGATGGGACTGAGTCGGTCCCTCACCAGGGATTCTGCCATGAGCACGGACAGCTTGTATTCTTCCTTAGCCAGCAGCTGCAGACGCAAGTGGGTCGACTTCCTTACCCTGCAGAAAGAGAGCGGCCATGGGGAAAAGAGTCAGTGCAGCCTGGCGCATTCACAGAGCCCCATACGCTCGGGTAATACTGATAGCTAATCGCATGTGAAAAATCCTGCACCAGCAAAGAAAGCCTCACCTGCAGCACTGGGTCAACGGCACCAGGATGGACATCTCGTCATGGGAGTGCTTTCCGAAGCTAGCGTGAAAGATAAAAGTGTGAACGGTTTTTAAAGTGATGACTGCTATTTAAATGTTTTGGGCAATTTGCTGTTCGTGTGCAACTTTGACTGTGTCAGGTTTTTAATTAGCGTGCGGCAGATTATAGACTTCTGTCGTCCTGCATACTTCTTCCTGTGCATAATTTTATGCAGTCTCATGTACTCTCATACTGTGACACATTGCATGCATTTGCATATTTAACGAGCTCAAATGCATGATTTTAAATTCTTCATCTTAACTCTTACACAGGAATTTTTATTATTTAAAGGCATTCCCCATAGACATCCACTGAATCCCTTATATCTCAGCCTCCGTATCTCTGAGTGGAATTATGAAAATTATGAGTGACACACACATATAATCCAGTGACTTACCCTCTGCCATTATCCAGATGGATGATAAAAGTTTCATTCCCAAACTTTTCAAATGTCTCATAATGGTGGCGATCCATGTTTCCTGTGTTGGAATACAGGAAAATAATTCAGGCAGCTAAAATATCCAGTCCGCTTATGAGAGCAGAAAACCTGCTGTTGTCTGTGTCTCGTGTCGGGCGTGTCAATCAACTCACCCATGAGGAAGTCGAAGATCGTCATGTCCATGATGTCCAGCAGTCGTGTCCCGCTGTCATAAGGTGGAGTCTGTTTGACTTCCTCGCAGTAATCCGGGTCCACCTCCCACCTGAAGAGTTTCAAACATCACACAGGCAACATCTCGTTCACATTTTTATTATTTTTACTAGAATGTGTGCACCTGCTTTTCAAAAGTCCCCCTTTTAACATGTTGGTTCTCTGTTTTTAGGACATTGTTTTGTTTTTTGTGTTTTCTTTCTAAAAAATAATAATAATAATAATTCATTATAAGACATTCTTTGGGATATTTCCAGATTGTGAACTTCCCCCAAACCACCCTATATCACAGCAGATTCACCATAGATATCAATAAATAAATGATAGAAAGAATTTTGATAATAATAAGCAGAAATAAGACTTATCAGAACATTTTTTAAATGAAAAAGAAATGAATAATATTAATAATGAAAATACTAAAATAATAAATAAATGTGTACTGATACTGACAGTGGAGTCTATCAGTTGACAGTTGCCGTGCATGATATGAGATCAGTTCTTGGACAATGTGTTGTTGAGGATGTGACCCAGGAATAGATTTTGGATATGGCTGGTTCATAGCCAGCTATGTTAGATGTTAGTTTAATCCAGTGCTCAAATGATGAGGGTGTGACCACTTTCTACGTCTTAGGATAATTCTATCCATAAAAGATATTCTTTTTTTCATGTTCTTTCATTAACATGATATTGCCCATGGTAATTGTAATCCTCTGACTGCTGGACCTACAGGGCTCCCTGACTGAATCCCTCAGTGTCTTCTCTTCATTCAGTGAGCGCGCACTAAATCTCTTACTCTGCCTTCTTGCGTTTGTGGTAGGAGCGTCTCCACGGGTTCCTCCAGGTCTTGCGTTTAGCGAGGGCCAAGTCTGGTAGGAAGGCAGCCAGGGATCCTTCTATCTGGTCTGGCTTACCACACAGAGCGTGCTCAGTGGAGCAGTAGTACGAACACTCTCCGTAGAAACACACGTTGTTGGCTGGGAAGAGGACAAAAACACACATTTGTTGTGGCTGCGATGTTAAACCGATCATTAAAACAGCTAAAAGGTGGCTGTATATTCAATTATGGCAGTGGTCCCTTTTGAAATGCACACCACATATATTTAAAGAATAATTTCCACAAGGTTTAAATGGCCTGGGGACATTCACTGAGTTGTATTAATTGCTGAGGCTGCCAGTAATTTTAATCCAGTAAAAATTTTCCATGTGTATAATATGTAAAGTAAAGGTTGCATCACTAATTAACTGTCGTACTTTGGCGCAAGCTAAAGTCCCCTGATAATACTAATCCCAAGCAAATTAATATCCCAGAACTAGCTTTGCTCTGAATTATGAAGGGAACTGTTCATTTTTCCTCTCTTCTCTTCTTTTGAAGAAAATGTTGAAAACTGCACTGACGGCATTTAATTTCCTTTTTTGTGCAGCGGTTTTTTATTAATTCTGTGGATGGACGAAAATCAATCTCATGGTATTTTCTTCCTTCTAAATGTGTCTCTGAAAACCAAGAAATCTGCCCTTTTCCAGTGTGTACCTGGTGAAATGAAGAAGGTCCTCCAGAGCTTTTTGTCTCGTGTGACATCTCGGATTTCCTTCGTCATGTTGACAAGCCTGCCAGCCACGGGAGGGACGCGACGAAAGTCCAGGACCCTGCAGGACGGAGGCACACACTGAGGGGTTACAATCTGCCTTAATAATACAGCACATGTTTTCAAGCTGTGCACTGCAGAGAAGTGAAGAAACATGAATGAAGGCCACTGCGTATGTCCTAAAAACAACATGAATACAGCTAATGCAGCCAGCACGGAGTGGCTGTGACACGGGGAAGCAATTAACGTACTTTAACCCAACTGCCATAATTTGTGTCAAAAACTGTCCTCTTCTCACAGCCATAATTCAGTCGTAATTGAACCCACAGACATGACACACATATTTTTAGATTCGGTGTGACCTACGGTTTCCCAGAATGCCCAATGTCAGCCGCATATAAATGTCCGTGCATCCAATTAGAAGAATAGAATATCACAGAAAAAAACACACTTCTTATAACTCCAGAACTTGCCTGAGAATTGTGACATTTTGTGACAGCAAAGTCGTTCTATAAAGTCGTATCTATTATTATTAAGTAACACCCTGAAAACGTTGCCTTGTTTCAGACATTTGGAGAATGTTGCAGAGATAAATTCATATTATAGAGTCATATTACAAAGGGTTATGAGGATATAATGATGAGTACTAACATTGATGAGTTGTTTGTAAAATTACACATAAGAGACACCCACCCCAGATGGGACTCGAACCCACAATCCCTGGCTTAGGAGGCCAGTGCCTTATCCATTAGGCCACTGGGGCAGACATAGAAGAATTAATGTTATACCCATGTAATGTGATATCACTGCCGACAGGGGGCACTGTGGCATAAATAATGACCTGACAGTGACACCACATGGTGGTAAACCTCCCCGTGGATTTTATATGGCTATCATTCCACATAACACATTTTTAAACTTCCACACGTCTTTCTGGTGTAATATATTTCCAGATATAGGGGACTTGTATCTCTATTCCATCATGTGAGCCCGACGTGATTTTGTGTCTTTGCTCCATTTAACAGGAAACTAGCATTACCGCCTATGTGTATCTATGTTAGATGAAGAGTGAGAGGGAAAGGTTTAATAAAGCTGTCTTGCGCTGAAAGATGGCCGCCTTCCTGTGTGCGTGCCACATGCCTATTTTACGCATGTGTAGCCCCCGTCGTCAATACCACCCGGGCTACAACATCAGGCCAGGCTCTTTAAAAATTGATACCCCTGACAACATGTAATGGCCAGTGCCTGAGGGCTGAGAGGAAGAGAGAGACAGTTATGGGGAGACCTGGTGGAGGAAAAAGTTGCTTAAAGAAAAGAGAGCTGTTAACCGAGAGCTCGCCACATAAATGATGCCATCAAGTAGTGTTGTGGAGGGTGGAGCGGGACAGACGCACACAGTCACGTCTCCTTCCTGGGACACAGGATGAGGCACCGCGCAGCACCGTCTGGCCTGCCGGGCCCGGGCCTGCTGCCATGTTAAAGGGAACAACCAGAGCTGACTTCAGTTCTGTTCATCATTCACGCTTTTGTTCTTCCATCCTTGTCCCTTTGATAAACCTCATCCCCCCACGGTGGCCATTTTGAACTTGTGTTATATTCGGGGTGGGATTGAGGGACCCACTAGGAGCTATGCATGAACAACAGAGCGGGGATCATCATTTCACATATTCCCAGCTGAAAAATGTATAAGACGCCACTGGGCCTCATAAATTTGGAGATATACGGTTTAATATTTTAAGGTCATATCTGTCCTTGTACGTCTTTAGATGCTGCTGGCTGCTTCTTCTCTTTTTTTTCCCACCTAGCGCAGCAATAGTAAGAGCACTACCCATTTAAATCCAATCACATAATTAATGATGCTTATAGCAGTGTAGCCTATATAAGAAAAGACTGTGAAGTGGCCCAGTGTGTTTGTGCGTGTGTGTGTGCACGCGAATGCTGCTTTTAAAAGAGTCTGTGTGTGTGTCTGTGGGCCCCCTGGGAGGCAGTGTAGCCTAAGTCTCTGCAGCAGCAGCAGCAGCGGCGGCTCTGTAGCCAGGCTCTAATTTAGAACAGACAAAATAAGGAAAAAAATAAAGCGCTGCTTTTGGCAAACCCAGCCTGGCTTATATTTAGAACGGGCACGGGGCCTTTCATGCCTTTGGTTTCCTCCTCTTCCCCTTAACCCACACATATGCCGGGAGTGTGTGAGCGTATTTTTGTGTGTGTGTCTGTATTGAGGGCCAGATGTGTAGCAGACTGGTGGAGAAAGCTGCAGCTAATGCAAATGCTGTTGAACTGTGTCATCGTGCCTGAAGGAAAAAGCAGATTCAACATCACCCTCACCCTCTGTGGCCCCATTGTGTGTGTGTGTGTGTGTGTGTATGTGAGTCGACGTGTGACCTCAGTATCATCTTGTATCACCAGCATCCCCACAATACAACACAATCCCTCTGCTCGTAATAACACACAGCCACAGTGACGTCAGCCGGGCTTTAATAGCAATGCCCAGGCTAAAACTCATCGTTTTCTCGGGCCCATCACAGACTCTGGAGGTTTTCTCTTTTCATTAAAGTCTCTCCGGCCATAAAGTGTTAACCTTGTAAAGGCGGTGAAGTCAGAGAGCGTGCTGGTTAGCTAAGCAAGGAGGCTGCAGTCATTGTTCAGTCAGATGCTAGCTGCGGGAGGGCGGCATTCATTTTCTATGACTCATGGCCTCTAGGAGCTCACAGCCACTACTGTACAGGCCCGGCTCACACCGCTCACTGTGTTTGGGGGGGAAAAAAACAAAAACAGAACAAAACAAGAAAAGAAAATGTGTTTTTGTGAGAATGAGATGGTGAAAACGAGAAGCAAATAAACCCAGATCTGGAGTACGTGGAAGGCATTCATCCGCAGAAGAGAAACGGGCATGCCTGCATACAGGTCTGCTTTGTTACACTTGGGGAAGGACCTTGCAAAAACATACTTGTAGCTTAAAGCTTCACTGTTAAAAACAGAAGTATCATTCTCTTCATTCTGGACCTTCAGGTATGGTGTTCCGCAGGTTTTTGCACCTCCCTACACTCCCCCAGGTGGTTAATGAGCTGACACGAGGAGAGACAAATTAGCAATCAGGGAGGAACAAAACCTGCAGGAAGTTGGCCCTCAAGGATGGAAAGAAGTACTTGGGCTTGAAGGAGTTTCGAGCAGATTCAAGAACAATGACTTTTTAAGTTTATTGAGTAGAAAATGTTCATAACATCGGGGGCCGTTTCTGGACCGAACACCCACTGATGCCCCTGAGGGTAATGTAGGAACCGGCTTTGACAAGGAGGAAGAATGTGTGGAATAAAAAATCTGGTTGTACTGCATTGATTTTGATCCTTTCCTTAAAAAACTGAGGTGAGGCTGACAGAGACAATGCTAAATCGGTGGATAGCAAAATACTGAAGTTTTAACACACAGCAACACTCTAGTTTCATTCGTAAAATGTACACAACCACACAACCCCCCCCCCGAGACTGGCTGATGTTGACTTGCCTGTCCAGATGAAAGGCAGCGATCTCTGCATTGTGTCTTTCAAAGTCAGAGAAATAGAAGAAATCCGGTGGGGTCTCCTGCTCCCGGGTCTGCCTGCAGAGACACAAGGAAAAGGGATTAGAGGTCAGGTATAACTGTCACGCAAAGTCAGAATTTTGACAGTCAGCAATATGCAAATGCGTTGTAAGCTGAAAACGCTGCATATTGAAACTAGAGCGGCGACTAATCATTATTTTCTCGATTGAATGATTCGGTCCGTAGAATCAGTGGCAGAAAATGCCAGTCACGAGATCCCAGGGGTCCCAGAATGGCTTGTTTCTTGGCAAAAGCCAACAACATTCAATTAACTTTCATATGAGAACACCAGAAAATGCTTGCATTTCATGTTTCATTGTCACCTGACATGATTTGATACAAAACAGCGCAGGTAGCAGATATGCAAGACGGTGTTCACCGCGTGTACCCAACATCAATGGCGGTGTGTTGCGTGATTGGTGCGTTGGTTCCAAATGAGTTCCAAATGGTAGATGCCTTCAACACAACTTCACATTTCCAAACATGTCTCACCCCAGTGGAGCCCGGTGATAAAACACTCTTGGCTTTACACCTGTGTACCTAATACTGCGAACAGCGTTTGCGAGCAATAACCAAGGCACAATAAACTTGTGTCCTTGCCTCACAAAAAGGCCCCTCGTCCAGAGTTACCGTGGGCGCTTTTTTGTGGGGCAACAAGAAGCGGGAACAATTGAAGGTCAGAGACATCCTCCTGTAGCATCCACTCCTGTTCTCGATCTGTACCTATTTCTGTCCAGCTCTGATCCTTCCCACCCCCCCGCCAAAAAAAAAAAAAAAAAAAAAACTGCTTTCCACACACATTCTGCCTTAAAGCTCTTACTGGAGGGAAAAGAGGCTCTTAAAGGCTTAAATCCCAGAGCTGATGGAACATGGGCCAGGATGGGGCAGGACAGACAGGACGGTCGGGGTAAAAAAGGCGAAGTCAAAGGAAGTGGAGGTGAAAAGACTCCCAGAGAAGGTGCTAGGTATTGAAAATATGTTAATGGCTTTGGGAAAAAAAAATAAAAGGAGAGCAGAGCAGTCCATCATCAAATTGGAATCTTTCTACAGACGAGCTGCATATTTTACTTATTTTTCCTTTTATACATGCAGCCTTCTCTTTGCTTTTTTTTTTATTGACAACAGTAAATACTTTCCAGGAAGGCAGCTGAGTGTAATGATTTGGACTGCAGCCTCTGCCATTTCTGCTTCAGCTAGCTGAGGGAGGATGAGAAGAATGGAAACTATCTTGGCAACTTCTCATTCTCTCCTTCTCTCTCTCTCTCTCTCTCTCTCTCTCTCTATTCCCTCCGGATGCCTCTCTATGTTTATTTCTCTCAAAAATCCTCTATTCCACCTCCTCTGCTCCTCCGCTCTCCCTCACGCAGAACTGTTTTCTCTGCTTTTTTCCCCCCCCTTTCTTCCTTTTCTCCACGTCCACGGCTTAATACTTTCTTGTATCTATCTGCCTCGCTTTCTCTTTCTCCCTTCGTTTCCATCCGTTGCTCCTTTCCTCAGCTGGCTGGCTGATTGTAACTCCACAGCTGCGTGGCTGACATATGCACCAGTCATTAACTAACCCAACATGGAGCCCAGAAACACACTCATCCACTAAAAATTCCTCAATTTCCTCCTCTCTTTATCGCTCTCGTTCGGGTCTCTTGCCATCCTCTATCTCTCCTGCGAGCGCTGGACAGACAGCCGCATGAGGGCGAGCAGAGTTTAACCAAAGTAAACAGAAAATCGCACTGTGCTCCGCATTCCTCCTCAAATACCTTTGAATGCTGAGCTTATCAGCGAAGAAGTTAACTCCCAGTTCAAGAGTACACTAGTATAATCAGCATCAAACTAGAACATAAGCAGTATGTCACGATAACCCTCTCCTCCTTTTTATATTTCTCAATCCCGGTGTCCTCACTCTCGTCTCCTCTCTCCTCCTCATCCCTCACTTCTCTGCCAGTAAAAGGCCGAGTGCTGTCTGTTGATTGTATCGCTCTCTTCTCCTGTACAGCCTTGCTTCAGGGACACAGCTCTCGCTCTACATCAAGGAAAAATGATCCTGACTTTGAAAGCAGAGAGCGGTGTCTATTTACACCAGTGCTGCTCAGCCCCACAACAGGACAATATCATTCAGTTCAGCATATTGAGGAGGCTACAACTGTTTTATCGATGGGGACAGTTGTGCTAAGTCAGGTCCAGGAGTTATTTCCCGCCAGATGTCAGGAAAATTAGTCTTGGGAGAATAAATCAGTTTTGTTTCGGATGCTATAATACATAAAGTTTGGGATGAACTCGTGTTTTGGAAGTAAAGGGAGTGTGAACTGAGAAAACTGATATCCAATTTAATAATTTGACAGAAGAGCAATAAAGGCCAAAAACAAGAAAAACAAGAAGCTCTCCACTCTCCATTGAGAAATATTGATTTGTTCTTTTTTTGGCCAATTGACAATGGCTGGTCGATGGCAACTTTAAAGGAACTGGCCGACATTTTTGGGAAACACATTATGATACGCTTTCTTGTCAAGAATGAGAAGAGGAGACTCAAAACAGTCGCGCATGAAGCAACCGGTTATCCTAGCTTAGCATAAAGACCAGAAACAAGGAGAAACAGAGGCAGCAGATGCACCAACCAGCACCTCTAAAGCTCAATTATTAGCATTACATTAACATATTATATTTTGTTGGTTTATTTAGTACAAAAAGTGTCAAAGTGACAGCTTTGCAAACCATAAAGCTTTTAAAATTGCCTTTCTGTCCATGATCTGCCATTTACTGCAGAAAAATGGCAACACTAATGCAGTCAAATTGGTGACTAAAGCATTTTTTCAGCAAGCCTTTAGTGACACCCTGCATTTACTAGAATATCTCCCAAAAAAAGCATGACTATTTATAAGATTTTATTTTTTTTTTAAGCAAACCTGTTCGCCTAAGTTTCACAGCAGAAATAAACATGTTTACAGCCTGGTAGAAAAAAAAAAGATTTTGTCCCTATAGATAATTTCCTGGTTCATGACAACTGCGCTGAGGGTGAAATTTTGTTGAACTCACCCTTTCAAATTATAACCACCTTTAAAGTTCTGCATAATTAACAGTATGGCTGCTTTGACTGACAAGTGGTTGCCGTTTCCACAGTGGTTTCCACTCTTTATGCTAAGCTAACTGCTGGCTTTAGCTTCATATTTAACCGACAGATCTAACAAGAAAGTGATAACTGTGTTTTCCCAAGATGTCAAACTACATCAAACTACTACAAAGTAAATACTCTATAATTGCATGTTGGAAAAAGTTTAGTCTGTGTTTCAGTCTCTGAAAAAGGGATACTGTGCTTTTACAACAATGTGATGACGCAGCGTCGAAAATAAGGAAGGTAAGGACAAGCTTTTGTAAACCGCGCCTCGGCATCTGAGCGAGAGAGGTTGCTATCTTCAGCCCTGCTGCAGATGATTATTCACATTCACGAGATAAAAAAAGAAGCGCACTCGCATTTAAGCACCACAGATAAAATGTGTGATTCTGCAGTAACCTGCCACTATTTCATGACCGTGCTGACCATATAGGAGTCTCTCCTGGAGAATGTGCATGAGCAAACAGTCTAGTGAAATGATTCATGGTCATTCAGCCTTAAAGAAATCCAAAAGCATACTTCACACAGTCCTACTACATTGCTGTCTCTATAGGGGAGGATACCACAATAAGCTGCTTTATTCATGCTTCCATTCGTAAGCTCCAGTGTGCTCGCCGAGGTGCACATGTTTTGTGCCGCTGCTTTTCTGCGAGGACGTGAATGCAAATATGAGGGAACGAACGTGTGAATACAAGCATGTGTTTGCGTTTGAGACTTTCATTGCCTGTGGCCCGGCTTGAGATGTGACTGCACTGATGCTCTCCTCTCACTGAATGCCAGCCAGGAAGCAGGAAGGCTGGATAATTACCGTGATCCACATCCAATTCAAATGTCAATAAAGTTATTTAGAGCATGGCATGATGCCCCCCCCCTCCCAACCCTCCATTCCATCCCATCCCCCTCCTTCTTCCCGATGACCGAGAGAGAGGACAAGAAGAAGGAGGAAGAAGAACTGTGACAAAGGTAGTGGAGTTAAACAGGGAGATTAACCAGCATAGAGGACAAACTGCAGTGCTGTAGATGTCTCTTTGTGTTCTTTGAACTAACAAATACGCAGCTGTTACACGTTACGCAACATCATGTTTGAATCCTCGAACAGCAGCACCTGTGTTCAGGCAAATCTGAGCGTGTTCTGATCAAGCAAACCATTAGGGGCATGTCGTCTCCAAGAAACTGTGGCGTCGACGTAAGGCAGAGGAAACATACATAAATGCATGACCACATAATAAAGTCTATAAATGTTTGAGTACACAGTATGCGCTGAGAGCAGAGAAAACAGAGAGGAGGGCAGCAATGCTGCTCAAGAGCTACTCGTCCCTTTCACTTTGGACTGCCTAGCTGAGTTTAACCTTTAAAATATTTACAAATCCAAGGCGGATATATGCTGAATGATAAGTAGATATCTTGCACCCAGCTGCCAAAAGAAGCATATATTTCTTTTCCTCCACAGTGAGGTATAGTTGAACTGCCAAACGCTGCTCTGTAAGGGCAGAAGAAACACTATATTTTTGAAATAAGATTTGGTGGCGCCACTATAGCCGCCTGTCTACGCCGACATCAGATCCTTTATCATCGGCGGCAGGTGAGACGTACTGAGCCGAGCATGACCAGCGTGACCCTGGCTTTGCTGTAAACACATAGTTTACACTGGGTGGCCAGACAGTTTCTTGGCTCGGCTCCCTGCTCCAGGAGGGGCCCCGGCAGCCAGTGGGGCAGCCGGAGGTCTAACAGCAAACACACAGCAGTGTGTGAGAACATAAAGGTAAACGAAAGGACTGCATCTGGAAAAATTACCTGTGCACACAGGACATAGCTGACCCCTGGAGCACCAGCAGGAAAAAGAAAGAGAGAGGGGAAGTAAAGGAAGAGGCATTTCCTTTTGCCCTGTTAGTGACATCAAGTCAAGGGGGGGAGAAAAAAGAAAAAGGCATTTTGCCTCAAGCGTGCAAATAAAAATACACTCATCAGATTCATTCTGCTCAAATAAACTTCTGGTGTTCGTCACTTTCCCCTTTCGCCACCGGCGTTCAGTTGAAAATGAAAGGCATGCTCCTACAGAGCAAGGCTGAACAGTAGCCGTCTTGTCCCTTTGGTATACAACCATCACAGACCGACCAGGACCGCAAACATGTAGCATGTGTCCGCTGTGTGTAGCTGGGCTCACTCACGTTTGGTTTTTCCACAAAGCCGCGAGGCTTTCTAGAAGAAACCGAAGCAGTAGAATAAAAGATACCCCGACTCGTTTAGAGCGAGCTCTGAAAAGGCCGGATCCTACGTTTCCCATAATGCAGCCATGTCATGTGACATATGTTTAACAAAAATTCTAAATACGTACAAACTGTTCTTTTAGTTGAGCACATCCCAAGATCCATGTTCCCATTTTGAAGACACGAGTGTGGCGTCCCGGCAGCTACAAAGTTATTCATTATGAAGAATTCTGCGTTTCACTGTGAATTCCTTCCACACGACTGAACGCACGCGGCGTTTCTTTTCTCTTCTCCAGTTTTTCATGGTCCAACCTGCTCCCTTTTAAACAACCATCCCTCATGCTCCAGTATTCTGTTTTAACTAAAAACCGACCTGAATTATGGAAACAAACCATCATCAGAATTTTAAAACACGAGTGAATATTTCATCCGGAGCAATGTATAATACCCAAAGTATCACCGTGTCACGGTGAAATTGGGCATAGCGCAGAGAGGATGTTTTATGTAGTTTCAAAGTCAAACTGCCAATCGATCACAATAAGCCTGTAGCAACGGTCGTAGGCCACAGCCGAGAGGGGAAGCAGAGCAGAGGAGTAAAAAGATATGCTGTAAAATATAAAAGGACAAGGGCATCTTCCAGCCCCAGTGGGTTCCCACCAAAGGGCTGACTCCACACACTTGTCACACATCATCCGTCAAACCCACGGGCATGGCACACGCGCGCACACACACCCGCAACGTACGCATTCCACATACACAAACATTGCATCGCACTGTACTGTACATGCACGTGCTCGTATAGAGAGAGAGGTTTTTAAACCTCAAGAGGGGGGTGTTGAGCTGCGAGGTGACAGGTAAGCTTTAAATGCATGAGAGGGTAAGATAGCGGTAAAAAAAAAAACCCAAAAAACCCAGCATCATCACCACAGGGAGAGTGAAGATGAGCAGAGGCGGGTACGTTGTTTTATCTCAAGCATAACGCATGTGAAGGCTGACCTTTAGAGCGATGACATTTGATAAATTGACAAAACAGCCTTTCACCAGCAGATGAGACAGGCGTTACCCGCACGTTTGCGTCTGGCGATGCGCGGCCCTGTTTACCGGTGCTGCTGCTGTAACACGCCGCTGTAATCTTATGTAAGGGTATGGTGCACAAATGGGAACCTGTGGCAGGTTATTTTGTATGAGTGAGTGCTCGGTAGCAGGACATACAGAGGAAGCGAGAAAGACAGGCAGGAGTAAAGGAAAGAAAGGAAGGAATGGAAAGAAGGTAGGACAGCAAATGAAAAGGGAAGGAAAAATGAAGGAAAGAAGGAAACGGAAAGGAAAATAAAGATGGAAAAATAAAAGAGAGAAGAAAGGAAAGAGGTAATGAGAAAAACAAGGACAAAAAGAAGGAAACAATTAAAAAGGAAGAAAGAAAAGGAAAAGAAAGAAAGAACAAACAAATAAACTGAAGGAAGGAAGTAAATAAAGGAAGGAAATAAAGTAAAGAAATAAAGAAAGATAAAAGATGTAGAAAAAGAATGAAGAAGGTAAAGAAAGAAAGATAAAAGAAGAGAGGAAAGAAAGAAATACAAGCGACGAATTACATTTCATGCCAACAGGTTGTTTCCTTAAAGATGGACGTCAGACATCACCTGTAATCCGCTGTCATGTAACTGAATTATTTTATTTGCCTGTTTAAATTGTTGAGTACAAAGTCATTGTCCACTAAAAGTCTCCACTGAACACAACAGAGAGTTTAAGGGACCTAAGATGGCTGAACGCTGCTCACACTGACACAAAGATAAAACAGTCCAACGTAACGACGCCGGCTGATTTCAATCTTAAATATGCCGGCCTTCAAAAGCTCACAAAGTCACGGGCGTAATGAGTCGGCCAGTAAAAATTTCATTCGAGGATTTTTAACTAGCGCACCACAAACACCCAAGGGCTCTTCAAACAACCTTCACACCGCCATCCAGGTGTGTGTGTGTCTTTGTGTGTGGTTTGGGCTCTGTGTGTCGCACTTTTCTATGTGTGATGGCTGTCATAGCTCCCCCAGGCACTGCACTCTCCCATCGCCTCCCCCCCTTCCTCACCCTATACTCACTTACCCCTTCAGATCCCAGGCCTGACATACAGAGAGACAGCTGTTTCCTCCTAGCAAAGCTCTCTCTCTCTCTGTCTCTCTCTCTCTCTCTCTCTCTTTGACACCTTGACACACACACATACACACACACACACACACACACATATATATAGGTTGGTGTATGTACACACATTTGGGGGAGGCAGATTAGGATAGACACACAGGGAAGTGCCACAACACAGAAAAAAAAAGACACACACACACACACACACACACTGGCAAGTGATGAAAATGAAGCTAGCATGCTGACAACTAGGATAACACACGCACATTCTCATTGCACACCGTCACAGCCTGCCTCCTGTCTAGAAATGAGCTATTCTCTGTGAAAAAAAACAAAAAAAAGACAGCTCTGTATTCACGTTAAACGCACCCTCCTTACGGGACCAATTCATAGACATAACCATGATTCACATACATCACAATGTGTATGCATGAAGATAGTGCCAATTAAATGAATTATGCAACAGAGATTATTTTAAAAGAAACTACATCCTGTTTCAAGTTTAGCCCCCGAGTCCTCGAGGGGCCGCGCGGCACCATGTAAATGATGGCATCCAGAATAAATAGCCAACTCCTTCATAACACAACAAGACTGCTTTTTTTTTTTTCAATCTGGAGACACTTCAAAGAGGCCTGTGCTTCAGCAAAGAATAGTCCTAAATGAAAATCACTGAGCAAAACACAGCTATTAAGGGTTTAACGCGTGGCAAGACACCATGAAGAGTGTTAGCTGCGAGAGGGAGGAGGAGAAGGAGGAGGGGGACGCTGGAAGAAGGATGTTCAACTAGATTGTAATTGAGAGGCTTTTTAGATGACGGCAAGAGACAAGGGAAAGAAAGGTGAAACGTGCGCGTGCCATTAGTTTAAGTCTAGATGGATTTGCATTCTCTTTGCTCTAATCCTTCACAGAGAGGAGTACATATGATACGAGCAACAGACTGTAATATCCCACGGGCTACAGTACGGCGCTGCTCTTCCTCTCCCGCTGGCTGAGCTGTTTTGTCACGTCATCCTGTAAATATCCCGAGCAGATAAACAGGCCATAAAGATGAAGCCATCATCTCAACATGATCTGGGACAGATATACCGCCGCCTCTGACAGCAGGAGGCGTACCTCCCTCCTAATACAGCACCGCCTCTCATCTCTGCACCTCTATCTCTGTAAGTCTTTCTTTATAAGAAAAAAAACAACCCATCAGCCCCTACTGCCTCTGACTGTCAGCTTCGCTCTCCATCTGGATCCACAGCTCAGAGAAAATGAAATCATCAGACCTGATGCTTTTGACTTTTTTTTTTTTAAGGATATGTTTTTTGTGTGGTTTGACTGTAGCGAACACGCACACGCGGCGGAGCTCAGCTCGGCTCAGCTCAGCTCAGCTCTCCTACAGGACAGAAGACATGACATGACAGGGACGCTTCCGGGAGTCGTCCTTCCAGTGCTGGAATATTCCGCGAAATATCCAATCACTTTTTATTTCGTTCCAAATGCATCAAAGCCAGCAGGAAATCAGGAAGAGCTCCAAGTTAATTAAATTGCCTTGTATTTAAAAAATCAGCTTGGGAATGCAATTAAGCCCGAAAAAGTGCCTGATGCCATTCCTTCCATCTTCAAGGGTGGAGCGGGATGGACAGAATGAGATGGATGCCTAAGAGTTATGTGAGGAGTATAGATAGATAGATAGATAGATAGATAGATAGATAGATAGATAGATAGATAGATAGATAGATAGATAGATAGATAGATAGATAGATAGATAGATAGATAGATAGATAGATAGATAAATGAAATCTGAATGTTTCCCATAGGGAGAAGAAATCCCATTTTCCATGCAGCAAACCAAGAAATAAAACATGAAAGCTTGATAAAAACATGCGAATCTCATAACAGAAATGTAAACATGCATCATTGAATTCACACATAAACCATATAAGAGGACATCTGAAGGTTTTTTTTTTCTTCTAATCTTCATTTCTAAAGCAGAGGTGGATTACACATGCACGTGTCTCAGCGAGTGGGAAGGGAAGATGATGAATTTCCCCCCCGAATGTCATAAAAGATGATCCTTAATCTGCACCATTCATTCAGTTTTCAAACAAACGTCGTCAATGAAGCGGTGCCACCATCAGTCGGCTCGCACCGAGCTCCCCAGGAACGCAGCACACTGCGGCTGCATACTGAACAAATAATCACATCAGGCGACGTAGCTGTTTGAACCGTGAACGTATAATGAGTTGAATTATATATTGTGATTCATGGGTGCTACTTTCAGGACTTCGTGGTTTGCACAGTCTGAATAAATCAGAGATTTTCATTATGATCTGAATCATGAAAGGCGAACTGCTAGCTAAAAGGATTCTTTCCTTTGAAAGAAACAGCTGTCATCAAATAAAAAAAAACATTTTTACTATTCTGAATGATTAAGTGTTATTAGCCCTAGCATCTATCTAAAGTAGATTTAAACACCACTTTACAGCCATGATAGCAGCTCTCTGAGCTACATGCTAACACTAGCATGCTAACATACCGACGTTAAAGAGGTATAATGTTAATTAATTAATAATAATCTGTTGACCGTCTTGTGTTTAGCATGTTCACAGTTAGTAGAGTCCAGAGTTTACCATGTTAGCATGCTAGCATTTTTGTTGGTCAGCAATGGCTAGCTACAGCCAGTATATTTCAGTTTGGAGAAAAGTGAAACAGCTGACTGGTATTACTAAAATCCTTGTGTGATTCACTGCTCTTTTTTTTCTGTAATTTATAACCACCAACCCCAAATTCAAATGTTCCTAAATTAAATTACACTACAGTTACAGCTGTAATAATAACAATTATGGATGACTGATTTTTATTACAGCTGAAATGAAAGTAGAGTAAGCATGACTTTTCTGCAGTGTGCGGGGTTTCATTGGTCGAGTTCAACCTCAATGGTGGAGAGAGCAGCTACAGTATTATTACGAAGCCCCACTCCCTTGATGAATGCTAGCCATTTTTGATCAAGGTTATTTATTTGCCAATCAAGCTTGCCAGTTAGCAATCTGTGGTTTTAGCTCCAGCCATTTAGGTTTAACTCAAGCACTGGGATTATATCTGATGCTCTCTGCCTTCGAGTCTTGCTAGATTAACTTAAAGTCTGACCTGCTGCTAAACCTGTCATGCTTTTTCTGTGGTAAATAACAGGAGTATCAAACAGTGGCAGCCCACAAAGAAAGACGGCAGATGCGTCATCACATTCAATTATCTATATCTGTAATTGCTGCATATTTGACTTCATTGGAAGTGCTTCAAGTGCCGGTTTGTAAAAATAGCCTCCATTCAGAATGAGAATCTCCACTGGATGATTAGGGGACAGGCTCGGCTAAGACTGATTGCTGTGGCCTTTCCAGAGCTATTCTGGCTCTGCTGAGTGTGTGCCTTCCACTCAACATTGATCTATCGACCCACAGTCCAGTAAAACCTCGCTGAGACCAAAAGGTGAATCTCATTTCTAAACACACACACACAACAACAGCCACACACACGGCCGCGACCGAGCCCGTGCATACACACACAGACACAGACTAACAAGCATGTTGATTTTTGATGACAAGATTGATGCAGCCTCTCTGAATTCTCCTTGCGTCAACAATAGCCAGCCGCGAGAGTGTCTCCGATGTGAGTTTGTCTGTGTGTGTGCGCGCGCGTGTGTGTGTGTGGTCGTGCACCATTGAACAGCCTTTGTAGGCTTTGTGACAGCATTGCAATCACCGCAGTGTAATTGGAATTGAGCAGCTCATCCATGTAACTGTAGGTAGGGTTAGGAAAACGATTGTCTGGTATAATGAGATGCAGGTTGACGCCTCGGGGTCTGACTTTTTGTTGTTGTTGTTGTTGTTTTGCACACACACATATGGCTGCATAAAATCCTGTGTGTCAGCAGAGGTCAAGAAGCCACACACACTTATACAATGGACCTCCCATACTTTGAGGAGCAAAACACACACACACACAAACAATGTGCCTTCTCCATTCGACACTCAGCTGCAATTTTCTCCATCATCTTTGGGCTCAGTCACCTCCACCACTCTTTTCCTCTCCACCGTGCAGCAACAAAAGCTTACAACCCCGGCCTCGGTGTAACTACATACAAGGCTGCTCCTTTACAGCTCTGTCATGGCCGTCCTTTGTCTCGCTTTCTGTCTGAGTTTCACCCGCTCTCTTTCGCACTCTCGTCCCCCCCGCAGGGCAGTCAACTGTGCGTAAAGGAGAAGCATGCTTTTACAGCTCTGTATTTACAGTGCACACGTGCGCATTCTCAGTCAGGTCACATCATTTCCTCATTGGATATGTTTTTTTTCCTCTTCTAATCAGATGTGCGATGTTTGTTTTTGAAGGCTCCTGTGTCCACGCTGCTAAGAAATAAAAAATGAGTCATCAAATCTTCCCGAGATCATAATCTTTCAGCTGGCTGCTGTAAACAGAAAACAATGTCAAAGTTCATTGCAGGCAGTTTGGACGTCATGTTGTACTTTGCCCAATACACAATCCAGCTGCCTCCGCCTGCCTGTAAAATGATATCTCAGGAGTCTTTCACGGCCAGACAGGTATAAATAAAAATGACACTTTTGTAACCTTGTGTCTTTGTGCTTTATTCGTTCAGTTATCGCTCGCTAAGTGCCAAATTCCCTCTTGTTTCTTGTAAAAAAGAAAGTAAAACATTAAAACACTTTCATGACTCATGAACTCTGGGACGTGTGCATAACTTTATCCAATTAAATGTGATTTTGGCAACCAGGCAATCATATTAAACCGTTTCTCGCAGCTAAGCGGAGCAGCATCATGGCGGGATGAGAGCGTTTTATTACCAGAGAATGTGGCTCAGTTTGAATTTATTTACTCCTTATTCGTCCTCTTGCGGATGGAATAATGCAAATGAGGAAGGTGTGAGTAAAACGGTCTTTTATTACCTCGTATCTTACTACGACTCTGCATAGCTCTGTATCCGCTGCGTATTTTGAGCAATGTGATCAAATCCTCAGGACTTGAATGAAATCATCGGGGATCAAGGATTTAAATAATTGGCCTGATGAACAGGCTTTAGAGGCCTTTTGGGTTTTTTTAAAGCTGCCTGTCACAGCATAGATGAAACACACTTGTGGGGTCTCTACATGATGGAAATGCCAACCAGCACTCATACTGTCTCATCTACTGTACCTGAGAGGCTACTTTGGTTAGCATACCATAAATTAAAGGTTATATAACAGATGATAAAACATAGAGCTGAAACAATTAGTTTAGGTATTTTTCAGCTTCTTAAATGTGACAATTTGTTGTCTTTGTTGGTATATGTATAGTAAACTGCACATCTTTTGGTCTATGTACATGTGAGGGATAGCTAACTACTTTTGACGTTTAAAGGTCCAGTGTGTAAAAGTGGGGCCTTTATTTTCAGAATAAAGCAGACATTGACTATAAAATATAGTTTTCCAGCATGTGTAATGACCTGAAAATAAAAATCTTTTATGTTTGTTATTTTAAAAAGAGCATTTTATATCTACAGTCCTCTTCCATGGGGGCCGTTATGTTGAAACACAGTGTTTCCCTGAAAAGACAAACTAAATACTCTAGTCACTCTAGTCACTGGCTGCAACTAAATTCTACACACTGGACCTTTAATAATTATTGCATCATATTAACTGACTTTCTCCGTGGTGCCAGGTTCACATGAAACATAATATAATATCGTTTTAAACAAACACGGCAGAGAATAGGAGAAACTCTCTGGCATAAACAGAGAAGCGCCTGAGATGAAACCCAAACCAATGCCCCCCCCCCACTTCCTGAACAACATTTACTGCTAATTATCAGCTGCTCTGCCCTCCTCAGCTCCTTCTCTTAGCACTCGAGGCACGTAGCACACATCCATCCGCTCACTTCTCAGGCCATTCTTCTCCGCTCCTATCTCCCTCTCCCTCTGCACGCGCCGCCTTCATCCGCCTGTAACCAAAACAGCACAGGAGGATGCCGGGGTGTCGCCGGGCCTGATGGGACAGCGTGAGTTCTGGCGCCTTTTCATTATTCATACCCGCCCTCCTCCTCCTCCTCCTCCTCCTCACCACACTCTCTCTCTTCTTCCTTCCCTCAATCCCCTCATCCGCCCTTTTGCTCTCGCAGCGTGCAATGGATTTATTAGACGGTATTACCAAGAAGGCCCGGTGTTACCGTGCTTACATCCTGATGGACACAATGCACAAAAGAAGAGGAGAGGAAAGGATGCAGGAGGAGGGAGAAGGGAAAAAAAGCAGGGAGAGGAGGTGGATCAGGGAGGGAGAGACATAAGGGGTAACACAACAGCGGCACTCGTGAGAGCAGGCGGGGGAAAAAGAGGAGTGTGTTCTTTAAAATCCATTTTTTATAATCTGCGCCTGCAACAAGACACAGTGATGTTTTAATGATGCTGCGAGGCTCCTCCGAAGCTGCGCTTTGTATTAGCACAAGTATTGGCCTTCTCTTTCAATCAAACCTCCACTACGTGTGTGTGTGTGTGTGTCTCAATGCGCTTTCACGATACGCGGGCAGAACATTAACGGTGACCACGTCAGAATATCTCCATCCCAAAGACTGCTCAATCCAGATTATGGCTCTCTGTTTGACACAGCTTAATGGCACAAACACACACTGCAGACGGCCGTGGACAATATTAATCTTCCTTTGAGAGAGTGGCCCAGTCACACACACGCACGCACATATTCCCTAAGGCAGCAGAAACAGTTGTATGGTAGAGCATTTGCATATACGTCTGTATATTTATGCGCGCGCAAGTGCATTTTAGTGACACGCGCACGTGCGCGTCAGATGATATATCGTGCCATTTGTGGCATCAGAAACAGAGCATGAAAGCCCCGGCAAAGACACGGGGCCTTTCCTAAGCCCATCAAGCCCCTCTCAGAGAGAACTGATAGACTGCAGCTTACTGTACCAGCAGCAGTAGCAGCTAGAGGCTACACTACCCAGAACAAAGCCACGGCTCTCTAAAACATCATACAGGCCAGTGGCATCCAAACCCCAGAAGAACCCCTCCATCGCGCCACTCATTGTGCGGCGGAGTTATCAGGCCATTCCTGAATAGGACGCGCTAATAGAATTATGAGGAGGGAGTGAAAGGAGAGGAGAATGGCAGGGATGTTTCTGTGCAGAGCGGATTCGTTTCATTCAGAGGAGACGAGACGGTCTCGTGGACATATGTTGTAGCCATTGTGCAGACTCCAAGTCAATAAGGCCGGGGCTGACATTAAATGAACTCCCAGGCACAGAGTAAGAGTGCCCAGGGGAATCCACAATCCACATCTGTGACTGGAAAGCAGGCGAGAGAGAAAGAGAAGCAGAGACGTGTGAACTGCAGGCAATGCTATTTCCAGTGAGATTTAGATGCTGAGTGAGCAGGTGGAAAAGTAGAATTTCAAATCATACACAGTCACACACACACACACACACACACACAGTCTACCAGCTGTCTTCCACACACACACACACACACAGGAACACACACGTCTTTGTACAGTGATGCTTGTGAAGAGTGTGTGTGTATCCCCAGGAGAGAGGCTGAAGCCAGAGCAGTCTGACTATCTGGAAACAGCTGGACATGGTCGATGAACGCCGGTACACGGCACAGAACCTCACACCGGGGTCAATCAGCTCAGCAGCATGACACAATGTGGTTTAATAGTTTATAATGCTCCTGGGTCTTGTCGCACATTATTAACTCTGTCATAAAGTCCTTAAAGGTCATTTAAAATGCATTTACACAACGTACATGGCTTCAAAATGTCTGTTTCTTAAATGGATTTGGATTCAAAACATTGATAAAGAAATCTCATCACAGAAATGTCAAATTAAGAAAGGGATTATGGGTGCAAAATAATCACTTATGTGTTATTAAAGTCCGAGTGTGGGTATAAAATGAGCATTCACAAATATCGCTCATCATGAAAATTAGACTCAAGCTCAGAGGGAAAAACTCTCTTCACAGCAGCTTCAGACATCTTTGCTGAGTTCAGCTTCCTCTCTACAAAGTGCTCACTCGCTGGTATTTAGAAAACAGCTTTGTGTTTTGCTCTCGCTTCTCAGCACTCAGGACCCGGCATCAGTCATTCGGGCAAATAAGGCTAAATTATAGCATCTTAAATTAAAAGGGGAGAGCGCGTTCTCCTCCAATGGCAGCTATTTGTGACCGAGTAAGATGGGAATATTTCCACACAAATTAAGTCTGGTGCAATTTCAAAATATGATATTATATGGGTGAAACTATTTTGATTTAAATTCATTTCCTTTGACACTTTCTGCTCTAAAAAAAAAAACCCACCTCTGTAGCGTCTATGGCAGGAGTGGCTGCAGAGGCTGCCATTATATTACTCAGGTTGACATGTAAACGGCTCCACTGGGCACAGACTCTCATTGTGAGCTGGATGGATAACAGCATGTCTGCACTCTGAGCACATGATCAGGTTTTATATGACACACCATTGTCCTTGGGGACATGAATATAGCAAATTGGAAATTTGGTTATCCAAACATTTAATGGAGCCAGAGCTTCTCTGGAGGTAGAGCTAATCTCATTGGCTGAAAGTAACCTCAGTGGGCAGAGCCAAAGTACCACGGTTGTTGAGTTGATAAATTACATTGCAAATTGCAGGAAAGAAAGAAATCTCATCGAAAAAAAAAGAAAAAAAGAAAATGAAATTTGTGAGTGGTATTGACTTTTTCTTCATGCAGGCCTGCTACTCATGATTATCTTCTTTTATTTTGATAAATGTCCATTACAATATTACAGAGCCCGGGGCGATGTCCAACAGGCCAAAACACATAAACATTCAATTTGGTACAATGAGAGCAGAACATTCTCACATTTGAGCTGGATGTTTGGCTTTTTTTGCTTAAAATATTACTGAAATGATGAACTGATTATTAAAATAGCTGATAATATTTATCAGCCGACTGTGCTGCTCTACAATTACGACCTGCATCAATACTGTATATTCAGATAGTGGGTAATGTTACTAGTTTGGTTTACATAGCAACTTCTGTCCTGGGTGGAATTAACAAATTACAGTGACTCATGTTACTGCAATTACGTCATTTTTGGGGGGTATATTTGCATTACACTACTAATCTTCTTTGCTACTCATTCATAACATATCCAAACCTTCAATCTACATTTCTGTAGCCAACTGCCAGGAACACAAAGGAAGAAGTGCCACAAAGTACGAATCACTGCCCGCTTCCTCACGCCTTCCTTTTCGATGCATTAAAAATCAATGACTAAAAAGGTCACTAATCCTCTGAATAGATACTTCAGCTTCCTGTCTTCTCGACATGACGCATGCAGATGCACCATGGAAACTGTTTCAGAAGTGAAACACACACACACAGACTCAAGCATAGCCAGGCTTTTATCACAATGCACATACATTTCACTCCACCCGTCCTTTCTCCAGCTCTGTAACGTTACACCACGTCTTACAGCAGGTTGTATGACTAGCCGCCACACCCCATGTGTCCACAGGCATATGCAGCTTCTTGCCATGGATCTGAAATGTCTCAAAACAGGAGCACAGCAACCCCACTGAATTTAGAGGGCAGGAGAAGGGCGGAGATGAGAGCAAAGAGCCTGCGACCTCCTCAGTAACTAATCATTATCCAGATATACAGATGAGAAGTCTGCGCTTGGAGGTATGAGGTGATTGAATAATGTACGTGCGGGCCCCCCCCCCCCCCCCCTCACCTCCGGAGAGTTTCTGTGTGCTCCAAATGGCCTGGTTACATGTAGATGCCATCAGATTGCCTCTGATTGGGGCTGAAGTCATCCCTCTACTCTTCTTGTCTTTCATGTTGGCTACATTAGTGACAGGAGAGTAATCAAAGCTGCCATTAATGCCTGGCCATTTCCTCTGCCCTTGTCCTGCAGGCCCACAGGGCAGGACTGCGCTGCCACTGGAATGAAGTACAGCGTGTGTGTGTGTGTGTGTGTGTGTGCGCGCGTGCAGAAGGAAAGACGGCTAAAACCACCCAGCTAATGGATTTTCCTCATTTCCTGTGGCTTTGGACTTGAAAGGAAGGGGGGAAAAAATCACAAAGATGCTGTTGATGGAAAGAGTAGTGATTTGTTAAGAGTGCTAATTTAGGGACGAAAGGGGCTATCTTTTAATCACCATAAACTCAAGTCAGAAATGTTTAATGCAGAAGCCCATGACCATTAGACCATGACTGACTGTTTCTAATATGCTGTTCGGTTGGCAGCATAGCCAAACCTTCTCTTAACAAGTTTCTATCATAAAAGACTGATACAAGGCAACAAGACTGCTTTTTCTGTGTTAAAAAAAAAAGTACTGCGTGAGCTTTTATGTGTTCTTGCTCAGAGTTAGATAAGAAGGTTGTCAGTCTCATGTCTGAGTGCTAACTATAAAGCTACAAGCGGGGTTAGCTTAGCTTATCGGAAATAATGGAAACAGAGGAAAACAGCTAGCCGGGTCCAAAGATAAAAAAAACAATGCTAAATAATTCACCATGTCACTCAGCGTAAAACCAAAACTTCCTGTATTTTTGTTTGTATTGCTAATTAGTGGACTTCTGGTGTGTGTTTTTTAACCTCTGGGCAGAGCTAGTCTAACCGCTCCCCTCTGCTTCCAGTGTTTAAGCTGAGCTTAGCTAACCACCTCCTTACTCAGAGTTTGATATTCCTCATGAAGTCATGAGACTGGCTTCACTCTTCTCATTCTAACCGGACAGGAAAGGAAATATGCTAATTTCCCAAAATGTCAAACTCTTCCTTTACAGTTTGGTTCATTGATATTGGCTTATTTTCTACAGAGACTCTTACGTTGTGCGTTACTAAAACACAACACTATCCTTAACATGGGGAGTACAATACGTCAAACACAAGACTGTGTTTAACCTATATATAAATGTCATTAGGACTGGATGAAAGGACTTATTTCCCGTATCTGCCTGTAGCGCCTCGCCTCATTCAGACTGGCTGACAATGAGGACCGACTGGAGCTGAATTAGACATGAGAAGATAAACCATTCATACATCCGTTAGCAACGTCCCATTAAATCCAGTTGAAGTGGCCCATTCTGCCAGGCAGCGCTTCATCCTGTCTGCCTCCCACGTTGTCTCTCTCTCTCTCTCTCTCCCTCAACTCCTCTCTCTCTCTCTCTCTCTCTGTCTCATCAGTCATACAGCACACTAAAAAATACAAGATGTTTTTTTTTTAATTGTTCTTAATCTTGTGGCTGCTGCGCGCAATTTCATTTAACTATGTCTCAACTTGAGATATTTGCTTTAATCATGTATGGCTTAAAATTACCCACCAGTGCCAGCCTCTGGCATGAAATCCATGTCTCGTCCCAGGCACTCCGAAAACTATGTGAGTAATTAGCAATGTAAACCCCACCAAATTCTTTCATGTCTGGATGGAAATTTATCGCAGGAACAATTAGTCTAATTATACTGTTTGCTGCCTGGCTAAGAAGGCATGCCACTGTGACAGGACCCAACATGTGAGCTTCTGCGTATCTCCACTCTTGACTCACATGTTATTGCAAAAGAACAAACACGGAGATTGTGTAAAAATGTGCCACTGACGTGATTTGGCAACGCGCTCTGCCCGGCGACTACCACGTCTGATTTATGACACAACCAAAAACCTCCGCGGATCACAGTTCGCACTTGATAGCTAAAGTAATACACTCATGACGAGGACAGAGGAGCGCTCAAGCTGGCGTTCTCGTGGCGCTTCTGGTGAAAACCACTGAGGGGCAGCGAGGGACTCGGAGGGAGTCTGAGATCTACAGATGTCTTGGGAGAGAGAGAGAGAGAGAGAGAGAGAGAGAGAGAGAGAGAGAGAGAGAGAGAGAGAGAGAGAGAGAGAGCGCTGACTGATGAGAGAGAGAAAAACCCAAAAAAGTGGAAATAGTGGAGAGAGAGGTGGTAAAAAGACAGGAATAATAAAAGCTGGGCGGTGAAAGAAAAAAACATGAATCAGCAGGACACAAATCAAGGGATTTGGGAATACTTAGTGAAAAGCAGCGAATAAGAGAGAGGGGAGGACAGGCATCAAGGTCGGGCGAGCTGTGAGTGACTGCAGCCGGGGCCTGTGGTGTCCTGAAATCCCAGGGCTGTGTCTGGTAAATTGGTGGGTGGGGTACACGGTGGCTGTTGATAAGCAGATAGAAAACAGGGCTCAGCGCCTATAAATACACTATAAATACACATAGGGAAACCCTGGAGCCATGGGACAAGCATGGCAAGGGCACATAGGGTAGGAAGGGGAGGCTCCAAGCTGGAGCTGGTGAAGTCCTGCTGCAAAAATATTCAGAGGAAAACAACGGAGAGAGATGGAGCTGGAAGCGGGATGAAAGGAGAGGGAGAGGAGTGAATGGAGAAACAAAAACACTGGGAGAATAAATCAGCTGGAATGAGGGAGGTATCCTGGAGATTTCACTTCAAAATATACAAGCAACAAACTTCATCAGATCTCACTAACACCATGAGTCAGTTCTTCTGTTACGCAAGAGCTGTAAACAAAAGGAAAAGGGCGCATCTTACTCCTCCAGCCTCGGTGGAACTGACTTCTTTTTGATTTCACCACCATAATAACCCCACAAATACAAGAGGAAGTCGAACAAATGGACGCTGCTGGAAAATACAATCCAAAACTGACCTTGTTAAGCATTTATAAGGACTGTCTGGGAGGCTTTATGAGCAGGGAAAAACAAGTTTTGCGAGAGGAGGAGCAATAAAGGACAGATTCAGATTTTCCAGGGATGTGAGGGCTGCAAGAGTATAAAAAAATAAAAAAAAGTAAAGAAACTACCAACATGAGAGGCAGGGACAGAGCAAAGTGAGTCTGTTTCTCCCAGCTGAATTACTCGTATATCAGGAGGAAAATGAAAGGACGAAGGTGTTGTTGGAGGCAGTGAGAGCGGCGTTTTCCTCTCGCTCCCTATTCCCCGAAGACCGGAGATTGAGAGGTGTGGCCGGAGGAGAAAGGGGTGATGGTGAAAAGGAGCGACGGGGAGAGAAAAAAAGTGACAGAGAAAAGTGCGGCCGGAGGGGGGGGGGTTACAAAAGAAGCAGAGAGGTGAATGAGGGAAAAGAAACAGTAAAAAAAACACAATAAGGATGAGGATGAGGGGAAGGAAGAGGAAGGAGAAGGTGCTGAAAAAAATGAGCGGTGTGACCATGGAAGACAGGTTTGCCATACTAAAGTAATTAAAGGATGGATTCACATTTTCTTCAAGTCTGTTTTATAACAATACCCCAATGCTAATTTGAAAATGAAGACAGTTTTTAGCCAATATAAAGATTAATCCTGTCCATACCAGCCATGAAGATATGGCTTACTAACATGGAGATAAGGAGGGTGAAATGCAATCCTCACTTTCTGTAAAGATTCCCTTCAGCTGAAGCTAATACGAGGCTGCGGCAGACAGAACTGGACTGAAAAATCGCGAACCGAGCCGAACCGAGAGAGGGGAGAAATCCGCAAAGTTTTTTTTTCACATCTAAGAACAGGACGTTGAGTGAAAGCAGATCAGTAAGCGTGCAGCTCTGCGCATCTCTTACATTAGTGAAGAAACGGTGCGAGCAAAGAGGCAGAAAAACGCAGCAGCCAACTGGCCGCAGAGACGCAGACTCGTGCCGAGTTTCTTGTGTGCTGTCACGCATTTTTCCAACAAGAGAAGCGAGCAGTAAATCCTCGCGTAACATGCCAGTTCCTCTTCTGCCTTGAGAAACACTGGCTTGAAAAGCAGCTCGCGACAGTTGCTAATGATGATGCATGCACATTTAATTTAGGAAATGAAATAAAAAAAATAATAAAATAAAAACATTGGAAAAGTACATTTTCATTTAATATGCAGTCTTTTCTTAAGCCTGTTGCACTTAACTGCAGATCCTCCATTACTGCAGCGCAGAATAAAGCAGTGAATATTGGCTGAGAGCTCAAACAAACTGCTTTTAATGTTTCCTTACACAGTATGACGGATGTGAAAGCCCCTCTTCAGACTCACTAATAAATTATGAGTTGTACTTTTATATTTAAGAGAGGGAGTAGTTTAGATAGTGCCCGCTGCATGCTTAAGTGGTCTGCCTGTTTGAGTTATTCATGAACAGTGAATTACAGGTCATGACATGTGACATTACAGGTGAGCTTTGACTTTATCAGATCATCACATTGAATGACGGGACAGCCACGCCCCCATCTGGAAGCGAGCTCGTGCTTGGACGAGAACCGAGACTCCAAAGCTCATATTTGAATAAGCGCTGGACAAACATCATGAATGCCCCCTCCACGAACACCCACCCCTTCGCTGCACTGAGTTAAATGAACACACAGAAGAGCATCACAGTTGGTAGGGAAGCGCTCCCTCTCGCAGCACGCTAATCCGTGCCATTTTGCCAAGCTGCTTTCTCCTCACTGGGTCTAACAATGCTGAAGTCACTTTCTCTCTCTCTCTCTCATTTTTTTTTTTTTTTTTTTGCGAACAACAACAAATCATAATCCTTTGGTGAGCTCAACCATATGGTCTTTTCTTTATCCTTTCTTTATCCACACCCCACTGACATTAATAATCTGGAGGGCTAGGGGAGATGGTATAGGGCCAAAAACACTCCCAACATTCGTATAATCCTGCTGTCGTTTTTGTACTTCTTTTAGCCGAGGCTCTCACCGAAAACCCGTGGTAATGGTACATGAACCACGCAGCACCAAATGGCAGACACTAGAGAAGACAGTGAGGCATAGCAGCCACATAGTTTCCTCAAGAGTTGGCGGAGACCAAAACAGAGCTAGAAGAAATCTTAATTGATCAGGTAGCAAACACAAACATGACTCCAAATAAATGCTAAAGTTGCTCATATGCTCCAACAGTTTGCAATATTAACCTTAAGATATGATCATATATATTGTGTTTACAGATTGTTTATGCTGCTCTGTGGCTGCTCTGTAAGAAAATCCCAGTTATTGTAGGTTTGAGGCCATTTTAATTGGCTTTAGCTGCTGGCCATGCTGAAGGCTGTTTGGCTGTAATGTGGTCATACTACACTATAGGCTAGCTACTTCGCCTTCGGGAGTTTTCATAGTCTGACTAAATTACTAGTGTTTTTATGAGGTCGATATTGTCACTGTTTTGTAGCATGTTACCTCTATTTGCTGTATGATCACATAGTACCAGCAAATCTGAACTGCTGCCCGGATGACAGGCGAATATATCAGATACACGAAGGCCTGTCATGGACCAGTTCTAGGTGGTATCTGTATGTTAATGTTGTATTTACAGCTTGTTGCACAACATATTGACCAAAAAAATCAAACAAAACTTTAATAATAAACATCTGAAGACATAATATCTAAGCAATGATCAATAAAAGACATTGGCATTGACAGAAATACGCATATTCTACCTTCTTCAGTAGCAGGAGTTTTTAAATCGATGTTTGTTTTTTTTTGCCATTTGTACCGCATTGCATAATAGCTTGCTTGTTTGCATAATTAGTTGCCATCTGAGTCAATATATAATCTGATATTCAGTGTTTTTGTTTCATCAATGAGAACATTTGCATTTTGTGCCAATAAAGCACCTATAAGCCGCAATGAAACCGAACTGTCGCACAGAGTTTAAATTAAAGCGTGCCAATAAATAAGATAGGCCCATCAGTCTGAGTATATTATTGTGCCACTTAAGCAGCACATCCCAAGTGAAACAAATTACATGCTGCCATCAGTTTTGAAATTCTGCTCATTTCTGAGACAGCCAGAGCCGTTTGCATTTCAGAGAGACTGACTGCTACGGTACAGTACAAGCAACTGTTTCATGTGAGGCGAGCGAGTCATGTTGGGACTTGGATGTTATGGATGTCTCTATAATCTTTCATCTGAGGCTGGTTGCATCACTTGTTTTGACTAACCAACCTCCTTCCCTCATTTCTCTGCAGAAGACGTCAGCGACGGGGCTTTAGGCGCTTGCTGTATGCAGATATCGAACTGTAAGAGAAGACTACTTTAATCAAGCTCACGCCGTATGCAGCAGTGTGAAACAGATGTCGTTTAATCTGCGTCTTTACCATAGCCAGAGCGCTGACAGCTGTGGTTCACACAACCTCTTTCCCACCGTAACCTTAGTCGCCACTCTGCTGTTTGCTAATTACGTATCACAACATGCCCTCATAATGCCACGCTCCTGAACGCCTCCCTCAGAGGGACACTCTTCAGGGAGAGGAGAAAGCCTAATTAGACCAAGTGTCCATCTGCTGAAAGGAAGAGGTGGAGGGTGAGTTGGAGAAATGAGATAAATGCAGTAAAAAAAAAAAAAAAAACGTGACGCCCAAAAGACCTTGCGGGGCTATAATTAAACCTGACAATCAGGAATGTTGGAGAGCGACGGGTGAACATGGTATTTTACCTCCTGCTTCATTACAGTCTAATGATCCCCCTAAGGTGTTTTCCCTGACACTAACTACAGCTTATAAAAGGGATCAGTTTCTGCCGCCGGGACAGTGTGAGGTGATGGGAAGCTTTAATGGCCAGTGAAGGTGAGGACAGAAAGAAAAGAGGAAGATCACAGGAGAAACCTTGAGCTTTGCGGACCAGAATGAAGCTCCACCACACTATAAAACTCTGGATGTTTCTGTAAAAGTAGAGCTGTCTCGCCCCGTGGCAAAATAACAGATACTGTGAGTTTTATATGAACCGCAGAGCACACAGCTCTCAGATCAAAAAAATCCAAAAATAAAAGGCTAAAGCATCGAGCTTTTGATTCACCTTTTTGTAGGTATGTTTGCCCCATTCAGTACATCTCTTTTAACGGCTAAATCAAAGCACATTCTCCCTCTATAATTAATGAGACTTACAGCACTTTCGCTCAAAAACACATTTGGAGCAGTTTCACCAAACTCTGGGAGCGTTTACAAGTCTATTTGGCCAGAACATTCAGGCACCAATAACCGACCCAAGACAGGTGGAAGTGCTTCTTCCAAGAAAAGCGTGAGGCTTTTTTTTTTCTTCTTCGTAGCGTATCGAGGCCAACCGCAGGAAACAACCCAAAAATGCAAGGTTTGAATGGTACACAAAGACAGATGCTGACATTCGATAGCCGCCGGCCGAGCAAAACAAACTGCTGTCAGGAGCGTTGCTCATGCTCAGTTATTCCTTCGCATGCTCTTAAGTGGTATAAACAGCACAGAAAGTAAATGAGTCCATGACTCTTGGCTAAAGTTAAAGGGACTCAAGTTAGATTTATTTAGATTCCCTCTGCTGCCAAAATCTCTAACCTCGACGGATGACAGGTTTCCAAAACTCAGTCCAGTAAACGAGCGAGTTTGTGTGACTTTTGTTTATAGGACCTGTTTTTTTTCGTGCAGCCTGAGACTAAATAGACTAGCAAAAATGTAGAATAAAAGTGTGTTCACACCATTAAAAGTGAAAAAACCCCAACAATTTAGATGTTTCATATTGTTCTAATGAGGCTTGTGAATTAAACTCAAGTATGTGATACCGTATACGGGGCACATGACACTGTCCTTTTCGCTCTTTGTTCATGTGATTCATGGGAGGACATAAAAGGCTCATTTCCAGTCATGAAACAGCCTCTGCTTGCAGCATCTGGTGCTCAATAAAGAGCCGTGGCGCGGAGGGTCGGGCCCGGGCCAGATGAATCAATGTCTGCTGCGATTGTCACATCAGCTGTTGAGGTGTACTGTGTCCAGACAGAGAGTAAAGCCTGCCTTTGAGTGACAGCCCCTTCAAAGCAAAGAGACAAGATGACAGATGGTATCAAAGCCTGCATTCCCGCAGAAACACGGGGCTGGATCAGGTTGTCTGAAATGTTTATGGATGAGTAATTAAGCTTCTTTTTTATTATTTCTAAGAAAACAATGCGTGTTTATCGAGGACGAGCTGCGGCTGTGGCGGGGGCCAGGAACAACTTGCCTCTGAGACTGCAGAGAAATGGCAGCACAGCATTTCAAATGCATGCATTTGTGTGTGTGTGCGTGTGCCATAGTTGCACACACACCCAATGTGCACACACACGCGCACACACAGATGGCAGAGGAATTTAGCCGAGGCTTTGATATGCAGATTGGATGCTGGCTTGTCATTTCTGCTGGCTCCGACACTGTGTTATCGTTCCTTCAGCACAACATTAGAGCTGATAACATTTACCTGAAGGGGGCAGTTGTGACTGATAATATCGTCAAGACATTTGTGCTCCTGGAAAGCCTGAGCAAGGGTGCATGGAATTTGCCGTAACAATATAGCTGCAGAGCGGCACGTACAAGAATATAAACACATACATACACATGGAGGCGCAGATCAGCACACAAAGACAAAAAGACGCCGCGACTTTTGATCTTCTAGGAATGTTATATGTTCAAAGTCATCAGAGGTGGCAGTAAGACTGGGAAATACACACACAAACACACACACACACACACACACACATACTGAGACATCAACTGTACAGAGTGGGGAAGCCGTGCAAAGCCCGGATGCTGATGTTGTGTTTTATAGAAGATGCAGGAAAAAGTTGCAAACTCGGGGGAAAAGGGAGCGTGCGTTTGTGCATCTAACAGATATGTCAAAGTTAGCGATTATGCTAATCAACGACAGTGATTAAAACTGGCACCGTGTGTTGGAATACATTACTGGGGAAAACATTGCTGCTTTAATAATATCTACATTCTACATAAATCATAATGGCTGATTACTGTAGATGGCAGAATGCCAGCGGTACATTAACAGATTATTACAGTGGGCTACTCGCTCATGTGCAGCTTTTTCCTCATCCCCACTAGACCATAGATGAGTTGCATAAGCTTCTGTTCCTCAGCACACGGCATGTTTTTTTTTTTGTTTTTTTTACTGTATAGTGGGTCATAGATCTGCACTGCCTGTTGTTCATTACCATGACAACTTCTGCTTCATATTAATAACTTATTATTATTAGACTGAGCAAGTTTAGCATTTATCTTACAGAGTACAAATTACAGGGTATTTTATATCTGGATCTGCTTGGAAAATACATCCTCAACCACTTTTACATCAGAACATACAATTCACTTAACACGCCAGGCCAGAGGGAGTTATTTCTATCCTGAAAAATGTTCACCATGTACAGGAAAAGTGGTTAATTTCGTCTTATTTAAGAGTCAGATTTATGGGTTCAATCTCCGTGCACTGGAATACATACAGTCTACCCATAAAACACCCTTTCTATTTTTATAGAGAGCGTGCACAACCCCGTTTTGGGTCTTAACCATCTGGTTGAATGAAAAGCAATGATTTATTAGAACCAGACCACTGAATAAAACAGCATGTGTCAATGCCCTGTGGCACTACCGTGTCCAATATTGATCATTTCTATCAAAAATGAACAGAATAAAAATGAGCAGGTTCATTTTTTTTTCCCAGCACATTTTCAAACACGCGAATCAAAATGGCAGCTTTGTGTAATTCAGTCAGCCAAACCTTTCTTTGAGGACAGGAAGAAGTTTTTATTGAAAGTAACAAGAAGAGTGGGCGAGCGGGAACGGGAACCAAGGTCCGCAGTCTCAAAATGAACACGGCTGGACCAGGACCAAACACAGCCTCCGAGACTGACTGAGGAAATAGAGTACCCAAGGTGATTTACAGTGACTCCAACCAGGATTTTGACCCTGGTTCATGTTAGAACAGGAGAGACGTGACACAAGAGAGGAGTGAGTTTGTAGCGAGTTCATTTCTTAAAAAAAGTTTGTACACGATCAATGGTGTCAATAAATCTGAGAGTATTTACTTTTGTGAAGTTAGAAATGATTTCTTTCCGTGTTTTGAACAAAGCTGTCAGCTTGAACTAAGGCCTTCTACTAGAAAAAGAAAAATCTTAAGTTGGGGGCAGTCCTAAAATTAGAAACACCCAATCTGCTCCTTTCACCAACTGTCAGGGGGATGAATACCGGTGTATTAGTCTGGTGTCCTGGTGTCAGTAAAAAAACTAATCAGTATTACATCTCTAATGATCTGTTGCATAAGAAGAAGATGATCTGCTATCTCTCCACATGTGCTAAGAGCACACACAAACACAGTGCGGCCACATGAACCTCGTGCACCACTGGCCTGCAGTGTGTCACGGTCTCTGCAGAGAAGACAGTAAGGGGGTCATATTACTAAGCCTGAGGGCTTCATTTGATCATGTGTACCATTCGGCCGCTGAAAAATATCTCCAGCTACTGCAAATTTCATCTAGTATATGTGATGACTGGTGTGTGTGTGTGCGCGCGCGCGTGCGTACTGTACTTATTTCTTTCAAACCGGGCGCTTGAACACACAGTTTTTTCACTTACTCCAAAGAATTGTGCCATAAACACTTTAATTTCTACTTCAGCACAAACTGCACAACGCACAATAATACCCTGGTGAAACAATTATAACATAGGGGGAACAGTCAAAACATTAAGCAGGGAGCAGTGCAAGAGCCTTAAGTGCTGCTAAATCACACATCTCACAGTGGCTGTAATTTTAGATTAATTATTCAACTGTTTTCTCGAGCAACGGGACCGGTGCTACAGCAGAAATGAATAGAATCCTGATATTTCCTGAGGTCAGCCAGTGCGTTTACAAGCCATTATAATACTCGACTATTATTCATGATCCCTGAGTGTTCTGTTTAAGATGAGGAGCATGTGCAGGCTGTGTTACATTTGCAGTCCAGGTAGACTCGTATTCTGATTATGAGAAACTCGAATGTGATAGCTGGGAGATACAAAGATATACAAGAGCAGCTAATTCTTTTTCATTATATTCTGAACATGCTGTTTATTTGTGCATGCAGGGGTAATTGTGGCTGTAATTTGAGCATGCATAAAAACTGCTTATATCAGATATAACCTTTACTTGAATTAAAGCATGTAATTGATGCAAATATATTCACAGTGGATTTCATTGATGTTCTACCTACTGTACCGGCCACGAGCCGCTACAGTATTATTTCTTATGTACTGTTTAAAGGCTTTATGTCGTGGATCAGTGGAGCTGCTGAAGCGCATGCTTCACCGTTTCCAAATATGTGTGCCGGCAATCTGAGAGTTAACATTCAACTTCCAGCTCGAGCGTTTGCCACTATGCCGCGGCGCATTTCCTCTCTTTCCAAACAGAGCTCATCATCTGTGTTCTGAATGACTTGTCCTGAGGCAGTTCATCCCTTTATTTCCCGACTCAAAGTCAGAGCACAGGCACGGAGGACCTTGTGAATGCAATATCACCCAGTAACTAAGCGCACATGCACACACGCTGACAAACAAACAACCAAACCGGCGAAATATACAGGAAAAACGAGGGGCAAAAAAACGAAGGCTGGTCCGCAGAGAACTAAGTTTGTTTGACATGCTTTTGTTCGGCAATTCAGGAACAATCGTTGAATTGTGCTGTGTTTTATCAGCCTTTCAGTGTTCACTCTTTGCCTTGTTTGAGGACAAATCTGGGCAGCTTTAAGCGAGGATAATAAGGGCTTTTGTTGAGACATGCCCTCCCCATCTCCAGACAAAGCTCCCTCACTCTTATTCTTTCACCTCCCACGGCTGATGCAGCTTGATTATACAACATCAACTCTTATATGCAGCCAATTTCCCACTAATATTTCACATTTAACACAGACATTTCCTCCAGGCTGTTATTTGGGCTCCTGTCAATATGTTATTGACACAGATGAGGTGACATTATGTGGCTTCCGTCTCTTGTCTCCCCGACGTGTCAATCAAAAATTACTCATGGACCCGACTTAGCACAGATATAGATCGCTCAGTGGGGAGGAGCAGCGGAAAAGAGCAGATATCTCTTCTAGGAATACTCGGATTGATTTGTGTGTGACTGAGCCAACAGTCGGCTGATTGACAAGTGATACAATTAAGTGGAAGTGAGAAGGAACGGAAGACCATCATTATATCAATCATCAGTCTCTCCCCCGCCTTCCTTTGTCGATCATCTGCGCTCATGATCTAATGAGCTTTGTGTGCTCTGAGAGAAATTTCGCTGTAAATATTACAATCATGTCTTCTGATTTCATGGCAAAGTGATAGCGAAAGACAGAAAGACAAAAAGAAGGAGGGGAAGACAGAAAAAGGCAAAGAAAATCACTCGAATCGTTCTCGACCCTTACACCAAGGTTCAAAAGTACTGTAGAGTCCCATACCACAGCTGGGACTCAAACACACCAACGACACAGATCTTTTTTCTGTAGGTGATTGTAACAAAGGTCTCTGGTGGTCCTTAAGGTATTACATGCATACCTTTTCATTCCACTAAAAGGTACATGGACATTCCTGACAGCACATTATATGCATTAGTATTATGTGAACTTGAAGGTAAGCTTTTGGAGGTACAAAATGTTATGTTGCTGGATCAGTCCTCCCAAAGGGACTGTACCTTTTCAAAGAGTAGTTTTCTCCACACTTATACACAGTGTGGAGTGTGCATACACAGTGCCGACATTGGCTAGCAGGCCAGCCTTCAGCTGTATTTATTTTCTTGGCTGACCAAAATCAGGCGCAATCGGTGACGCTTTTGGCAACATGTGGGTCGTGACTGAATAGTACTTACAGAACGATCAATCAAAAAAGCTAAGAGAAAAGAGTAATAATGTACTCGCAGCAATAGTAATGCCCACTTTCACCTGTTAGGGCAACACAGCAGTCGCCCTAACCTTAGAGGTAGTCTGAGGTATATACAGGCTGACAGGAAGAGCGGGGAACTACACGGCACACATTAGCATTTTCTGAGTGTTCTCTTGTGTCCCTTTAGGCTGTAATTTAGGTCCCTGTTAGATAGAGTATTTATATAAATGAGCACTGTCCAGAAGTTAATATCTCAATGTATGCCGATGACACAGTCATTTATGTACAAGCTTACATGTTTGTAACAACTCATGTGCAGTTAGCTTTAGCTAGCAGATGTGTTGTTGTCATGCTCGTTCTTGAAGCAAGGGTGCAAAGCACTCCACATGTCAAATATTCAGGTGCGATTCTCAGCTTTCATCATCATTTGTGGTGTTAATAATATGGGAGTTAGGGCCATATTAATGTTTGTTTACCTAAATTTGTGTAAGCAGTTTCATTACAATATGTTGTTAACATTGTACCTCAGACCTGCAGTTATGTTACCATGTTCTTTGTGAGGTTTTTGCATATGTATTTAACTTTTACTTTTGTTTCTGAGTTAGGGATAACAGTGTACTCTTTCTCTCTACTAAACGTACGCAGCTTAATAAAATACAAAAATCATAATACTTGCAGTATTCTTGCATATTTAACTTGAAAAACTCTTGCTGGGCCTACAACCTACAGTACAGCTACACCACAGGACTAAACTACTGGAACAACTGGGCCTATACGCTGTTTATTTTTTTATTTCGAGGGCTATATGACAAATCTACATGTTTTTACCCACATATGTTAGGCAGACACTCCCAATCTGACGGCATAAAGTGTTTGCTTCTGGGAACAAAAGCAGAAATTACCCAAATTCTGCAATTCAGGGTTTTTTCAGTCCTGGCCACAGGCATAACAGGATACAGAGGATGACAAAGATGATGATTGAGCTTAGTCATCAAACTCAGCTTTGTTCAAGTTATAATGCAGTTGTGACAGTACAACTTTGATGTTTTCATCGGTCTACTTAGCTGTCAGCTGTGAGGTTTTAGTGTCATCCCATGAAGCTTCTCTGATCTCACATGACCTGTAGTCTTAACAAGCATTGCAAAACAGGCCTCAAGTCAGATTAGACTAGTTAAGAGATGGTTTATTCCATGTCTGGAAAACTGCGCCGCAGACGGCAGTTCAGTGGGCTGATTCATCGCTGTTACATCATAGTGGACAGGTACTGTGGGCCGTTTTGCAGTGTCTCAACACACTCATTAAACCTCTGTCATGTGTGAAGTCATGCTAAGGTCTGTTTTACTTGAACTACACATAAAGAGGAACCCCGCCACCGCAAAGCAGAGGCGCTGACCATAGCATCTGATCTCTCTCTTTCTCGCTCTCTCTTTCTCTCGGAGGAAAAAAAGAAAAGAGAATACCTACAGGGATCGATACGGCAAGCCTGTTAATGGATTTCTTCATCTGTGCCGTTCATTAAAGCACGAGCAAGGGAGAAAAACAAACAGCACGCAGAGTTGCAGAGATGGGGAAAGAATGATGGCGAATACTAAGAGTGAATGAGACGCAGGGGCTGCGAAACACGGAGAGGAGAGCGGCGAGAGCGCAGGTTTCTACGGATATGGATGGTCGGAGGGTCGATCGTTACCCAGACACCGCATGCATGCCTGCCTGCCTTCGCTGCCTGATTGCCTGGCACACATTTGCATTAGAGTTGAGAGGAGCCGAGCAGAAGAGCACAGCCGGAGAAGTCTTTGATCTCTCAGCCTCTGTCTCTTTGATGCACCATGTGGAAACACACCAGCAGATTTGGGAGCTAGGAAATGATGTTGGGTGTTAAGTGGATGTGCGGCGTCTGTGTGTGTGCGCGCGCGTGTGAATATTGGCGTGTGTGCATGTGTGATCTCTGCGAGGGAAGAGATGTGTATCGCAAGAATGACTGTGCAATTCTGTCAAGACCTTGATTGCAGTCCAAATGAGAACATACACACATGCCAGCATGGGTTGGCCTATTTTGTTAAAGTCAAGTGCATTCAAGCAGGAGGGAATGAAAAAGCCCCCCCCACCCCTCCTTCACTCTTAAGGATTATCAAACATCACTGCGGCTCCGACAACCACAACTGTCAAGCAACAGATTTACATCCAACCCCATCAGCCCATGCTTTTTTTCAAAAAATGTCATTTCACATTCCCGTCTGGGCTGAAATTTCGAGGCAGTGCACCGAAATAATCTGCGGATTTTGACTCTGCGCGTGTATTGACAACACTCTCTGCCCACCTCCCCCCAACTGTCTCCTCCGTACACCCCCCCTGTATCCTCTAGCCCTCGGCCCCTTTCACCTCTCCTCCTTTCCTAACTCGCACTCTGCACCTCTCATCTCTCATCCCTTCCCTCCTCTCACCTCCTTCTCATCTCTCGTCTTCCCGGCCTGTCAGGATGATTTCAGGCTTGTTGCGTCTGGCCTGACTTAGTGTGGTACGATTGAAGCAGTAATTACAACAGTCTCTGAATAGCTTTTCCTCCCACGGAAAACCTCGCTACCTATCATCCATAGGCTTAACCCCGCTCTCTGTGCTGACATGTAGGGGCCAGACAACAGGTTTTTTTTTTTTTTTTTTTTTTTGTGAAGAAAACCATTAACCCACAATTAAATTACAATCACCATAACAAAGGACGGGTGACATTTAAATCCACCAATCGAGGAGGGATTAGGAGCAAAGAGCACTTCTCTTGGGATGCGTTATCGTCTAAATATGACAGCGCGGATAAAGGGAATGTGAATTAATTAAATATTGTACGGTATCTACCAGCGGGGGCAGCTGCGGTTAGACTTAGCGCGTCTACAAGTTAAGCCAACGTGTTCTACGGGGTGTGCAGAGGTAAGCTTAGGTTCAAAAGGAAAGGAAAGTGTTGCTTTCACTCGTCTTTACCTCTTTATGTGAGACGTTAATAATATGCTGTAGTTCACTGCTTGGATGTTCTCGTATCACTGGAAGAGGATTCTGAAGGAGATGATGCGAGGAACAGAGCCTTGGTGGTTGGATCGCAAAGCTCCTAGCAATTATGTCTGGCACCATTATAGAGAGTCGGCGGAGAAAAATAATGACACAATATGTAGCCTCCAGGTAAGCTAGAGTAATACCTGAGTGACTGCTACCTTAAACCACAGCAGGGCAGGGCACCAATCCAAAAATACATACCACAAACTCTGTTAAACCATCCATCACACTGAACCGCATGATAACTGAAACACAAACTGATCTTTTTCAACTATCTGTTGCATTATTTCAGGAACCAATACAGGACAAATTCAGCTCTACAATGCCTGTTTCACGCCACAAGACTAGAAGTAGGTAGTCATGCTAGAGTCTCCATGACTCTATTGTGCATTTGCATGCAAATGTCTGCGGCTGTGGCTGCTGGGAATGGAATTAGCTTTGCATATAAAGCCAATGGATCAGGAAAGTTATGATGATACATGAATGTGTATGCCCGACTCAAAGCACAAATGTCAACCTCACGGTGACGCTACATTACAAGGCAGGGTAGGTCACCAAAATCATTAGGATTCATCCTCTGACATCTAATAGTTGCGGACATAGCAAAGTGGTGGATCAAGAACTTAAAAACCTCCCAAAGCATTGATATCCCTTGAGCCACACCGCCAGTATACAGTAAACACTTCCACTGTACACAATTCACATTCTAACAACAAGGCAGGGATAATTCAGCTGGCTAGATGGTTTAATCTGACTAGATTATTTTTAAAAAACAGAAAACTGATCAGAAGCAGTCATAAAAAGACAGAACCAGTGTTGCCTCAGGGCTTAGGACCTCCAACATGGCCACTAAAGGATGTGCTGTGTCACCTGACAGCCCTGTGAGGTGAAATGCCTACTCAACATTTGGCTCTGACACAGCAGAATGATGTCGGCCTTCAATCGAATATCAAGGTTGTGCTGAAATGAAAGCAATTTGATATAGCCAGAGAGGAGAATGAGGAAATGAGATTGATGTTGTGAGGAGAATGAGTAGGTGGCTGGATGCGAAAAGGAAGTCAGTCGAAGTAGAAAAGCTGCATAGTTGGTGTTTTATGTGGAAACGGCACTCAAGCTTTAACACGATATGAAAGAGAGTGCTTTTTCTTAAAGAGAGTGGACCCGACACTGAACAGTCAAAGGGAAATGAAAGGGCAGTTTAGCCACAGGAACAAGAGGGCGAGCGGGAACTATTTTTTAAACACATACAACACAGAAAAACATGGAATAACTTACTTCATGGGTTTAAAAAGAGCCTGGCCGTAGTTTTGGAAGGTCATGATGAGCTTGAGCTGAGTGCCTCCAGACTTCATTGCTGTTGAAGTAAAACAGACAACAATACATTACACTTCAGGCTATAGACTATATTTTAACACTGAAACAAGCTGAAATAATTGGCTTGAAGTCTTTTGTGTTCACAAGAAATTCAGCACCACCAGAGTTTAGTTTTATTTACACAAAAAAAATGCCCAACGTGACCAGTTAGATATTGTTTAGTGATGTTAGCCTAGATGCACTCCAAAATTCAGACTAGCCATTTTTAGGTAAGCTAATTAAGTCTGCTGCTGACTGTCCAACATCACATTGAATAAGAGAATAATATTAGTCATTATCCTTGTTGTTTTTCTCCACACTTTTTCTCCACTAAGTTCAAAACTTAGCCAATTAGCGTTTACTGTAGCTCCTGCAACCAGTTGACAAGGCGATACACACATTAGCTAGAAACTAATGAAGACAGTTCAAGCAAAGCATTCACGATTAACGAACCACCCATTTACAAAACAGATGACGAACATGTATTCAGAAAAATGAGTTTCAACAATCTCTGTTTTTCCACATTCAGCCAGTCTGCTCTCACTACACGTGCTTAGATCAGATCACTGTGGATCTACAGCACATTCGGTCACATGTATTTTGGAACTTAAAAACAATATTAGGGTATTTTCTCCCCTCTTTGTCCAGAGAACAAATAAGGAATAGTAGTGCATTTTATTGCAGAGCTTGCGTCATTATATTTAGCATGTCGACCAACAAGAAGAAAGGCTGAGTAGGTTGTTATTAAACTAAATTAGTTAATTAAATAAGGCCAAATATCGGTTAGTTACCAATATGTCTCTATTGCATTAAAGGCTTTTGATCAGTTCATTGATCGACCAATCATTTCACTTGCGCCGAACACATTATATATCGACTGTTCGGCTGTGAGTCCCATAAGGAGAAGTACAAATCGCTGATAGATAAGGCACTATAGACATGATACATTAGGACTACACTCAGTCAATGTAATATTGACTGACACTGATTTGATTTTACATTTTTAAAGACGTGTCTTTGTTCACCTGAAGCCCGAGCCATCAATTTCCTCTGCCAGGTTGGTGAGATGCAGCATTGTAAGCTTGCATAATGTGCGTAGATCTGTGTTTGTGAGTCTTTTTACGTGCGTGTTTGTGCTTTGAGTGCTGATGTCGCAGTGTTTGTTTGATGGGATAGGAGAGTGAGGGGTTGAAGGACAGCCAGTGCTTGCCTGACGCTCTCTGTTCCTCCACTGTTTACTCTCTCTGTGTATTCTCTGGAGGGTCCATCTCTCTCTCTCTCTCTCTTGCTGTCTCTTTGTGTTTCTATTCATCCTCCTATCCTTCATGTTTTCTCCCTTTTTGTGCGCGGTAATGCCGTCTAAAGGCACTCGTGGGACTGTGCTCAGTGCTTGTGCAAGGAATATACAGGGCCAAAATGCAACAAAATTAGCACCCCCCCCCCCCCCCCCCCCCCCCCCCCCCCCCAAAAAAAAAAAAAAGAGCAGAGCAGCTGCTGTTTCTGTCCCTTTTTGTGCCTGATCGATTGAAAACGGTGTTTTGGTGGCCTTTTGCCAGAGACCAACCTTCTCAATCAATGCTCTCATTTATTTTTACATATGGGAATCACAGGGACAAGCTAATGTTTACAGAGAAAAGAATTACAAGTGAAAAGATCAATGTCTGTCTGACCCCACCTGCTGCTGTGCGAGGTAGCGTATGCCGGAGACATTTTCAGTAAGGGTGAATCTAACTGTAATTACTAGGAGCTCATGCATGCAGAGCAACTGTATACAGAGAGCATGAATATATCATTTCAGCTTCCACTCACAGTAAGCAAACTGCATTTGTTGAGACTTCATGTTGTCAAACTGTTTACTTCTGTCTCTTTCTGAGCTGTGCACCTCAGCCATCAAAATGATATGCTTTCACTATGATCTATAATAACAATGATCATATCTGCTGCTTTTGTACCGGGCTTTCATTGATGAATGCGGCTCAAAGGAGGCTATAGCGTATAATGCGTCCACACACTCCTATCCTTAAGTTTAGATAATAACCGACTGCTATTGGCTTCTATTGGTATTCTGCCCCAGGCCTGTGTTAAGGCTCTGTAATTACTGAGCCACCATGTATTTAGCTGGCTAGAGACGCTGAGAACTGCTTCCTCTATCCACCCAGCCTGAGAGACAGAAAGCATGAGGGAGAAAATCGGAGAAAATTAGAGAACATCTGGAGTAGAAAGGCAGAAATGGAAGAAAGAAAGAAAGAAACTCCTTCCTTTTAGTGACCAGGCAGAGATGCTAGTTTTATAAACAGCTAATCCGACTCTCAGATAAGTATTTAATCTTTGCTGTGTGCCAGTTACAGTTTTGTCACTGGCAGATAAACCTGAAATCTGCAATCACTTTTTACAGCATGTGCAAGATGGGCGACCTTGAGCCGACAAGCACTCTTGGAATGTGGGAGCTGGACTGAGCCAAAAAGAAAGACAATCTCCCCAAAAAAGGGGGTGAAAAAAAAAAACAGAAATAGATTCCATATAACAGCCCCGGCATGGATTATCGCCTCTCTCAGGTATCTGCTTGCACTTGCAGCCATGGCTTTCTGTGCGAAAGCTAGTTTTACCGTGCACTTGTCAATCAAATGAAAAGCCACAGCATTTGATTTGAATCAAACTCTGGACGTGCAGCAGGCACGCGGGCCGAGTGTTCTCGCAGGCTTTAATGTATTCCACTGTGACGCCATGTGGGGGACACATGAGAGGAGACTGTGCTGTTTTATTATTCCTTCAGTCTTGTAAAGGAAGGAGTGTGCAGTTTGATCAGATCCGGCGCTGTCGTACGATAGCCTACAGCTGACTTCCATCTCTGTGCAAACTTGTGTGTGTGTGCGTGCGTGTGTGTGTATTCACGTGTTCAGTGCCTGTGGCAGAGAAAGCCATTGTCCATCACGGAGCAGCACCTCCTCTCACTCTGAACCGGTAGACCCAGTTATATTAGAGGCACAAAGTCCCCTTTGACTCATTGCTAACACGTCTGTTATCACATAATTTGCCTATCTCTTGTATGAACGTGTGAGTAAAACCTGTTTTGGGGAGATTAGGTGACTTTTTGTAACCAACAAAACTTGTAGATCCAGTCCAGGCCGCTGCTTCTTATGACATTGGAAGAAATTAGAATTGAGACTGACAGGGCTCAACATGTAGCGATTACCATATTCTGTTGCAAATGCAGAGTTATGTGATAGAAGACTTGTGAACGCTTGTGTCTGTTCATGTGATGCGATAACTTTTTATATTTAATATAACATTATCCACCTCGTCATGATGGATTTTAATTATTGTAATAATGGCTTTGGGTTGACCAGAATCTTCTGCTTCTTCTGCTCATTGTATTTTTCACTTGTATTCAGCTGCTGAAGACAAAACATACCAGGCAGAATCTGACCACAGCACAAAGCCTATAATGTCCATTTTCACTAAGGTACACTGGTTGTCCTGATTCAGTCATTTATTTTATGTTAAAATGTATAATCCGCAAAATGTATAAAAAAAATATCATAACACACTCTACTCTCATTGGGCTTCTTGTTGTCAGTCAAGGCTGGCAAGTCTGCTGTCACTTTTTAAGCTGAACTTTGACCTCTGCACAGCACACACAGACAAAATGGAACATGTTTAATCAAGCAGACAAGTGGCCTGTCACGGCGTCCTTGATCAAGACCCTGGACTCCCTACTAGTTTATTATAGGTCACCAATCATGTGGTGTTGATACCAGAAAGCTGGGTCAACAATTAAACACGTAGCTAGTGTCATATGGTGTTACCCTCCTTAAGCCTCAACACACCCCAGAATGTATGCCATGATGAGCAAGTGCAATGTCAGCCTGGTGTCATCAGAGCAAAGTGTAATTCTGACCCTCCGCCTGTGCGCTGAAGCCCTCCTGCCAGCATCCCTTTGCTGTTTGCTATGACTCACCCACGCTGGTGATCCTCTGGGTGACCAGGTCCTTCAGGAGAGCATCGATGACCGGGTTATGCCTGGAGTACAGCTCGTATCGATTAATCCCAATGTGGAAGCGGAGCCAGTTGGGGTAGGAATCGGCTGTCAGCTCCCCCGTTGGGCTGAACTCATCCAGGTTGCCTTCAGTATTCCTGGGTGAGGGGAGGGAGAGAGGGGTGAATGGGAAGAGAGGGGACAGGATTGTCAGGTTTTAATGTTAAAGAGTGACAGCAGCAGCCCCTGCAGACTGACAGTAATGTGATTGCACAGGGCTAAACTCTGATAATATGTTTATTATAGATCACTTTACCATGCCTGATCCTCTGCTGCTTTGGGGTCAAATCTGATGTCCGTGTTGACGTTGAAGAGCGTGTCCTCGTCTGTCAGAGGTGGCACGGATCTTTTATACAGAGGATGCTCGTAGAGAGCCGACAACCTTGAACCCTTAACCGGCATGTTCTTGGTCACCGTGGCGTCCTGGATGAACTGCCTCTTCCTGTCACCACGTTGCCCGTGATGCTCGAGCCTCCTGAACGCCTGCGTTTTGTCGCCTGTAACCGGGATCCTCTCCAGAGAGTGGGAGGACACGTTCGAGCTGGGCTCGTTGCTAAAGTCCTGGAGGATCCGCAGGGTGTGCTTGTTAGGCCAGCCCTGTTTCCCCCAGCTCTGAGGCTCCTCGCTCGGCGTGTGGGAGCAGGAACAGCCGCCGTTGCCGTGCCTCTCCAGCTTCGGTAACAAGTCTATCATTATGTGCATCGAGCATGCAATAAGGAACACCATGAGGATCAAAAACCGGAATTTGCGCAGGAGGATCATCTTCATGGTCTCCCTTTTGAGCAGATGTGAGTATTTACTGCAAATGATGAGCACGCAGATGAACAAGCTGACTACATCGCTGATGATGTTTATTAGACTGGACGCCAATCTAATGAAATATACATTAAACACATAAGACCCATCTTCACTTGCCGTCTTGAGTAAAGGATTCAGTGTTCAGCCTTTTGTATTTTCAGCATCAGAGAGTCCTGCTTTATTCGCGCGGGGGTGCAGAGAGAGAGATTTCAGAAGCGCAAAATCATCCGCAAGCGTCCAGGTAAAGCAGGTCGAGTCGGCTCAGACCAGCGGTCGATTTGCGCAAGCCACATCCTCCTCACCGCCGCCGCCGCCGCCGCTCTCCCCTTCTCCTCCTGTCGACAAACCGAAATATTTCAGAGGGAATACAGAGTAACAGACGAGCGAGTAGGATCCAAAAGCTGCCGTGACACGCGTGGAGAATGATCCGTTAAACGTGCGTGTCCAAGTGGTTCGAGGGCGCGCATCGGTGTCACCATCCAGCCAAGCCAAGCCAAGCCAAAGCAAGCCAAGCCAGCCCCGATCCTGCGCGGTGAGGGAAAGAGCAGCTGCGGATCAGCTGGGATACGAGGACAGAAAAACACGCACACGAGAAGTGGAGCTCTTCACATTGAAATGTTTTTTTTTCTTTTTAGGGGAAAGTCCCCGAAAAGTAGCCGAAGCGTGTTCTCACATTCAGCGATCCAGGGCGCGTAATTCTGTCACGTTGAGTCCCGAGTAATCACCCGAGGCGAACCAAACTGAATAAATTGCACAGGTAACAGGAGACAGGAATCCTCCCGCAGGGCCAGGTAACCGCTAAGAGTACAGCCGGATAAGAGAATGCACTTCTCTTGTAGCATGTGTGAATCTGGGTGGGTGTGTTAAATATGATGATGAAGCCAAGACTAGATCCAGCCTTTGCGCAGCGTCACCGTGCGCAGATTGGCTGAACGGGGAGAGAGAGAGAGAGAGAGAGAGGGGGAGAGAGGGAGAGAGAGACTGCAACCATGTGAAGCATATAACTGCTCGTCTGTATTCCACTTGGAATAAATCCTCCCTGCACATCCCGGCTGCGCAAGAAGAGGGCGTCTTTCCACTGGCCAACATTCAGCAGCAGCATTCAGTTTTTTTTTTCTCCCCTCCCTTCTGAAATTCATCTGCTGGAATCCCTTAGAAATGTCTCCTCCGAGACGGCAGTCAATCCATCGATGATACATTAGACAGGCCTATTAGACCGCTCATCAGTCTGAGGATCCACTTCCATCCTGCACTGCTGCCACTCAGCCGCAATCACATCTTCAATAATGTTGAAAAGCTGCATGAAATGAAAACCACAAAGCACCTTTCAGCGCTGCACTATTTTTAAAGAAGAAGAAGAAGACTTATGCAGGAGAGAAATAAACTGATTTGATGCTTTTCTGCGGCTCTGACCACAAACACAAATACACCAAATCTCCAAACAACAGTCCGCTGCACTAATGTTTCCTCTCTCTTTTTTTATGGCTAATTGGCACAGCATTATGGCTGCATCCATGCTTCCTAGTGGCTGTAAATAGGCAGGAGAGACAGGGTAATAAACTGCTTGCATTTCATACTATGGCATATATGCATGAGTAACTGATCATGCTGTCTGTGATTACCTCCCTAGATTAGTTTATAATTAAAAAGAGCCCAGAGAGAGAGGGGGAGAGAGGAAGTGAAGGGAAGGGAAGGAGGGAGGGAGGGAGATGGCGCTTGCACCAACACAGAATAGATTCATAAGAGAGAGGAGTGGAGATGGCTTAAGATAGGATCTATGGGGGGATTTACCCAGTGGAACAAAACATTAATTGTGAATGTTAATGAAGACGATGTAGAGGCAAAAAATCAAAACAGCAGCATCATGTTTTTCTTTTTTTTTGTACTAATCTGAAACTGTAAATAGTGTGTGTGTGTGTGTGTGTGTGTTGGAAAGACGAGCAGGTTTATTGCAGAAAGAAACATCAGATGTCAGGTGACTACCAATGAATTCTGGGAACCGGCACAATTGTCTATTGTGTTTGGACATAAAAGGAAAGATTGTTGTATTTCCAATACAGGAAGTACTCCCCCATGACTCTAAATTACCAGCTAATAGCAGGTTTTTATTCATAAGATTAACTGACCACTGACATTTGAGGCCCTTTAACAGAGACTAATTCCCAACAAAACAAAAAGGGACCATCAGATCGCCTCCTCTGGTGTTTGATGTCAGTGATAGGGCGAGCGCGGAAGACAAAGTGATGCCTGTTGCCTGTCCAAATCTCACGCCAGTCACTGTAGCCTGTGGCCCACTAGCCTGAGGTGAAACAAGCGCAGATGAATGTGTATTGATGTCAGTCAGACATGGATCACAGCAGTCAATGGGTCAATGGTTCCTCACAAGGCTCCTGTCTTGTGCAATTGTTGCCGAGCTTCTTCACGAGGAATCAACAGACAGGCTGCTTGATTCTCTCTCTCTCTCTCTCTCTCTCTGTGTGTGTGTTGTGCTGCTACGTCAGCACCCTTCTTCTTCTTTTTTTTTTACCCCTCTCATTTTATGCGCTGTCAGATGACATTAGCGCCTGAGATCTTGTAATAGAAGCGGGCTGTTGTGAGATGACAATTTGCAAACTCCAAATTAATAATCTCACTCTATTACTGGGCAGAAACGCAAGCTATCGTGACAGAGCAAGAAAACAACAAACCCACGGGCACAAGGATCCAACTTTGGGATTTCCAGTGTCACGTTTCCCTTTTTCGTCCACAGTGTGTATATTTTCGATGACCAAGCTGGGTTTTTTTTGTTGTTTTTTTTAACCTTCTGATCCTTTTGAACCTTCTTATTCCTTCTGATCACAATCCGTGACATAACAGGCTGATTGAGAAACACCACCCTGCGATATCCCATGTGACAACAGTATTAAAAGCAGCCAGACCTTGCACAGACAAGATCAGGAGGAGGAGGAGGAGGAGGAGGTGGCGGAGGCGGAGGTGGAGGAGGAGGGCAGGGCATCCTAACAGATAGCTGACTACAGCACAGGTCGTAAATACACAAGATTTATGTCCTCTACACCTCATAGTGTCTCTCAGTGAGATAGCACAGGGGGATAGCAAGATAGCACTATCCGTGTTCCTATCTGCGCTATCAAAGTGAAGGGTGAGGTTTGCCACTGTACAAAGTCTGCCAAATAGATTCAGGCGAGAGGTGATTCAAGTCAGAATGAAAAATGACATTTTCATTTTGTGAGCTGATACTCCCTATCATAACATTCCTCTGTTTAGCACGAAAAAAAGAATGACAAATAGTTCTGTATCAAAATACCATTATTTTTTTTTATTATTGCTGGATTCTATTTTTAAAACTTTAGTGGTGACTTTATGACCTACTAGATTCGGTTACAAAAACAAACAGGTTTGGTTGCATCGTGTTGGTGTGGGCTCATTCATTTAGAAGAATGGCGTTGTCATTGTGACAGTACAATGCATCTTAATTTTTTACTTTTGAAAGACTCCCTGTGGATTATGATTCATTTAAATTTTTGGTTTCAAGCAGGAGTGGACCAACACGTTGCACGTTGATTTTAAAGGTCCAGTGTGTCAGATACACCACGTACAGATTCACCTGAAAATAACAATTGTTTTTATTATGTTTTATTACTTTAGAATGTTCTAGATGCTCTTATTTACAGACACCATGGGTCCTCTTCCATAGAGTCCGCCATGTTGAGCCGCCATTTTTCTACAGAATGGACCAAACACTGGCTCTTCAAGCTTGTGAGGCTTTTTAGCTGAGTTTGCTGAGTTTTGAGTTTTAGAAGCGAAAACTTAGAAACTACATCTCAACAGTTCCACTTCCGATATTCCTAAATACCATTCGAGTTCTTCCACACATTTTCCGCTCACCCCATTTCTTTCTCCTATTTCTCCCTCTCTTCCTACCCTCCATAGGATTCTAAGGGATTTCTGTCATGCTCGGGTGCTACGGTGGATTCCACACAGAAGCTTCCCCACAATGCAGCAACAGACCGAAGAAATACATGAGCTCACGCTTCACTCACAATCTTTCGTCTTTTGGATGTTGGGGTCCTAGCTAGTGAATCGTGTGCTTCATAGTCGCACTGGGAAGGAGAGAGTGAGGCGAGGGGGTTGCAGTGCAGCAACTACACCGGTGCTAGATGCCAAAAAAAAAAAAACCCTCTGCAAAACACTGCACCTTTAATGCAGGTGTAATTTAATAACAACATGCATCTTAGTGTGATTTGTCATCACGCTTTGTTTGGTTGTTAAAATAAATTGTTACAATTGCTGTATGATTCTTGAAGCAGCTGCTGTAACCACTGGGCAAAGTTTAAAAAGGCTTTCGAAATGTACATTAAGTTCAAATGAAATGCGAAAGTCACCCCGAAGCAGCGCGGAAGTAAAATGCTGACAGTTGTTTATTATTGTAAGGAAAGAAGGAGAGGGCAGGTTGGATGGCGCACTGAGGCACGGGCGTCTCTGCTTCACATCCCTCCACTGTGTCTGCCATTCATACAATCCCCTGTATCGCGGCGTTCCATATGTATTGTCTGAGTAAATTCATTTGTCTGAATTTGCCCTTGGCGTGACCAGGGCTGAGTGGGGAACAAGACTAATTTCCATCCCTGAGCAGCGCCGCACTCACTGCATCTGATACGGCACATTTGAATGGATATTAGAGATAACAATGCCCTCTGTTGGCCCCAATAAGCCTCACGCAGCTCTCGCTGTTCCTCGTCTCCTCGAACCTCCTCCTCCTCTTTCAGCTCTCTCTTACCAGTTACAGTGGCTCGGCTCAGAAGCCAGATGTGTAAACACAGACAGATTTAAACTGTCGTGATAATCACTTCTGTAACAACAATCACAGGAGACCTGGTGACATTCTGAAATCATCAGACTTGTTTCCAAATTGCTCTCACACCAAAGCGGTTGTTCTTGATATGGCTTGTATCCTTTTGTTACCCCCCCTTTTCATCGGGTTTCCTCATAATGTTTGAATGAGTGATGCGCCTTTTGTTTACACGATTATCACTTGTGGGTGTCAGCACAAAGCAGGGTTGACATTGTGCTTGATTGCATATTAGGGATGTGTGAGGGAGTTCTCTTTGTGATCATTACTTTGTTCTTACTTACAGATGGATGGAAGTTGTTGATAAGAATAATTGGCATCTCATTTAGAAGAAATGGAATATTCATAGAGAATTCATTGTTCCTGAAAATCTTGCCCGAGGGCTTAGAAACCACATCTTGGCAGCTCCTTGCAGATCAGTAGCTCTACACCAGCATTAGTGTGTCTACAAAATATACTTAATGAATAATCATGACAAAACAGCAAATTAAGTGGATGTTTACTTCTCATTAGTATAAGCACAATCAGTGGGTTGATACCTGTAAGCCCATATTTTAATGCCAGTACTAAATAAATGTACTGGTGTGTGTGTGTGTATATATATAGTGAAAGTGTTTTTGCAAGGTGGAAGACTCTATAAAATAAAAGCCATAACTATAAAAGCTGTATAACAAATTTATGTCAATAACTGTAACTGTAACTGTAACAAAACTCTGTAAGATTATAGACAATGACTGTAAATCAACAACCAAACTGTTATTTTAAGTATGTCGCCAAGATTGACAAATTAAAGTTATTTCTCATTTTTGGACATAAAAAATGATGTTAGAATTTTTTCTACAACATTTTTCTTTTCTTAAATGATAAAAAAGGCGTACAAGCTGCATGCTCTATTAAAGCTGAAGCTTTCTGACATGTTCCCCTCTAGTCACGCCCAGTGAGTTTGTTTGTTTGTTTGTTTGTTTGTTTGTCTGTTTGTTTTACAGTGCAGGCACACTGGTGCAATGACAATACGAACATGCTGATGCTAAGCACATATAACGTATAATCCATCTTAGTGTAGCATGTCAGCATGCTAACATTTGCCAGCATTAGCAAAAACACAAAGTGCAGCTGAATGCTGTGCAGACAAGCTGAATTTATAAACAGATGATGCCGCTAGATGAAAAATGAAGGGATCATCAGAGTTATTCAAATGTATATTTTGTGGTTAATTAATATCTGTACCAAGTTTATTTGAAATCGTTTGCTCAAAACCACAAATGTCTTCTCCACGGTGCCACCACAGTGCTTATCCTCTGGTGCTCATTGATATTTGTATCATATTTAATAGAAATCTGTTAGTCCATCTAGTGGTAAGACATCTCGCAATGTGGGCAAACTCAGAGGCTCAGCTGTGTTTTAGTATTCGCTGTCTAGGAACAATGACTGTCTACAACATTTTGTGCCAAACAGTCAAGTCGATGTTGAGATGAAAACTTTGTCCTGCTGGTGTCGTGCCAATATTTGTTGAGATATTTCAGCCTGAACCAAGCCTAAAAACTCCAGGCTAATTAAAATTGATTGAACGGTTCCTAAAGGTTTGACTTACAGTTCTGCAGCATGCCAAACCTGGACGTGAGCCTTTACAGTATTTCCTCATTTCAGTCATATCAGCAAACTGAGCTAACCCCAGAGGGAATGAATGAAGGACCAAAAAGACTGTCCTGTGCACTAAAGCGGCCAATATTATACCAAATATCTAGAAAGGAAGGAAAAGAATGCATGTCCCCCCTCGAATCAGGTCTCTTAAGTGGTGATACATCAGGCTCCCCAGGGTCATCTCTTAAAACATCTTAAAAGCCCAGACTGTCTGTGACTATAATAAGATGTTATTGAGAAGAGTTCTCCTGACCCTGTCTGCTTCCCTCTGCTATCAGACTGTGAGACTGACTCTCCTTGCTGCTCCACCTTGGGGTTATTTTTAAGTCTGTTTGGGAGGCACATGGTCAGCACTATACTTACCCAGGTATATGTCTTGTTTGGCCTGTGCGTGTTAGTGCGTTAGCGCAAATTGAGTGTGTACAGCGTCCTGTGGAGAGGGAGAGAAAGACCAGCACTGTGCAAATGAGTGTTTGGGGTTTGTGCAGGAGTGTGTGTGTATGCCTGTGGGTGGATACCTGGGTCACTAGGTACAGTGATCAGTGTGTTTTGGGGCAGCTGCATCCAACCAGAGGCTCTTGCTGTGTTTGTCCTGCTGGCTGCTCTGTAATTCTATAATTAGAGGTTGGGCGGACCACTTTAATGAAGGCTGGCTTGGATGGATGAGTGTTCCTGTTTGGAGCATTTCAGAGCGTGTGTTTATTTTTGAGTGTGGCTCCATTGACCGCTAGGCCTCCCCCAGCATGGCACTTGCTTCTCAGGTCCAGATATAGCAGTGACCCTCCCTGATCCTCCAACAAATAACAGTCAGCTGCGGTAAAATTGTTTGTTAACTTTCACTGTGATTGCCTGAGATGCTCCCTGACCTGTAGGCTCACCTTTGCTGCATCACCATTTTAAAGGAATAACTGTGATATTTTGGAGAATACACGTGTCTTGCTGAGAGTTAGATACCTCTTGTGTCTTTAAGATAAAATGGAAACTCTGTCTAGCAGCTGGTTAGCATGGCTTAGCATTAGGCTACCTACTAGCACCTCTAAGCACAGAGCACAGACTACAGAAAAACGTAGTTTTTCCCCTTGTTTGTGCGGAATAAACAAACACGGTATAACACGTTAATTACACGTCAGGCGCTAGTAGTTTGAAGGTGTCAGAAGCTAAATTGTTACCCAACAACAATTTTGACAATTAATCATTTGAACAATTATCTAAGCAAATATAATATATATTATCTGGTTCCAGCTCCTAAAATTCAAGGACATGCTGTATTTCTCAGTTGTACATTACCTTGAATACCGTCAAGGCTTCAAGGACAGTTGGTTGGACAAAAACAAGCAATTTGAAGATGTGGGAAAACAGGGTAAACTGGGTAACAGGAAATGTTCACGTTTTATATTTACATGTAGATTAATCTGTTATGAAAGAAGTCAATAGCTGCAGTGTAAGTTTCAGAAATGAATTTAACCGAGGAAGTTGAACTGAACTGAAACCGCGTCAAAAAAAAACTTTCTGCATCAAATTTTCGTATTTTTAGTTAAACTTTTTTTTTCCATTCTGTTTAAAGTAAGTACATTTTAAATAAGGGGTTTCTTTTTCCTCGGGAGACTTGTGCGCCACATCTACTTCGTCTTAATTTGAAATTTAATTGAAAGTTTTAGCAGTTGATCAGTATGACTACATTTCATTTCTAGGATGTGGTATGTTTTTCCATCTTCGCCAAGCCGCTTTTTACTCTCACTCTTATGTTTGTGCTTTTTGCTCTGAACTTTACTTTTCCACATGCCCACATATTCAATTTCATGCAAATATTTAAATTAATCACTGTAACCACCATTTGAGTCAAAAACATTCTTATCTAGTGACATGCTCCTTCTGCTAAACAATTTTTTTTTTTTTTGCTCCCTCTACGCTTTTACGTGGCCCCTTTTACAGATACCATCTCACAGAATCAACATTTATATTAGAACATTTTATGGGTTTGGTGCAGACCGCCTTCACGAGTAGAGGGTGTGCTGAAAGAGCGAAACCTCATGTTGGGACCTGAAAAGGATATTAACATCTCGATGGCTTGAAAACACTGCAATCTGACTATTAGTCCAGCTGTCTGCCCAGCGGAGACATGTTTGGGTTGCTAAATGCAATGGGAGAGGAGGAATCGTTCTGCAGTAAATCTCAACAGTTATGACAGCCGAGCTAAAATAGAGCTAAATGGAGACAGATACTGAAGTCGTTAAGTAATAATGAGAGAGAAATAAGAGATATCTCATAGATTTGACTCAGGGCCAACACCATTAGGAGAATGATATATGAACCTATTCCATCCTGGGTCTTCACCCATAGTGGACACACACACTAACTGACTTGCCTGTACCAGTGGTTCTCTGTAGCTCACATAGGAACTCCCACACACACACACACACACACACACACACACACACCTGTCTCCTGACTGCTGACTTTGCAACTTGTGTCCCCCTCTTCTACCTGTGTGTCTACCTCTTCATCTTTTTCTTCTCCTCTTTTCAAAACACTCCCAACAGTAGACCTGTCACGGGGCTCCTCTCCTCTCTTCTCGTTATGTTCTTATTTCTTCCTTTTTTTTTCTCTCTCTCATATTATCTCATCCCTGCTTTTCTCTTCCTTTGACTCATTCTGCTCACTGCTTCTGTGGCATGTCAACAAAGTCCCATCACTGTCACCCAGGAGCACAAAATGTCTGCATAAACATGAGGTTCGTAAGCAGGTAGCAGGGCCCTACTTGGCAAAGCTTTCCGTGCTTCTCGTTGTGTTGCTCGTGCGCGTGTGTTTGTGCTCACATGCATATGAGTGTGTGGGAGGATAACCAGTCAGGGTGACATGGTGAAAGAGGCACTTGTCTTTGTTTTTCTGCTGGAAGTACAAGACTGGCTTTAGACTCACACATACTGTAGAACCGCAAAGCTTCCACAAAGCCACAAAACTGCAGTCAGGGGGATTTCGCTGGATAAAGTGTCTTTTGAGGATATTGTTTCACGATATTGTTCTTCTGGGTCATAAAGCCATACAAAAACACTTAACCAAATTGTGTATTGGAGCTTCATTTATGATCCGATTTATACGTCTCTTCAAACAGCCTCTATATGATCAATGATGAATTGATCAACAATGCTGCATTCATTCAAGTGTCTGTGTTACTGCCAAGCTTTTTTATCGCAGTACTTGCTGGCTTGCAGCTGTATCAAGATAAACTTTGTGTTAAGTGCCATGCTGCAGGAAACTCCAGTATTTGAGTAGAGGGAGAATTACCTTCTTTGTTGTCGCAATTCATGGGGCCACCAGACCAGTGGTGTGTACAGTAAGTGGGGAGTGATTTAGCAACAAATCTGACCCCAGTCCAACAATCAGGCGTAAAGCTGGCTGTATACTCCATCAGAGCTTGGCAGATGGCCAAATGGCCTTGGAAAACCCCTTCCTGAATACCTTTCTGACGTTGGAATTAAGGAGGTGAACTTGTGTCCAACCGTTTCTGTAACTTTCCGAAATAGTAAGTCTGACATTCACACGGTACTTGGTCAGCTGTACAGAGGGGCGAAAATAAGCTGGGGTTTGAACTTCTCCCTTTAGTTCTTTAGTTCTTTTTTCATTCATGACAAAACTGAGCTGTTTCAGTCACGTTTTATGTGAACCAACAAGTGCAACCACTATGAATGCCTGGGGTCCGGGAGTTCTTTTGTAATCTCAGCCAAATAGGTTACTCCATTTTTAGCTGTTGGCTATGCCTGCCTGTTAACTAAGACTCAGAGTCTACAGCCATGCTAGCAACCCTGTGAGGTTGTATTAAGTCTCAGCTGTAAATGCTAACATCAGTATGCTAACATGCTCAAAGTGACATGCCGATGTTTGGCAACTGATAGCAGGCATACTATTTAGCAAGTTTACCATCCTTGTCCAACGTTTCAGTGTTTGCATTCAAACATTTGCTAAATAGCAGGTAACATACCTGATGATGTCTGAGGATCACTAAAGTTATTACAAAGTTATCCTACAGGGAACATGAATGTTGATTCCAAATTTCATGCTGGCTCATTCAAAAACTGGTGAGACATTTCACTTAAACAACAAACGTAAAATGCTAATTTACAGTCAGGAGATCACCAAAGTCATCAGTAGATATCCTCTGGGGACCATGACTGTCTGTAAAAAGTGTCATTGCAGAAATAGTTGAATAGATATATATTTCCCTCTGGACCAGAGCGGTGGACCATCTGACTGGCCAAAAACCTCTAGACAATAAGGTGATATTGCAGATTTGACCTTAAATAATAAAGTGAATAATGAATGCTGTTCAAGTTTTGATTATAAAGTCTTACAAGGTCAAGAAATCTATTCAGCATATGGTTTAAATGAAAGTAAGATCTGCATTGGTGGATGCTTGTTTCGCTTGCAAGTCTTCTATATCGCTCCTTCTGTTTTGTTGTACACTTTGTAATCGCATTTCGTAAAGGAGCGATATAAATAAAAATATTAAATGTTAATATTGGTTGTGTTGAAGAAAGACACATAAAGCAGTAACAGAGTGAAAGGGCACTGTAAATGTGAAAGACACAGGTTGCTTTTTTTTTTACATCAACAGAGTGTTAGATGACCATCTATATTCACGACGATCAAAAGGTCAAAGCGTTGTTCTGACATTCTCTACACCTCTGGAGCTTATACCCCCCGTCGGGTCGTGGAAATGTTATTGTAACAGAGATGATAGCTGGATGGCGCTCAGTATGGCACGGGAAGTGTGTATCCTGAATGGAGTTTCCATGAGATTCAGAGAGGCTTGACCTTTCAGTGATAGCCTCAATGTGAGGTACTTTCCCCTCAGGGTAAAAAGAAAAGACGCGTCTGCTGTTTTCCTCCCCTCAATGGGTGCTTTATTGAACGGGGGAGCGGGAGAAGAAAAAAAAAGAAGCTGTTTCTCCTCAACTTTCCTTATCGAATGTCGGGCAAAATTGCGATAAAGTCTGACCTCATCCATTTTCTAAACCTTGGCGAGCAAACAGATTTTTTTTTCTTTCTTTTACAGAATTAGCCCTACCATGCAAATGCATTAGGGACGACAAGTGTATTAAAAACTGATACCATTCAGGGTATGGGACACGATCCAATGTACTCCCTAATCCCTGAAAGATATGAGCCATGAAACACATATGCCTTTATATCTGCACTTTGTGCATCCATAATTTTATTGTTTTTGTGATTTTTATACTGCAACTCGCCCTATTTTGCTTTATGACATCTGCTGCAATATAGGCGGTGGAGGATATGATCAGTTGGAGTAAAATACGAGAAACCTTGAAGTATTATTACCTCATAAAACATATACATCAGACTCTATTACTGCTAACACTATCAAACGCATAGCGCATGCAAGACCTCTGCCATCTCTGTTTTTGCCATTCAAAGGACATATTGATTTAGCTTTACACAAAACCGTTCTCTTATTTCCCTCAAGACTACAGTGACTAAAGCCCCTCCTGCTCACGTTGTAGGTATTGAACTGTTACCCTTAATAGATCAACACACTCAGGAGGACACCTTTGCCTTCATCCTATTAACCCACGGGTTAGGTGGAGACGTCACACGGAAGAAAAAAAAAAAAGTTAATTTCTCAGTGTGATAACAGTTATTTCTCTTTGAAATGGTTTCATATCCTGGAGGGTGTTGAATGCTCTAAACCTGTAAAGAACCATGTAATCCTTCGATTGAATTTAAAACATAAGAGGGGTTTTCACATGACAACAGCGAATCGTAGCTTTGGAGCTTTGAAATGAAACTCCGGTGAATTAGTTGTGCTCATAATGCGTGTGTTTTACTTAATCCCATTCAGTTCAACATAAAGGCCACGCAAACCTGCACTGGATTAAGTTTCTGTCTCTCTACCTTCCCTCCCATCTCTCATTCCTTCGACTTTTTTCATCTCAGTCTTTCTAGAAACAGAGGCCCTGTGTCTTTGTGCCTAAAGACAAAAGCTCTGTTGTAATAGGTGGTGGTTTGCGGTGGCCAGGGCAGGTGGCCGGCCTTGATTGCATTAGACTGATGACGAACTCGAAACTCCAGAGGGGAAGAAAAAGGCAGAGGGTTTGTTTCCTTCCACCTGCCAGCGGTTTCCTGGAGAAAAAGGAAAACCCCCCCGAAGTATGGGAGATGCACAACATTATGAGAGAGGGGATAGAGGCAAGATTAAAGGTGCAGACTGAGAGCAGAGTCAGATGAAGCTGACAGATAGATGGTGGTGGTGAAGTCGAAGCCTGAAGTCGAAACGCAGAATATGAATTGAGTATCAGCATTTCCTGATCCTTTATTATGACATCAAATGGTAGCTCATTCCTATGCTAATTTCCCTCTGAACATTGAACAAACATTAAAGCCTCAGTTTTCTGCTTTGCCCAGATTACAGTGCCTCAGTGTATCACGACGATTTCCCTCTATCTGATTCCCCGTTGTCTGAGCTCCGACCCGCCTTCACTGGAGCTTTGTTGGACCCTAAGAGAAGCTTAATACCTGTGGCTGATCTTAAACCGGCAAAGGGCTTTCTCTTAGGCCTCCCGCCGCATCTCATTTCCTTTCACTGATGGTGCTTTACTGACACAAGATGCATCTGGAACGCTAAACTGCGGAGGATGAAGCGAATGTTGTTCAGAAGGGTTACTGGGAGCCACTAAGGTCTTGAAATCAGTGTAGCACAAAGGCAGGCAAATTCAGGCTCCTCTTTTTCCGAGTCTCTCCGACTGTTCTCTCCGGATGATTGTGTGTCCATCTAAATATCAGTGGTAGTGCATAACAGTGGCTGCAGAGCCCCTCGTTCTCCATGGGCACAATATGGACATCTCTTGCAATCACCCAAAAATAGGGATGAGATCGGAATGGTTCTCGGCAGGGCTCATATTTGCAGCTTATTTATCGAACATAATAGAGTAAGGGGTCCTGTTGAGCTCCACGTCCCAGACTTTCAAAGATGCTTGAATTCAAAAGAAGTGCCTACAGCGTGAGGCATATCTCAGAGCAATGGAAGCTGTGCCAAGGTAAATACAACAGGAAATCCAGCTGATTTGTAACAGCACTCACCTAAATGGATACGATTTGCTACGAGTGAAATGCAGAGTCTATGCACAATGACAAATCTAAACCAAGCGTGGTTGTACTCTTAGGCTAGTGATCACAATCAAGCCCAGAGACACTAATACCCTCCTATCTCCTATCTGTCATTTAGTCCACTTTAAATTAAGGAAAGCAAAGGAAAACAATTCAAGGCCTCTGAATGGTCCTGGTCAAATGGGGGTAAAATAACTAAATTGGATTAGTAGTCTTCAGTCATTCAATCCCACTATTGATCTCCAGCCAGAAGAAATATCTGGAGGGCTGCTGCAGTATCTAGAGTGGGATTGATTGGGAAAATGGAACGGACAGGAGCTGATTTAGTTGATGCATCCAATCACTTCTAAGCTCAGTAAACACACAGTAGCCCCTGAACTCTGATTACCCCTGAAATTCACTCAAACATACATGTAAACTGCATTTCGAGAACGAGAGACTAACTTTTGAAACTAGAAATAGATGCTCTTAAAAATTAAAAATTGAACTCGCAACCATGGTCAGTTAATACTCTGGAGCTTTGTCTGGCATCAGAAGTAATGAGGACATTGTATCAGATCATTGTGGTAAAGAAGGAGCTGAGCCGGAAGGCAAAGCTTTCGATTTAACATTGGATCTACCCCTCACCTATGACCATGAGCATAATGAGATACAAGCGGCCAAAACGAGTTTCCTCCGTAGGGTGTCCAAGCTCGACCTTAGAGACAGGGTGAGGACATGCAGAGGGTGCAACTGCCACAACCCTTTCACAGCGAAAAGGCTGGCTCATGTGGTCCGCACATCTGATTAAGATGCCTCATGTGAGCCTTCCTTTTGAGGTTTTCTGGGCATATCTAGCTGGTAGGCAGACCCAGAACTAGCTGGAGGGATAACATGTCCCATCTGGCCTGGAAACGTCTCCGGATACCACAGAAGGAGCTGGAAAAATGTTGCTGAGGAGACGGACCTCTGGAATACCCTGCTCAACCTGCTGCCACCATGACTGAGTGGAAGACAATGGATAGATTGATGGAGTTGGAGTTTTGCCACTACAGCCTAACTTTGCCCGGTATGACCAGCAGTTTGTGATGGTTAATGTGAGCTGAGGATTGCCTGATTTGTTTGGCAATACTGTCTCATTCAGTGATGTGTGATCAGAAATTAGAGCACGGTAACTCTAACGTGGGGGTCAGTTTGTTTCGTTGTCTTACCAGGAGTCTGATGCAGGGTTGGTATCAGTTTGGTCTCTTGTTCGCTGGCAAGTAACTTGACACAGGCCTAGGGGTGTGCGGAAACGGCTAGCATGCACGAAAGGAGAAGGAATGTCATTCGAGGTCATTCCAAGGTTGTCCCATTTACTTGCAGTGTGTGTGTTCTTAGCTGGCCTGATAACATTCACCACTGTTAAGCCTACATTTAGGAATTGGGGTGGGTTTAGTTACGAGTTGGAGGGCGTGTGAAGCTCCAGACTTCACTGAGACTGTGTGTACTGTGTAGTAGCTCTTGATGGCCAGTAAATACCTCTGAACTGTTGGCTGGCTGCTTCCATTTTCTATTTATACACCTGTTAAATACAGAATATAATTAAAGGCACCTTTGACAGCGGTGGGATGATTGACAAAGGTTTTAGCATTTCTGTCGTTCCAGACTCTGATAACTCACAGGCAGTGGTGTTAGCCTTGCCTTACGGAGTTATACACATCACCACTCAGCTGCCTGGTTTAACCACAGTCCAGCCTTTAGCATGAAATGCAACACTGCGGAGATCAATAAAACACTCACACGCTGAAATGTATGTCGATTTTTTAGCATCCCACAGAGTGTGCCTCCCCGAACACAGGAGCATGATATGCTGATGCAAGTTTGGAAAAATGTCGCAGGCTTTGTGTGTGCATGCGCACGCCCCCACGCACTCTGACACACACTTGTAAATTACTTATATTGAGCGAATGTGCTGGTTAAGACTCCACATTAGCGCAGCAGCGCCTATAATTTAAAGGAGAAAAACACACTAAATGCAGACTTTCCTGCTTAACCGCTGCACACTAGTCTGATTGGACTGATTTCAGTGATTGTGTGGTGAGGGGGGGGGGGGGGCAATCAAGACCAATTCCAGATTCGATGTGTTTACTGGAGTTTGGTTAAAGCTAGATTTTGAAGTGAAATGCAATAACTTAAAATGTACCCATCCAAAACTAAACCAATTAAACTGTCTTCATCAGACATCTTTGATTATATGTATGCAGCTCAAGCGAAAAGGAGGAAGATGAATCGTACGAGCACATATTGCGGTAGATTTTTCAAAAGTAAGGTGGATACACAAACAAATACCAAAAGACTAGGTGAGAAAAGTGTTAATACGCTCAATGTGGCCATTTTTCTTATAACAATGGGAGATAAATCAGCATTTTCCTTAAAATGTGGTGAGATAATTACAGTAGACAGCTTGAGCCGTGACAGGACAGTATTTTCCTGTCACCAAAACTGTCAACACGACGTTAAAATGAAAAGATTTACAGTGAAGTGGGAGAGCGACCCTAAATCCTTCCGGTAAGATTCAGGATAATTGCTAAATTGATGCCAAAACTGGTCTAAAGGATTATATTGGTGTAACATCCTATCAAGACCAATCATGGTTGTCAACCGCAGGAATTTCGACAAAATCAAGCTGCACAGAGGACAGGAATGAGGCTATTAGAGCCAGAATACAACAGGAATGTTGTTAGGGAGTGATATATCACCATGCACAACACAGGCATGATAACACTCCTACGCTTTTACTATTTAGCTGAAGAAAACGGCTTTTCAGCCCTCCACGGTTGAGCAATCATTGAGTCACTGATATTGATCAACAGCCCTTATCGACCCTTATAAGGTCATTTTGTTCTATGGGGCAATAAAAGTCCAACTTGTTGGTCCTTTTTAAATAGAGCTGAATGATGTCAGGAAAACGTCTTTACACCATAGCAGATCTGTCAAATTTCAGTATGTTTTTTCCTATTTTCTCAAGTGCTTCCTGTTCATCATTGTGTGCAGGGGAGGCGACAATGAATGGTTGGGTTGAGTTGAGCTGCAATCAAGTTCCCCGTGCATCTGCAGCCTTCCCCAGCCTGCACTTATTGTGTCTAGCGAGGCTCAGACCTGCTCGTTTTAGTCAAACGGCAGCCAGGCAGCACAGTCGCACGTGCGCCACACACACACAGCAGAGCTTGGCCTTGAGAAAAGAGCAATCACAATTCCGCGGGATGACATATAGGTGAGGTTTTCTTTTTCTTTTTTCGTCTCCCCCCATTTATGTCTCTGCCTCTCCAACAACTCCCTCTCTCCTCTTGCTTCCTGCCCTCTCTCTCTCTCCTCCACCATTTATGACATTCCTCCTCTCCGTCCTCGCAATTATGAGGGGCGTGATCTGGTGTTGAAAGGGAGACTCAATAATTCATTTGATCTGACTGTCAACATGTTTCCTCAGCCGCTGGAGGGATGCTGCACATGAGCGTGCTTCTCGCTACGCCTGTTATATTACACAGTACATTATGTTTAATAAACAGACATGGGGGGATGAAATAGAGGTGACATCTTGATGAAATGGCATTTACAGTATCACCTTTGCACACAAACCAGGCATCATACTCGCTGATCTTGGAGACATTTCAGTAAAAAATGATGTGATTTATTGATGCACATACGCAGATAAAAAGATGTCCTGTGAGCTGATGATGAATTCATTTATATTTCCTCAAATCCACAAACATTTGAGACCTGGCTAATGTTTGCACTTCAAAGCAGTGATTACCCAATTTATCTTCTGAATTTGCAAAAAAGTCTTCCTGGCGAATCACAACACCTACGGTAACTGATGTTTTCATTAAAACGGAAGGTAGACACATTAAGCCCGTGGCATCTGTTATTTGAAAGATAGACGCATGGAGATTGCGATAACATACATGAAATATCACCATCATTATTAGCCACCCAGCATGTAGACGCAGCGCAGACGGCGCCCATCTCAAAATGACCGTCGTTGTCTTATCTGGGCAGCGGCAGATTGAAATGTTAATGAGGCCTTTTGATCAACAGCAGCCCTGTCTGTCAAGCTAGCCTTTAAACTGATCGGCTTGTTCGTCCAGAGGATGAAAAATCAAGCCTCCAGTCCGGTGACCTCTTAGTTGAATTAAGAGATAAAAATAGTTTTGTCTTTCGCAGCTTGTGATTGGTTGCACACCTCCTGCTGTGCCCTGGAAAGAAAGACAGAAGAAGAAGAAGGTTTTTGATGGGAAAGAAGGATTTGTTAAAAAAAAAAATCCCAAATGACGATGAGTTTCAGAGAGAAAAAAATGGCAACATTAGCAAGCGGAGAGAGAGACAGCAAAGAGATTTAAGTCTGAAAGAGAAGCAGAACAGAGACCGCCACGAGAGAGAAGGAGCAGATTGAATGGGAAGGAATTAATATATTCATCCAGCGCTGAGAAGGAACAAAGACGAGATCTTTGATGTTTCTCAATCTCCGCGTTTACAATGAAGACTGTAACTTCACATTTGAGACAGGGATGAATGGTCCTAGCTTGTCTCACTATGTGGCTATCATCATCACTGAAACCATCTTTGACAGCATCCACTGCACGGTGTTAATATGAGTGCTGATTGCAAATTGGCCCCCAGAGAGCAATTTGTCAGACAATTTCCCGCACAAATCCTTTTTAAGCATTTCTATACATCCAACAATTAGCATAAATAGAAGCACATACGCGAAGAAGTCGATCTAAATCCGCCCTGTCACATGTCCTCAATGTGTTTTCCTCATTTCATTTGAAGTTAGTGTCGTATATATTGTACGAGCTCCACTTAACAGGTTGTGAGAACCCTCGTGATTCCAGTTGAAAAGACACATCTGCCTCCTTTAGCAAACAGATCTTTTATTTTCACCCGTCTCACTATTGGCAAACATTGTGCTGACAAGAATGTATGAGGTAGTGTGACAGAGAAACAACACCGTTTATACTATCTGTACTGTGATTAGTCAAAAGAAAAATAGGATGGGAAGGCCATGGCACATTTTCCTCAAAGTAAGCTAATGTCTGCTGAGAATAAATGTGTCTGACTGAAATCAAAACGCATTTCTGTTAAGAATTCGGTATATCCTTGGGGTTTGTTTTGGCGTTTATAAATCTGTAGTTTTATTAGATTTCATTTTTTCTGTCATGATAGTAGTCCCTACATACTCCTTATACAATATCTGAGTGATCAGAACTGAAAATAAATTCAATTAGGCATCACTTCATATTTAAACAGCAACTGAAAATGTGTCCAGTTATATATTCGCTCAAACAGAAGCACAGAAACAGACAAGACACAGTTTAGACAATGTCCAAAAACAGTTCTGTCATCTCACGTTGAAAATAGTGCGCAATAGATGCAGCTGACCTTACATCAAAAGGTAAGGATATTTCAGTCTGAATTGAACATCTTCATTTCCCCAGTGATTGGATACAGCATGTAGCACTGTGCAGTCATTTCTCTGCTGAGACTGTATTTAAAAAATTGGATGTTGGATGAAAGGATGAGGTACTTATGGGAGTATCAAACTGGCATCATGATTCATGGAACGAAACCAACGACAGTTCCCCATGGGCCTGTGTTCTTTTACCCTGGGGACACCACTGTTCGCACAGTGAGCAACACGATCACCTTGTCTCTGAAAGTCCATTCGTTTCCCATAGAGCTACATTTTGTGCAGTAAAGCCCTCAAAAGGTCACCCTTTTTTTTTTTTTTTACCGTCAGCACCATCAGTCCAATAACACACTACACTCGTGGAATACGACGAAACGTCAAAATGACACATGGTCTCTCTCACTGTCACATTGTTGCTGCCAGGCGAAAACCTTGAGTGGTCTGTACAGCGGCTTTTCACTTCACTTAGATGATCGTGGGCTGCTTTTATGAAATCTTGGGTTTAACAACTCTTTCCAAACCCCGCTAAATAAACTCAAAACGTCTTTCCATTAGCTCAAGGTAAACATTTTTTTAAATGTTATTGTTGAAAAGGCACATTTTAGACCTGCAAGATATTCTTTTTACCTGACAGTGACAATATCTTCATTGGTTGAAGGACTCCAGCTTGTGAAACCCCAGTTTAAAAAAAAACAAGCAGATATACTTAGTGGTCAACATATATATATATTTAACTATCCTTAGCTCTCCGTGGATATAGGAGACGGTAACCACTGTAAAAACAGAAGTTGGAAGACAACAGTATATATTACTGTAGCCTCTGAGCAAACTCTCGGACAAAGACCTAATCAGCGCCCCAAATAAGAAATGATAACCTTAATTATGGCCATTCAAAAACATTTTTTAAGTAACACCTCTTCAGCGCTGTTAGGACAAGGGTCGGTAGGAACATAAATGCTCCAAGTGCCCCTCGACTGCACATCTAACGTCACTCAATCATTGTTCCAACATGAGATATACAATGTCTCATTTATCTCACTGTGCTCTCCTCATTAACCATGCTAGACTCTGAGACGGTCTCTGGAGGCCTAATAGCTGCAATTAGCAAGAGAGATACTCGGAGTATCACGCCACACATGACACCCAGACCCTCCTCCACACACACACACACACACACACACACACACACACACACACACGCACACATACATATACTGGGGCTGGAAACCTGTCGGGGGGAATTGCAGCCCTGGTGTGTTGAGTGAGAGTAAGATGGAAGGAGAGACAGACCCGGCAGGCAAAGGCAGTTTCTTGTGCATTTGCTAATAATGTTGGGCTGTGGGTGCCAGGCTTCATTTCATTGGCTGTCATGATGAGGACCACTTGGCCTGGATTAGCACCGGGGGTAAAAGAAGGGGGGAAAAAAACCTCCTATGAATTAAGTCTGTTTTAAGGAGAGCTGTTTTTAATTTTGCTAAAAGTACCTCCATTAGCGGTAGTTAAACCACTTTATCCGTTTAAATGTAATCTCAGCCCCGGTGGATAAACAATTGACTTTGTGAAAGCCACTGGCACAGATTTTCCATAATTCTAGTTTCATTAATTAATCCTCATTTCACTAAGTGTTTCTAATATACAGTAAAGGAAATTGACAGGTCTGGGTGGAATGAGGGCTGCTATGTAATCGGGTTATCCGTGACCTGTGCTTTCTGGTGATCCCCACTGTTCACTCCCCTTTTTAGGATGATTGACTTGTTGATCCATCGTTTAATGAATTCGTTTTTCCTGAACTTGCTCTTTTGTTTGCTCATTTGTCCATTTGTGACTTTTGACATTAACTGAGATCGTGCAGAAGCAATATTTCATAGTAATATTTTAGTATTTTAAAGCCTCTTAATCTCTATAGCGTGGCACAGTGAAGGATCTCTCTCATCTGTGGCTAAGAGGCACTTTGTTGTCTAACAGGAGAGAGTTTTTTTGGAAAACATGCTAATTAGATTTCCTGGCAAGAATTAAATGAGAAGATCAATATTGATCTCATGTGTGCGTTAAATATGGGGCTAGAGGCAGGAGTCATTTAGCTTAGCAAAATGACTGGAAGCAAGGGGAAACAGCTAGCCTGGCTCTGTTCAAAGATTAAAAACAATCTATGTAGCGGTACCTCAAAAGCTCATTTATTACTGAATATCTTGTTCATTGAACTTGTAGTCAAACTGGAATGTAAAACATTATTTAAAAGTTATGCAGCTGGGCACAGTTATATCTTGGATTTAGCCACCAGGCACCAAGAAATACGTGGGTACAACACATAACTCCACCAACTGTTGGTGGAATGATCTGTTCCTGTAGCTTCGAAGCGTCTGTCTGCCATTTGGTGCTGGGCAGGTCACGTAAACTCTTGTTGCTGCATGCTACATCTGGAAACAGTGAGAGCAGTGAGAGTGAAACGATGCAGTAAAGCTGCAATGAGCTGAAAGTCCAAAATCTGTGTGTTCACCGTCACCACGAGCAACCTCTTTCACATCAATCAGTCACGTGACGTACGATACATCTCCAATTTTAAGCAGAAACAGAGGCAGCAGATCACAACAAGGACCTGAGTTCATACTCAAATAGTATTATTCATCAGGTCTTCTGTGCAGTAAGTCTTCACCGCTAAATGCATCATGGGACTGGACAGAATCGGTATCTGTCTCGACTGCAGCTTTCTCCACGAGGACAGCTGTCAAGGTCTTACATAAAGGAGAAGGATAAGGTGATAGGCTAGAGAGGAAAGGGATGATAAGGAAGGAATGAGGATGAGTGGCTGATGTCCAATTTCTCTCTTCCTGAAACTTTTGCCGGTCTATATAAAGTACATGAAAAAAAAAAAGAAGTTGGAGGAGAAGATGAGGAGGAAGATGGAGAGTGAGCAAAAGGAAAAAATAAAAATAAAGGAGGTGACAGGGACTGTGACAGAGAGGGAGTCGGTTTAATTGCTTCGACAACCCTACCAGCCCGGTTTAAAACAGGAGCTGGGAGAAGAGGAGAAACTGAGAGACTGATGGGGACAGAACAAGGCCGAGTAATCTTCCAGAGGAGCTCCTATTATCTGCCATCCTGTCTCCGATCCCTGGGGTACAGCTTGTGCCTCTTTTCAGACATACGTATGCACACACAGGTAAAAAACACACAGCTGCACACCTGAGAATGAGAGACGGATAATCTGACAAGAGAGACACCCATGCAGCCGTGCAGACAGACAGGTGAGGCATGGAGACAGTGAGGTAGAGGCGAGCAGGTAGACAGGCAGGGGGGCAGGCAGGCTATGCTCAGGCACCCAATGTCCCCAAGCAGCTAGAGATATTGCTGCTCCACTGAACAGCATAATGACAGTCTCTTCTACTTCACATGGGCCGGCCGATGTGAAAATCTACTCATAGTCGCTCTTTGCTTCAGTTTCATCAGGAGAATATACTGTGGCAGTGCCCTAAAAGAGCAAATATGGGAGTAAATGAGTGCAGGACTTTAAGGAGGTGAACTTTTTGGGGCTAAATAAACTGGATCGAGGGCAGGTTAGTTTGGATAGCATCTACATGAGAGTGGATGAGCAGGAATTGTCAGCTCCTCTGTTTGAGCAGGGACTGTCATGGCAGAATGATAGTCGGTAGACAAACACGAACCAGAGATCGGAATCAAGTTCAAACAGTTCACAGAGGGAATTGTGCCGTGCAGGTGGGGATCCAGTGGCGGGGTTTCCAGGATGGCGCAAGAGTGCTGGTGGCAGAGAGGGCTGGGGTTTCCTGAAGAGCAAGGCGATCGGGGTTAGAGTCAGAGGTTGACTGAATGTTGCAAGACACAGGTAAGCGGGTGAGAGGGAATCTGAAGGCCACACCTAATGACGCAGAAACACAACAGAAGAGAGACAAGAGGTGTAACACCAGGAAACACGAAGAAGGAAGGAGGCAAACAGCCAGATATATCCAGAGATGAGCTCCATCCATGGGGAGATTAGAAAGGTCTTCTGGTGAGGTCCTAACACACACACACACACACACACACACACACACACACACACACACACACACACACACACACACACACACACACATACGCACACACACAGAAATCCATCCTTGATTAAGACAGATGAACACTTCCTACTGGCCGTTGCTATGGCTACTTTGTCAAAACCAGTTCAAAGGTTTGAATTATGTCTGTGGATTCCCACTGCAGTCCGTCTTGCACGTGCTGATCCGCGCGCACAGCCACCGCAGACAATCGCATTCAGTCCAGCACTCAGTCACTCTCCTCTTTCCTCCATCCAGATGATTCACAAGGAAATTATATCATCTGGCGCAATGATGCAGACTCCGGAGTGTGATAGCGTGTTTTATTTGGTCTGATAGGATGGCAATTAGTCACGTAATGGATGGGCAGCTCATCATACAAGGCTAATTAAACAAGCATTCACGCTGCAGTGATTGGGTTTTTAGTCCAGAGAGCCGTCCAACCGGTTTTGACGCGAGGTTCAAGGTGCTGTAGACGTCATCTCTATTCATGATCTCCAGATTTCTCACATTTTTCTCACATTTTTATTTATTCTACTCACCGCACTGATGTGCGATTCGAATTATCTGTTCAACCCTCTGTAATAATGTGTTTACCTGAGTGTATATTTGCTTATTAGGTGCGTTTTTCTGTGTGTACTTGCGAAATGACCGAAGAACTGTGAAATGAATCAATTAGGCTTGTAACCACGGATGTGTGTTTGTTTGCTTTGGTTGAATAAAAAGAAATTCTGTTCACTTACTTTTCAAGATTGCATAGCGGCTATTGTGGTTTTTAAATTACAGTAGTTACAGGATAGTGTGTGTGTGTGTGTGTGTGTGTGTGTGTGTGTGTGTGTGTGTGTGTGTGTGTGTGTGTGTGTGTGTGTGTGTGTGTGTGTGTGTGCGTGTGTGTGTGTGTGTGTGTGTGTGTGTGTGTTTCTCTCGCAGCAGCACAGACTCAAACTTTTAATGCACTATTCATTAATGTGCCTCTTCAGCAGATAGCGCAGTGAAGATAACCTCAGTCACTCACAGCTATGCCTCCTCCTTTTGGGAGGGAACCGAAAAAGACAAGAAAGCAATTATATCTCTACCACCACACTCATTTTCAGGTACTCTCTCTCCCTCTCTCTCTCTCTCCCCCTCTGTTCTTCAAGCCTGATGACAAATGGAGGAAGAGGAGCAGAGCTGCAGGTGCTGATGGTGCTGATGGTGGGTGGATGGAGGGCGATCATGCTTCATTTCAGCTCGTGTTATGGTGGGGGAGCGGCACTGACCACAGGCAGCGACACTTTTTTTAGGGCTTTTAGCTGCCGCTCTTCACTCCTGAAATCAGACTTAATGGCTACATTTCAGAGAGACGCGGCAAGCGCCGGCCGTACTTTGCTTCCTAAGTGAGATCTTTTTCTGGTTGAGCTGTGAACCTTTCCTACCCTGCATCTGACCCTGTAACTGAGTGTCTCTGTCCCCACAGATGGACCAGTTAAAGGGTCTGTTCACCCAAAACATGAGCGAACACGTTTTATCACTTACCTCCAGTGGTTTCACAGTCGTTGATATAAATTTTGCAGATATATAGTCAGGCAAATGTTTGGGCACACCTTCTGCTGATGTTTTTTTTTTTCCTTTACTTTAGGTCGCGAGCACATGAGCTTCAGTTGGAAAAAACACAAACCAATGTTACACAATACCTCAGTGTTTACCAAGGGTCTTCATTCTTCAGGTTTTTGCTGCTCCTCTTAAAGCATGTGGTGAAACCTGCTCTGCAGCTCCGCCATAAGATGTGACAAATCCTTGTGAACACAGTATAGGAGAACAAAGGAGTGCCAGCTTATGTTGTTACTGGAAACTACATGACACGACAGAGGGAAATAAGACTGATTAAAGAGCTCTGGGAGGACGAAGGCAGACGGAATGGACAGACACTCTCTTTATTGACCGTTTCCTCATGTTATTAGCGAGGACGGGCTGTGGTTCTCTGTGCTGCCGCACCTTCACTTTGAATGTCTGTCACGCTTCTCTCAAGGTTGCCAATGTGTTGTCAGGATCAGCAATATGTTGGTCATATCCTGCCCCTGCCTGAGAGGAACATTCAGTCGATAACAATACATCCTTAATCCAAGCGGACAATGAGCTGCCATGGAGACAAGGCCATAACCACACTGTCCAGCCATTATGGTCACAGAAAGCATGTTGATGTTCACGAGGCTTCATAAACGTCCATACAGAACGGGTAATACAGTTATGAGCAACTGGCATTAATACCAGTAGTATAAATTCTGTTATTATTAGCACCATAACAAATAACAGAAGTGATTGTTCACTGACAGCTTCTGTCGTACAAATAGTCTCGAAACCTGGACAATTCTACTTCAAATTGTGGAGGCCAGGTCATCTGACGCAGCACTCCATCACTCTCGCTAACTAGCCTCTTCTTTAGGATTTAAACTGGTAACAGTACAAAAGCACGGCCTCCTTTAAAATGGAGGAATCTGCCTTGTAATAACATTTCCGGGTTATGCAATAATCTTGTCCTTCACTCTTTGCACACCGCTAAAGTTGGCAACGCTCGTTTTCAAATGTCAATCAACCGGTGCAACATGAAACGCTCACCCAGAGGCTCAAATGTTGCTCCCACAAATATGCCCAAAACAAATTTAAGCAGATATCTCTTTCAGCATGTTGTGTTATAATGTGAAGGAAGTATGAACACCAAGCTGTCAGCTCCGTTTCAATGAACGATCATTTCTGTTATGGAGAAATGAGTTATGTTGCCAATAATAATATCATTTGTATTGCTGGTAATAATGTCATAAGACCTTTCAAGGTCAAGTTCCCCAGTTGCTCATAACTGTAGTACCCGTTCTGTGTGGACGTTTATGAAGCCTCATGAACATCAACATGCTTTCTGTGACCATAATGGCTGGACAGCGTGGTTACGGCCTGTCATTGTCTCCATGGCAGCTCATTGTCCGCTCGGAGTAAGGATGTATTGTTATCGACTGAATGTTCCTCTCAGGCAGAGGCAGGATATGACCAACATATTGCTGATCCTGACAACACATTCGCAACCTTGAGAGAGCGTGACAGACATTCAAAGTGAAGGTGTGGCAGCACAGAGAACCACAGCCCGTCCTCGCTAATAACATGAGGAAACGGTCAATAAAGAGAGTGTCTGTTCATTCTGATGACGACATGTTAACGGGCCGATGTCAAAGAAACCTTGAATAGCAGGAAATACTAATGCTCTTCCTTGTTATCCAATTATGTGTTCCTCTGGTCGCGCGTATTTGTCACATATGTTGTAGCTGCCAGGCAAGATTCACCCCATGCTTTCATAAGAGGAGCAGCAAAAACTCGAAGAATAAAGACCTTTGGGTAAACCCAGAGGGATTGTGCTACTTTGTTTGTTTGCATCTTATCACGAAGCTTGCAGCCTTCTTAACCGAACCCACTAACTCGGTGTCGAGGCAGTTCATTCAAAGGAGCGAAGAGCAAACAAGATCTGTCACGTCATGAAATATGAACATGTGTCCAGCCTAATGTGTGAGCGCCAAGGTTTGTGCAGACACCGAAAGCAAAGGAATGGATGAGTTACATTGTTTGCATGACACAGAACGCCGTTTAATGTCACCGTGTCAAAGAGCACAACACAAATCCCAGACAACTGTCTGCTAACGATGCTTTTTTCTCTCCCCTTCTACGATTTAAGCACCAAACCGTGTCATATGTTGTAGAAACTGCAAACCCCTCTGAGATGAAGCTGTGATTTTGTGCGTATCCGTGATATATGAATGCAAGCCACTTGACTGGATATGAGAGCCAATAGATGTATAAAACGCTCGAGACAAACACTGCATCTTTAGACTCTCGATAGGGTAGATAAAAAGAAGAGCTTCATTCTAAAGACTTCAAAAGCTGAGCTACCTGCTTTTTGTCCTTAACCTCCTAAATTAATATTTTTATCCATTCTATATAGAAGGGCCTAAGATACATAGACATGTATTTATCCCAAGGGAGATTTTTGTGTAGCAGTTGCAGTATGTGATATAAAATATCAATAAAGCTGGCTCATAAAATAACAATAGACAGATCTCCAAAAATCCACAAATTCAAAATATACACTCTAAAAATGTTAATGCCAAAGATATGTTGAGATAAATCCAGTATGAGTTGGATACCTTTTTACAACATTACAACATTTTTACTAGCTTTTGCTATCTTTTATTTCCAGGTATTTTATGGATCATCAGTTAATAAGGATGTAAATTTGTTGTAGCTTTAGCCTCAGTGTTTTAGCATGTAGCCATTGTGCACACATTACAAAGTCAGCTCATTCTGATCATTTGAGCTGAGAAGTTTTATTCACGTCATTTTTATAAAATCATAAAGCCTTTGTTTCTGTGGTATATCTGGATTTCTCATCATTAAGTTATAAACCTATTGTGCTTGCATTATTAATGCTGAGTCCTACACATAGAGGCACAAATGTAGTCTATGACTGGAGGTTTCACCCACCTCAGTTCAGAAGGGTCTAAAAATCGTTAGAAATGTGACTCTGGCGGTGAGCGATATTTTCTAGCGGCTCTGCAAAGACGAGAAGATGCTTGTTGAGCCGCTTTTGTTCCCAGGCTATTGGATCCCGAACAACACATGCTGTACACCAATACTGCGAAATACAGAGCATCTATCTGACAGCAGCTCCATGTTATTAGAAACATAAAGGAGATACAAGATCACTTGTACATGTAACAGGAGCCGATTGCTTTTCATATCTGCTGTGACAGCGCCGGTGCTATTCTGCTGCTGTTAGCTCCGCCAGAGATGGCTGAAGACGGCCTTTCTTCTTGAAAGGATTTAGGAAAGCTGGAACAATGACTAAATTAGAGCGATATTGTCTTTTCTCTTTTCTTTCCCCCGCCTTCCCTCTCTGGCGCTTCTATTCACCCCTTCTTTCTCATCTCTCGCTTTCCCTCTATCATCTTTCAATCTCTGTCTCTCTGTTTTTTCTGATTGATACACCCATTTCACGAAGATTTCACGCTTGAGGAATCCCAAATGGGTCTCCTCTCATGACAAACAGATCAATTTTTATAGACTTGAAAGTTGCTGGTCTTGAAAATTGTTTGACTATCTTCAAGACACCGCAGAGTTTTTGTGGCACCGCTCTCTCTCTCTCTCTCTGTCTCTCTCTGTCTATAGTTTTGTTGTGTTGCTGTCATAAAACATTTATGAGGTTGCTAATATCCTTTGCTGCCCAGATATATTTTGCACAAACTTTCATACTTTACGAATTTTCAAAAAAAAAGAAAGAAAGAAAGGAAGAAGAAAAAGATGTTTCTAAGAGATCCACCTGCCTCTTTGAGATACCATTGGCAGCCTCACAATTTAGCCAGCTAACATATGTACATAAACACACTCGCAGAATCACACCCACTGTACGGAAAGGCACAAAGAAATACTAGAATGGAGACACACAAAACGCACGCACGAACACATTCATAATCCACACAAACAATGTAATTAAAACACACCCGCGCCTACACCTGCAGTGATATTCTTCTGAATGGATTTTCAGAGTGAGGCGAGCAGCCACGTCTGAAAAAAAAAAAAAACGCTTTGATCACAGCGGGATCCTGCGGTGGCAAGGTGAGCAGCATATTTACATCTCATTCACGGAGTACACAGCAAGGTGAGCCTGCCTTGCCTGACTGCTCCTGTCTGCATGTGTGTTCGTGTGTGTGCTTGTGCATGCCCCCCCCCCCCCTCCCACATAACGGCTCCTCTCTTTTACTGTTGGTGAGTGTGCATGTGTGGCTGCACCGGCACTAAACTCACCAGGCTTTTTTTTTAGGAAGTATTTCTTTTTACAGTGTGATTCAATTAATGTATGCACCGCATATAGGAAAAGTTCCTCTCCCAGTGGCCCTTGTAGAATATGGCGGTGTTGTTTTCCTCTGCCACCACATATCTCCTTTAAAGTATAATACCCATATTGGTTGGGTTTTTTTTTTTTTTGCTAGCAAAGGAGTTTATGTGGAGCTGGCACTTTCCTCTACTGCAATGGTGCCAGCATTTCCCACCACTTCAGATTGCACACTCAGTTTTTTTTTTTACGATGAAAATGGTAACACTTTACAATAAGGGACACATACCTTTGCCAGGGAACAAATGAGGAACAGCTAGTGAACCATTAACTAATGAGTGGCTAATGAACAAATGATTGAGGAACAAAGTAGTACTCCCCTAATAATTCCTAATGGAGGATTACACAGATAGTGATGTAGGTAATGATGAGTCAGAATTTAGTCATTTGTTTATCCAAAGTTACCTTAAAAAAGGGGAACAATCAAGGTACAGTGCGACAAGGACATGATAGTGCAGCGATAAGTACTGTGACAGTTGTAGAGGGGGGTAGATTTAACATGTCCAGTTGTTAGTAGTGCTTGGAGAGGAGGTACTCTCTGAAGAGCTGGGTCTTCAGGTGTTTTTTTAAAGGTAGAGAGACGCCCCTGATCTGGAAAGAACTGGTAGCGCGTTCCACCGACAGGCAACAACAAGTCTGGATCGCCCTGTGCGAATGGGTGGCAGCGCCAGGCGTTGTTCATTGGAGGAACACGTGCCTGTATAAGGGCATCCAAGTAGGTGGATGCAGAACCGGAGAGAACTTTGTAGGCGTGCATTAGCGACTTGAATTTAATGCGGGCTGCTACCTGAGCAGCGGGGTAACATGTGTTCCCTTTTGAGTTGCTTGAAAACCAGGCACGCCGCTGCTGAGACACAATCAGGCAACTGAGGTGACATGATTAGACAAGGTTAGTTGGTTAACAATTATGAGCCCTAAGTTTCCTGCTACCCTGGTGGGGACAGACATAGGACATAGTTTATGAATGTCAGTGAATCATCATGAGTCTGAAATATGAGCATTTATATTGTGCTTTTCTAACTTTGTGTTTGACTTCATGTATTTGACAGAAAAATATCTTAATCCGACTCCACCTGTGCGCTCCAGCCACGGTGTTTACATGTGGCTGTTTGCAGAATTGAGGCAAACCACAATTTTCAGAGCTGCAATTCTCCATCTGTCTGACTAACAGGACATTTCGACACGAGAAATGACAGGGGCCTTGAGTGTGTATGTGTGCGTACTATGGATGACATCATTTACAAGTCTACTAAATCCTGAGCAGGCAGCCACATAAGCAGCCGGAATGGTGGATTGTGCTCTGGAGAGCAATGACTCGTAACACTGATGGGGGACAGTAGGTGGAAGGACAAGCAGAGCTTGATTTACTTGTCAGCAAACAGTGGAGCCGCTATGTTAACAGTTTTCAGTTGGGTTTGTTTGCAGCCAAACATTTATTATTTTGTATTATTCTCAGGAAAATGCAGGGCCCTAAAACGTTGTGATGAAGGATGCAAAGAGGGCACAGAACGAAACAGTCAGCTAACTAGCTAAATGAAGGGCTAGTGGGAAGTTATGATGCAGCTTTACCTGGCAGAGGAAGCAGGTGCAGAGCCCCGTTGTGGCCGTCTGCAGCCATCCAGGTCTAATCAGACCAGGTAATGATGCGCTGCTCGGTTTGTCCAGTCCCAGACGGGGCTGAAAACAGGTGAGCCTGATTAATCAGGAAGCAGCTACACAGCTCTGGTAAACACCAAACAGACGCATTTCATATATCATTGCAAGATTGTTCTCAGCTGGACAGGATGGAGCTTATTCACCCTCAATCATTTCTGAAATATGTCCCTGTTAGCATGCAAATAAAAGAAGAAAAAAAGAAATCTCCTTTCAGAGTTTTGTGGTTGTGAAGAGTGATTTTGTATTTTGTTTGAAGAGTTGCTTTTAAAGCGTAAGTCGAGTCGCTTTCGGAACATTTCAGATAATATTTTCTCATCGTGCAAGTTGATTCTGACAAAAATCTCATCAAATGCTTCACAAGTCACTGACAACCAACACTGTCCTTCAAGGCCAGCGGGCCTGAAAGTCACACAAATCTTATCTTTTCAGCGCATTTCTTCTTCTTAATATTGTAATGAGATACATACAGAATCAAGCTGAGGTTATTATTATTTTTTTTATTTCAAGCACGTCTCCCACGGCGACAGCATATATGGCGTATCAAGAGCATTTCCTTTTGAAAATGTTTCTCAGTTTATCCACGAGCTGACAAGAGCTGACGCGGTGGTCAGTGGTCAAAGGCGTATCTCATTACAGAGCCAACATCGATATGTTTGGGAGACGTGCTTTGTGATGGATGCCGTGCTGTGTTGGAGAGATATGCACGCAGACACAGACATACTGTACCAGGCTACTGTCAGAAAAAAAGGGGTCAAAATCAATTAGCGTGATGGAGAAAGGCGGGAAAACAAAGAACAGGTGACAAGAAACAAACCAAATCTGACTTCTGTATGTCAGAAATGAGACAGCTGAGGATGAGACACAGGAAATTAAGTAACCTGTCACACATCTCTTTCAGGAGTGAGGCGTGTGTGTGTGTGAAAATAAATCAGCAGAATTTTACAGGGATTAATGGCACATCCTAACAATTAATAAATAAAAGCCCATTGGGAAATCAGGTACATTTAAAGGTCTTTAAAGTGCCAAGTCAAGTTTTTTACCACTGGTAGCCCTAGAGTAATTAGTTGCCCCCCCCTATTTTGCTTATAGGCTCAGCAGGTAGAGTGGGTCATCCACCAATCAGAAGATCGGCCGTGCCTCTGCATTTCAAAGTGTCCTTGGACAAGATGCTGAATCTCGAATTGCTCTTGAAGGGTGCGCTCTCAGTGTGTGAATGTATGTGAATGAGCTCTGTCCTGATGATGCAGGGAGCACCTTGCATGGCAGTGTACTGCATGAGTGCGTGTGTATGAATGGGTGGATTTGGTGCGTCGTGTAAAAGCTCTTTATGTTGTCGGAAGGCTACGCAGGCGCTATATCAGTACAGTCCATTTACCATTAGAGTCTACTGCGCTCGCACATTAGCACACACATCCGCGCTTCGGTCTCACACTATCGCTGATGAAAAGTTGATGGCAGCCGGCATGCAATGCAGGCAAGGAGAGCTCGCATGCCAGAATTGATTTTAAGAATCTTTAATCAGTCATAAAGCTGCCACATTGCTGGGCTTCTAACCGCTTACACTGCAGAGCAAACATTTGGGCTCTGCTGCGTTGCAAACATCAAACCGAGGGTGACTGCTCATTTGGTCTTCCAGCACTCAGACTTTGGGACAGACTTTAACAGATCAGCTGAGGGTGTTGACCGTTTCAATATACATTTAAAGACCCATATTTTCAGGCTGTCTTTTCAAAGGGTATTCTTTCCGTGCACCTAAAAAGCATTCATAAAATGTACAAGAAAGGAAAAAATAACTATTTTCATAAGTTGTATCATCTTCTGCAACTGTATTCCTGTATCTGCAGTCGCAGTGGAGTCTCCACATTACAGTACGCCATATATAGATCACTGTATGAGCTCTGAGAGGACGTACTGCAAATCTACTGGCTTTAAATGAAGATTAAAACTGAACACAAACAGGCCACAGTGATGGACAAAAAAAAATAAAGCTAAAATAAAGTCAAGATCACATGAAAGTGCAGCAACAATAAACATTTTTGATCCACGTTCATTTTCTTTTCTTTTTTTGCTGCATAAACTCACAGTGGGCTTCTGCATTGTTCATACATGGATATTATTATTGTGCAGATATGACTGCTCTCCACTTTCCAATGATTTTCTGTCCAAGTTGGTGCATAACACGCCTTCCATTATCTCCTGAAACTCAAGAGCTCGAACATAAACGACAATTTCACCAATCAATACTGTAATTTTATACAGGAATATACAAAGAATTACAAATGGGGTTACAGAGGGGGGTGTCGAGGGGAGATATGTCACATTTTATCCCCAAGACACGGGGCATAAAAGCAGACATCAGTGGATCTGTCTGCCGGCATCGAGTATCAGTAGGAAAATGGACAACTGGACACTTTTATCTGCTCGCTTTGATGTTAGTGAGGAGGCGATGATGGAGGTTCAAGGACGACTGCAACGCCACAGGAGAGTAGGGGATGGAGGGGTGGAGCAGGTGGGGCCGATGCGCGGGGAGGGGAAAGAAAGGGAAACGTGCACGTATGCAAGCGAAAAGAGCCAGACTGGGTGAGATAAAAGAGAAACGCGACGAGAGGAGCGTGAAAGGAAGAGACAGGTGCCTGAACAGCGACTGGTCTTTAAACATTTACCTGTGCCTGCCTATGCTGAGGGGAGAAATGGCTGTTTGATTCCATTACACTTCTATTACAGCTGTAGTTAATGGCTGTGTCACAGTCTATTAACTGCATTCATCTTTGCCTCTGATATATAACAGGACATCAGTGTTGAACAAAGACAGATGACTGTGGCTCCCTGCTTCGCCTTTACAACTCGTACCTTATTTCCATGCACGGGATGAGGTGGAGGACGCACACACACACACGTTCACCACAAACACACAGGAAACACATACAGCCTATGTTCTAATATATTTTACACGGTACAAAATGTAACACAGAGATTCATCTTTCGGTTCTCTCCACACCAGTGTACTGACAGCCTACAGGCTCGTGTGATAAAGGGAAACGTGGCGAGGCGGTTTTAATTTAAATACATCAGTATCTGTGGGATCACAGCACATGACTGTAAGCATATATTCAGTCTTGACAGAGAGGAGATAACCAGCAGGAAAGATATACAGTACACATGAAGGATTGTGTGCGTAACACATACATATACCGTATGGCTTCATTCGTAGCTCGACTGTTTATATCTGACATGTTCAAATGAGTGTATGATATTATTCAACATTATATTGTTGAAATGGTTTCAAAACAAGCCATGCGGCACGTAAAATCTCTTGGTCTTCTCAGCTGCTATAGTGCTATATCACCAAATGATAATCGGGTAGCACTTTCTATGAAGACCACATCTATAGTGCATTATGCAGGCATTTATATTGAATTATGATACATTCATAATGCTTTCTGATGCATTATATCAAGTCAGACAGCATTGTAGATGAGATAACTTCAAGTGTCTTATGGAGGATCGTGAATATTTATATAAAGGTCAGTTGATGGGGCTTAAAACTATCTTATTACCTATACTCACCTACACACACACTTCAACAATCAACTGTAATAGGAACTCATACTATGCATAGATTAATAGATTCACACATAACGCACGTTACATTCATTTCATTTCATCAGTGTTACTGATAACTGTCTCTGGATAGAATTTAATAACAAAGACAAGCAGTAACATTGAAAATGTGTCATTTTCCAGCACCGGAGGTTGCTGCTTGATATCTACCCAGCCAGCGAAACAAACAAATCTCTGAACAAATCTCACACGATTTGCATTAAGTCAAACAGAGGCAGAAAAAGAAAGAGGCCACGTACTTCCAGACCGAGGATGATAACACTGTCAAAATTGTTTCAATAAGAGTTTTTGACAACGACCAATTTGACTCTCAAACTTTGGGATCAGTTACAAATGCTTGCAGTATCTCTCCTGGAATGAATCCACGCGCTTTATCAAGTTATATGAATCTAATGTCGAAAGATGGTTTCATGTGACAGTTGGACCTAGAGCAAATCCTGGCAGGAATATCCACAGTCTAGTTTGAAATATCATACTCACAAAAGTGACACGGTATTTGCCTGTTGCTATGACGACTCTGCCAAATGTCAGCTTGGGGTTATCAAATATACTTCAGAATCACTCCCTATTTTATAGTACACTATATTTACTATCTGCCATTTAAGTGCCCTCAGTGACCACACAGCATGTCCACGCTGTGCTAACAATGCAAGGTGTCACATTTAATAAACGAGTGATGATGCAAAATGACGACAATCTGCGATGCCCAACATCTCCAGTACAATATGGAGGAAGATGCTCAGTGTCTATTATATCGGGAATGGTGAATGAGTGAAGAAGAGCGCGAGTTAGGACACAGCCTAAGGGTTAGGCTAAGTGTGTCAGTGTGCTGGGAACCTATTTGGTTCCCACATTCATTTGGATCTGCAGTAAATCTGAGGGTAAAGATCTTAGCAGACTTTCAGCTGCATCTGTATTTGTATGAGACAAAGGCAGACATGGATAAAGAGCTCCTTGCACATTTAGTTAATTTCATAAGGGGATTATACACGGTCTCAGCAGTGCCTTCAAATGAGCCGCTCTGAGATGAGACTTTGGTTTGCTGCTCTACTCCCCGCTGCCCGGCATTAACCTATTTAGAGCAGCTTTTAGGCCTCTCCATCGCCCCTATACTCTTTCACAATTTATGAGTCCTAATCAATACGGAGTAGAGCACCTACATGAAAAATGGTTCAGGGGAAACCACAGAGGATAGCACATCAAAGAAACCCCACTACTTCCATGCAAGAGATACCACTCTTCAAATTAATATAACTTAATATACAACGTGAAGAGCCCAGACCCCCCAGAGGCTAATACCCTGTTAGAGCAGTTTTATTTTACCCTTCCTCTTTCCTGCCTTCATCTACACCCCCTCATAAAGCTTTATCAAAAGCTAATTATGCTCAAAAACAATGAAATAACTCATAAGGACGGCAGGCCTGTAACAGAGCTTATTGTATGAGCCTCTTGGCAAGAGAACCCCACAAGAATTATATTGTCACTTACCTATTAATGAAGACAAGTTTGCAGGCACTCTTTGGTCCATTTTAATTTATATTAATTCTCTGTCAGCCCTCGTTATGGGCATTATTAAACTGCATCCGGAAGCAAAACAAGGCTTTTGACCTGAGCAGGAGTTGGAATAAATCTCTCTCTATCATTTAATGGCTGTGAGCAGCCAAAATACCTTAACAAACAACCTGGCAGAAGGAGGTATGTGAGGAGAATTCAGAGGTGCTAACAGTGTTTCCAGAGGTTTGAATATATTTAAAAGTCTCTGTGCTAACTATGCATATTCAAAATAGAGGTAGAACAGAATAAAGTAGAATATGGAAGACACCTTGTTTTGCATACTGCAGCATTATTTTACCAGCCTAGTCTGATAATAACCCTTTTCGCAGGAGACGTTTTGTCACGGGGGGGAAAAACAGGTGTAAATAATACAATTAATTATGTATGAATTCTGTTTTGTCACACAGCAATGGTTTACTGGGACGCTCAGACATCGCTAATGTTATTATGAACAGCTGTGCTTTTCAACAAGTCAAAATGTCTGCTGTAAAAAGTTTCGACGAGGTTCCAGAAGCTACTTGTTGTAAGTTGTAACGTTCTTAGTACAGTAACTATCACTACCGAATCTTGTTATACCATTAGCACAAATATGGGAGTTATAGAGTTATGTTACCACACATAGAGAACCCGTCTGTCCATCTATTCACATGAAGAGCGTCCCGCCTGAAAAACGAAGACCCAGCTCCTCTGCTAGCACTACCCACAACTGGAGATAGCACTCATGGCTGCACTAACATGTCCTTGTCGCACTGCACCTTGATACTTCTAAATGTGAATGTAATGCGAACAGATGGAGCAACCAGCTCCATGCACTCTGCAGTTCTTTGGCGTTTAGAGGTACCACCACAAACATGACGTCCCTTTGTGTGTCAGCACACGCCTCCGCTATCTAAATGTCAAGCGTCATGTTTTGACATCGGCCCCTCAGAATGAGAAATCAACAGACGAGACAGACATATCGGTTTCTCCACCCGCAGTGGCCGTAGCCTGCCACAATGCAGTGCAACCACAGGTCGCATAACCTGCTCTTATCCTCTTACTATCACACAATGATGATACACAACGTCCTCCTACGTCTACTACACTAAGGTGATCCATTATAAGAATGCCGGATCACTAACACCGTTGAGGAGAAGGTCATCGATAATGTCCACACCAGAAACTCTGCATCACAACACCATTTTGAAAGAATTAATGGGGCAGCGACTGGCTAATGAGGCCGAAACTGCGACATTCCAGTCAGTTTAACACTCGGCTCTCAGTCTGCATTGTGATTCACGTAGAGTACGAAACGTACCTCACAGCTCCTCACGTGCGTTCCCTCAAAGCTCAAGGCTTTCACTGTGAAGTTTGCTGGACACTAACTGCGGTTTCATCAGCGGATCCTGTGTCCCCAGCCGACACAAACCTCGCCATGCTCAGTCCTCCAGTGTTGACAGTTGTCTTTCTGGCAGCCATATTGGTCGTTTTACCCCCAACCGCCCACACAAACACACCCACACCCCGTCCTCCACCCATTCCAGGAAGAGGGAACTATTGTTAAATGATCCATTCATTCTCTGTGGCTCCGTTGGCTCGTCCACAGCTTCTGGTCAGTGGAGAGTGGCTAATCTGCCATGCTGTCTGTGTTTGTAGGGCTGTAACGGCACTGGCTGAATGTTATTTGTATTCCCTACACAGCAGCCTGCCTACCGCTCTAACTGCCCGTCTCTCTGACTGGCATAAATATCTACGCTATCTACCTGGCTGCTAAACTGACTGACCACCTGTCTGAACACCTGATTCTGTCTAACCGCCTGTCTGACTGCATTAACATTGAATCTCCCCAAATTCCCCCTCTTTGGGCCTGAAAACCTGACCGTCTGAATTTATACCTGACGGCTGTAACTGCGTGACTACCTGTCTGTCTGACGGCTTGCCTGCTTGACTCCCCAAACGCCTTAATATATGACGACTTTGGCCGTGCACACCTGTCTCTCTTCCCGCCTAGTTATGGCAATAGCTCTGTCTGCCTGCGCGAGCCGGAAAGTGAATCAAGCACAATCACATCAGCTGACAGGAAAATGGAGATGAAAGCATCATCTATTATTGACAACGGTTATATTTTGGCAAATGATTAACACGGCCTGCCATCACCCGACGAATGGTGAAAATGAAGCAGGACAAAGCAAAGTAAAATTAGCATCTGGCAGAGAAAACGCCTCATACGCCCACTGATTCACTGCAAATCGTTTCTTTCAAACTTTTTCTCCTTCAAACCAAAGTCATTACTTCAAGCTCGCTGCAGATTTGACTGGACGGTCAAGGTGAAAAAGCTCAGTGCCACTGTGATAATCAGAGCAAGGGAAACTGGCTAGCACCGAAATGGATCTCTCGCCAGGGAAAAAATTGCATGTGGTGCATTATTATTATTTTTTTATTAGGTCCAAAATGCTTTGTAAAGCATTTATTGCAGCGAGAGGGAATAGCAGATGAATTTCTCACTGCGATAATGTGCAGCAGAGCTTCTTCCTCTGCGTGTTGTCTCTATAAATATTCAGACCCACAGTCCAGGGGTCATGTTGGGCGAAAGGAAAGCAGTGGTTATTCAAACAGTGTTTTGCTAGAGTGTTGCAAAAGGTTTATATAGGTCATGTTGACTGAATAACCCGACAGCCAGCCACATTTCTTCTGTACACAGCGTTAAAAAGTATCCTTTATTTTGCTCTTTTTCCAAATCCTCCATCTCTGTATCTATTCTCATCTCCTTGGCCACCGCTCGCAACCTTTACTTTCTTATCTCTGTTCCCTGTTTACCTGCATTTGTCCTTTCTTTGTGTCATCCTTCCCTACTTCCATCTATTCGCCTCTGACTCATCCTCAGTCTCAGCTTCTTCTGCCTCTTCATCTCTCTAGGAGAGGATACAAACTAACCCCCATCGCGCCACAGTGTTTGTCATTTTTATGCTTTGGTCTCTGTAAATGAGGAGTAATGTGTTAATTAGTGAGCTTCAGTGAGTTTTGTGCTACCTTTTAACAGTGCTAAGCAAGCTATTTCCCCCTGTTTCAAGTCTTTGTGCTAAACATAATGCTAAATAAGCTAATGGTTCCTAACCTACAAAAATACAGGGGCACAAATCTGAATTCTTCTCAAACTTTAACTGAGGAAATTGGTCAGATGACTCTGAGCTGCATGTCTGCACATTCTTTACAACACCTCCACCTTTTTATACTTTTTACATTTCCATTCCTGCGTAAATATTTCTTTCATTTCTCTATTTTTCCCCTGCATCCTTCTTGTCCATATGTCTGCCCTTAAGTGGCAATCTCCGGTGCTGGGACATGAAGCCAATGCAGAAGTGAAGTCTCCATAAGCTGATGTATTAAAATGTCCAATTTCACAGCAGAAATAAACATGTTTACAGCCTGGTTCCAGCAACAGTTTTGGACTAGGTAATTTCCCATCCATGACAGCTGTGAGGAGGGTGATTTTTTTTTTAACTCGCCAGTTCAGGTGATATTAACACTCAAAGTTGCACATAATTAACATTGTGACCACTTTGATTGACAGGTAAGCGCGGCGCATATTTTCGGCTTCAAAACGGCACTTCATAAACCTACAGGTGACGTCACTCTCTGTCCATTCCTTATACTCATTGGTCTGTCTGCATTCCCTCCAAGCAAAGGCAAAATGCAAAAATGAATTCATTCACATTATCCAAAACAAACATCAGACTTGCATACCCTGATATTATACGTGGCCTCACTGTAGGAGCTTTGAAAAAAGGCATTTAAAGTCTTAAATTCACAGTGTGATGAGACACGCAGCTTTGAATGATGTCTCAGCTTCCACTTTGCTGCCATATTTACAGGATCTCAGAGTCTGATGCTGACCTTACATCCCTCCTTTATTCATCCATACCTGCGTCCTTTGTCCGTGTCTCGCTCAGCTTTTTTCACCTCCTCCATCTCCCCTCTGAAAGCGTCGGCTCGTTCAATTAGCCATCTGTTAGCCCGGCCAGCGGTGTGACCAGCTCGTTTGATGGCGCGACCCCAGGGATCAGGACAGGTGAGTGGGCTGCAATCAGCCACTTAGATTACTCCCTTAACCACTGCAAAGCAACCAATTTACCACAGGGTTACCACTGAACCTATTAACCTGTTAGCCTGCACGGCGGGCGCAAGGAAATTGGATGCTGAAGGGAGGATGTAATGTGGTGTTTTCTACTGGAAATCATGTAATGTCTGCCCTTCAGGTGGGGCAAAATAAGATTGAAAAGTGATGTGGGAGGGCGAGGGTGTGCACAGAATACAGGGCTGCCTGCGTTATAGTCATCAAACTTGTAATCAAGAGCGCAATCCAAGAAAATACTGTCATTTATTTGAAGTCAGTCTCTTTTCCCTCTCAGGTCCTCACGTGTAATTTTCTGTCCAGAGGCCTTGCATTTTTTTTTTTTTGTTTGTTTTTTGTAATCCAAACTCATTAGATCATGGTCCCTTTTCACCACAGCATAATGGAAAACACATTAAGTCACAAGGAAATATCTCCATCATGCATCAGTGTGGAGTTTACCTCCGTGTGAGTGTGTGTGTGATAACAAGGTCAGTAAGAACAGACAGCAATTAGTGAGGCAGTCGGCCCCGCTGATTATGCTGTTAATTGTTTTTCCTCTGGACGGGATTCTTTTCCGATACATGTTTTTGCACCATTTGGGGGATTATTTGAATGTTCTTAGCTAATTATAATATTAAAGATAAGACCAATATTCCCCAGATGGCTTTACAGTGATAATGTAGTTATTACTGAGTAGAACTGAGCAGGGGACACGTGTTATCTCTCAGGACAGCACTGTCGCTTACATGGTCGCAAGGTGAAGTGTTACACCAACTTTATGTAAAATATTCCTCCAGGATTACACAGAGTCAGAAAGCGTTCACATCAGGGAGTCAACCAATGAAAATGACCACAATGATTCAAAAACAAAAAGGAGATTCCTACAGCACTTTCATCACGGTGGTACTGTGGACAATTTCAGCTCCGCTCTCCACTTGGACTCGATTACACTGCGCTACACTCAAATGGGATAAATGAGCCCACAGAAGAAAAAGATGTCAGCGGGGGGGGGAACGGATGAAAGAGATCTTAGATCTGTTGGTTGTAGCAAAACAGACCTTCCTCAGATCAGTGCGGCGCGAGAGTTCGCTGAATACCAGATTGGCTTCGGATGTTGATTGTCCTGAAAATCAAAATCCTGCTACAGCACCGTCCTAACAAGTGTGCTGTGAGAAATACGGCCGCTTGAGGAGTTCCAAAGCAGCATGTTTGGAGTAATCTGAGGAGGAGCTGCAGAGGAGATTGCAGCGATAGCCAGCATAACTGACAAGACGACGAAAACAGCACCACCTTCAGCACTATTTTATAGTACTCTTTCCTATACTTCTACTATACTACACTCTCAATACTATGTAGTACTTCCTTGCAAGTATACATCTCTGCCGGAGAAGTGAATGAGCCCTCAAAAAGAAGAAAAGAAGCAGAAAAACAAAGTAAATAAAATAGTCTAGCTGGCACGTGAAGCTGGTCAACATCCTGTTAGGTCTACCTAAATGACATCAACACAAGCAGTTTGTTGGTGAGGACTCCCACCCCTGAAACTACTACTGGTACTACTAGTCTCTTTACACAGCTTCAGGGGAGCGACAAAATTACCCTGATGTTCTGTCGGATTGCTGTGATTAGTCAGTGTGTTTATTTGTGCTGAACATAATAAACAGGAAATGCCTTCACTTCTCCTGTGCTCCCTCTCCTTATTCACTCTCTATGAGGCTTGACCTCCAGCACTGTCTCTCTGTCTCTAAACAGACTGAAAGCTTCTTGGTTCCCCTATTTTGCTGCAAAGACTGTAAGGCTGACACAGTCCTTAAAGCTGGGTACATGAAATAGGCCAAGCGAGGCCACAACTAAGAGAGTTTAGTCCCGTTTAGAGCGATATTTCAGGCTATGGAGCAGTTTGACTGGTCTGATTGCCACCGCAGGGTAACATTGGGCGGCCTTTCCCCAAAAGTTGCTTCCTCTTCATCGCCAGTCACTGCATTTTTTCCCCCCAACATCTCCTGCTGCCTCCACCGCTGCAGCCCAAATCATTTTCCCTCCGTACAGATGAATGGGAGGACTGAGGTTTTTCGCCGCAAAGCCTGATTTGGTGTGAATTGTGCCTTACACAGCACATCTGCAAAAGCACAAATTGTCATTCTGAGCTTTCCAATTTGCTGGTAGGTGGGTTTTGCTGCCTTTGGGCAAATCAGGCTAGCTCTTTTCCTCCATTTTCAGTCATCAGTGGTGCATATGCCGAAAGAAGGTTTTCTGGCTTCCATGTTTACTTACTGGTTATGCGGCCCACTGAGTATGCGCAAAAGTGTTTCTCCCACTCTGCAAGTATAACATATCCACAGATAAATCACAAACTCATAATAGAAAGAGTCATACATGAATTTTAACAGATTTTTTTGTCCATAGCCTATGGCAAAAAAGTGGTAGAGTATTGTTCACAGCATTACACCTTGTATGTATCTGTGGTTCATAGCTAACATGCAGACATGACAGTGGGATAAATCTTTTTTCTGTAGCCCTTGACAAGAAATCAAGTGCATTTTCCAGAATGTCAAACTGTTCTTTGTCTTCTTTTTAAAAAAAACTGCTCAACTTTCAGGTAATGCAGCACTTAATGACTGGAGGGCCTCTTGAAGATCTACATGACAAAATCCTTTCAGGTCATATGCAGGTGAGTCAACAACTCTTGAAAACAAGTCTCCTGATTGGGAGTCTGTACCTAACCGCCAATCTTCCACATATACTGTACAACACGGAAAGAGGCTTCCTTTGCATACTCTCATACACGAGCTAGCAAGTCTTATTAACTCAGAGCATTGTGGTTAATAAATTGGTATATAATCCACAGTGACTCTATCCACTGTATGCATGTCATGAATCCATAAGTGTCTCTAATTTGGGCCGGAGAAAGGAGAGCTGAAACAAGGTGACCCCGGCAGTGTTCTTAATCATCAGCTGGTCTGGATGAGGTTAAGAATGGAAATTGGTTTGGCTCTGTAGTGAATCTATTATCGTATCTGCTCAGCCCTGCGCCCCTCCTTCTTTGTTTCTCATCTCTGTTAGACATTTTTTTTCATTTTACATCTCGCCCGTCCTCCTTGTCTGTCCGTCTCCTCTTTGTCATTCACTCTTTCTCCTCATCCTCGCCTTTTCTCTACGCCTTTTCCTCTGTGATGTAAAAACTGCCTCAGCATATTGATAATAGGATTTATTTAAATAGCCCTCCTTAAGGCGAAGGACATTCTCTATGACATCTGCAGTTATTATATTGAATCATGTAGTAGTCTGCATTATTCCTCTTCTCACACCGGTCTGTGTAATCATCAAACCACTTGCTGACCAAGAATCAGATATATTTTTATCAGCACTGTCTTCTCCGATTATCGATCAGCTTTCGGCAACATGCTGCAAGTAAGCGGGAAAAGAAATCCTCCGGAGGCAGAGAGACTTTGCTTTCCTATCCGTTCACATGACTGTGCAACAACCCGCACACAGTGTGAGGCTTCCTTTCACTGCAAACACTTGTTGGTTCATTAGGAGCCTGTCGGAGTGACTGACTGACTGTGCCTTGTTAGGCTGATTAAACCATCGCGTCTAATTAGGAGCTGTATCACGGCTCAGTTCACAGCTGCTGTAGCATCAGAAAGATAGAGCAGGACACTATAAGCATTAAAATCCCTGCACTCTGTCTGCCACCTGAGCATGGAGCCTGGGAGTGGGCATCACTAAGGAAATGCCTACACTGGTGGCAGCGCCGGTATTAATGCGTGTGCACATCCAGCACGACGAAACCTCCTCCTCCCGCGTGCAGCTGTGGCTGATAATCACCAATAATCCCTCCAGTATACATATTGATGATAGATTAGAGTTCAGCTGAGTTTATCATACTTATCAATTCATTCCATTTTATATATTTAGTAAACACTAAATGAAAAAAAAAAGTCAATAAACCAATGCAATCAAGCAGAGGCAACTAATTACAGCATGAGGCGAATCAGAACGATGCTGCAGGAGCTAAAAATAAAAGACACTGATTTTAAAAAACAGTCTTAACCTGTGGGTGTATGTGAATTTGTTCACACTGATTATGACTCGCACATAATAATAAAAGAACGAGGGCCAAACAAAGCGTGATATTAATCAAAATGAAGACTTTCTCCAACCCCTTTGATATTTTATAACTTGTGGTTTTGCACTTATTATGCTGATGAGAGGGGGAAGAGATGACAAAGCGTTCCAGCTAATGATTATTTTGATTTTATTATTCATTAATCTGCCAAGGTGAAACCTTGAAATGTCTTCTTTTATTCAAACAAAAGTCTGGAAATTTAAGGAAAAGCACGACCTGCGAAGCTGAAAGCAGAGAATCGGAAATGACTAAACAACTAATCATTTCACCCCTAGGTCTTTGCCTGTTCTTATGTCCTCTATGATTCACTGATTTAATAGCCAACAGCCCCCGCACACAGTCAGACAATAATAATAGGACAAAGGAGAAAGATCTCAAATGTTTTTGCAGAGCCGGCTGCATCTGTGCGAGAAGAAGAACAGCTCTGTCCGAGCTGATGTTGTCACATTAAAACGCACACCTCAGACAACAAAGATATTCTCCGTCCACACTTTCTTAAGAAGTTTTGTTTTCCTCGCAACATCAGAGCCTTCTCCGCGAGGACTTATTTATCGACTCGGCACTTTTTGGATGTGATATTCACCTGAGAGGACGTTTTGGAGAGGAGTCCACATCTATCCTGCATCAGCAGTGCGGGCTTTTGCAAACAGTTTGGCAGCAGAATAGCACGGCAGGAAGTGAATGGAGTGCAGAGAAATGCTCAGGGTGTCAAGTGGAGGTTAGAGACAGAGAAAGGCAGGGAAATCTAATCATCTTTTGCTTGATCTTTGCTTAGTTTGGAGACTTTGGGGCTTGTCGCCAGTGAGATTGTCTTACACTTCATTTCTGAATGACCTACGAGTCCAATAGCTGCTTAAATTGTTCATATTTCTTGCTGTTTATTCACCACAGCTGCTACAAAAGCGTCCTTTTCGGCTCACATCTGTTTAGCAGGTGGCAGTATAGGCAGCCAATCAATTACATGGCCAGATGTTAATTGTTACATTAAAGCTATTGATTTGGTTGAGAGTCCCTCAACCTCGCCCAGCAACTGATTCTGGAACAACAGAATATATTTCACAAAGAGTGAGTGGATGATTTGCATTAACTGTAATCGCAGCGAAAATAACTTTAACATTTTGCATTCTGTCCGTGACAGTTAATGCATCATTGTGATATGCGTGTAATTACAAAACAAATGCAGAAGCAGCCGCAGCACAGTGACCTTTGTGGATCTGATTATGGTGACGCAACATGTTTCTCTCAGTTTTCTAAGATGTTACCATATGTTCCCACTGCGCGCAACGTGACCAGCAAGTCACTAGAGGTCCATTCATTTCCTACAGAGCCCAGTGAGCGTGGGGGGAAACTCAGCCAACAAGATGACAGAAAACAGACTCGTTGGCCAAAAATAGTTGGCCACAATGAAGGAAGCAACTGCAAAAAGAGTAACAGAGTCAATGAAAGTAGAACTGAACTGATCAATTTGCTCTTAAAGTTGTGATTGTTTTAATAAAGTCATGAATGGTTGATGTAAAGACATTTGATTTAGGAAAAAGGCAGATAAAATATTGGATAACATTAAAAAAAAAATGTTCACTGATGTTGGTGCACTTATTTATTGGCTAATAAATTTTTGGCGTCACTATGGTGCCTGCGAGTTATAAAGCATAAAGAAGTAAAGCGAATGAAATGCCGTAAAAAAGGAAATAAAGAAGTCCTTATGAAGTGTCCTGTGTCCAGCGGTAGGAGACTTTGGGGCATGAAAGAACCTCATACATAAGCTGTGAGCTACTTAGTGAACAGCGCTGTGATGGTACTAATTAATATTTCTATATTAAAGTATATAATGAAAGCAGAGTGCTATGTTTGCTTCCACATATTTACATGTTTCCTATAAAAATGGTCAGATAGGGATGTTGCAGGTATTGATGGCCCACCGCTAAGAACTGCAGCTGGCACTGTGAGCTAGCGTCAGGCAGCGTCTACTTTTTTGTGAACACGACCCGTCCCGTGACTAAACGCAACCTCAGTAGCCAGTCTGGCAGGGAATACAGAGTTGATTTTCATGCTGGGTTCAATCAGTTCAGTTAGCTAGACGGCTAACGGAGCTAATGACAGTTCGCGGTTCGTGCAAAGTTATTCTCTGTTAGTCTCAGAGGCGGTGCTTGAACCTAGTGCCGTCCATTCCTGTTGCCCGCTAACGGCAGATTCACTTAGCAGCAATAAATTAGCAATTAGCACTTATACTTCAGCTGGGAGTCAGTCTAAAGCTAGCTGTCCATCAGGAAACTGTAAATCACACAGGGGTGAAGTTGAGCAGCCGGAGGACATCAGAGAGAAAACTAGCAAATATATTATGAACCAGCCGCCCTGAGAATCACACATAGACTTTATCACTCCATCCTGACCGCGTCATAAGTGAGGAGGCATTTAATTGGATGCAAAATTAGCACTCGCCCTGCAGTGCAAGATGAGTCATCAACAACTTTTTATCATTTACCAGGAAATGACAAACTCTAAAATATCATGAAGAATACTTTAAAACTTTTATGACTTTCTTTTCATTATGGGCCAGATACCGGTGTATAGGAGACATACATAACACCATACATGTAATAAAAACATTTAACCATCAATTATGACTTCATAGGGATCTTAACAACGTGTCTGATGACTGATGACTGTGAATGGAATGCAAGATGTGCAGTGCATTTTTTTTCAGCTTGTTTTGGTTTAGCAACTTCACAAGTCAGATTCAGTCTTGCTCGAGCGGCAACCTCCATAGCTGGAAATGAAGCCACTGCAGAAGTGCTAAAGACTCGCGCAGCCACTTGAGGTTGGCTCCAGAAGTGAGTCAGTCTGGTTGATTTTTTTTAAAGCACCTGTTCAGGGCATATTTTCAGCTTCAAATCAGCGCTTCAGAAACATATGGGAGACGTCACTCATGCATTGGTCTTGCTGATCAAACCTCTGGGCACTAGCTATTAAGTACAAAATGGCAATTAGACACAGCTAGTGACTATTCCCCTCAGCTAATACTCAATATTGACCTTCACCCACCATCCGTTTGATGCATTTCCACCTGTAAAGCTTGATTATAGGAATCTAAAACCATCCACTACACCTAAATAGTAGTGTTAAAATGACGTTTGGAGACTTGCATCACCATGGACGGATATTAACACAAGACAATACAAAATCTGTAGGGAGTAGTTTCAAAACTGTAGCTGCAAACCACCTCATAACGTCTCACACCTCCCATTAGCATGGATTAGAGCAACACATTAGAGAAGAAGTGTGAATGCACAGTTCTTCTCAATTAACCCATTTATGTCAAAACGACATTATGACTGCTTCATTATCCATATTGTTTGATCCAGTGTTTTCTTTGCCTTTCGGGGGATAGTTTCCCAGCTAGCTTGCTAGCATGATGGCTAACATGCTCTGCCAAAATAGCCATGGTTAAAAAAAAACCCAAAAAACGACCTGATAATAAAAACAGATGCTACAAGAAAAGCGACACATCCTTACATCAGTTATACACAATTTACTTGATTTCTTACTACTTCTGCAATTGAATGACATCGAAATTGAGTCAGTGAGAGGATATCAATAGCAGGAAATAACATGATTCACTGCACTGTAATTAGAGATTCAGTGAGATGAAAAGAGAAGATTTGCTCTTTGACACAGGTCACCCACAGAGAAGCACAAATGCTATCTAAATGTCATCAGGCACACTGTAACTACAGAGCCTCGTGTGAGAATGTGCACAGTGAATTCATTATTTTCATCTATTTTCATCGCGCCGCCATTATAACTCTGTCAAAGGAATGTGACTCACAGAAGAAGAGAAATTGGATAGCAAAAGTTAAAAGTCACAGACAGGGAGAGCTTTCGATTATCGTTTTCAAGAAGAGCGAGAAATGCTCCCCGGAACAAACAGAGGCCAATATTAATTTGTTTGAGCAGATTTCCGTGTTGATCAAATTGGACAATCTCTTTATTATATATGACGAACTGGTAGATTGAAAACTATCTTCTGTTTTATCTCTCCTCCTTGGACTTGGTGGCTGAAGCTATCAGCACACAGATCAGTAATTACTGCAGGTTGTCAACAATTCATCACCGAGGTCCCGTGGGCTTGTGCACGGAGGGTAGGACGTGATTGCAAACATGCACGCTCACACACACACACGCACACACACTGTAGAATAGACACGAATGTATTGGCTGGCGCACATAGTCGCACACATGCTCGGAGGCTCAAAGACACAGGTGTCAGCGTGACAGTACATTACCTCTCTGTCCTTCGTGATAACGCTGAGTGCCTTGAGGAAGGTTTTGTATAGCTCACTCACACACGCACTCACAGGCAGCACTCATTTACTGAATTGTTTGTGGAGTGGCCAGCAAATTGGTTTCTATAAATATCATGCTTTGTTTTTCTTTTCTCTTCTTCTTTTTTTTTTTTTGTTCTATTAGCGTTCATTTTGCAGGTAAACAAACCTCTCACTTCCTGGCGCTATGCGCCATTAACATAAAAAACGATTAAACAAATTATGCTTTCGTCACTGATTGATTTTTACAGACGCATGCTGAGTGCGCGTGACGTCGAGTCCAGTTCATTCCGTCGTAGAAACCGGTTTCTTAAGTTGTCAGCAGCTCATCGAAATAATTCTGTTACTGGGATGCTAAACAATCCATCATCAAACAGCTAAGGTCACGCTGTAAGTCATTTCCTGTGCAGTCTACACCTCTCGGCTAACACACACGCACACACACACACACACACACACACACACACAATGATGAAAGCGCACGCTGTCGCATGTACACAAACCTTCCATCACCATACTGTTAAATTTGATTTATGGAAAGTGACAACAGCATCAGTGTTTTTAATTATTAATAGCAAAGAGTCCATGGGAGTCATCTCTCAATCCTCCCACAAAGGTAATGGGGTTATTTGTTGTGGTGGCGGCTCTTAAAATTTGATTCATTTGACAACTGTCCCTTGTGTCAAGTGGAACAGCAACGATAAGAAGGCTATTCCAAGTGATCCGGTGTCATTGACCCGCCTTACAGGAAGGAACGTGCACTCGCACGCGGGCACCTACCCGCATTCAGAAACACGAGCTGCCTTTAAACCCATTTAATCTTCCAGCCAGCGTTACAAGTCCTCTCATTGAGATACTGACACTATTACGAGAGTTGAAGGTCAAGGGGTGACCCCTTTTTACACCCCTCCTCAGCTGGACTGAATAAAAGAAAGCCATTATGAGGTTAAGTGATCCCACTCATGCCGCAATATCCTGCCATGAAGCTGAATGTCAACACTCTTCATATTTCATGTTTGTCGAGGTTTAAAAATGTAACTGTAAATGTGTTTGCGCATGTTTGCACACCGTGTTTATCATTCAATGCATCTGTCATGCTCACAGGGGTAGGTAAGGCACCGTGCCTCAATCTGCGCTAATTACAATCCTACTGTGAAGGCACACTCAACTCCGAAACCTTTTCACTGCTCCTCTTGCAGGACTGCAGGAGCCCAGAACAAATTAGTCTAATAGCTGGAAAGTGCCTTCTGAGCAGTGGCAGAGGTCAACTAGCTGGAAACGAGCTCACATACACTGGACAAGGACAAAGCAGAATATGGTTCATGTCACTGACGGTGGATTTGACTAAAAGATATTTCTGTACAGGGGGCGAGTGCAGAATAATATTAAAGAGGCATTAAATGGACCTCACAGATTTGATCTTGTGGCTCAGGAATTATTGAGATGAAATTTAAAACAATGGGTCCTTGAGCTGAGACTATATAGACTATATATAGTTTAAGATATGGATGTAGTATCTGTGACATCACACACAGGTTTCTGAAGAGCTGAGGTGGGCTGATTTGGCTAATTTGAATTATATAAAAATTCTGACTCAGTACAATTTTCATGAATGTGGATATTTCTGCTGTGAAGTTAAACATTTTAACATGGGGGCTTATGGAGATTAACTCATTTTTTAGCCAGCCTCAAGTGGTCGTTTGAGGAGCTGCAGTTTTTGGCACTTCCATGTTGGCTTCAGTTCACATCCGCTCGGCAAACATGCACTTAATGGCTCCGTAGCCACATTGTGCTAAAAGTCTGAGGCTCCATTTCATGTCATCATCCTCCTCACGAGCTGATGATCGATGTAAAGCAGTGGTTGGGTCCTGGAGGTGTTCTTGATTTTAAGAGCTTTGAAAACTTTTAAAAAATATACACAGTAGGTCTTAGTAGTAGTTAAGCAGTAGTATAGTAGTAAACTCATGTCTCAGCATTTGTTTCATTACTGTGAAGAAAACTAAACAGAGAGTAAATAGATGGCCGAGTGTCAGGAAGAATAAAACATAAAAGTTGTGTTCACTATGTGGGTTACAACTCATCTATTGTTCTGTAATGTTATTGTTATGCACTGAATATGACATATTATATGTAGTGGCAACTCTAAGTTGCTCCTAGGTGTGAATGTGAGAATGGTTGTCTGTCTCTATGCATCAGTCCCCTGCGACCCCTATAAGGATGAGCAGCTATGGAAAATGGATCGATATCCATAAATATGTCAGCTGTCAATTAGTCTCCTTTGTCAGTGGCACGTCATGATAGAAAAGGGTCTCTTAAGAAAAAAAAAGACTATACAGTGATGTATAGAATTAAAGAATTGTTTTTTTATATACTCATACTCTTATTTTGTTCTAACATAGCCCTGTTTTGTTGCTTATCCTAGTTTAGTTCACTTGTTGTTGTTGTTTTGTTTTCAAAATCCAATTAAGAGCAGCACAGAGCAGCTAACATTTAAACTCTGATAGCATCCAGGACCGGCTTCCACCCAGCGAGGAAATGAAACAGAGTGGATATAACAGTCCTGAATGAGATTATTTTGCATTATGCATTAACACATTAATGCAGTGGTTAATAATTTTGCTCCTTGGCCTTAGAAGTAATAGCCAGCGCTAGATAGCATGCTAACAAGTGCAGCTCAGGTTAGAGCAGGAAAACACACACTTTAATTCATTCATACTTTTGCTAAATAAGGCCAGTGGCTAATAACCAATTGATGAACCAATTTCATCTTCTGCGGGTAGCTAAACTCCAACACACGGATCTGTAACCAACTCTAATTTATTTATGAATATTCCCTTCGCATTAGCTTCCCCTACCCATCTTGATATGTACCAGTGTTTGAATGTCATTTCAGTTTAAAAATCTCATTACCAGTGTGTTACTACATGCTACACAAACAAAGTCAACCGTGAAAAAGTAACCAGGAAATCCATCTCCGCCTGTCTAAGATCACGGCGTTATCTATTTGTTTATCCCTCAGAATGCATCAGCAAACCAAATTAAAACTCATATCTTTGTGCTCCAGGCTTCCCAATATTATTTCCAATCAGGAGGAGAATTATTCAGCGCTGTGTGACTAGCGATCTGTTGTATTTGTAAACGGTGAGACTGCATCACCAGCATGGGAGGGTACAGTAAGGACAAGATTAAATATTAATTGAGTTGAGTTATTTGAGTTATTTACACTGCATATTCATATTCATCTCACCTGCTGCAGTGCGTGCAAGCTGTGCTCGGCAACCCCTGTTTCTGTCTTATTCTGTTAGATTTCATCATTTTAAGCACTGATCATTATAAGCGAGACGTGTGATCCGCCGCCGCCGCTGCTGCTTTGGTGTTATCGTTCATATAGGATTTGAAAGGAGCAGGTGGCTCTAAAACTAGCTGCCTGTTGCGCCTGCTGGACGTGCATTCAGTGATAGATGAGGGTCAAATCTTGCACATTTGACACTAAAATATCTTTATTTAGTTTCACCAGGGAGGTTTGGTTCAGCAGGTCAGTAATCTAATTTCAAGTTGCTCGTGTATGTTACTGTGCTCATCCTCTGAGTCCTCTACAAATGTTCTTTTTCATTTGTTAAATGACCTTTTTGGAATTCGCTCATTTAGTTGTAAAGAAAAGGAGCCAAGACTATTCAGGGATGCAGCGACCACTGAGGATACTGAGGTCACGTCCTTGGTATTGGATAGATTTCAAGTAATTTTTGGGGTTTCCTGCTTTACATTTATATTTAGCTTACATTTGAAAATTACCCTCATATTAAAGGATGCTTTTGATTTATTTTAGATGAATATATTTAAATGTCGTTGTGGCGAATGGAATAAAAAAACAGATTCGTGGTAATCTTTGTTTCTACCCTATCTACTTTACGCAGTGTGTAAAATACAGATAAATCTAACTGTAGATTTAGCTGTAATCTCTGATTTATGGAAGATTATGTGACAAAGATCTATAACTAAATTTAGTTGCATTTAGCTGCACCCAAGCAATGTTTCTTTGGCCTCCGGCACAGCAAGCTGTAAACCTAACGCTGACATTTTATCACGAGCTGATAAAGCGAGCATGTCCAAAAACATACACTTTTAACAGACATAAAGCAACATTGTATAGCATTTGTGTTTCTAGCAACCTGATAAATATATGTTCAGCTGTTCAATTATATCAAGAATTAAAGTTATGCATAATTAACAGTGTAGCCGCTTTCATTCAGCCTACCTCAGGTCCACAGACAATCCACGTTTTTGCAGATTTTTAGGCCAGAATTTAGAAACCTGTGGATGACGTCACACAATACCTCCATGTTTTATTCTGTCTATGATCTGGCTGCTGTTTGGTGAGGAGCTAACGTACGGTGGGTTTTTAGAAGTTGTCTGCTGTCGTTGGAATTACAGGTTTGTAAAACCAAAAAATGTTTCTGCACACTCCGAGAACTGCATAATTCTCATCAGGTTCATCGCTACAAGCAACAGCTTTTAAATTACACAGAGTCAGTTTGATTGTCACAAAAATTGAAGAGAAAGGCTTCAAAAAAAAAAAAAAAACCATGAAAACATGAAGCCAACAAAATTACCCATCAACCTCTGTTGGTTATATACATTAACACTTGACTTTGGCAATTAACTTACAGTTGCAGACAGTGTAGGTCAAACTGATACACTAATTTCTCTTTCTCTTCATCGCTACACAGACTGTGCACGTTATTTCAGGCTTCAAGTGTCATAGTTAGCAAGCCGACCTGTAGCCAGTACATAACTTACAAACCCTGGGACAAATTTGATGTTCATGTCCATTTGCCAAGACCAAAAATGCAGAGCTTATACGACAATAAGAGTAAGAAGAAATCTGCCATGATCGAGCTTGATAATCTATTTTTGAGACTATTTTTAACAAAGAACTCGAGTTACCTCCTGGCCCGTGGTTTCAGTTTTAGCTATCAATAACAAGTGTCAATGTCCCGTGATATCTTTTGCAGGTCCATTAATTCTGACACCTTATTATTTCCTCTTTTTCTCCTCGCGCTCATCTTTAGATGGCTTTAAAGTCACAAGGTCTCTTTTCATCTGCAAATGCCAACGTGGAGTGCATTGTCACCAGCTGTTCTCTCTCTCTGCGCCTTTCCATATCACATCTCTTTTCTCTGCCTCTCGCCGCGCCGCTTCGACAGGCTGCCGAGCCAGAATTATACACCAGGTCAGGACTAATGAGTGGGTTTGGAACATTTTCTCGTATTTATCAAGATGAACCTGCTGATCCTCTCCCTCCCCAACCTCTTCTCTTATTCAGTTTGTTGTCTCAGGTTTTTGGATTTGGGACTGTGTTTGCTCTCACTCAGACTGTCTCAAACTCAGACTTCAGACTTTACTATTAATGGAAGGTTATATGTAGAAATAATGGGCATCTTGGAGACTCAGAAGACCTAAGGACACCTGCTAAATCCTGGCTATGAGTCAAACCTTGGACCTCTTTTTTTTTGGCATTTTCATTTTTTGGCTTCTCCTCAAGTTAAAGTTTCGAAAGAAATGCCATCTGGTGACGAACTACAATTTGAGCTTCTCAGCTTGCTTTACTTACGCTACTGAATATCTTTCTGCTCCACTTGGTAAAGACCTACAAACCCCCTTTTTTCCCCTCAAATGAATCACACGATTGTCTTTTATCAGCAGTCTCGCGGAAGAGACATTCATTGACTTTCAGTTACTAAATATGGGATATAACTGGCCTAATATGGAAATCTTGTAAAACTTTTCACTGGGGGCAGCCAAATGAGATTTGGTGAACGTTGTTTCTTGCAATTGTAAGGTAATGGAGGCTATATCCTTCCACGTCTCGGGCAGACAAAGGGATTTGCTTTCACTGAAAATCTTTCCGACCTTGTTCCAAACCCATTTGGACGTGTAAATTCGCCACGCTTCACTCTCACAAGTCAAATTTACCCCAACTCCCTTGATAATTTCTTCCCATCCATTACCCAGCATGCTGATGTGTTGTGTTGTTTGTAGCTGCCGTGCAGCTGCGTCTGCTGCAAAACATACAATCAACCAGAGGCAGACCTAACAGACACAGAAGAATTTATTTGGTAAACAGGGTTTTATTTGATTTCCCGTTGTGCCGCCGCGTACAGTAGTGGGGAAACGATATTGTGTTCATTAGTTTATGTGCATTAGCAAAGGAATCTAATGGTTTATGCATACGAGGCCAGCAGCGGAGGGCTCGGATGATTTAGGATGATGCTCATTTTATGGAAATCAAAGCAAGAAATAAGAATAGTTCTTGTAATGCACAGACGCTTCCTCTACTCCTGTTTTTTTTTTTTTTCCCGTCCTGCATTTGTCTGTCAAGACAATTCCGTGCCTCTCCTCCTCCCTCTCTCCCCCTCCTTTCCTTCGATCGCTCTCTTTCACCTTCCCTCCATCCCCTTCTCTTGTTGCTGTCAGAACGCATTAGGACGTTGCTAACGAGTGACTTAAATTAGGATCCCCCGCAGTCCTATCCAGGTGTGGGTAATGAGGTGGGAAGACAGGAGATTGGGGCTCCTCCTCCGTTCTTTCACTCACTAAACAAAAGAGGAAGATTTTTCAGTCCGTGCCAGCAACACATCAAAATATTCCCCCGTGCATCTTAAGGTGTAACAAGCTTATATGCGGGTAATGTGTGAGCTTAAATGAGTGAAAGACGTGTTAAACGCATAAACAACACAAGACTGACGCCGCTGGATTTATGACAACTGTTATTTGTTATGCATCGCTGTGGATTTATGAAAACTAGCAGCGAAATGAAACGCAGACACGCTTAATGATATGGAAATTGAAGTCGTAAGTTCGTGAAATGCAGTCGTGAGCTCTCTTCTTCAAGGCCATCAGTTAGATCTGAGCTCCGGCGGCTGATGGGCTGTGATCTGTTATCGTCCCTGTGGCCTGGCCTCTCACAGACAGGCTAAATAGGTGGTCTCCCTCCACTGGAGGTGGAAATGAATCTGGCCTCAGATCCCTGCTCCTTTCTGCTCCCTGCTTGTCTCCTCGTCTACCTATCTAGGCCATCTCACTCGGTTTGACGTGACGGGTGTGAGCCAGGTGTGTGTGTGTGTGTGTGTGTGGGTGGGTGCATATGTGTGTGTGTGTGTGTGTGTGTCTGTGTATATCTGTGAGCCAAAGGCCTAACTTTCCAAAACCTCAGAATGATCAATTGCAGCACGATTTTATTGAAACCAATTACCTTCGATTCTTTCTCCGGCTGATTTGATGCTCTGAAGCAGCAGAGTCAGCTAAACACTCAGGGACTCGCATTTTTCCTGCTCTTCATCACTGTCCGTCAAGACGCCACGACTTATCAGGATCAACAGAGGCCTTGACAGAGTGACATAGTCACAAATGATGGCCATCTGCCTTGCATGAAAGTTTTGAGGAAACTAATCAGATTATCCATCGCTCCTCGCTGCCTCAGCATGTTTCTGGTCTAGGAGCTACTGTTTGAGTTACAGTGGGGGAGCAGAGGCACAGACCTGGACTTTCCATATATACATGTAATAAGGTTCACTGGTTGTCTTGTCTGTCTGCCGGGTTGTTAAGCTGTCATTGCAGACATATACACGGCTTCTCCTCTCAGCCTCTGCAGCCTCTTTATTGAACCTTTTTCAGGAGGATTGCTGTGTGAGGATAATAATGTTAAGTCAACTCGGTGGATATCGCTCACAGTAATGTAGGTGTGTGGCAGCAGTGAGCTAATCCTGGTACAGACAGAGAATCTGCTGCCAACGACCAAAATTAACACACAAAAACAACTGATTAGTTTGACTACAGGGCTCACCAGCCGACTGTTTCAAACTGCTCTTCATGCGTCTTCATTAGTGACTTTCAATTGTGAGTTACCATCAGTCAAATGTGCCTCTGCATAAAGCTAGTTCGATGACCTAGATACCTGAATTTTTCCCTGCGTGATCACTGTTGAACTTCAGGAACGCTGAACTGTCACAGTGAAGAAATTTCCCCTGTGGTGACCCTGGTGGTTGAACGGTGCCGAACGCGCTTTTATTTTTAGTTTTTCCAAATTACTTTGAAAGGGCTGCAGCCGTTTTCATCATGTTTCATCTTAGTACCTGCTTGTTCTCTCTCTCTTTCTGCCTGCGGCATCCCCCATGGCCAGAAACTGAAGTTCCTCAAACAGCCACTTGAGGCTGGCTACAGATTAAATCAAGCCCCCATATTAAAGCAACGTTGCATCAATCACCACTCGCAAGAAGTATGTAAGACTATCACACAGTACTATCACTTCTTTGGGGGAAACTGGATCAAATTTTATGGCAGAAAAATGTTTTCTGCTTCCCGTCTGATGTCCTCCGGCTGCTGTGCATCAGTCGGTTTGCAGAGTTTCTTGATGGACAGTAAACTGATACAAACTAAAGCTGCTGTTAGCTAATGTTAGCTCAGTTTCTTAGCCGGGTCATCTGTACTGTGAGCTCAGAGGGCCGAGGGACACTGGTGTTTTGGACGATAGAGAAGAAGAGGTTTTCAGCTCAGGTTCTGGCACGACAGCATTTGTCCGTGGCCTGGGGCAAGTGGGCAATGTAACCAGGCTCAGCATCCTCTATGGAAATAATGACAGGGGAGGAAAGACTGAAGGGGACGTTGTTGGAAGAGAAAATGAGAAAGTGGCCACACAAGCAGATAAGTTCAATCTGGGGCTGACTTTTAGTCGTGCGAAAAGGCTGAAAGAAAGACACCTGCTGTTGGACAAGAAAGTAATATTAGCCGGCTGCCACTGTATATCTTGCTAACTTCCCCATTTGTGACTGTATCAAGAATGAATTTTTATATAACTCAGCCATTGAAATTATATTAAGGCGTTATGCACAATTAAGATCTGGCTGCTTTGATTCACAGGTGCATGCCATCACAGATGGCTTGTTTGAGCAAACCAGGCTTCTTTCAGCCTGCCTCAGCTCCGTCCACACTCCACATCTTTGCCCATTTTTGAATTAGACGTTTTAGAGTACTACAAAGAACAACTTTTGCCAATAAATGGCTGACTCTGGGAGGATTGTGCAACTCTGGACATCAAGAATGAGTATCTTTCTTTTGCACATATCTGTGATCGCCACGATCAAACAGAGTCTGAACATCTGAGTTGACAAAATAAATGTGACAAATTACAGCGAGATCCATCACACACCACAGGATGAGCTGTCTTGCCAGAGTCTCTGTGGAAGCTTATTGGACAGATTGGACGAGCTCCAGCACATTGTTGTGAAGCAGATTGGTCCCCAGAAGCACCTGGTGCTTTGTCTCCACTTTAACAGCTTCCGTCTTCATAGCTGGCTCCCTTCCTGACACAAAACTCCCCTGTGGAAAAGAGAGAAGTGAATTGGTGTCTGCCTTCCTCTCAGGTACATCCTTCACACCCCCCCCACCACCACCTTCTCTTCTTCCTCCCTCCTCCTCCACTCTACTGCAATCCGCTGCCCACTCAAGCAGCTGTCAAGGTGAGCCGGTTTTACATGGTGAGGCTCCAATGCCCTTGTCCAATTTCACTTTGGAGTGAAGCTGGGCTGAACATGCCAATCCTGATATTACCAAACAAATTAAATCACGCGGTTGGGCGCAGAGGAGAGGGAGAGTGCTGAGGATGCTGGGATGAGTGGAGGGTGAGGAGGGAGGAGGGGGGAACAGTTGTCAACCTGGCTGAGCAGCTCTCTGCCTGGTCTGATCAGGACATCCTAGGAAGGGAATCATTAATTGGCTCGGGATGGAGGGGAGTGCTGATGGGAGACGGCTTTGTTGCTGCTGGCCATGTCCACGAGAAGCCCATGATGGCGGGCAATTAAAGGCCTTATTAGAGATGAAGCGACCACAGGAGCTGCAGGCAAAGTCAGAACCCCACCAGTCACGCTGAAAGAAAAACATCTACCTGACACAGATGGTGTAACTAGACACGATTTGTTGTTTGGTTGTCTATTCTGGATTAGGCTAAACATAGACGATGTGACGTGTTTAGTCGGTAGCTAACAAGCACACAATGACAATGCTAAAGTGCATATATTTACAAAATCTTTAAACCAAAGTACTTAGTAATTTGAAATTTTGACTTATGATGGCAAAGAATAGCTGCTGTTAGCTAATGTTAGCTCAGTTTGTTAGCCGGGCTGTCTGGGCTGTGAACTGGGCTTGTTGCTGTTGAACGAGTAAGCAATATTAGCTGGCCGCTGTGTCTAGCTACCCATTTATGTCTGTATCTGTATTATATAACTCAGCCATTCAAATTATATTAAGGCGTAAGACTCTGGCTGCTTTGATTCACAGGTGCATGCCATCACAAGTGGCTTGTTTGAGCAAACCGGGCTTCTTTCAGCCTGCCTCAGCTCCACCCACGCTCCACATCTTTGCCCATTTTTGAATTAGACGTTTTAGAGTACTACAAAGAACAACTTTTGCCAATAAACAGCAATGTGGATTTTTGGAGGATTGTGAAAACTGCCTCAGCTGGCTAACCAGAAAGTGTGCACCAATATTTCACGGCAATTCACCCCGTAGTTGTTGAGATATGTCACTTAAATGTCAACCGACACTGGGTAAAAAGTCGGAGGATCACCAATGGCATTAGGATTCATCCTCTGGGAACAAAAAATGTCAAAAGGTAATAGTAGTCCATCCGATAGCTGTTGAGATATTTCAGTCTGGAGCAAAGTGGTGGTCCGACAGGCCGGCGCTGCCATCATTAGAGCTGCTAGTGTGGCTAAAATGTGAGTGATTTTATTAACTGTATCAGCGGTATAAGGCATCAGTCATACAGGAAGAAATCCTTTATCCAAGAGACAGAGCTGCCAATTTCCCCACCAACAGTGTTCTCAATCGACCGGGGCAGAACTTCCTGACTCCAACCCTTCTGCTTTTGATTTGACACATCTAATAAGGAAAGATTTAGGCTAGGGACACCAGGTGAATGCACCAACTTGTTAGACGACTGAAGCTGAAGCCAAAGTCAGGCTGCATTTTAAATAACAAATACAACTTTTGCACTGAAAAACATATTCTTTTGCTTTTATAGTACTGTCTATCACCGTAACTACTGTTTTTGCCATCCCTACACATATAATATGTACCTTAGTGCACTCAGGTATGGTGGGGCTGTTTTTAAAAGTGAGTCTGGAAAAGGTGGGAAATGTCTAACTTTAGAAGCAGATAAGGCAGACTGGAGGGAAATCGGTGCACCAAAAAGAATATTGCACCACTTCATCACAAAATAAGTCCTAGAATGGTTTGATCATAACAGTAAGAGTATCATGGGGTTGGATTTTCCTCAAATAAAACAGTTTTCACTGATTTATTCCTGCTGGCATATATGATATATTCTCTCTATTACTTTTTCACTTGACTCAAAAAGCTATGAAATTTATCTCATCACCTGGGAAAGATACCTGAGTAATTTTTTTTTTTTTTTAAAGTTCATGCTTGAAGATCTGTGTGAAATGTACCCTCTGAGTGAAGCTGAAATTTTATTACAACATTGCTCATTGTTACAAAAGGTAATAGGAAAAATATAATGTGAATGTGGTCATGAGTCAGATATGAGCTTGTATCCTAGAGACACTTTCATTTTACAAACGGATTCCTGATTGAAGTTATAGATTACTCAATGAGCTGTAATTTATGGCATTAATCAAATTGACACTGATCTCTGTTACTTTGAAGTCATTATGTTTATTCTTATTGATATATTTACACTTACACTTTTGAGTTTTTAGCCACATTAGTGACGTGTTGGTTTGTTGTTTGGTAAGCCATGTGAAATGCTTGAGAAAGAAAGAAGTCAATGTTTTCTTTTGTACTCCTGAAGTGTGTATGAAAGCCAGGACTCGTGATTGGGTGCACTTCAAAGCCTCACCACCCCATATATTTCAGGCTAAAACACCATTAGATACACCTCTGATGGACCTCCTTGTTTCAAAGCCAAATTGACTCGCAGCTTGTAGCGCCTCCTTGTTTTCTTCATGCAGTAACATTGACAGCAGTCAGCACATTTCCAGATACGTAGCGCTGAATCAATGTGTGCAGCAGGAGCAGAAAGGTTCACACCAAGCCCCACCGCACAAGAATTGATATCTGATGCACTGTGATGTCCTAAGCACCAGACATCGAAATCAGGAATCACGTGAACACCACTCAGCCACTCATCTACTGAGAGCGCATGATTGGAGCGTTTGATTTAAGCAGGAAACAGGCTGAGAGCCTAGTTACAAGAAACAGAAGGACAGAAAAGATCCAGTGGTTGATGATGTTAGAAACGTTATAAAGTTTATTCAGAGGAACAACTGCAAAGCTTAGCAACACTCATTTTTAGTACTGCAACAAGTCAGACAGTACTAAAGCAGAATTCAGGGCATTCATATTTCATGTATTTTCGTCCTAGTCAGGACTGTTAGCTCACTTTGTTGTTGTCTGTTCCAAAACAGGACCCTTACCTTCTCTCTGTTCACCTGCAACCTACTTGCAACCATATGTTGGACTGTAGGAGAGCCACAAGCTAATCTTAACTAAATAAAGTACTACAAAAGAGAGTATTGGAGAGAATTTGTATAGTAATCTTGGCTACAAAACGATGTACTCACACTGAGTATGTGTCCCGAAAATGCCAGTGTGAAATACCCTTAACCAACACTTCATACACACTTATAATAATACCACTTCAGCGTGGTGTTCAGTGCCAAGTGTACTCCATAATTAATCACGCCCCGCTGCTCCACACTCCAGTACTGCTGCTGCTGCCAACTGGCAATACACAACAACGAAAAAGAATGATGTCGCTGCTGCCATTTCATACTCAGTTCAGTTTAATCACACGATGACATCATCAGACGGCGTGAAAACAGAGTTGCAAAGTGGGAGGAGTTTTATGTACACTGGCATTTTCTAATGCGGTTGTTAATCTTTTGTACTGACGAAACCTTCATCCAAACTAGCCACTGCAGTCGTTAGCAATGTTGCTTTGCAGAAAGAAAGTTCTTGGTTTGGTCCAAAGACGTGCCGTTTTAAGGACAGTGATTTTAAATTGCCAATAGGTGTGAATGTGAGCAGGAAAGATTGTTGATCTCGTGTTTTGTGTCATCCCTGGCGATGCTGCAAAGGATATGTTTAGAGTTTCATCCAAACTATATTAAAACCCTAATTTAAAGTCATGTAACATCTATAGAATTGTCGCAAATAGCTCCTTCAAATTCACAGCTCTATGTTGTAACCAACCTCTTCAGCTGTGAAATGAAGCCAGTGCTGAAACGCCTGCAGTTCCTCGAACGGCCACTTGAGGCTGGTTCCAAGTTCCATGTTAAAATGTTCAACTTCACAGCAGAAATAAACATGTTTACAGCCTGGTACAAAAAACTGCTTTGGTCTCCAAACCTAATGTTGATGTTCATGACAACTGTAGTGAGTCTGATTTTTTGTTGAACTCACATGTTCAAATTACATTGGCTTAAAGTTATGAATAATTGCGTATAATAGCGTGGGAACTTTGATCGACAGGCAGGTGCCATTACAGGTGGTTTGTTTGAGCACCCAGGCTTCATCTGCTGTTTCTTCCATTTCTAGTCTTTTATGCTAAGCTAAGCTAACCAGCTGCTGGTTGACAAATTCAGAGTGGAATCAATCCTCTCGTCTGAATCTCTGCTAAGAAAGCAAATAAGTATATTTCCCAAATTGTCAAATTATTCTGCACTATTCATTGTTTCGGGCTCTATTGATTAAATAATATTTCAATCAGGGTAGTTTACAGAAAAACAGTTTTGCGCAGTAAACAGAAGTGTTCCATGATGATTTGAAATAAATATCAAACCATTTAAAGTTTTGAAATTGTCACTTTAAACCTCTGCGCTGTCCTTTTGTGCAATCAGTACAAATTTAAATCGGCATGTAAATTGTTGGTGTGCTGCTGCATCACTCTTGCCAAGATATTAAAAAAAAAAAAGTGACTTTGATTGCTTCCCATACTGCTGTGTACAGCTTGGGCAATTAAAATCATAATGGCAGATTTTAGACACCAAACTAATGAGCTCAACTCCTCTGAGTGGAAATACCATTAGAAGTCCTAATGGGACTCCTTCTCTGTGTAACAAAACAAATCCTCAGCTAAAGATATGAGATATGAGATATGCTGCTTCCCAGGCTAGAGATCAAAACACAATCGTTATTTGATTAATACTGTTTGTTTACATGAAAATACAAAGAAGCGTCTCCCCCTACTGCGCTACAGCGCCTGATACAATGTGATATATAATTGAATGCTGGCTGTGAAAACAGAAAAAGGATTTGGTGGCATCCTGGCCTCTTGAATGATGAATTTTGAGAGGAAAGAAGTGGATTAGGGTGCTGGTAACAGAGCCGGCCCCATGGCATAGGCAGTATAGGCAAACGCTAAGGGCGCCATCCATCCAAAGACAGAGGTACAGTAAAGACACGGTTTGATGATCAGTAAATAAATAGTGTTACCTTGTTAGATAATGTCATGGAGCGGCCTAACAGCTGGTATGGAAAATAATAATGTAGGTGACTTCTCCCACCAAAGATTAGGTCTGTTCAGCAGGTGTTTACATCGTCCACATTTTTACTGACGTGTGTCGAACTAACGTTTGCTCTGCTTGTAATAGTCAGTCAAATGTTTTCCATTTTCCACACCTTCATATGTCAGAGTTGTAAGGCTGGTTGTTTGTTGTGTTACAGTTCATATTGTGTGTTTATGGTATTAAACTTTGCATCAGTGTTAAAGCGCATGTATTTTCAATTTATTATCTTTGTGTTTACTGTTTTGGTTGGGCAATTTGTGTAGTAAAAATTCAATAAAATGTCAAAAAACTAATTCACTTCCTTGTGTGTTTGCATGTAAATTGGCAGTGCTGCGATGCAAGGGGGGCTCCACCGTAAATCTTGCCTAGGGTGCCACATTGGTTTGTGCCGGGACTGGCTGGTAAAGTACTTTTTCACCTCTGCTCTGTTCACACTCAGAACTGTAGTTATGTGTCTGCTGTAGGTTTTTATTACGCCGTATCCAAATGCATCCTCTTGAGAAATTTGACAGCTTAGTTGCCACATAAAGCAAACAGCCAGTTTCTGAGAAAGTCTCCTTCCTCCACCTCCTTCACCTTCCCCTTCCCTCTCAGCCATCCACCGCAGGGATGAGGATCATTGGAGGGGGAAAGATTTCATCATCTGGCCCTGCCAGGATCTATTCCTGCTTTGGTGTGTCCTCGGAGATCTCTGCTCTGTGCCAGTGCTGATGATGATCCAGGCTCTACACCTCCACTCCCACCGGAGCACATCAATCACCTCCACTCCTCTCCTCTCACGCCACCGAAGAGGGAGGAAGGGAGCGGTGAGGTTGGGGGTGGCGAAGCCTTCGCCTCCACTTCACTCATATGAGCACAGAGAGAAAGGGGAAGAAAAGAGAAGGGAAGATGGAGGTTGGGTCACCGAAGCTGACACCTCTGCTTCTGTGATGTCTGTCTGCCATCACAGGATGCCAAGAAAAGACCCAGAAGGGAAGCTATGACATCTTTGGTGTGTGTGTGTGTGTGTGTGTTCTGCTGCTGCGGATTTCATATTTCACCTAATCTCTCTCAAATCGGAACAGACACCTGGGGCGTGAAATGGATGTCTGTCCCAACAGAAGGCACCCAGAACTTCAAACACAATCGTTCAATAGGAATGTGAACAAAACGCACAGGATGTGTGTGTGTGTGTGTGTGTGTGTGTGTGTAACTCAATCCCTCCATTATGCCTCAGACTTAATATGACTATCATTTTCTTGTTTCTGGTTCCAGGTCACGAGGTCAGTCTGGCTTCTGTTGATAACCGGCGTGACCCCGCAGAGGAAGCAAAGCATCTAGGAATAAGCTGGTCAGCGGTGTCAGTAGAATGATAATTAACTCTGATGGCGAGCATAAGACATCAGAAATGAGAAATTACCCAGCCGAAAGGTCACAGGGTCCTTAACATCTCTTCACTAAATGTTGCAATTAAAAGAAGCTGCAGTGACGGTGTTTTGTTTGTGGATGCGCCAGTCCTATATTTAGAGTAGGCGCAAGATTACAGGTTTGGTGAAGGAAAATGGAGAGTGTACACAAACTGGATTTAAGCTTCTAAAACTTTATTAGACTGTACACAGGCCACATTTTGATCCAATCATTTAAACCCCACCCTCTGTGGATGGTTAGTCCACCACTTTGGTGAAGGTTGTCTCAACAACTACTGGATAGATTGCTATGGTTTGTACGGACAATCACGTGGTCTCCAGACTATGCGGACGTTGACTCTTCTCTTCTAGCACCACCATGAGTTTGGCATTTTTGGGTCTGAGTAAAATCAACAACTATTATATGTAACATGATTAAATTTAGCTCAGACGTTCGTGTTCCCCAGATGATGAACCCGCAGACAATGACGCGGGGGATTACGGAACTGGTGCACATCAGCATGGTAGCATTCGGACATTAGCATTTAAGCTTCACTGAGCTGCTAGTGGCTGTTGACCCTCAGTCATGTTAAAAATTTGAATAAAAAAAAAATATACATAATCAAATCTTTTTTGCAATTTCTATAACCTTTGTGCAGGTTTTTTTTTTTGTTGTTTACTTATGATGTATCAGATCAGCATCTTGCTTAAAATCTCTTTTGAGTTTCAAAAGCTGAAGGCCTGAAAGGTGGGGAAAAGAAGTGTGTAGACATTTCTCCACTTTCGTTATACTTTCTGCACGTTTCAGACCACAACAGAGCTAAGCACTGTGTCAGTGTCACCTCCTCATTGCTCCAAAGCTTTAGAAGCTACTACTTTCTGACTGGCATCAACAGGATCTAATCCTTCTTATGCATATACCTTGTCCTTGTCATGCAGGCCATTTGCCTAATGAAAATGTAAAATAAATAAATAAATCAATGATGTCTTGAAAAGTTGAAAGGCCTAAAATAAGTCGGACTTGTCATGACTCACCTTTTCAGGAAAGCAGACAACTTGAATTATCTTCTATTCACAGTGCCAAGTGAGATGAAAGAAAAGCTAAATTTGGACGAAGTAACAATTATTCCCTGGACGTGCACAGAAAAGTAAAGCAGTAAATAATAAATCACTGCGGTTTCTTCAAAATGCGAGGCCAGAAGATATGAAAATGCATGAAACGACGAGCTGCTGAGCCCTTCTCTTGTGTGGATCAGAGAAGAAGAGAAATGTTACAGAGAGTGTGTAAACATGTTTAGAGACAGAGGCTGCGTATGTGGATTGCACAGAGGCGAACAGAGATATAACCTTTGTTTATGAGTGCAGGCGGGCTGGCTGACAGCGTGTATAAGTCAAGCGAGGGCAGCCCACTCGGAGATCTACTGGCACGCATTAATCAAGCACCAGGGGAGGAGAGCAATGCCTCCGCACACCTCCGCAGGACTTTCTAACCAGAGGGAGGGAATGACCACAAGGTTATTGTACCTCCACAAGACAGAGCAGCACTTTGATTCGACACCGCTGCGCTGAAAGCGCTCCGCCGTAAACGTCTATTAACTGCGAACGGCGAAGGATGACGGCGGTAGACTTTTTAAAAACATCAGAGAGCGGTTCGTCTGTAGTCATTTCACAGCGTGAGTTATTACTGCAATAATATCCAAGAGTGCGTCCTTCAGGGTGATTATGGCTGTGACAGTGATGCAGTGGATGTGAGGCGCAGATGGGGATTACTGGTTATTATTGCTGTTTTACAACTGGTAAAAAAAAAAAAAAAAGAAAGGGAGAAAAACTAATGTGAGTTTTGCTTTATGATAATTGAGAACAGAGATGAAACTCATTTTTGAGATTCATTGGTTGAAATTGCCCTAATATACAGCGTAAGGAAAGACTCAGCAGGAGGTTACTGTAAAAGAGCAGACACAGCTTGCGTATTTAAAAAAAAAGGAGCATTTTATTAAAACAAAATGCTTATTTACAAAGCAAGAGATAATACTTCTGTTGGAAAAGGCATTGTACCTTTAGAAAAAAGGGGGAATATGCATACACAGCCAGCTCGGGAGTGACACGTTTGCATTATAGCTGTTCTAGCTTATGGCCCGGTAGACTTTTTTACTTTCTTACAATACAATGAGGACAAAACAAATGGAGAGAAAACGGGCTTTTGGGTAAGACATGTTAATACAGTTCAGTCCAGGCAGTGAGTAATAAAAAAAATATATATAATTAGAAGAGCATCACCTGTTATTCACAGGACCAAACACATTCCTCATTCGGCGGGGATTAGAAAAGAAGCTACACATTAATCACGTTAATTAAATACAAATACACACGTGAGGGGACAAATGGCTGTTTTATGGTGGGTGGGGTAATCAAAGTGGAAAGTTGGTGAGCTCTTTATGCAGGCGGACACAGCGGAAGCAAACAACAGAAGATTTCCCGTCTATTAAATAAAAAAAGAAAAAAGAAAAAAAATTCCATAATGTTGAGCGAGAGTGGTTTTGATACCTACACAAATATCTGTACTGTCTCTGAAGACAGGGTGACTGGCACCACACGGAGAGTCCCTGTCGTTTAGTTATAAAAATAAATATAAGTTGAAGGAGAAACTGTGTTTTCATAAAAAGGTTCTATCAGTCCAGATATAACTATTAAGACTCCTGGCGAGCCCTGTTCGGACTGCCAACGTGACAGCCCGGGGGCTTTTGTTTCGACTTGATTCCACTTAGCGGTCTGTCTCAGTGTACTTTGATTCCATCAGGCTTCTGTTACAGTGAAGAGCAGCAAACATTTAACTTGTCTGTTTGTCAGATGCGTAACAGAAGTAAACAAAAACATCCCATCCCTCTCTCCTTCTCCTCTATCGTGTCACATCATCTTTCATTTTCCGCTCTGTGGTTTCTCAGAGCCAGGGGTGCCAGGCAGGGTCCATGCGACACAGATTGTCCAGGCTGTTAGCCGCGGCCACCAGCGTGTTGACTTTACTCTCGCCGCCTTCGAACTGAGCCAGGTTGTGGAGGCGGGTCATGATGGCCGTGACGGCCTTCTGGACCAATGAGACCAACTGCTGGGAGTCCATGTTTTCTGGTTGGCCGGCCGGGGACAGAGGCATCGACGTGTCCTCTTGGGTTTTCTTGTGCCAGGCGATGATCTCATCTCGAAGGACTGCCTTGAGGATGCCGTCCACCTATCAGAGAGAGAGACGAAGATGTACGGTTAAGAATATTTTCTGTTTGCTCTCAGTTTGTCAATTAAAATGTGTGTTTTGTTTTTTTTTCCTAGTGCAATAAAACCCTGATGATACTTTTACAAAGTATTGACTTCAATTAACTTGATTAAAATCAGTTTTGACCACAAAAACAAGCGGGAAATTTCATTCTTGACCTCAGAAATGCTCCCCTCAAAAAGAAAAGAAAAAAAAAAATCAAACTTCATGTCCATTTAGTCGATTTCATTTCTATAGCTTTCAACCACATCTTACGGTCTTCCTCTGCTTCAAATGGTCTCTTTGGCCATCTTTGGACAGATAACAGGGATCATGATTTCTACCCTGGTCACCAAAGCGTCATACTTGCACTTCCATTGATGAAGACCAAAAGATGTGGTTGAAAGTGCCAGAAAAAGCATGTAAGTGGACCTTTAGTATGATTTAGGACATTTGCCTCTTTCTATTGTATTTTGTGTTGCAACAAATGGTGCAAAAACTAAAGTGGTGTATAAACTTTTTCATAGCGCTGTACAACAATGAAATGTAGGTGGTAGCTAACTCGTTACGGTTCATGAGAGCCGCCGCTAATTTGATAACCACTTCATCCAACTGAAGTTCCCAATTGTGTGCAGGAGGAATGCTGTTTATACACATGCATACACAATATGCCAGTCGCCTGGGCTAGACTTTCCTCAGCCGCGTTATGGAAACGCGCGTCCTGGGAATGAGAGCAATGAAACGGCATCAAACCTCGGTTTTATATGACGCCTTCGCCAATCTCAAACATACACTGTTAAGTCCAATTAAGGGTGTGTCAATCATCCTCAGGGAAATCTGTGTTGTTAGGAGCTCATTATGGTGACACGGAACTGAAATACATAACCATCGAAACCATGACGGAGCCGCAACACTAGCAATCATCACCTAACTGGGTACGCGCTGTTCCCTGGCCTTACCTTAAGTGTGTGTATGGTTTCAGGCTCCGATATATCTGAGTGGATGATTGTTACGTTTTTCTTGTGTTTTGCCGTTTTCCCTGGAAACGGCCATTTTCTTTGACCACAAAAGGCTCCGGCGTCTGGCCCTAACTAGTTCACATTGCCGAGTGTTTTGTTTATTTGCATCTTGAGCGCGCTCGCTTCCTCCACATCAGTCAGACTTAAAATATGAGCCAGGCCTATACATAGACACCACACGCCTGTCATTACTGCCCTGCTGCAGATGCTTTATGCAGCCCTCCGACTGCTCGCGCTTTCGTTGCATTGTTTTTTGTTTGGCTGCGTCTGAGTCGACTTCCTTTCTGGGTTTAGTTTGAGTTTTGAGCGCCGAGCAACATCTGGAGCATTTAACAGGAGCTTAAATTTGACAACAAACCGCCGCGTCGCCGTGACACAATGAAATATATCCTCATCGATGCTGCCAGCTCGCTTGACAGTCACATCTTAAATACACTCGTCCTAAAACCTTTCCGAAGCTCGTGTCCTTTGGGTCAAGTTGAGCAAGTGTAACTTAAATTGTACTTAAATACAATATAATCTCTGTGATTTCTACATGCAAGGATGCAAATAACTGCAATAACTCAGGGGCAGCGGACACAGGCTGTAATCACAACACTGCCATATCATCACCTACAGTGAATACGTCTTCTTTTTTACTTGAAATATCCAGTATATCTCTCTCCCTTTAGCTCTATTTTGGTCTCCACAAACCCCTGAGGAATTTATGGGTCTCTGTACCCGTTAAACGCTCCGCTGTGTTCACCAGCTAGCTGCGAACTTTGCCTGTCTGGTGTCTGGTGCTGAGCAGGTAGTGTACAGCAGGTTTTTTTTTGTTGAAAACAGCATCACGATGCATCTCAACAGTGCTGATTTGAAGGGCCATAAAATGAAAACAGTGAGCTGAAGGAACGCTAAAATGCTCTGCAGAGCTGCCCGGTGATAACTCTCTGTGATCCGTTAATGTAAAAGTACTGATCAAAGCTGCTCCCAAGCAGGCTTTTAATTATCTGTGATTAAAACTACAATCAAATCCTATATCTAACAGTAACGCCTATTAATTAATAAAATGAAAATGAAAAAAAAAATATACAGGATGATCATATTAACGTAACATTTCTTTATAGCAGACAAGTCACCTTAAAGTTTGGCTGTGCGAAGCATCGCGCCACGGCAATCATGGAGGCCGTGAGGGGGCCGGAGACGCCGATGGTGGTCAGGAACTCGGAGATGTTTGGCGTCAGGCGGAAAGGAACGGGGCGGTTAGCGTCCAGGTCGCCTGTGGCGTCGTTGATATCGAAGCGGAAGTAGGAGACGTTCAGCTTTCCCGTGTCCTAAACACAGAGGACAGTATAAAGTCAATACAACATCAAAAAAAAAAGTGTCTAAATGTGTGAGGGTGAGGCAGACTCGATGTGTACGTGTAAGAAAGAAGAAGTGACTTCTGGCGAGTAAAGAAAAATCGTCTATGAATATTCCTGCCTGTGTTCTCCACAGTCCACATAAGGCCTGCGAGTAAAACAACTTCTTCAGAAAGGCGAGGGGAGTTACAAAACAAGCTCACGCCAACGAAATGGCTACAGTTATTGATCTGCGCGCCCCAGACACCGTAACGCGTCAAACTATCAGCAGCAGAACATCTATAATCCTCAATTCACTCCCACTCCCCCTCTCTACCCGCTGACTTAAATATATACAGCCAAGTTTTCATCCATAAGCCTGCATTTATGTGCGAGAGGGCCGCTACACGGGCAGCCATTCCGGGGGAGATAAGCTCCCTTATATGAAAAGGTGAGTGGCTCTGACAGCTTTATAGCAGAGCATTTCATTCCAGCTCGTGCTCTCCCTCTCCTCCTCTGTCTCGCCTCTTTCACTCCCTTCCTCCCTCCCTCTCCTTAATTCCCTCCCCTCCCATCTCTCTCTCTCCCTCTCCTACTGTCATTTGCTCCTCCAGGCCCCAGTGGAGGGGCTCCAGGCAGTGGGCTGAGACACCAGCAACCCCCAGGAGGCTCCGATAAGCCCGCAGACAGTTGGCCGGGGAGGCAGCGCTCAGAATGCTAAATCACCGCGGTGGCGGCCAGCGATCCCCTTCATTTTCGGGGGGGGGGCTGGTGTGGATGAGATGACGCAACAGTAATGTGTCATCACATGAGGTGTGATACTGGCTGATTTTCAGAGCAAATGTCAGCGATATCAAAGGAGATGGAGAGGCTGGTAAAAAAAAATAGGACCCGATCCGTGTGATCTTTATAAAAGAGGGGTGTTGAAAGAAGCCTGATTAAAAAAAGTATCTATAAGTGCCAACTTCAGGTCTCTATTTAAGCACGATGGGGCACGAAGCTATGGCTGTGATGTCCTGTCCTTGCACTCTCTCTCTCTCTCTCTCTGTTTGTGTGTTTGCGTGTGTGTGTATACACTCTCTGTACCGTAATCCGCCTGTGTCTAATGGGATCTGCGGAGTGGAACAGGCAGAGAGGGGGCTTAATACCAGTGCTTAGCTGCCCGGAGGAACGCCTGTCAGCAAAGGCCGATTAGGATCAGAGGGGAGGGGTGGCCGACTGACACAATCATCTTTAATAATGACTTTGAGAAAGCTGTCTGCGGAGCCCGAGCACCAGACAGACGTGTGTGTGTGTGTGTGTGTGTGTGGACTGAGCGGCAGACGCGCACGCACACACAAACATGGCCTCTTTAAATTGAAACGTCTTTGATAGCTGTAGAGCAGAGGGACTGAATATAACGTTCTGTCAAAACATCCTTCGCACTGACAGCGGCGAGCTGACTGATAGGCCTCGCGTGAATGTCACGGGGGAGAATGGTAATTCACACGGCCAGATACAGAGACGGTAATGGTGATCTCTTAATGCATCTATGAGAGCGTCTATCTATTGAGTTAGCCCCCGTTCACGCGGACGCCGCTCGCCCTTGGCGGAGAGTCCAACATGCTTCGTCTCCTACCTGCGCTATCTGCAGCATCTCGGGGTTGAGCCGGTTGAGGTGGAGCATGAACTCGGCCAGGCCGATGAGGGCCAGCTGGATGGTGAACATCTTGCGGAAGGTCCAGTAATCGGTGGCGTTGGGGAAGGTGTGGAGGGCCCATTCCTTCAGCATGCTGCGAGGCACCATGTTGCCCTGCACCTCCTTCAGGATGTCCCGCAGGACCTGGAAGTGGACAGGAGGGAGCGGAGCTTAGGCGGGAGGCCAGAGTCCAGCTAATATTGAGCCTCGCGTTTATGGACTCCGTTCAACACAATGTCAGCCAAGTAGATATGATTTTAAAAGTTCACCACGGTTGTTGGTTTCCTATTCCAGAGCGGAAAATGTCAACATCAGATTACAAAGGTTCTATTTGTCATAGAGAAAGGACATCCATCAGAGATCAGGCAGACATATCAGTTCTCCACCAACGTTAAGCTGTTAAAATTTAGAAAACAGGTCTGTCAAGTTGAATTTTTTTTCTTTTTGATGGATAGTTTAGGTGATAATCTGTCTCCAGTCAGCATCATTTTACAGTTTGCCATCTGAATGACAACACGGCAAAGTAGTGAATTCAGCCAATAAGGAAGAACACATCCATAATCTGTTGACTGGTTGATATAGCTTGCAAATGAAGTCTGACAGAGCCCTACAGACAAAGCTCCTAATGAGAGTGAGTAAGTTCTCCAACATTTCACATTAACTGAAGAATTAGAGGCTCCTGTACAGGTTTCAAAAGTTCTTATTTCTTTCTCTAAAAAACACATCAGGTTTTATGAAATATGCAAAGTCAAAAGCTGAAAACAAAGTTATTTTTCATAGCTTATAAAAAGCTGGCGTTTTTTTTTGATGATACACGCCGTCCACGGGACAGTGACAAAACTGAAATGCTTCGTAGGTGACCATGACACGAAGCTCCTGTTATATTACAGTTCAGTCAGCCAAGATGGATATCACTGCAGGGCATAAAAGCAGGTCACTGCTGTATTATGGGATGTGTGTGTGTGTGTGTGTGTGTATGCAGATTTGTTTATATGAGCGTCTCCGTACCTGGTGGCTGGCCTGCGTGCCTCTGGCCTGCACGGTGGCCAGACGATCGTAGTATCTGGAAATGGGGTTGTCATGCTCGATGCCCTTCTTGGCGCAGCGTTGTTTGTAGATTTCCACCAGTGACAGAGATGAAGGGTTGTCCTCTACCAGCCGCATCTGAGGCGACACTGCCACCACTCGGGGCACTTGAGATATGGAGGGAGGGAGGGGGAGGAAGAAGAGAGGATACAGGTGGGAAAGGGGATAAGGAGGGGAGAGCAGAGGGAGGAATCGAGAGAGCAGCAGAAGGGAGAGAAGGGGAAAACAACCAAGTTAGTGACACACGACTGTAAACATTTGGCTGCACTTGCAAGCAAACAGTCCCCGTTCCACCGCAGCGTGAACCGCAGATCTAAACCTACAACTAAAATACTCCAGGGTTGGTAAACATCTGCGCTGAAGGCGCGCCGTCGCTCGACACCAAGCTGGGTCAGAGAAGGTGAGAGGCTGCGCGTGGGTCGCGCAGTGAGAGCAGTCTAAACATTTACATACACTGGCACCCCCGAATCAAATCAATACAAGCCATTCCAGTTGGGAGGAAATGGGTTGGAAGGGACCGCTGAATTCCCCGTCCATATTTCCCCTTAAACAAACCAATCAAGTGCATAAATGGAGAGTGGGCAAACATCTGGGTGGAGGCAAACCACAAGGGGATGACAGGAGAGGAAATAGCCCTTGAAAGCAAATTGAAATTGTGTGTGGTGTTGTGAGACACAAAGAGAAGACGAATGAAAGGAGAGGTTCACTCCAAATTTTTTCCCAGCGCACGGCAGGGGTGACAATGAGTTTCTGATCGGATCGGAGATGAACGAATACGAGCCGACGCGGTGACATTTCGTCTGCCGCCCCGTGTATGTCTTGGCCTACCGGTGAAGAAGAGGTGTCTCTTGGTGGTCTCCTTCCTCTTCTCCAGACAGGGGTTGAGCAGGCGGAGGAGCTGCAGCACCCTCTCCTCTCGGCGCGACTCGGTCAGGCAAGCATCGTTCATCACCAGGTAAGGGTAGATCTTGCCATTGTGGCCGCGGATATAAAGACGACGTGCTGCCGTATTGTGCTTCTGAACAATTTCCACTCTGGGCATGAACCTGGAGAGAGGCGCAGAGAGACGGAACTGAAGTAATAAACTGTGTGGGAGGAAAATGGGTACAACTCTCCTGTGTGATTCCTTGTGTATTCGCTGTACGTTTTCTATTTTATACAGGAAGCAGCAACAGCTAAATCTCTTCCATCTAACGGACGTTTAGATGTATTTTAAGAACAGAAAAATGGCTGAAAAAAGGCTGAATTTCCCTGATTTTAGATCATGAATGGTGTTACATAACACCCTGTTTACTCGGCACAGGTACCCTCGTGTAGACGAGTTCTTTACCTTGCGATCTTGATGTAATAGTGTGTCGGTTTGGGCATGAGGAACTCCCCGGGGATCTCCACCTCGGCCGTCTGCGCGGAGAAGTTGCTGAGGAAGCGGCACTTCTCCTCGATGAGGAAGAATTTGGGTAGCTGCTTGGTCTTGGCCTCCAGGATCTTGATCCACTTCTTCAGCTTGGAGATCAAATTGTGGAGCTTCATGGAGCCCGGCACGCTGAAATCAAAGTCTGGCAGGAGGAGAAGAGAGAAAAAAAATGTTGTTAATCATATTTCTCGGACTCTTGGCGGTCTTAACGATTTAGTATCAAATCACTGCAAGCAGAATATGATATTAAAACTTAAAGAGTAGAAAACAACAAATACAAAAGTACAAAAGCAGATGCAACGACTCGAAGGTGGGCTGCTGGAATCCTCAGGCTGGCTGAGAATGGGGGAGTCCATGTGTTACACTTTCACCTGCGTAATCAACTACCCTCGAAATGCCCTTCGGCGAGACACTGACTCCCCCCCAAATGTTCCAGTGGACCTGCTCCAGACGCCAACAGAACAAGACTGTAACACAGCGGGGCAGCTCCCAAGTGTGTTTGTAACCTTTGACCTCTCCCGCAGCTATACGCTCCCACACCTGTGCTATAAATACGGCCCATGTTTCGAGGTAACCTTGCCAAGTAAAATACTATAAAGAGGTTAAAACATAGGCGAGCAGCGAACACGCGAGGGAGTCCAATATGAGCAAAGCAAACAAAACAGAACAATAGGACAGGAATAAACAGAGTCCACGACTAACTATCGTGTTGGTCAGACGACGTTTCGAGTCTGTTCGAAACCACAAACGGTTCAGATTAATGAAAGTGAGATCTGGGTGTTTGCTTTAGCGTTGTTTACACGGCAACATAGACTAAGAACACCTTGTTTTTTCATAGTCATGGCATAGGGGAGGGCAGCGCTTACACAAACTTACATCTGGGAAATGTCCATTCTAAATATTGTGTTGCACTGTTGGCCGCTCCACTCCAGCAGTGTGGTGCCTTGCTTGAGGGAACTTCATGGATAAGTTATTCATGGCAGCCTGGCAGCACAAGGAGAACTGTTTGCTCTATCGACTTAAAACTCCCCTGATGGAGGCTGGGAGCTGATTAAATTAGAGCTATAAAAATCAGAGTCTTAAAGTATTAAATTCCTGTTTCAAGTCACAACTCATATTGCACATAACATATTGTGATGAGCTGCAGCAATAACAACGGAAGGAGGGGAAGTGAGCCAGGCAGGTTTTCCATTTTAGAGTAAAGCCCCGAGGACATCTCTGTAACATGCGCGCACACACACACACACGCACACACACTCCTACCGCTCCTATTTCAGTACACCCTGTTGTGCTGCCTGTTATAATGAATCCATGAAACTGCAAGGCCTTGCCATTTCAAGCCCGTTCAATCTCTCCCAGAGTGAGACCTCCTAATACTTTAAATAAGCCCTTTAAAACAGCCAATGTTCTTTTCGGAGTGGCCCTATTTCGCTATCCGTCTGCCTGCAATTCACCTGCCTCGATAGCGAGAGGTAAAATTGAAACAGTCCTGAGGAATTGCAACCCGACAACAATTCCGCGCCATAAAAGTGTATAATGCTTACAAATAGAAAAAAAAAAGGCAAGACATGCTCCGCTCCTTGAAGCAATACAGTAATATAATTCCATCTTTATTGGATATAAAACATTTTAGCGGCTTAAATCTGGCGACGGCCGCGTGCAAGACGCATGCATTATGTTATTACAGCCCATAAAACGACCTCGATATTAAAGTAGTTACAGGCTTTTTCTAAAACAATTAGTAACCAATATTTGATCTAACTTGGTACATTCTCTGTTTGACTGCTTCAGTGCAGATAAATTCTGGCTACTTCAATTTCTGTACACGTTTTCCACGATACCCATTAGCCTTAGGACGTGTGATATTTATGCCAACTCATTTATATATATATATATATATATTTTTTAAATATCTATGGAAACATTGGACTGCCGAATTAGCGCATTCACTTTGTTTAAACCTCGATCCTCACACCTGTGACAATAATAAAACTGCACACAGTTTGCGAGAGCAAATACAGAGATGCTCTGTGGAGAGTGCAACACAGTCAGCGAGACCAGAAGAGAGTTATTTTTCAGTCCCCCTGAACTCATCTTTGACCCCTGCTCTGTCAGCTAGCTGGGGGGGAAATAGGATGCTGAGAGACGGACTGTGTTGTGGAAAATATCCACACTGCTCTCTGACCTGTGTGTAGAAACCAGGGCTGGTGTTTTGCCCTACCTGAAAGACCGCAGCGAAGGGGGCTACACTGCTGCACCAAATTATAGATACAGACTCGGGAGGTGTACCACCTCTGTATATAGAACCATCATTCCCCCGTGAGTGTGGGATAGCGTGAATGTGGGTGGCGGGTGCAGTCAACTCAGCTTTATTATGTCTGGTGAGCTTGTATTAAGTTTTCGGAGTGACTCGGAGGTCATCGCAGCAGAGTGTGTGGAGGAAAAGGTAATAAAAGTTAACATTTAAAGTTTATGACATGACAACTAACTGAAGTGAACATAGGTGTGGAGCAAAAATCACTAGAGAATCCTACTGAGTTACATTTCACAATGCCGAATGCCATTTTAGCATGACAAATGACGGCTCAATAGGCACGGAGTGAAAAAGCGAGGAAAACTTGTCTCTTTTTTTTTTTGTCCAGAAAAGGCTTTTCTGACAAAAGTCTCTGGATCAGATGCACTGCTAAAACAGTAACTCATGCAAATAGCATTCGCCGTAATTGGATTTGAATGCCTCCCTGCTGCCAAATGTTATATGTGCACACATAAACCCATATTTTCCGGCCCACAAACCCTGTGAAAGCGAGTGAGCCACTAACGTGGTGCGGGGAATGGGAGCTTGGCTGCTCAGCAGCTCTGTAAACCCTGTTTGTTCCGCTCTGGAAGGCTTGTGTGGTTTTCAGTCTCTGTCGGGCCCCCCCCCCCCTCGCTCCCACGTCGCCTTTGGGACAGCTGGGTAGCGATGGTCGGCGGGGCACCCTGCGAGGCAGAAGCCCCGGTGACGCCTGGCTGCGTGAACACAGCTGGCACCGAAACATCTGGGAAGATTCATCAGCGCGCCGTTCACTCACGAGTCTCGCTCACTCTCCTGTTTGCGTTGTTCATTCAAGTCCGTCCACGTGCTGTTCCTGCGCTTTTGTTCACCGGTGCCACCGCACCTGTCTTCACGTTCCCTCTCATGCCTGCTGTTTTCTCGTTGATAATCTCTTCCATCTTTTCAGCTCCTCACTGTAATTTTCTGTGCTCATCAGCTCCTGCTCACCCATATTAAGTCTTTTTTTCTCTCTCTCTCTCAGGCCGGTGATGGTTTTTGTTTTCCCCTCCTGGCTGCTTTTCATTTACTCGCCATCCTTGTCCCTCCCTCTATCCCAGGGCCAAACACATTAGCTCTTTTGGCCACTCTCAGGATCAATGGAGGGGAAAAGCACAGGAGAGACTGAAGAGCAGAGAGAGAGTGAGGGGGGCGGAGGGGGAGCAGTTGCTGTGCGTGGAAGTGCAATAAAAAAAAAAAAAGGGGGAGAGGAGAGACCGGGCCGTTTACTGTGAGTGTAATTTAGCGAACATGTATGTGCAGTTAGACCGTGGGAGTGAAAGGGAGTCTGCAAAGAGGTTTATTTGAAGGCTGCAAGCTGGGGGAGCTGCAGACGGCCCTTGTTTAAAGCGGGTCCAGTGAACTGTGGTTCAACTCCCTCGCGCGACGTAGAAAAACAGACACGTGGCTTCCAAAAACAGGGGGATGATTGTTTGGAGAAAAATGTCTCAGAGGGGGCCTTGGCTAAACTAGAACTGCACCTGTCCTGTTGGATTCCGCAGCGTGCATATGAATCTCAAACGTGCGGGCCAAAAATGACTGGAGGCTTCATCATTGCCTTACAAGCACACGCTTGAATATCACAGCGTTTGATTTAAAATGCGTTAATCCAAAAAAAAAAAGAAGAAAAAACTGGGGATGGATCAGAGGAGAGTCTCTCATGTCTCTGATGTCAGATGAGTGTACAACTCCCCAGAGAGTAGACTGGTGTGGTGGAAAATGTGCAATTAGGAATTTTATGAGGTTTCGGGATTTCATCTGAAGAAAGAGCTCCATACTCCTGACAATTCACAATATCAATGGGTCACCTCGATGATGCAATTACATTTGACATTAGTGTGTCATGTTTTGGATGTTCGCAATAACAGTCTAACATCAGTATTGTTGTTTGTCATCCCACCTTGAAGACGTGCACCCACATGAGACAAGCGTTGTTTTGTTGGTATTTCACTGCCAAATCCACCAACTAATGAGTAAGAACATAAAAGCTGTCCTGCTATTGGCTTGAACCAACATACAGCTGCGGAAGCGAAGTTTCATCTCCGTGCTACAGTAGCTTTAACAGCAGTATACTTTCAAAATGCTCTGTCAGAGAGGATCATACTGTAGGTGGATCTACCAGCTTCCAACCACACTAAAAAACAGGACTTGATTGGTGGCTTATCCAAACGGGGGTCACACTACATTTACATTCGATAGGAAAAAGCCAAAGTTGGCCGGCGTCACTGCGGTGGAAGTTATTCTACTCAGCCCCTGGTGAAGTGTGAGTCTATAAAACCTGCGCCCAAGATCAATTTCGCTGATATAAAAAGCTGCCAAGAAAAAAATAATTTCATTACACTGACAGTTTCTGTCGAGACGTAGTGACAAAACATATTTTCGCAGACTTTTAAGGCTAAAGGACCAAAAGGCTGAACTTTTACAACAGAGTTCACCATTTTTTTTTTCCGGTTCTAGCACTCAGTCTTGTGGTGTATTTTATCAGACCACGACAGGTTTTGTGCCCGGTGAGATCATCGTTGCGGTGCTGCAGCAGCTTAGATTAGAAATGCGGCTGACTTGTGTATAATCAGACGCGCAGACAGCGCAATAAAAACAGAAGCAGGCGCACACCTATTTCTGACCCGTCACCAGCGACAACACCTCCTCCGAAATCACATCATCTTGTTGGAAACCTTAATTACATTGCAGAACACCGGCGCTCCAGCTGCTCCGAGCGACAGTGCAGTCTGTCCTGACAGCGCTTATATGAGCAGCACAAGCGTCCGCGCGGATATAACGTGACTGGTTCAATATACCGCAACCGAGGCCGTCTCATCATTTAAACGGGTTCAGACATACAGTAGCGCGGATGTTGTTTGCTGAAAGGTGCCTTATGTCTGATGCCGGGCTTGAGGCTGAAGAGCTCGAAGGTGTCGCTGGTGTCAGTAGCTGGCCAATTGTAACACTTAGTCAAACAGGCATAAAAAAGAAGCGTTTGTTTTTGGGTGCCTGAAAACATAAGCTTCACATTTTATGTCTCTTAAAATTTCCATGTTATGATGAAGCTGCAAGCAGGTAAACAAGAGATGCTAAAAGTTGAGACGGCTGACAGCAACGGAAGTAAAGCGAACAAACAACTAAGTTCAAAAAGTAACTCCAAACTGAGAGAGCTCTTGTTTTTCCCCGTCTGTTCTGTATGGTTTGATGTCAATACACTAGTGAGTACATCTGAAACCAACCTGTTGTGAACTGCCCCTTCATCTTCTGGAAAACGGGGTCCTGGGCTGTAGCCTGGGCCCGGCGGGCTAGCGACTCCGAGGCAGCGCTGGAGAACATGGTGGAGACGTTGGAAACGTTCTCCAAGCCGACGCCGAAGGTGCTGACCAGCTTCTTGACGAAGTTCAGCGTGTGCGGTGTGATCTTGGCGTCGGAGACCGCGCCGCTCTTCTCAAAGGCCACCGAGTAGCATTTAGCCAGGCCCTGTTGGAGCTGCCTCAAGACCTGCAGAGAGAGGAGGAAGAAAAAGAAATATTAGCTTTGTCCTGTGGAGTCTGATTTCTGTTGTTCCTAAGGAACAAAAGGAGCACTGGTGTGCTGTCGTACAGTAACCAAAGCAAGAGAGAGAGAGAGAGGGAAGGTGATGATGGCGTAGCGTGTCTCTGCCCCTGCTTGCCCCGTGGAACGAAGCATAGAGTCTGCAGCTGCTGCTGAGTGCCCCAAACCATCACAGATAATCACAGACACACACACACACCCCAACAAACTTCCGGCCCTAAATCCCTTGCCCCATCCTACACGCTCGCTGCACCCATCCATCACCTGTCGCAGTCTTCTCGCCTCCTGCTGCCTCTGTCTCCCAGCCTTCCCCTCCACCCACAGACCAGCTACCTTGCGTGGATTCTGCCTAGCATGGCTAAAACAATTCTCAGCAGCACTGAGTCAAAGTCGTTCCCTACCTCCTGCACTGACATCCACACAATAAGCTAGGGGGGAAAAAAAGAGACTGCTGGCTGAATGGATGATTTAAGTCGACATGTCCTTCTGCAAAAAGAACTGAAGAAATCCACCATCTGAAATGTGCCCTGCCAATTATGCTTTCAAAATATTCTACCGTTACAATGATTTGGCACCAAACTAGTTCATTCAGGGAGCTGTGAGACAGTGATGACATATTCTCAGACAAGTCAGGACAACACCTTAGACTAAGCAGATGTGTCAGACAGGACCTGCCAAACGGCGGTCATCTGGTTGACCAGGTGGCACGACACACGCACACACAAGACGCGCACGCCAACTTTCTTTCACACATACGCAGAGATGCATGAAGATTCTCGCGACCAGCTGTATTATTTTCTCACCATCTGATCCGCGCACAACGCACACACGCGCGCACGACAAAGTGTAGACACACACGAAAACCAGCACCTTTGTTCTTCTCACCTCTTCATGCCAGTTCTCCCTGAACCACACCATCTGGTCCACGATGCCCTCCAGGGAGGAGAGCAAGGTGGGGTGCAGCTCCCGCTGCATGTGCATGATCCGGCTGCAGCGCCACATTGGGGCAGTGGCCCTGATGGGCCCCGGGTCGGAGGCCCCCGAGTGAGGCTGGGCTCCGACTGAACTGGGCTGCTGTTGTCCAGATGCATCTGGGGGCGGGAAAGTAAAAGGAGGTGAGGGTGAGAGGAGGAAGATATGACAGGAGGAAAACAGGATGCAGAGAGGAGGAAAAAAAACAAATCACAATTTGGAAAAGCAAACAGGAGTGAAAAAACAAATACAAATCCATGCTGGAGACGTAGAAAAAGAGCGTCTTAGGAAAACGGTAACGAGGCAACATGCTACAGCCGGCCATGTTTACTTACCACTTTTGTAGCGCTCCCTCTGCTCGATCTTGAGTGTCAGGTAAAGGGTGCGAATAGGGAAGTAGACAGCCTGGGGGTATACTCGTCCCACCTAGCAGATAAAAGAGGGTCACAGATTACATTTCAAAGACTCCCCCTCAGGACCGCAAAGGAGAGAGGAGAGGAGGCAGTCAGATGTAGAGAGGGTAGAGATGGAGGGAGAGTGGGACAGAGAGATACTGTTTGTGTCAGAGAGGGAGACAGAGAGAGAGAGAGGGGGGAGAGGGAGAGAGGGAGAGATCATACTGATACAGCCAGAGACCTCTGCTGTATCAGGGAGCGTTTGAAGCTTTGAGTCAGGGGAGTTAGGGAAGTTAAAAACACGTCATGGCTGAATTACAAAACTGAATGTGACTGATGATGAAATTGCCCTCAAGACTTTCAAGAAAAGTCACTGACAACATTGGAAGGCTTAATGGTTGAAGTCAGGACATAAGAGACTTCAAGTTTTTAAAACACAGAACAAATTCACCTCAAACTTGAGGGAGTCGAGCTCCCTTTGATAAGAAATGCAGAAGGTGCATCCGGTATCAACCTTTGGTGTATAATTTATGGATCTGTCTCACGTTCGGGTCATTCAGAAGGTAGGATTACTGAGCTATGAAGTGCTGTAATGTAGTTCAGCAACCAGCTAGACAACTTTTGGAAATCAACATCCTGCATTACCGAAAATGTCTACTGAACCAAGAAACACACTAAAAATGATGCTTCAAATAAATAGATTAAATAAAAAATAGAAACCTTCCTCTACGTAGGTAGATATTTTTCTTTCAGTTTCTATTTTCTCAAAGCAAATTCACCCCATTCATATAATCCTGAAAGCTTTTACGGCGGTATGGAAAGTGCTTGTCTAACTAACTTTGTTTAGGATCTTATATAAGATCTCGAGCATGCAGCAAAAGCTCTCAACGGCTCCTCAAACGCCTCATTCCTGTCGGGACAATAACAATTCCACACTCGTCACCGAATGACACCCTAACACATGAGAGGGCGGCCGCTGCGACACATCTGCGGCTATCACCGTGACTGTACAAAGCGAGCGCCTAAAGGAAGAACATGAGCGGCGACAAAGCTCGCTAAAACTCCACACAGGCGAGAACAGAGAGACAGAGAGGTGGTCGAACGAGCTCCGAGTTGTTCTTTGCGAACATTTCCAGCGGAATCTAAGAAGAAAGTTCATTTTGAAACATTCATATAATCGCATGAGGGATGATAGTCAACTTATCAGATAAGTGGCTTAGAAAATATTGTTTATAGCACACCCTCCTCTTTGTCATGGAATATTCATGTTGAATTTTATATGAATTAAAATTAAAATGATGACTAAAAGTACAGGAACAATAACTAAGTTACATGAAAAAAACAAAACAAAAGCAGATTTTGTCCTCAGATTTCTGGGTGGGGGAGATCTGTGAACCTGGTGTTAGGCCCACTGGATATTGGTAGGAGACCAAACCACAAGGTTCTTCTCAGCTCTCGGCGCACAATTTCATAGTCTGCAATTACATAGCTACTTGATCCCTTCTAGACCCTTCTATACGCCTGCGGGGCAGAAAGGGATACCTCTAGGTCTCAACAACAAAACTGAGCTCAATATGAGTAAAGGGCTGGGGACAGTGGTGGTGGTGTTGGAGGGGCATACATGAGAGAGATAGAGGAAGAAGCAGCTTCTTTTTTTTTTTTTTTTTCCCACAATGTAGCCTAAGGCTAAATGGATTTTGGACCCTCTAAGCTTTCACTACAGTATCCACACTCCTCTGACAAGCAGCCCAGGTCTTCAGAGGGTATCTAAAAACGTGCGCAAATCAAAGTTACACAAAAACAAGCTCAAGCCTAAAAGCCGCGGGTGAGGATGAGTTGGCCAACGAGAACATGCCGTAAACTCTGCTCAGGCTGGACTACTGGAGGTCTCAGATTCGAGAGACTCAGCTACCCTCAATCCATGTAACGCTACATGGTCGGTCAGTCGGCGGCGGTGTGCTGTAAAGGCAGCGCGGAGGCAGGGGGAGACAAATAGGATTAACTAAGTGCTGAAAGAGGCTGCTGCTGTAGTAGGTCTAGCCCGGAGACGATACAAAAAAGGGGAAGAATGAAAACTATTATTACGCTGAACTACATGGAGGAAAACGCTTTCCGCTTCCTTAGCGGTGAGGTCATTTAGCTACGGCGCACCTTGTGCCGTCACCAAAAGCCTTTCACTGCTCTTTTGTGGCCACAGTGCAGCGTTCTTTATGAAGTTTTCCAGTGGAAAAATATGAAGAAAAAAAAAAAATCAAGACACATTATCGTCACCTTCTCCTGTAAGTTTGTAGAAATACCGTATATACTAGCTATATCTGTTAAGTCAGCTGAATGTGTGGGTGGAAAGACTTCTTGAGTGTAGGCACATTTGCACACCTTTTATGTACACAGTATTCTGCAAATGTTTACATACCACCTTCTCTTAATCTCTATATCTCAATTTTATATATTGCGTATACACTAAATGTGCCACATCTCTTCATTGTCCTTTTCGCGCTGCTCAAAAACAGAAAGAGGAAATATCTGGAGTCAGGGTTAACGGGAAAAGGGGGGAGTTTTAAGTGGCAGTTAACAGCAGCATTAAAGATGAAAGAGGAAGGAAGGCAGAGAGGAAGAGGAGGAACCAGAGATCAACCCGCTAATGGGAAGATAAGAAATGTCATATTTTGGCGATTCTCGAGGTGGGCTGAGGGCGAATGGTAGACAAGGAGGAGGCAGCGAGGGCGGTGGAGGCGGTGGGGGGGGAGAGGTGTTGAGAGTCTCTGTTAACTTCTGATTCATCTTCCCGCCTGCCCCCAGGCGCTCTTCTCCTCACCTTCATCAATATTTCAGCATACGTTTTTTAAACATCCCGCCGCCGCAGAGAAACTCTAAATAATTCAGGCGAGGAGCAGAGACAAAGCCTGCCGCGCATTAAAATATGGTTCTCTCTTTACATAAAGGAGGGGATGAAGAAAGGCGGTGTCAACCTTTTACCCTTCAGTCGTTAAAGGGTAACGGGGGAAACCAAAGGGAGGACCGGCTCTCTCTGCGGTCGCCCACCGTCATCCATTCACATAAAGCACATGCGAAAGGCGAGTACTTGTTTAAGTGACTCAACTGTGGCCAAGAGGTCACAGCTTTGAAGCTTGTCCTGTTCCAGTGTCCTCCGCTGAAATATGAACGCCATATATAAAACTCCGACAGTTGAAAGGCAAATACAAACGATTCAGGATGTTCCTGCCGCTGTGCTCGTTTATTTAAGACCTAACTTGCATTAAACCAGCTTGTTAATGAGCTTAACAACCAACCATCAGCGTGAGCTGCTTCCTAAAAAGTAGAGCGGATTCATCAGTCATCATCACTTCATCACACACTTCCACGATACTACATCCATCTCTTACGCTACCCACTTGTACTTTAAAACCCCTCGTCTATTCCCTCTCTTCTCTTTATCCCTCCCTCCCTCTCCCTCTCTCATCCCCTCCATACAATATTCCTGCTCTGCTGAGAAGATGGCTGTTTGTTATAGCAGACTACTCTTTGAAGATCACCCTCTTCAAATTGTGCGGAAATAATACTCCATTAAGCAAAGCAAATTAGTCCTCACTTTAATTACTAGCTCTGTTCCCGCAGTGCGGATGCGTACGATATTAACTTTATAATCATTTCTTGAACAAATAATTTAAAAACTAATTCACCAGGGACCGGTGAAAGCCAGTAAATTGCTGTAAAAGGGACAGTGAAAGAATACAAATGCTTAATTTGGTAAATAGAAAGCAGGAGAGAGGCCACTTTAGCGTGAATGCAGTTAATTTGTCTTGATTAGAAAGACGTGCATGAGCACTAATGCTAACACAGCAGCCAGATGTGCTGCCCCGAACAGACGAAACAGGCCGAGAGGAAGATATATGAATGACTGACAGCTGAAGCAGACATCCAGACATTGAGCTGGAGAAAAAGCAACACGGGAAGGTAAGAGGACGGTCTGACAGAAGTTTGCTTTGATAAAAAGTTAATAACAGAGACCAAGGGGATTTGGGCTTAAGCTGGGGATCTAGATCTGGGCACGGGATAGAGAGTTTTGTAAAGGCCTCACCTGGCTGATTAGGTTGAGCAGAGGTTTGCCTTCTGAACCAACCAGGCAGGTCAGGAGTTGCGGTATCCATGCCAACCACTGGATGGGCGGCACTCCGATGCAGTATTTGTCCACGGCGTCTGCCAGGGTGTTCTTGTCATCGAAGCTGAGCAGCCACAACACCTAGGGAAGAAGAAGAAGGCGGAAGGGGGGGGGGGGGGGGGGGGGGGGGTGAAGACAGGAAGAGAGAGCGGTCAGAAACACACTGATTCTGCCAAGGCAGTAAAATATTCCATACACAATAAAGTACCAAGAGGTAAGGTCTCCATCATTAATCAGACCGTGGCTGCTGCCCTGGCTCTGTTCACAGCGGGAGCAGTGAACGAGTACATCTTGGCAGTCCTTAATATGATCAAAGCCGAGCCAGTGTGGAGGTGATCTCTCCTCCCCCGGTGTGCTCGTGTGTGCATCTACATTATGATGAAGACATTAACCCCACTCAACCCAACCCCCCACCTCACCCCACTCCACCACCACCCCCCAAGGGCTCTCTTCAACAGGCCAACCCTGGTACACAGATTGTGTATAATTACTGATAATGACTGGTCATCTCGCTTCACCCATCAGGACTAAGCACTGCCAACCCAGCTTGGCAGCACAATACCAGGGGTGCGGTGGAGGGGTGCGGCGAGGGGGGGGGGCTCAACAGGGAAAAAAACAACATCTAATTGGAATGTGATGCTGATAGCAGCCATTATTAGAACAGATAATGATAGTAATGCCTAATGCCAACACTGGATGTGACAAGACCGTATTTATTATTTATCGAGCCTGACACAGAGGATGAGTCTCTCTAATCTGACTCTCCCGTGGCTTTTTGAAAGCAGAGACCCAGCAGGCGCTTTAGTTTTAACAATCTCTCAGCCCCCTCCGGCTCATTAATAAAAGAATAGAAACAACCAAAATAAATATATTTTTTTAAATGAAGCAAAAACTTACCAGGAATTTATCTAAATCTTTCATTATGTTTTTCCACTGTGATCTTCTTTGATGTTGCTGCTTTTTTCCTGCTATAAAGAATCACCTGAGCCGAGTAAAGTTTGGCAAAGCACAGCGGGCCTCAGTGCTTTAACCATTATAAGAGCATATAGAGGTCTTTCTGTGCTAACCTCTGGAGGGGCTGTATCGAATGAGTTGCCGTGTGTCAGTGTAAGAAGGTGGGATGCTTGTTAGCAAGGGGTTCATCTCTTTGCCTCCCACACAGGGCTTACTCAACTGGTCTGATGGGCAGCATTGGTCTGACTGTTAGAGAAAGGTCGGCCCATGTAGAGGGTCGTGAGATTGGAGTGTCAGGGGAGGCCATTAGTCTGTTAACCCCCCTGCACCAGAGGATGGCCTTCACTTCTCAATCGATCTGCCGTGGGAACCCATCCACACCTTCTAGCGCTGGACTATAATCGATCGCGTTACTGCTCTCTGTAACTGTGGCAGAGTCAGAGAGGTTCTCTCTGCCTTTCTTCTCATCAGCACCGATAATATATTGGCTGGATGGGGTCAGGAAACTAGGGGTTTAAAAGCAACTCTATCTGAAAAAAGGCCTGAACGAGGAGTTAGATGCAGAGGTGGACATGCTCGTCTCAGAGCAGACAACAAAAACAACTGAGGTTCGAGAGCTAAACAAACAACTGTGCTAATGCCGTCAGCACTTTAAAAGAAATCTTCACACTATCCCTCTCCGGTCATCACCTTTGCCAGGTACTTGCGGGACTTGCTCTCATTTTGGTGGCGGCAGGCGTGGAGGTAGCAGGTGATGGCGGAGACTCCCAGGTGGAGCTGGCGGTCCTTGACGAAGATGTTCTCCAGGTAGTCGCCCCACATGGCCCAGGCCTTCACCAGGACGTCGTGCATCTGTACTGCTGCCGAAAAGGCCTTATTGGCCTCCTCTGACCTGGGGCAAGAAGGGAGGGAAGGTGGAGAGTGTTAGAGAGTGAGGGGACGGACTTAGAGGAAGCTGGAGTGGAAGGAGAGGAAGTAGGATGGCGTGAAAGGGAAGTCAGAGGGGTAAAAAAAAAAGGAGATATAATATAGGAAGGGACACTGAGGAGAGAAGGAGGAGGGTTGAAAAAGATGGATGCAATACTTGTACGGAGCAGAGTGGAGGGTTGAAAGGGAGAAAGATGGAGTGTGAAACAGATTATGACGATCATATTCTGAATTATGTACTGCACATCAATAAGCACCATATTTCATTTGCTGTAATCTTCAAGGCTTCCCCCCCCGCGACATCACAGAGTAAGCATTTAACCCAACATGAATTAATGTCACCCAGGGTTCAGGATTTTTGCTATATTGTAATAAGAGTTGAACTCAGCCCTATCATACTGTGCGGATCAATCCATTTAATACTGGGTGACATACGAGCTTAACATCATCGTATTTTATCTGCAATGACAGAGCCGCGCCAAGGTAAAAACCTCAGTTTAATGGCTATATTTATCTGTATACAAATACACTGAGCGTGAAGAGCATTGCTGCAGCTTAGAGAAATCTTCAGGCTGATAAACTTGAGAATCCTTGGGATTCCCCCCCCCCCCTCTCTTAACCTGTTACTGCAATCTAGCAGTCACAGTCTGGGCTTTCGATTTAGAAACTGTTAAATAGCAGGCAAAGAAACAGACAGGTGCAATCTGGTGGGCCCCCCCCCCACGTTTTGACTGCACCATTTATGCTGACAGGGTAATATATTCTGAATCATCAGCTGTTTTCACCACGCCAAGCGGCTTCTAACCACTCGCTGGCACGCAGTCTGAATAATTTTCGCACACCTTTCAGCCTTTGATTAATAAATAAGATGCGAGAAGCGCCTGAGACGCACCACCCAGCAGTCAAAACAAGGAGACGGGCCCTGTCGATGAAAGAGCCTTGCTGAGCTACAGTTGGTAAATGGACCTCCATTTTAGGAGTGCTTCCAAAACTACTCTCCCACTTCCGTACAGCGAAATGTCTCCCAAGCCAATCAATTAAAATGTGTTATTATAAAAGGCATTTTGGCATGTGATTAAGAAACGGGAGCTTGATTGCTATGGGAGTCAGAGCCGAAGACCCTCCAGTAATACTTAATGGGGTTGCCTCAGTCACTTTGCCAGTGTTAAAGTACATTAACAGTTTCTACTACCCGGCTCAACAGGAGCACAGGCACCCAACAGACTGTCAAATCTCTGACACCCGTTTAATTGAATGATCTCAAAATCCTCAGCACATGTGGCTGCACACGCGCACGCACACACACACACACACACACACACACACACACACACACACACACACATAGACTCCCTCAACCCCTAACCCCCACTCTGCTGTTAATTCTCCCCTGGCGTAGGGGAAACTTAATGATTGCAATAAACCCTGCTGAGGTGGAGGCAAGTTCTGCTGATCCCAGAGATTCCTGCAAATTGCCTCGAGTTAATTATTGAGCTGCATATACATTTAATAAGCCTTTCTCAATTTGTCTTTCACCCCTCAGGACGCCATGTCACGTCAAAGATGACGGGTGAGAAAAAGGGGGTGCTGGAGGGGTAAAGTAAAAGAAAAAAGGCTGGGGGTAACTAGCAGAGCGTGTAGCATGCCCTACAGGGTATACCTGCAGCTAAGAACACATTACTGATGCTGTCACAAACGGATGACACAGATGTACCTTCATACCTAAGCCACGTCAGGGGGTAACCTAGTAACATAATCTTAGAGGTGCGTCAGCTCGAGGCGAGAAGCGCTGATTAAATATGACTGCCGTTTCCTAATGGGATGTAACACCCACACAGACTTAGGGCACCGCTTATACGGTGTGAGGACAATGTGGTAACGAACAAAGGCATGACGGTGACAAACAGAGGAGTGAGAATGGATAGAAAAGGAAACAAACAAAAAGAAAGCGAAAGAAGTGAATCTAAAGTTGGCTGCAAAGTGGGACGGGGGAGGGGACGTACTTGTTGATTTGAGCCAGGAACATGCCCTTTAGAGCGTAGAACTCCGCCGTCATCTCCTTGGTGAAGTACTTCAGGTTGGTCGACTCGATCACCTCCAAACCCTGACGGGGGGGGGGGAGTGAATGACACGACAGGTTTAACTTCAAACCAAACTGGAAGGAAAGAAACTTTCATGGACGCTGGGGAGAGGATACCGTTTCAGACAGGGCCATAATCACAGGTGAAAAACAAACAAACTGCTCGGTGTTCATTAAGAAGTAAGAAAAGAGGCGTTAAGGGAGCTAAACTTCCATTATGGTGAGCCTCTGATTAGGTGTCCCCTATGTACTGCTGTGACAAACGATGTGTAGCGGGAGGGAGAGACAGAGAGAACCAGAGGAGATGAGATAGAAGAGAGAAAGAAAGAGAGAGAAGAGTGTCTACTGGCACTTTTAATGACTTGTGGTGTGCTGAACTGCTTCTATTAATCAGAGTACTCCACGGGCTTAAGAGCAAGCTCCTGAGTTACACTCTCTTATAAGTCTCACTGCTATAACTTGTCACCTAGAGCCACCCCCAAACACTTCTTGCCCCCCCCCACAAAGTACCACTAACTACGCCTCCGGCTACCACTAGCAGAAATCAATTTAAATCACACCAAATGAATCAAATGTGTTGTTCCCCCGGTAGACGCTGGTTTACTTCAAACTGGAGAGAGCATGTCACCGCGGTCCAAATCTCTTGCAGCTGTGCGACATTATGTCGCATGATGCGTATGACACATTCGTCATGTTTTGAAGACACATAATTAGATAGTACAAAATACATTTTCTTTTGCCCTTTCTAGAGTGATTCCGCAAATAAAAGATTTCATGAGTTACTTGGAAGTTCAAATTCATTCGTTAACACTGACATTTCTTTAAAAAAAAAAAAAAAACACACAAACGTCTTCGGTAGTAAAACATCATAGAAATAGATGCATGAATAAGAGACATTCACAGATCTGAAATATGGGACGGCTTGTCTGAGGATAGAGAGTGTCGTCTGTGTTACAGGTTGAGATAAAAATTTGTAATTTGTGATATTTGTTTATATAAATGAATTAAATTGAGAGAACGTCACATTCTTACCTGCATGCACTCATTCTTGCCCATGACGCCAGCCAGCTGCAAATAGCACTTGACTTGCTGTCTGATCTTCTGGAAGCAGTCGACAATGGGCACTGTGGGGATGGTGTGGATACGACTCAGGATGTCTAGAGCCACATTCACCAGACCCTGGGGAAACAGCGTGATGTTATTTCACGGGCACATTTAAAAATAAATAAATACATAAGAAGGAACTCGAAAATGTTGAGCTCATGGGCGTCGGTGGGTGACACAGTACCTGTTTGCGTCCTATCTTGCCGTACTGAATGATGGCGGATGCTGAAGCGTGAACGCCCAACATGGCATTGTTGTTGTTTGGATCGTGCTGCGTGTTCGTCTCATAGGCCGTCACTATGGCTGCGGACAGAGAAAAAAAATAAGTAAGTGTCACATCTGAAGAAGTAAGCAAAAAAAAAAAAAGGGGGAAAAAAGAGGACAGCTCAGAGCAATGTGAACACTGTGGATCTTCTAGCACTCTGAAAGCTCAGCTGTCATAATGCAGAAGACGGCACTCAGGACCCTAAACGTATTGAACGGTAAATGGGCCATGGTGATGAATTTCATCGAGAAAATTCCATTTCACTTTAACATAGGTTTGAAGGCTGCCACGTATAAATGAAGTAGATTTCATTGGCATGGTGCTGCAGAAGCAGCGCTATCATTATTTCAGCGCCTCACACGGTGCGAGTTGGAGCTCAAGTTGCTTGAGACATCACATTTTGCAGTGGCTGCCTCTCTGAATGGTTTCAAAGTCACCGCGGGAGAGAGCTGAGCACTGAGCAAGGTAAATACGTGTGTGTGTGTGTGTGTGTGTGTGTGTGTGTGTGCGTGTGTGTGTCTTATGTCCTGCAGTGAGAGAGAGTGAGAGTGTGCTTTAGCGAGCTGACATTTGGAAATGTACAGAGACCCTGAGGGGGTTCTGCACATCGTGGCCTTTTAAAGAAGACCCTTTCCTGGAACTAGCAGCAATCTGTGAGTGTGTCTGCATGAGAGTGGCGCCCTCTAAGACTCAGACAATGCATAAAAAGTCATGCATGTGAACATAAATATGTGTTTTAATAAGAAATGTCAAACTTGACAGGCTGTACTGGGTCGGTGTGTGTGTGTGGTACCTTGGTAGTGGTGCTGGCGCCACATGAAGATGCTGCTCCAGTGGGACAGGTCATCGGAAACGATGGGCAGCCGGTTCCTCCAGGTTTTCACCACCGTCTTCATGTCGTGGAGGCTGGTGTTGCGACCCAGGTTCGCTGGCTGGAGCCCTGCATTAATTTGGGCCGCTTCTTGCAGCTCGATGATTTGCTGTGCCGCCTGTGGGGAGAAATTACACGTAAAAAAGGAAAATCTGTCGGTGACCTTTTTATAACTTCCATACAGTATCATCAGCACATTTACCACACTCACTTAACTCCAACTCTTTTAAACTTTTATGGTGGCCGATCGGAAGCGGCAGCCAAATGCTCCGTACAGAACTGGCTAACTTTTGTTTACAGTTGACAGTTTGTGTTCCCAGGCCTGCTCTACAGTCTGCTTCGAAGCTTTGGTGCAGACAGTACACCAGCTGCACCTAATCTTGTTAATATTCTGTCTATACAACTCAACAAATGAACACCATTAGCCAAATTTCCTGCTTAGTTTGAGCTGCATTACTCACATGGTGGCCATCTGCCATCAATCAGTGACCACCACTTTAAAAAAAAAAAAAAAAAAAAGTTATCTCAACCCTTTCATGCTGTTTTCAAGCTTTGCTTGCTTCAGGGTGTTTTAACAAACATATTAAGTTCGGTCCATCTTCCTCATGTTATCATCTGCTGTCTTCAGTGTGTGCTGTGCCCAGAAATTATACCTAAAATATCTAAATGATTCAATAAAAGGAGTATGAAGTTAGGCCAATGACACAGTTAGAAAATGCGTATGGAGCATTTGCAGAAAAGGTTTCAGTTAAGAGGTGGAAAGATGGCGTGGGAGATGTGGAGAACAAGGATCGGGAGATAGATGGAAGGAACGGACAAAAGGTGAAGAGGGTGCGAGACTGTTAATGGAAAAATCTGACTGTGTGAGACTATGAGGTAAAAGATGAAGCAAAAGGCTGAAATGATAAGGAAGAAAGACTGGTAGGGTATTGACAGACATTACGGCAAAAGACAATCCTCGGGCTGTCCTCCTCTGGGTCACTGGCTTACTGAACAATCCCGGGGGCTGAAAGCCTCCAGGAACGAGATGGATCAAAGTGACCAAACACATTTACCTCTAAGGACAGCTGGGTTTGAAGATCTCTAACTCAGCTCATAGCTCGTAGCCTTTTGCGACAAAACATCAACACGTCGACTTTTAACACAGAATTTTCTCTCTCGCTTTTTTTTTTTTTTTCACGAAATATATTTGCAGTCGAAATTTTTGCAATAGAAATACAGTCCAGAAATATATGGTTTTTTTTTATGCCACCAAAATAATCTTGCGGGGAAAATCATTATCCCCTCCTGCATTACTTCAATATCTGATCTGCCCTGATATGGCACAGAAAAAAAAAAGACAAGGAGATGGGAAAATGATAAGCGAGAGGTTCTATCTCATTCCATGAAAAAAAGAAAGAAAGAAAAAAAGCCTCATTGATTGGCCCAAAGCCTCTTTGTGAACATATAATCAATCATTCCATTATAACTACTCATCAATCAATATTAATGCCAGCCCTCATAATCGATAGCATGGGTGATAATCCATTGATCGCCAGTCACTGCTAAGAGCTGGGATTTGATGATAACTTGATTCAAATGGCATTTGAGCCCTGCTGTATTTGCAGAGTCCGGGCTCCTCATTCTCCGAGGCTCACAGAGTCGTGAATATGAGATATAGAGTTTGGAATGGAGATTTACAACAGGCCGCTTGGCTGGGTGGAGGAATAAATAGCTTGTTTTCCCTCGGCTAGGGTAAATAATTGGACTGCACATATGCGAACACACGCACACCAAATAAAGAAAAAAAAAAAAAAAGAAAAGAAAAAAGGAATACACGCGCACAGATGTACGCACAGTAACAAAGAACGTAGTCGCCCAATTCAAATACCCATTTTGAAAAGATAAATGTAGTGAATCAGAGCTGTGCTGAAGACTTAACTCCCCCGCTCCAAAATCAAATCTCCCCAAACAAAATAAATTAGGCAATACAATATTTTTCACAATTATCTGTTAATATCAGCTGATGGCCCATTTCTAACCTTCATTCAGACCGTCCCATTCATCATGTAAATGTAATTCTGCTGCAGGTATTTAATCAAATGGTATCTGATGGCAGGGAAGTAATTACAGCCATTCTGGACTAACTTTCTTTCTTCTCCCCTCTTCTCTCTCTCCCTGTGTCTCCCCCATTCTGTTCACTCTCTACCTTTTTCAATTTCCCCCGCCGTCATCTCCCCTCCTTTCTCATCTTTGCTCCTGTCTATTGTAATCTCTCATAGTGCAATCAAAGAGGCTTAAAGGTTTTTTTGATTTTTTTTGAATTTTTTTTATCATCTATCTCAATTTTACAAAATGGAGTGAGAGAGGGAGATAGAGGCTGTTATCAGCAGTTACTCAACAACACAGCGTCTCACGGCTACTGATGATCTCTCGACATGCATCTCTTCAAGTGCTTATCACAATAAACTGACTTCCCTTCACTGCTCTTCCTGGCTTCTTGACTGCCACGTCAGTCTAAATGGAGCCTTTTAACTGAGAGAGAGCGAGACAGAGAGAGACAGAGATGGGGGGGGCTCTTCATGAATTTTATATACTGACCTGCAGCAGCGGTGTGTGCACATGGGAAACGATGTGCGGCAGCCTCCTCCACTCGCGGATAGCCAGACTAGAGGCCATCTCCACTAGCCGCTCTATGAAGTTGAGCTGCTGCTCCTCTGGGTGGCATATGGCAAGGTAGCCGCGGTGCATGTTCACCTTCCATGCCATCTCCTTAGGACAGCTCAGCTCCACCTGGAAATTCACGCAGAACAGTTTTATTTATAGTGACTTAATACTAAAAAATATTTAATATTTGAAGGGTAAATGGTCTGTGAGGCTCAATATACAACTAGCAAATTAATCAGTGTACCTTGGTGTAACGACAATAAAAATAGATTGTAGAGCGATCGTAGCCAGGTGGCTCAGTCTCACGACAGCAGTAGTTTTAATGCCCATCTTTTGAATTTTGTTAGTTTTCTTCTATGTTCATCTGAAGAGCATAAATGTGCTGTAATTTCTTTCCATCAGCCTTATTCTAGCATCTTCAGAAAATCAAGCTTTGCTTGTGCTGCACCGGTAAATGGATTCATTTTTTATGAAGTTTTTGCTGCAAAATCCATGCTGGCAGCGCACTGGATAAAATGCTGAGATAAAATATTGAGAGCATAAAATATTGAGAAGGCAGCCAATCGTCTCAACAAATATTTTGTTTAAAAAGGTAATAGGACAGAATAAAAATTCTCGGTCTCTCGACTGTGTACCTGCGGACAAAACAGACAGACGCGTCCAATATTAGATGGACCGCATGTAAAGCAACCCTTTGTAATAGCCGACTTGAACTTGGTTTGTGTGTTTGTACGTGTTGGCGTATGTGCTGTTTTTCTGCGTTTGCCCGTACGATGTTAGACAAAACGGCAAACACTCTTCAGAGCGCTGGGAGCGTGGACGTTTTAATTAAATGTAAACATCCATGGGGAAAGGGCCTATGACACTTTGCTTGCATAATTTAGTACTCGGACAAATACACAACAATACTGTTTCTAATTCGTTTTCCGAACGGTTTCAGAAGGACTTTTGTACTAATGACTAATCAACCTGACGAGTCTGACACGGAAGCAGAGCAGAGGAAAAGACTCCCCTGTTGATTAAAACGCTGAGTGCATTAACGCTAGACAAACAACAGCCCAGGGGAGCCCGCCACGTCAAACCTGCGGCTCGCCGTCGTGTGTTTATGAGCGACTGGGAGAAAGACAGAACGAGAGAAGACCAAGAAGGGGAAGAGTGAAAAGAGCAAGAGAGTGAGAGAGCCTAGGTGTGTATTTGGGTAAGCTCTTCCGATGTTGGAGAAAATTACAGTGATCGGTCAAAGCGCACTTATCAGGGGTGACACTTGATGAATATCCTGGAGACAGGGCCGCCCTTATCAAGAGCCAGCTTTAATTGAAAGCGGGGACATTTGGACTTTGCCTCTGAGGTGGTGAGCGGTGAGCAGGCAGGCAACTGAAAGCCTTGCTCCTCTCCACCACCATAAAACAAATCACCCTGCAGCAGACGCCGGGGTAATTATTCACACACGGCGCTGTCGTAAATATTAGCCGCTAAAACCGGAGCTGCAGAGCGAGGGATGAAGAGATGGAGATGGAAGTGGGGGTAGAGAGGATTAGTAATGACAAAAATAAACCCGAGTAAAGAAGAGAGGTTGGAAAAGTAAGAGACAAAAGAAAGAGAAATGGGTACACAGAGGAGGAACGGAATGAAACACAGAGGAAGGGATATAGCGTAGTTGGTGCTGCCATCCAGACAATTTAATTAGGTGTCACCTTAGGACAGAGCGGCTCAATGGATTGGTTCCAAGTCTCCTTGAAAGAGCAAAGCAGGAGTATTTGTTATATGTCAGGTACTATCACGCGCTCACCACCCGTCTACACTTTGTTTTAGGAAACATGAGGCCAATAAATTAACAGGCCAAACAGCTGAACTGCATTTCCACAGCTTTACGGCCAACTCTCTCATTCTCCCCGAGGGTGTGGGGTTGTGGAGGGGCCGGACGGTCCCAAAATCAAGTTACTATACTTCAAACTGACATGAGGCCTGGGCTTCAGCACTGCACCGGAAACCACGAATATAATGAAAAAAAAAGGAGGGGGGGGGGGGGGGGGGGGGGGGGGGGGGTGAGTCGAGCCTACAGTTCAACGGGTTCACGCAAAGGCTCCACCGTGTCTGCGAGTGTGTTAGTGAGAACTTGTGGTCATAGTTTCTATTTTCTGTATATTATGTGTACGAATCCATACATGAATATATTTTTACAACGGTTACTGCACATTCCTCACCTGTACCAGAGCCTCCTTCATGGCAGCCCAATTGGAAACCCTCCAAGCACACTCAAGCATGAGATAAGGGTTTGAGTGGCCTTTAGATTGGCCGTATTCTGTCAATGGCTCCCACTGGTTCAATTCCTTAGAACAGCTGGACATGGAGACAAGGGTGATGAAAAGTTTAGTTTAACTTGGATTATGCTTTTAACTGTGCTGCAATTGAGCTAATTGAGGCTTTAGCGATCAAATGTATCCTTTTTATTAGTCTAATTCACAGTGAGTCATTAGTAGCCGTCACTGTGGGAGGTTTGCCTGAATAAAAATGTACTGTTTATCATTTTGGCTTTTGAAAATACCTTTAGGGCATTCAACATTAGCACAACCCCCCTTAGGTTTCTTATTCTCTCCCATAATATATCAAATACCGGAGGTAAAATACATGCATTAAAGGGACCTTGACAAGAAAATAACATTATTTTTGTTTTTTTTAAACAGGCAGACAGAGAACAGGGAGAGTCATTTTAGTCCTGCAGAGAGGCTTGCTGGTTATCCTAGACTGCAGCAAGTTGTTCAAGATTTCATCCAGAAACATCACGTAGGATATCGACTTGGTGGAACTTTCCTTGCAGAGATAAAAATATTTTCATAGCGACAGCACCTATGCCACATATCTGAATACAAAATATATGTAGGCGTGCAGGGAAAAAGGTGACAAAGACTTATTTATAAAAGGAGGAAAAATATACACTGCACGTGATACAGAAACTCACTTTGCTAATTATAGCCTTCAAATATTGTTCCTGAAAGCCTGCTGTAGATTTTGTGCTACAAATTGAATAATGCCTGGTTTATAAAATCAATGTTGCACTGTGTGTGTGTGTGTGTGTGTGTGTGTGTGTATGTGTATATATATATATGGATTAAAGTAAAAATTCACTGTGGTTTTGTGCTCTGCTGGCTCTCTTGATGTGCAAGACGGACTGCCCTCTGAGATAACAGCTTCTTTTCTGTTCCGGAAATCTTACCGTATCCAGTGGTCCTCCCAGAGCTGGTACTCGGGGAAGATGGCTGGGGAGACGTTGCTCCTCTCGTGTTCTTTTCTCGCCTTCTCCATTGCTTTCTCGTAGCTTTCCTGGGCCTGAACACAGCACATACAAAGTTTTTGAGGCTAATAAAATGATTATCAGTGCAACACACCTGCCTCAATGCGATCTGCTGAAACACTTTGTTCATTCTCACGGATACAAAGGAGGTGGACAAAATATGAGGAACATCTCTCGGTTAAAAGGCAAGACAATTTACCCACGCTGCAGCTGTCATGATGATTAAATTGAGTAACACTTCCCTAGAGGAGGGCGGTGAACACAACATCAAGTTCTCCCTCACCTGTTCGAAGAAGCCATGCTGCTCGTAGGCAATGGCAGTGGCTGTCTCTGGAAACTTGCACCTCTTCTGCCACAGGCCGGCCCACATGTCCTCCTCTTGGAGCAGTGAGTAGAGCTCTGCTAGGGAGTCCAAAATCTCCTATAGACAAGCACGAGGCAGCAGCACAAATGACGCAAAATATCACACACAAATATCCTCAGATCCTCCACTAAGGAAGAGAAGGATAAATAAAGAGATCAACGGCAGTTTTAAGAAGCTAACCAGTGACAAAAAAGTCATTCTAAGAACACTATACTGCATGAAAACTGAAATACATTACCTGCTGAGGTGGTGTGATGCTCTCCTGTTCGTAGAACTCCGTGCTCTGCTTGGGTTTGCTATGCAGGCTCAGGCCTTTCTCAAAGGCTTGCTGCTCCAGCATTAGAGTGGATCGCAGCCAGAGGTTGTGTGTCTTGCCCAGGTATTTCAGCACACAGGGGCGGATGGGGATGGGAGGCACACACTGGGACATGGCCTCCACAAAGCAGTTCAAGGCGCTGGGCTGGCAGTCCCTCTGGGCTTGGTGGCTGCCGCTGCAAAGGAAGGGACTCATTTCTCCTGACAAAGCCTGAAGGGAAGAGAGACAGAGGGAGCACATCAAACCACCCCCGTTTCACTTAAGCAGCAGTGCACTGATACGGCATATTGATAAAGGCATTCTGTTGCATGTATGTGATGCAACATGATGCATTTTTCCAGTAAAAGAGCTGTTAAGAAACAGGAAAAGAGAGGTAAGAGAAAACAGGTAAGGTGACTCGGAAGGGGACAAATGACCACAAGAAACACGAACAACAAGCCAGCAGATGTCTGCTCATGTCGTGAATTCATATTCACACATGCACAAGTACAAAATATGGAAAATGTCGATACGATGGAAGTAATTACAACTGGACCAATCATGCTCATTCAATTTTAATTCATGTAAACTGTTCATTGCTTGTATTTTTATTTTAAGTAACGCAATTGTGGGGAAAAGCACTTCTTTCTCTCAACTGCACGCGGCTGGTCCGAGCAATCAGAGCCTCCCTGAACGCCCACGGAATCGACTTTGAGCGTGACTGCAGAGTTACTGCTCTGATAATCATGACTGACACACACACTCAGAAATAAATGATGTATTAGTAATGAATATAATTTTCACTGCCCGTTGACAGAATGGAATAATTAATGCCTTGATGGTCACTTTAATTAGGCTGGTGGCAGAGAAGGCCAATATGTGAACAGAAGTAAATTCCTTCCTAAGAGGAATATGCTCTTCCATCATTCCCATGTAATAATCAGCCCAGACATATAAAGCCTGACTCTATTTTCCCCTTAAACTGATATGGCATAATGGTGGCGGAGAGATGAGGCGCGCATCAGAAAGGGGGGAAAAAAAACACGTTACATATTTGTGACTTTATGCCTGTCACAGAAAATATCACCATTTTGAAGCCGTCTTTTTTATTGACTGCATCTTTCAGATGTTTAAGAGCTCAATCACTTCAAATCAAGGCCTTTCAACGAGTCTCAAAATACTCTATATGCATCTGGTTCGTTTAACTCATTACAGCTTTTCCTCCTTCAGCTCTCTCGTTTCCATATTTAGCATTAATGAATCTGTCCTCATTAAGTGGAATCGCGCGTTGTGAGACAGAAATGGGATGGCCGGGGTCAAAGTTGCAGCCGGTGCCTGCTAGCGTCGCTGACGAGATACAGAAGAGGAGGTGTGTGTTTGTATGTGTGAGTCTGTGCGTACACAATGAGAACAAAATTCTGGGGATGGAGAGAAGGCTGCGTCTGTGTTTGTGATTTATATTCTGAAGGGGAATAAACTGTCATTTTGGATTTTCTAACCAAGTGACACATTTAGGATCTTAAGAAGTAATGGAAAAAGCTATACAGTATGCAAAGGTAGAATATTTTGGCAATAGCCAACAAAATTACATCACATATTTCCCCCCAAAGTTAGATTGACACCGTGTTGTTGGTGATCCTCAGGAAAAGAACCACGTATTTCTTTCCTTTATTGAATATTCACAATTTTCAACATATGATGACTTGGTCACGCTTATAACTGCGAGCATCGCGCTCGTAGCAACACTAAAATATACTGTATATGAAACAGGAGTTACCTAGCGCTGTGCTTCTCTGCCCTGGGTATAACGAGACAGAGGCCAATAAGTTATACTCACATGCTGCTGCCTGTCAGAGAGGATCTTCCAGAGACGAGGGAAGAGTTGAACCCAGGTCCTCTCAGCCAGAGGCGTGGAGATGTGACAAAGCTGGACCAGAGCGTTCAGAAGAGCCCCCGTCTGACACAAAGCACAGAGAAATGACAGCTGCTGATTCAGCGAGGCAGTGGGGTTCTAAATCTTTGTCTTCGTGTCTCAAGAATACTGATGATTTATTTACTGTCCTCCTGGGCAGTTAACTGAATTCAATAGAGGTCCCAGGTTAAAATCAGTTCCTGGTTTTATAGATGGAATAAAAATCAGCAGGGCTCTGGATCATGGAAAACTTCTGCACAGTATAAATGAGTTTAACATATCTGACAACACTGCATTGTCTAATATTGGCAGGATGGTATCCCCTGGATACCATTGGAACTGGTCATTCTGAAAACTTCTAAATATATTGGTTGGCTATATCACCCCACCAGCGTCGTCAAAATCCAGTCGGTTTCATGAAATCCTCAGTACACTCTGTACTAAAAGACAGAATACACGCCGGCTTCAGAGGGGGCAAACTTACCTTGACCTCCCGTAACGAGTCGAGAAACTTGTCATGGCGGTTGGTGAGCATGTGCAGTTGGTTTCCTGCATCTCTCTCAGCCTGCTCTTTACTCTTGGGGATGGCAGTCTGGTCACCTGGTGCTAACTCTATGTCAATCTCCACGTCCTACCAGAGACCGCATGAGGAGAGAGGAAGAAAACAATCTGTCAGTCTGTTGTCAGTCTTTGACATTTAGTCTTTGCGTCGGACACAACGGTGTTCTCAAAGGGCATTTTATGACAAACCATCAGTGGCTTCTGGGTAATGGGTGATGAATGAGAGCAGACGCTGATTTTTAAAAAGACTAAGTGCCAAGACGCAAGATTTGAATGTTTTCACATTATGTAACAGATTCCTAATGGAATAATGTGCTGAATTATATGAGAAAGCACGTCTCTTGACGCATTGTGGTGTGTCCGCATGCGTGCGTCTCACCTCTTCCTTGGTCTCACTGTTCTCCCTCTCACGTGGCTCCTGCTTGACATGCGTTGCCATGGCGAAGGCGGCGCGGTCATGGCTGTCGGCCAGGTTGATGACGTTAGTGATAGACGGCAGCATGGATCCCTGGCAGCTGGTGCCAATGATGGTGTTTCGTTCGCACACGGCCAGCAGCAGCTAACAATTGCAGACACAGAAGCACGCCAACAGGTGAAAAGATGATCAGTGACAGGTAGATAAGACTTAAAAACACAAAGCAACACTTGTTTTATGTGTCAGGATTGTGTTTAATGCTGGAATTAAAGGGTTAAAAGGCCTGCTAGAAGATCAGAGGCAGCAGTCTGTTTACCTCTATGCACTGTTTGATCCAGAAGTGGCTGCCCATGGCCTCCCAGTTCTGAGAGCAGCAGATGTAGAGCAGCCTCTCGTAGACGCGCCGCTTCATAGAGGCGTCAAACACCTCAAAGAACTTGGCTCTGATCAGTGGCTGAGTGCAGCGAAGCCCTGAGAGGAAGGCCGGCTCCAACTTGGACGTGATGTCACTTCCTGAAAGGCTCTCATCCCTGAATAATGTGACAGACAACAACGTTTATTTCACAGAGCTTGCATGCTGGCTCTGAACTGTTTCATTTGACGATGATTCATGAGGGCAGAATACAGGCGTTTGTTCGTAATAAAAAATTGAACTCACTTAGAACATCTGCTGTGACTGAAAGCAGTCCACAGCAGCGTTGCAAGAGCCAAAAACGGCAGCGAGACAACTGAAAAACAAGTCGCAATATCTATCTAACAAAACGATAAAGTGCATACTGAAATAGCAGAAAATGGGAGCAGCGGCGCTATGCAATAAATCCACATTTATGAAGCTTATCATATTCAGCTTTTTGTTGAGAGCACATCAGCGATGTGCTGATTCCACTCTACGGTCAGCTCGGATGCAGCGTTCGCGGTGTCAATTACTCGCGCTCCGAGTAATTCGAGCATAAAAACTCCTTAATTCAAATATTCTGCCACTGAGCTTCATTTTGTTATGCAACTTTTATACAACTGCAAATGCACTTGACAATACGCGGTGACACTAATGGCTGAGAGGCATGTCAGGAGCAGAGCACTGATGTGTGCCAGTACTCACTGAAACAACACTCAAGACATTGCAGCAAATTGAGAAAGCAGGAAACATATTCCTTGTGTTTCTCTGACTTTCACTTCTGTTGGCCGCATTAGTTAATCATTTATATTAATAAACATCAATAAGTTTTTATACAAAGAAGGTAATTTTAAAAGAGCTCAGGCGTGCGTGGCTTTTCGCTTTACTGTTTGTAATCTGTTTATTTAATTAACTGTCCAAATAAAAAATGATACCATGAAAATAATTGATTTTTACAGCTCAATTTCTTCTGGTATTTCTGCCTAACTGTAAATATAATTACACATACGACAAATTAGCACAACACAATTTACCCAGTCTTGCTCAAGATTCACAAATACGACAGGCGCTGAGGTAGGACTGCAACATATTAGCCCAGAAAGTAAAATCTCTTTGAAACATTCAAACTGAGCACGTTTAAACAGCCGTGTCACTGAGGATCACTGAAGTGTGAGGCGACAGCAGTTAACACTGAATATCGGGGTGAAATTAAGTATCTTTGCTCTGGAAACTCCAGCGATAGAGAAGCTCCGACAGCCGCGCATTTAAACACTTTAATAATAAATTATTTCTACATCGTCCTGCTGCACTGAATGGGCCTCGTGGGTACGATTCAGGAAACACGGGGAGAAAGGGAAGGTGGGACGAAAGTGGCAACAAAAGGCGAGGCTACCGCAGCTGCATGTTGCTCCTTTTTTTCGTGCCGTTCTCTCACACATTGTTCTGGCGCAGCTGCTTTATCATTCCATTATCATTACTTGCTGTCCATCACGGTTTTACGGCTCATTTTAAATCTTTTGACATGTGGCGCAGATGGCGTGGAGGGAATGCAGAGTACATTTTAGTTGATTAAATGTGTATGTGTGTAAGAGAGGAAGACAAAGCGAGCCGTGGTTTGATGAATAGCGGGCAGCGAGACCAGTCTCTCCCCTCTGGCCCCCACCTGCAGTGTGTCCTGTCATCAGTCCTGACACGACTGTAGCCCTGTGAAAGACCCTGGCACGTTATCTATCTCTATCACTACCTGCCATCCTTTTGACCTCTTCTGCACGTTGTTGTACTCTATTCTCCACCTTTTTCCATCCACAGCTTTCATTTCTATTAATTACTTCCTGTGCTTCCATGCACCACCAATGAATTCTGATCCCTGATCTCTTTCCATCCATCTACCACGTTCTACCTTAAAACAAAAAGCTCCCTGCGCTGCTCGTGCTTCAAGCCCCCTCCTCCTCATCTACATTTTTTTGGTTGCTCCTTGACCTAACCTCCGGTGTCTTTCCCCCTGCCTCAAACCGCCGACCTTCATCCTCTCCTGTTAAGATGGATGCAAGGGCGGCATGGTGTCGGTGGCACGGCCATTTGGCCATGTGATGAATGGCGGTAATTACCTGTAGACGTAATTAACGAGGTCCAAGAACTGGGCGTTTAACTCAAGTTCATCGGGAAAACGCTTCTCTATGTAGGTCATCATCTTCACCAGCAAGATGGACTTCTCACGCAGGTTGGGCATCTGGAAGGAGGAGGGAAAAGAGGGGTGCTGGTTAGAACGAGACAGAGGGAAGTTGGGAAAATTAAAGAGACCGGGGACGGGAATAAAGAGCTGTGGACACAGATATTCCTCCACCTCAGCCCTTTACCGCTTGATCTCCTTCTACAGCTTGAAAGAAAATAAAAAAACAAAGACACGTCTGTGGGTGTTATGCTAATGTTAACCTCATTGTGCTTAGAAAATGTGCTTTGCTTGCTGTTTGTCCAAAGGTTTCACACCTATTTAAGTGCTCGTTGCTGATTCAGTTCTGATTCACACCTGCTATTATTGAATAAATAACGTGATTACTAGCTGAATAATGCAGGTCCATTGGTTTGTGCGCGCTAGATCCGCCTCACTGAGAAAGGCCTCCTCCTTACCTGATTGGCAGCCATGGGAGAATTGTTTTTCACCCACTCTTCAACGATTTTGACCACAGCGCGGAGGATTTTGGGGTCGGGTGACTTCTCAATCAGTGACGTGAGGATGACCTGGATGAAGTTCTTCCTCATCTCCATGCTCATGACAGACAGTCGTGTCTTCACCAGGTCGAGGCTCAGCATCACAAGCTCACTGGTCACTGAGAACAGAGAGGTAACAGTCAAAAGCGGGACTGAGACAAACCAGCTAACAACAGTCACAATATTTATAATTTTAGAATTCATACCGATGGATTTGTGGATAAATGATTGCACAGGCTATTGCATAGATAACCTCCAAAGCTACTTGCGCTAACAGCGAGGGCACCCGCCACATATGAAGTGCCTTTTTTGCCATTCTAAAAAAAGCTATGACAGAAAATAAAGTGTCACCTCTCGTCCCATTTTCTCAAGAGTCAAGATGGCCTTGAACACATTCATGGTCACGTCTCCAATTCATAACATCCACGTGAGTTGTGCACTTTTTTTTTTTAATAGCCAAAATACAACTAAAAGGTTTCAATACAATCAGGTTGGAACCATTTCAGTGAAGCTTATTAGATTAGTGAGACATGAACAATCTTTAGAGGCAAAGGCCTCGCCGGTTAGATAGCCTTTGGTCTTAGTGATAACTGCGCCCAGTGGAGGGTAAATGTCTGTGTTTCCCAATATAGTCATTAGGGGCCCATTTAAAGCACTGATAGCATCTTACAGCCATTACCTCCCAGCTGAGAAGTAGCGACACTTATTACGTACTACCCAACTTCTATAAACCTGGCGAGGTCAGGCTGCAGAGTGCAATAGGGAACCTCTGTGAATTTTGTAATAGTCAAGAGATAACTAAGCAACCTTAAGTGCTAAAAGAGCAACACACGACCTTGTTAAACTTTCCTCTTTACCCTTGCTGGCTGACATATAAGGCAAGTTGTCAAGAGGTTTCACTTCAGTCATTGTCTACCCTTGCAAACCCAGAGCAAAACGGCACAAGGTGACCATCTGTTGGCTTTATCCAGTGAGAGACTCAGAGACAATACAGACTGGGAACTACCCTGTGAAACCAGACTATCTGCGGAGTGGATCTCCCCTGACCAAGTCAGCTATTGAGAACACAGCTGCAGCCATTGATATTGAACCTTTGATTCAGTCTTTGTATGGAGCCAGGCACTGCCGAGATACATTGGATATCTGAGCTCTGACTGAGTCTGAGGAAGGTCACCACGTGGGTTCGCATGTGTTGTGTACGGCCGACCTCACGCACAGTCAAGCCCTTGTTGGATCGGGGCTGGGGGAAAGTACGCACGCTAGAATTCCGGATAATGTGAGCCAGCTGTAACTGCAGCCCTGCAGAATAAGTTCAACTGAAATGGCAGTGGATGCCTGGCGAACAGTCTGGTGGATCTCCGAGCTCTAATTGTGACTCTGGGTGCTGTGAACTCAAGAACTGGGTTAAATAAACGAGCCGCATGGGGAAGCATACTGGGAGAAATGGGGATAGTGGGGCAGCTCTGACTGTGGAACCAGTGAGTTACAGTGATTGGCAACATTTTTTATGAATGTGTTGGAGACCTCAGTTTTGAATTCATGTTAAAGTGGGTTTGCTTATAGATGGTATTGCTATACTGTCAAACAGATTGTTAATAATCGATAAACAGTTTCAGAGAACTGTGTTTTTATGTAACTTTAAGGAACGAGACTGCGTAACGTGCACATACAATGTGTGTCTGTTATGTCTGCACCTTGCTTCCTCACATCTTCCCACTGAATTCACATCTGTGCGCGTACCTGTGCTGGTTTCAGTAACCCCCGGGTTAGCCTGCTGTGGGCTCAGGTGTTCCCGCACCATCTTCTGTAGCGAGCGCATGAACACCGAGATGAGGCGGTCGATGTAGCTGGCATTGTAACTGCAGGCCGACTTCAGGATCATCAGTGTTCCTGGAAGACAAATGGAGGGGAAGAATGAAGGGAGGGGGGGGGTTAAAAAAAAAAAAAAGAAAGAAGAGAAATACAATAATCTCACAAGGATCTCATCCTCTGTGGGGCAAGGTAACAGACACGCACATCCGCAGTCAGCTTGTATTTATTCACACAGCACGGCAAGCACTTTTTACTCTAATCTAACAAAAGTTCTAGTGTCACGCAGGCACAGATAGGTATGAGTAATACCCCCCTCTGTTGCTGCTCCCTGGAGGGGAGACAAATGTTAAAATGTCACCCCCCACCATATCAGTGCTACTTGTCTGTGACAGCAGGATACCAAAAGATTTTTATTGACCAGAACTGCCATTTTGGTGAAGCGTATCAAATGGCTTTACCTTTAGACCGCTTTCATGTGGCCATTTGTCACATTGTGGTCCCTCTATTTCTGAAGGTACGATATATTTCAAATAAAGGAAAGAAAAATCAAATAACTGTCTCCTTGGAATACGCTTTGATTTAAGCTTTATCCACAAATACCCTGACATCTGGGAAGATAACAGTAATGTTCATAAAGGGAGGGTGGGCAAAAGCAGCAATCCTTCCCGAGACAACTTTCCCCAAACCGCTGGACTGTGGCCTTCATTTAAACAGACCAGATGTTAGCCCGAGCAGCAGGCTTCCATTTTAACGACGCACTCACTGGCTTAATTTCTAAAAAGCGACTGAGGTAGCTTAGTTTTTGGGAAGAGTGGGAGTGTGAAAAATATTTTTAAAGAAGACAAGGGTTCATGAGCAACAAAGTGGGAGTAACGGAGCACAATGGGGCGAGAAAGAGATACATGGGAGTAGGTCTTACCAAAGAGCTGTGTGGGGTTAGTGTTGGTCGTGGCTTTTTCATAGTTGGTAAGTCCCTCATAGATGACCTTGCTCACGGCAGCATACAAGCACTCCAGTTCCTCATACTTAGACGCCACTGTCGATGAGCCTGGAGGGAGAGAGCAGTGTTTGCTTCAAACACAGAATCTAAACCAATGCTTTACTTGGAGCACATGGCAGAATCGATCAGTTAACAGAGCAATGGTTCAAATGTTTTGACTCCTCTTCAAAGAACACAAAAGTGAGTTAACAATCCCTCAGACGATTCAGACAATGTAGCGCTTTTCTGAGTCTATGAGCACGGCTGACCTGACCCAAGTTAGAATTTAAGCATTAAGGCACTGGCAGCTTACTGGGCTCTGTGGGGAAGATGCTCATGAGGCGAGAAAGGAGGGAGTGGACAGCGCGCAGGACTTTGGTGTTGCCGCATGTCATGCATGCAGCGATGCCTCGCTGGAGGGGCTTAAAGTGGGCCAGGATAGCTGGAGACTGCAGCACTGTCAGGAGGAAGCAGAGGATCTCCAGGCCTGTGCAGATGTTGGAGATGTTAGCCTGGGCTGGCTGCTCCTGAGAGGACACAGAGAACAACGAGTCAGTGGAAAAAGTCTGTACATTGTCTTATTTTGTCATACAGAAAAAAAATAGATGAATAAAAAGAATGTGATGCACGTGAAATATCTAGGCTCATCTTTTTAAGCACGAGTATACAATTCCAAAACAACGCAAGACTGGAGTGCAAATTGATCAACAGATGCATTAATCATTCAAGTTTTTATTCCATATTAATTCCAGACAACTCAGAAATCAATATTGCACTCACAGAGGAATTTCTCACACAAAAGGACCAAGGCACTGTGATGGCTGCTAAACCAAAGATCAATGACCAACATCGGGTCCTAATTTTGTCTAAATTGCAATCAAGGATTTCAACGATGGCAGGGCGAAGAGGATAATCTGGGGCAGATCCGTGGCACTAATCTCGCCTAATGAACAAGGTGACTCGCGTGATAAGGCTCCTGGTAGATATTAGGGTACTATTGATTTGACACTGTATTAAGAGGATGGGCCATAGTCTCTGGAGCCATGCAGACAGGGCATGTATGTGCGCGAGAGAGGGACTGCGTGCGCCCCCCTCCCCCAATCTGCCTTCTCACGCCACTCCTCCTGACTCTTAATCACTGCCATGCCAGTACAATGAGATGATAAAACGTAATCCGATTTAGAGCATTGTTCATTAGTCTGAGTACTATGGCTGGGCAGGTAGTGCAGGCTCCCGAGGGAACAAGACCCGAGCACGCGCATCTGCATAAGACCTACAGAAAGCCTTGTTTGTCAGATCGGCCCCATGGGATCTGGCTGGGGCTGATTGGGTTTGTGTATGTGTGTGTGTGAATGTAAAGGCAGAGGGAAGAGGCGCGGCCGATACACTGATCCCCCGCAAAAGGGAACAAGGGAAGTATGCGACAATTGCCGGCGCACGGCGATAACCTTGTCTGAACAGTGGCGCTGAATCAGACCACAGAGATGAGTGGAAAAGGAGAGGAGCAGCAGATAAAAAGGTGAGAGAAAGAAGAGAGGCTGCGATAAGAGGCTGAAAAGAAGAGAGGGGATGAGAGGAGAACGTGGTGGCAAGAGACGGCGGGGGAAGAGAGCTGCAGAGAGGCGCTGTGGGGAGTTTCGGATGAAGAGGGGGCGGGGGGTGGGGTGGGGGGGTCGTACAGGCCAACCCGGATGGAGTCCTGTTATCTCAACACTGTCATTATTTTGTCATTATGGCGGTTGGCGCTTCACTTCATGTATTACAGATAACAGACAAAAGACTCTGAGGCGTTAGCGCTAACAGTAAGACAGAGCTTAAGCAGGGACATGCAAGAGGCAAACGGCAGGGACGCATTAATAATCTCTTACTGTTTGTTGTTTATTGCTTGGCGCAACAACAAGGCTGAATATTATGAACTTTATTCAAAGATGTTTGCCTAAAACGCTGTTTATGACATGCGCTAGCGACATCAAACAATCTGTGGCATGCTCACAAACATATTTTACACATTAAAACATAAAAAAAAAAGGAAAACATTCCGAAAAAGTCTGGACACAAGGGATCTCTGGGAAATGCAGTGCAAAAACAGAGCAGTAACAACTGCTTAGAATGACCACGAGCACGAATGTGGCTCTATGAAAGCAAAGGGCAGTCTAATAAGCTACATAAGGACTGAATGAGTCACGCTGAAGGCATATGCCATCTTACCACTGTCATAAGCAGCTTGTCAAACCACTGCAGCTTGAGCTCGGCGCGAGGCCACATGTCAGGCCTGAGGGCAGACTTCATCAGGCTAACACAGCGACGGGACAGCAAGTCCCCCGGAGACCCAGCCACATTGGTGCTGTCGTTCACCTAGACAGGAGACGGGAGACGGGGAAGAAGGTTGAGATCATTATCATTATCATTATCAGTGACAACAAGTCTCCATCTTCAATATCGCAAACGGCGTCCTGACAAGATGTGAAATCACACGGGGGCGAGAAGAGGCGAGGACTGTCACCATATACTGTAATTTCATTCATGGAGCTAGAGTTCAACAGTGGCATGACCAGAAAGGAGACTGTCCTTCAGTCAGGAACTCTGCTGTGCTGAAAAGCATCCACAAGCATCCTTGAGCGAGACAACGAATCCCTATCAGCTCGAGATGTGGTGCTCTATGGTTGATGGTAATCCCTGTGCCCGGTGAAAAGATCAAATTTTTCTACAGGGATCAATTTAGTATCACAATGCACTGTTATCAAGTGGAATACAAAGAAAAGATTATGTTTCCTCAGGCTGTTCTGTGAGCAGTGAGTGATCCCCAGCAGTGATACAGAAGGTTATATTCAACAGAGATGGTTGGATGAACAGTGAGAATGGAGCTTGGCCCAAAAAAAGAAAGTAGGAAAAGTCAAGGTGAGCGAATCTCAACAGTCTATTTCAGGCGTGTAACCAAGGTCATCACTGCCACTAGACCAAGGGACATCTGTGTGAGAAGACACATAAAGGACTGTGTGTGTGTGTGTGTGTGTGTGTGTGTGAGGGAGGAAGCGAGCGAGAGATGTGCTCGGGACAGCCACCAGGTGTGTCCTACCTTCACCACCAAGGGGTTAGGATAGCTGTGTCCTACCTGGCAGGCGCTATGGATGGCAGAACTGTACCTGCGTGGTGTCTGTCTGTGTGTGTGTGTGTGTGTACGTGCGAGAAAGAAAGAGAGATGGAGTGCTGTGTGACGGTCATGGTGGGAGAGTTACCTGGCAAGCAATCCTGATGAGGAAGTTGACCACTGTGTCCGTATGCTGTTTCTCAACGGGCTTGGTGAGCATGGTCTCTGTACCTGGCATGGACTGGCTCCGGCCAAACACCTTAAGAAATAAATAAATAAATAAATAACACATTATAATGAATGAAGAATATCTCGACTTTTTTGTTAGGAAACAGCGAAAATTTCTATAAATATAGAAGACTTTAAACTTACATGAGACCTTAGTTATGAGGGGAATTTCAAAGTGTAAAAGTAGGCTGCAACTGTGATTTTCTGATAATTATCCTGGAAACTTTCTGAGCGATTAACATTTCCTCATCTCAAGCAGAAACACATGCTGCTACTGCATTTTCCTTCTGACATCAGATAAAAGACGCTTGGAATAACAAGATGGGTTGTGTTTTTTTTTACCATGATGTGTTAAAAATCACTTTCATACTTAGCACGAGGGCAAGTCTCGATAATCACTGTTAAATAACACATCCAAACAGTGTTTGGATGTCTTGCTGTTAAAAGAAGATCATGTGCACTGTGGTGATTAATTATATATACATTACAAATACTGAAATTAATCAAGAGAAATAATGTTGTACAATGGGTTAAAGCGAAGAAATGAACTTTATTCAAACTGTGTTTTAACTGCCTGATTATGTCTGCTCAGTCTACAACACACAGCCTCTCAAACACGGAGTTGAGTGTGGTGGGACAGCAGATGCGGTCAGGCAGCATTATTAGGGCGTCTAGCTAAAAACCTGGAGGGCTCGGATAGCAAGTTAATAGAGAAATTCAAAGTTTTTATTCCAATTAAAAATGGCCTTTTGAAAGATTCGTTTTTGTATGTATCAGAGGTTGACCGTGGATCATTTCCACAACTTCAAGAGGCACTTCTTGCAGCAAAGGCATCTCATCCAGTTTTGCAAGTGCAGAAACAAGAGATCACAGTGGGACTCAAGATGAAACAGATGTGAGGCTCCGATGCTTTTGTATGGAAAAAATGGATTAAGACAACAGCAGCCACCGTGCTGTCGTCTCCTGTTGGCAATTTTTGTCTCAGAGAAAAGGCTTGTTTGATCCAAGTATCTTTCATCTGAATTCATTCAGACAGGTGTAGAAGACAGGAGCAGTCAGCAAGAACTTTGACGGTGAAAGGTTGCAGGTGTTAATTTTGGAGGGGGGAACAAATAACACAGATAACGAGACCACGGGGCACGGGGCCTCTCGGCCACATTCTTCTGCAAACTTGACTGCTGTTGAATTGAGCTTACCGTGGAGGCAGCTCCTGTCGCCGTGCGGAATCTTTTGACGTCTTGACCGGCAGCCGCAGCAGCAGCAGCAGCAGATTCCAGCGACAGTCCTCTTTTCACTGCACCGCCACTGGTCCCTTCGCCGCCAGCGCCTACTTCAGCTTCGGATTCCGGCTGTCACGCGGAAGACAGAACAGACAAGGAGAGGAGCGAGGAGGACAGGTGTGAAGTGGAGTCCATCAGTTAACGTAATTACAGTGTACAGAATGAAATGTGTAGAACTTTTCTAGGCTCCTGACAAGCTCCTAGAGCATTGTGAGTTCTGAGTATTTATGGAACATGACTAAGGAAATGTTTTGATCTCTGTGATTAATGGGTTTTTGTGTGAAATAATAAGCGCTTGAAGTCTGCAACGATCCATTAGCAATGTGGGCACAACTCTGTTTCCGTTAGTCACAAGCTATGTTTGACAGCACTTGAAGTCAATAAAACTTTGTGTAGTTCAGTTGTGTGTGTGTGTGTGTGTGTGTTTATGGCAATCCATGAACACACCTGCTGGTCTTTAATCCTCTGCAACTCCCATTTGATGACCACCTCAGCCAGGTCCACAGCAAGTTTCCTTTGCTCTATGGTGACGCTGGGCGTGAAGCCTAGACGCTGCATTGCACTGATCATGTGCTGCACCAGGTGGTGGCGCACAGGGTAGTACACCTGGAAAGAGGCCGCAGTTAGTAAAAATGCAGAAACAATTAAAATAATAATATGAAATGAATTTGGAAGCTGCGATGAACTAAATATTCATACACTGAATCACAGTGTAGAGTGGCAGAGTTTAAAAGAAACAGAAGTACAAATGAGCAACGACAGTCAGCAAAGCTGAACAGATGACAGAGAAGTTCGTTTAAAAAGAGCAGAAACAAGATTGAACACAAAATTCCCTGGTAGCTTTGGGCCTGTTTTTTTTGTATTCTTTAGTTTTATTTGGACATCTCGCAACCTGAGCGTCCACGCTTTGCAAAATATAGTTGCAGTATCCAAATACAGAGGAGTCGGAAAAGAGTGACAGGTAATAGATTAGAACCTTCTTGTACAACTCATCCCTTTTTGTATGAAGTGAACACAGACTCTGGTGCATGAATTTCAGCAGCAATTCTTTCCAATGATGTGTGTCACAAATTTAAACCGAATTTCAAGTTTGGCAAAAGAAAACGTGAATGAACGCTTTGATTTCATCCACTACCGTTACATGAACACAAGGGGGCAGTTGAGATAAATAGCAGATGTCAGAAAAACAGAAAAAGAGGGCACAACAAAATTAAGAGTGATGCAGAACGCAGTGAAATTATGACATTTGTGTTTGTTGCATGGGAGAAAAGTTACATCAGATCTGTGTGACCATAGATAGATTATAGAGCCAGTCACGCTTCATGCAAGTCAAGTAAAGCTAGGCCAGAAATTCAATTTAAAAAAACAAACAAATTGGCATAAACCAAATCAAGCGAGTGTAAAGCGCTTTTCTGAATTTTGACAAATCCATAACGCGATGCTTCAAACCACATTTATGGAAACACAGTCAGACTTCAAGAAAGTGATTATGAATCACAGAATAATGAAAAGAAAACAAATTCTGCATATTCATTTCACACTGGGTTTGATATTCAAGTCTGCTGCTGGTTGTGCAAACCTTTTCCTCGGAGCGTCGATACCAGAACACCAACAGAGAAACTCCGCCTTCCCTTAACTCCATGTTAAATGGACTGTCTTGCCAGTATCATCGCCTATAAATCAGCCTGGCTTGCATTGCCTAGCAACAATCCAAAACAATTACGAGAGCGTAACCTGTTGCCAGCGTGTGGACAAAGCTGCTGCTTCCATTTTATTACGCGATCCTTCACCGAGGGTTCTCCAAAGAGACCTCGCTTGTTTAAATATCTAAAAATCTGGTCTGCCGAGAGTCCTGTGAACCGACTGCAACCCTGCCTCGCATCACCTCCGTCTTGCTGCAAGATATCCTGTCCACCTGCCCACAGAAGACCATTATCAAAAGGAAATGAAAGACAACTTTTCTTTTTTCCCCCTATGCTGATGCTTTGTTCTAGATTCTGGGTTGATAACGCATGCAAAGTTAAACAGGGTGTTCAATCACTTTGAGACACTGAGTCAGAAGAGGCAAACTCTGAAGCCGTATTCCCACTTAGTCTCAAGGACATGATGACACACACTTAGCCCTGAGAATTCGCACTCTCGAGCCTCACACTCAAGAGTCACTTAGCTTCGTCGCAAGCTGAACTGGGACTCTCAACGCACAGGCACACGCAGACAAAAGAGCAAGAGATGAGATGTCTATCTGAGGGCTGTTGCCGGTGTCAAAGAATATTAAAGCTTCTCGCTTTGAGGGTAATTATAGTCGATAGAGCAGGGCTTCATGGCCTCTTAATGACAGAGTGGCTAAGCCCTGTCCATCACGTGTGCACACAGACAAACACGCACGCAATCTCCCCATTTCTTTATCAAACACGCACACACGCACGCACAAAGTCTCTCATCTGTCTGTCATTATCTTCTCCCCAGTGTAATTATGCTGATGTGATTACATTAGATTAGTCATCTGGCCCAGTGAGAGCAGCCTGTCAGTGAGTTAGAGAGAGGCGCTGAGGAAAATGTCAGTCTTCTGCTAAGAGACTGTCGCTTTCTGACCGGCGAGGCGGCGAACGTCAGCTGAAGGAGCGAGAGGGCAGAAAAGTGCCTGTGAAGTTTACGGAGAGAGGCGAACATAAAGGCCAACGATCCTTCGCTGGGTGTGGACTTGTGAACAGACGAGGCCATCTTTGACTCTGGCCGGCGCTGAGAAGGGTGTGTCTGGCAATGTATGCGCATTAAGGCGATTACAGGCAGCAGGCGGTTATCATTAGCTCCACTGCCCGGCGATGAATGATCCAGCTTTTGCACAATGCCATAGTCGAGGCAGGAGCGGAGATGAAAACTCAAATTTAACTAACTAACTAATCTTGTGAACGATTAATTGGACCAAACGAGATCACCCAACTTTTAATGATGATGCTCCATTCCCATTAGGGCTGGTAAAGAGGCGTCATATTATTCGGGGCTCTCAGATAATCAGCAGAAATAGCTTCTCGACTGTTTTTCTCCATGCGGTTCCCCGCGGTTACCGAAGCCACACTGAGCGGGGAGCTGGCAGCAGCGGCAAATGGCTGTGGATGTACCCAAAAGTGGCACTCCATGTGGCGGCAGTTTACCATGGTTTACCATTAAATGAGAGGTACAAGACGCTGATACTCGATAGTCAGTAATTAGTCGTCCTTAAAAAGGTATTACTTAGTGTGGTGTTCAGACGAGTCCCTCATGGTTATCATACATCAACAGGGAGAGAAATCAAATTTGTTTCGACTGTTCTGTCTGCTTCACCCACCCGTATGCATATGCCGGCAGTCGATGCATTCAATGGCGGCTGACAGAGGGAAGCGCACTATTGACCAACTCTAATTTTCCCTGCGTGTTCTTTTATATCTGCTCACCCTGAAGTGCTGCACGATGAGATGCAGTATGTGGACCAGCTGCGGAACAGTGTGTCCCTCCTCCACGATGATCTTGCGGGTCCAGTGGGTCAACATCTGGTGGCCGTCCTCCATGCGGGCAGGCACGGCCGGGGTCAGGATGGCCATGGCCTGCCGTACGATGGCCCGGGCCTCCATAGTGTGGGCTTTGAGCAAACTGTGGAAGACCTGGGAAAGGAAAGGTAATAGGCTTTTTAATATACCCTTTGCTGCACCATTGATGCTACTAATTCTTATTTCTTTGTTTAATGGTCCCTTCAACTACTGTATTTCTCTTACAATACATTTATATTACACTGACTACTGTGCTGTTGGGGAAGCACATACTCACTTTCACACACTATGGTATCATTTTCTCAATGAGTACTACTTAGATATATCTTATTCCTAATGTATTCTTTCTTCTTGCGTACATCTGCTGTCATCTCATTTCAGTCTCTGTTTTCATTCCTTTTTTTTTATCTCAGTCCTCTTATCATTAGCTCCAACTTCGTTCTCTCTCCGCTTCCCTCCTCACCTGCAGCACGATCTTCTTGTGAATGGCAAACTTTGCAATGATGTGAGCCAGAAGCAAGTGCCCGCTGTATTTGCAGGCGGGATCCACGCACGCTTTGGGCAGCAGGCAAGGCCAGGCGAAGGTCATGAGGCGCCGCAGCTTGCTGTTGCGTGACTTGTTGTTGTCGTGGATGTGGTGGGGCGCGTGCTCCACCAGCAGGGTGGAGAACTGCAGCAGGCAGATTCGCAGCGAGTCGAGAAGGTCAGCCTGCTTCTCTGGGTCCAGGACCTTGGAGAGGGATGGAAGAGATGTGGAAAGATTGTTGAGTCAAGTGGAAATGGGAAACATTTTTATGCCCCGCGGCACAGAGAGTGAACTGTAGAGCTGTTGTTGTTGTAAATACACAATTTGAATTCTGTTGCTGACAGAGGTCAATACACCTCTTGGATTACTTAATGCAACTAATGTGAAACACATTTTATTGAATATGCCGTTTGGCTAAATTGCCTAAGCATACTTCTGACTAATGTTTCACTTCCCAAAAATCGCACCACAAACAGCAATATACTTTTTCACATATTGAAAACCTCTTACAAAAAGACAGCTCCCCATTCAAAATACCAAGCACCATCTAAATTCCCAGCGGAGAGGTTCAGAGGGGAGGAGAGCGCACGGAGAGAGGGGGAGATGGGTGAGGAAATGAGTTTTAACCAGACCGTAGAGGAGCCATTAGCAGCCATTAGGACTGGTGTTAGTCAGTGATGAGATCTGCCACAGCACAAACAAACATGCTGACCTTTAGCATGGTCTCGTCCTGACATTTACACCAGGAATTATAGTCTGGCCTGATGAATGAAACGTGATGGAAAGCAGGGACCAGTGGGATAGTGGGAGGGAGGGAGGGAGAAAAGACAGATGGAAGAGACGAGAAAGAAGAAGAAGAGAGATGGGACTGACAGCAATTAAGTGATCAAGTAATGCATGGAGGAGATGAGAGAAGAAGAATCGGACTAAGTGGGATGTAGTTGATGATGACTGAGGGTATGGAGATGTGCTGGATTGATAAGACATTATGAGAGGAAATGCAGCAGGTAATGAAATCAGAGCGACGGATGGAGAGACAAAAGCTGTTGAGTAATGAACAAAGGAAAGAAGGGGGGAGAAAGTGAGCAGGCTGAATGCCGAGAACGATGTTAAGAGGGTGAAAAAGAACACCTTCAAGCAGATGTGTGCATGTGTACCTTAGTGATGAAGACACTGGTAATGCTTTCAGGATTGTCTCCTTCAGGGTTGGGCGGTCCAAGCAGCTGCTCGCCCTCGCCTTTCTCAAAGCTGTGCAGGAAGGCCGGATTCAGGATGTGCTGCAGCACCTACGAAACAGGAAGAACGTTGAACGTTGGAATGATTTGTCCACTCGCTGAGGGAGTATGCAATCGGAGTGAAGGCTGCTCGAGTTTTCAAAGACGGCAGTGGACAGAGAAAAGAGAAACTCGATCAGTGAAATCACCTGATGTGGTCTTTGAAGAAAAGCTGCATAAAAGAAAAATATGCATACTCTCAGCACCGGGGCACATAATTACATGATGACTCTACAATCTCTTCTAAAATGAGAGACACGGGTCATTCTCTGCTTGATGATAACGGGGAAAAAAAAGGACTTAACAGAAGTGAGGTACGGCAATGTCTGAAGCCCAAAACAATGTTAATTTTAAAAGAAGGCAAAGAAGACATTTAAAGAATCACAACAGATTTTCTTAAATAATCCATAAGTGTTGAGAGCAGAGAAAGAAAACAATCTATACTATCGCGCAGGCGAAGTTTAAAATGTAATTTATAACACCCTGAAACCTGCAGGGATCCTTTTCAGCGATCTGATGAAGACTTAAGATTAACTAGTAAAACGCGGAGCAACCCAACCACAATACGGCTAACGACTGCATTTATTAAAGAAGCTGCGATGTGTTAATGAACCCCCCCTATTCAATCCATCACTGGGGAGGACAGGGCATCGCTCAGTGGAGAACGAGCTGTGGCAGCATATGTTCAGGCTCCTTCGTTAGCAAATTATTCACAAACGCACTGCACAAAAACGTACACGCATGGCTGATGGACTCGCACACGCATGCACAAAAAAAAACACACGCGCACACACCCCCCCCCCCTAAATGAAGACACCAAGAAAATGCACAGAGCACAAGTCTGTTCTTCACTCTCATCTGTTCCTATTAATTCGACGCCTCTCTGACATCAATCACTGCGAGATCACAGCGTATTTTCTGTAATGCCATTAGATGCTGGGCTCCTGCGGGCTGTGTGTGTTAGTGCATGTGCGCAGGCACACACACACACACACACAACGCTTCTGGGCAAGTAGCCTAGACGGTGTTCTGCAGGTGTCTTAATTATCTTAAATCCCATTTCCATACCCTGAAACAAATAACGTGCGTGCAGAGAGTAACCCTCACAGCACTGCAAGGCAACCGCAATAGGAGGTAGCTAGAGACGAGGGAGTCCAGTATGTATATATGTATATTACTGTGAAAGCGCCACAGGAAGTCTTGAATCATAAGCACTACCAGTCTCGGGTCTGTTATGAGTCGGTCACATAATCAAGGAAAGCTTGTTGTTATTCCAATCTGATAACTGAGAGGAAATGTATCTGTTTTGGTTTTAATTTTCTCTCTAAAAAAAAAAAAAAAAGAAAACTTAAAAATTTGAATCTATTTTTGCTTCTTCTCTCACAGACACACAAACACACACACACACACACACACACACACACACAGACGTGTTTTGCTGTTGTTCATGTACACATAACAGGTACGGGTACTGACAAAAATATCTGCGACTTAACACCAACACTGCAGTTTGACTTCAATCTCCAGTGAGAAGATGATCCAAGCACAGTGAGACACATTCTGTTACACTGTGTGTCACGTTGGTAACAAAAAGCAAAAGAAAAGAAAAAGAAGAAGCAGAATGTGAAACAGACGCGCTGTGCTTCATAAATGTCATACACTTGTTTGTTTGCTTGTCTGCTTGAAATCTATTTCATGAACAGTCAAACACTTTTGAACAAAAAGAAAAGAAAGAGCAGGACAAAAGCAGTTTTCCGTTAGAACTCTTTGGATAAAACAAAGGAAGCGATACAGGAGCAGCATGAGGTCAGACTGCCCATCACAGATGATTCATTGCTGCTGTCCCACTCCCCTCTTCTTTTTTTTAACCCCCCCCCTACATTTCTCTCCACATCTCGCTCAAAGTGAAATATTCTCCCGGACCCCTGTGATGCTACACAAGAACCTCCGTCTCTATCTAACTCCCAGGAATACTGACAATATACACTCGCACGCACACGCACTTCCCCGTGCTATAATGCTTCCGGGAAATAGCTCGAGGCAATTTTTAAATGTCAGCGGAGGTAACGCCCACACTCATTCTCTTGCTCACGACCCGTACACTCATCAGCACAAACATTTGCGCAGAAACGCCGTCCGTCTGTCAGAAAAACAAGTCCGTGGGTCTGTCTGTCTGCCGTGTACAGATAGCATCTGCTGCGCACCAGAGGAAGAACAATTAAGCGAAAAAACAACAATATGAGCAAAATCCTGGTGGAGGGGAGTGGGCTTGCTGCAGCTTTGCTAGCTGATCGAATGAACTGTGGCTCCGTTGAAAAATTTTTTTAAACGCAGCATTTTGTCCCGGAAAGACACAGCGCAGTGAGTTGGCTGAACTCTCTCCCGTGCCTTTATTTTTTCAGCCCATATGTTGGTGAAACAAGCTGAATGAGAAAAAGGACAGGGTGGAGTGAGCGGCATCATAAACTCATGTGTCGCTCGCTGGATTTGTGGGTCTGTGTGCACTTGCCAGCTTCTTGTGGCTGACTGTGTGTGTGTGTGTGTGTGTGTGAGTACAGTTGTGTTCGTGCCATATAGCCATTTGGTTATGTGCTATAGTGTGCCAGGGCAGGCCTTCCCCACTGACCCGTTTGTACTTAACAGCAGCGCTGTAGCTCCTCTGTGCCAGGTTGTGTGCCTGCTACAGCTGTGCAAAGTGTGCGTGTGTACGTGTGTGAGGGCGCGCGCGCGCGCCTCCGTCTGTGTGTGTATGCGTGGAGAGCATGCATGCGGGAGAGTGGGCTTAATTAAAAAGCAGCCCGAATGATTGTAATGCTCGCAGCAGCAGGTCAGGTAGAGAGGACAGAAGCATTCATCTGTGAGCCTCTGAGGGTCTAGAACCAGACTAAATGACCTTCCTGACTCTATCAAAGAACTTCTGGTACAAAACACACCAACCATAAAAGTCACACAGATCAGGTCCCACACTGAGGAAGCAAAGTAAGCAAGATCAGGAGGCGCTTTTTGCATGAATTTTTTGCAACATGATTTATAATGCACCATTTGGTTTTCTCTATCCGAGGTTTTAATCTGTTTTTTTTTTTCCAGCACAACTGAAAAAAAGAAAAAACACAATTACATTTTTTTTTCTTTCTTTCTTTTCAATTAAGGCCTGCGTGTGCCCCACAGTTTTGAATTAGCATTTTTATTTAAATATGTTTTTTTTTTCTTTAGCAGGCTTTGGGAGAGAAAAAAAAAGGCGATAATTGCCGTGCTAGAACAAAAGAGAAACAGCAAATCTGCAGACTCATTCTCTCCTCATTTCAACTCATGAACTGGTAAAACGGCAAGCCGGTTTTGGCTTTGAACATCACAAGATTAATACTCATTTTATACCACGTGATTAGTCGGACTGTGTATTACATCCGACCCTAACTTGAATGTCAATTCCAAAAGACGATTTGCAAAATTGTAAAAAAAGGTACTGGGGATTTCAGCTCCCCGTGGCATGTAGTCATAAAATGACTCCGCTCGGCCGCGTACATACCTTAGCTTTGAGCTCATCGTTGAAGTGTGGGTCGTTGAACTCGACGAAGCGGAAGAACAGGGCCCGTTTCTGGGCAATGGAGTACTTCCTTGGGATCTCCTCCTCCATGTAATCCTTCAGGAAGGTCATGTTGCATAAGAAGCGACCTGTGAAAGCCCGCAGCAGCTGGAACAGCAGCTCAATCTCTGAGTAGTTACACCTGTTGAAAACACGGGGATAATAATTCAGTGCACAGACAGAGATGCGTCGAATGTCGACGGTGATATTGTAACAACAAAACTTTCAAATCTTAGTCACCGGTGTCACTCAGGTGATTAGCCAGTTTTACACTTGTTAAAAAGATTTTTTTGTTTATCAGAAGAAGGTCGACTGAACTCATACACTCTAAAATTACTGGCTGGAGTGGTTGGGGGTTAATTACAGGGTGTAAAATAAACATCTGCTAAGTACCTAGTGCACAGAGTGTTTTAGCACTTTCGCTGTACTCAGACAGAGAGGAGGGGTGAAAAGGTTGATGAAGGACTCATGATTGGAATGCCATTAAGTTGGTTAAAGTTAGAAACCTTAAAAAAAGTGTGTGATTAAGTTGTAGCTCCTTACACAAGCTAACAACATCACGAGTTTTACGGTCTACGGGAAGCTTCGTTAATTTCAGAGTAATGCTTGGCCCCAAGGCTCATTTGCATATCGTTTCTCATCGCTTCCTAACACGGATTCTCATCTCAAATGTCCATTTTCATGCCATATGGCAACTCTGCCCAGCACATAGGCAATTTTCATGCCCATCACAATTTGTATGAGTGTACATACTTGCAGTAGCTAAGCAGGCAGTACGCCAGCAGCTTGGGCTCCTTCCAGTTGGTGGCAGCCATGTTGTCTTTGCGATGTCTCTCCTGGAAGGCCTCACTGACCCAGACTCGCCTCAGCTGGCTGACCAGGGAGTGCTGCCCTGCCAGCCAGCCCTCATCATTCTTCACTATGATGCTGATAATCTGAGCGGAGGCGAAGACAAAAGACAAAAAGGGTTAGAGGTAATGAAATTCCTGAGAGTTATGTTGTTTTCAGATTAGAACAAAGCACCACTGACATCTGAGGGTTATCTTTACACATCCTGTATACACGTCTGACCCGACTGCATAACCTTTTTTTTTTACCTTGATTGCCTGAAATTGCAGATCCAGTCTGGCTGTGGTGGTGGAGGGAGAGCCGGGACGGACAGTTGCTGCAGTGCCAGCGGGAACCAGCAGGGGCACGAAGCGGTTGGGGTTAGAGGCCAGCACGTCTCGGAGTGGCTTGGCATCTTTGTGCTTCAAAAAACTCTGTATATGAACACACAGAGAGAGGATGACAGAATAAGTACAACACTAAAGGCCAGAGAGAAAAACCCATATTGGACTGGGTAAACAGAAACATACAGAAAATTAAAACATTTTACCGGGAGCGATCTGTCTAAATTTGCTGTTAACAGGACTATTGAGCCTCAAAACACCCAATACATCCCTGTTTATAGGCCATTACTGAGGCGGCAAAATGCTGTTTTAATGGAAAACGTGTCAATGGAAATACTGAGGGGACAGCTACTTAGAGCCGACAGTGTCTGACCATGAACATGCGGCTCCACTGGGGATCGTTCAGCGTAGCCTCCATCATGAACAGCTCCACCGTCTGAGATGGGTGACGCGTCAGGAACTTGATCAAAGGCTCCCTGAACGGACTGCCAGCCTGACACACGAGGGAGGAGAAGAGGAGAAATGGCAAAAGAAGCGGGCAGAAAAGGGAGAATGAAGACTTAGATTCTATCAGACTCTCGTGAGGATCTGTGCTTAATAGCAATAATATGCCGTTAACACTATATACATAAGATATGGATCAAATAGGATTAAGAGGCTTATCCCAGAAAGGAAAAAATAACATTGTGAGATTATCAAGAGAGAGTTATCAAGTATTTATTGTACACGTAGCTTACTTCACTCAGAAAATGTCTTAAGTAATGTCAGTGATCCCTTTTCAAGCTGCAGAATCCTTTAAAATGAGTATGGTAATTTTTATCGTCAAGCCATTTCCCTCGTCTGTTTCAGTGTACCAATTAATTAACGCCATTCATCTACATGACAACTGCTCTTGTAAGGCCAAGAAACACTACAATGAATAACCAGAAAAGCATCTAGCACGTCTTTTTCAATGATGTTTGCTTTCTATTAAAACATTCTGGTGAAAAATGTTCGTTCAAAAAAAAAAAAAAAAAAAAACAGCCAAAGCTAAAACTAAATCCGTCTGAAGAGCGGAATAAGCGTCCTACCTCTATGAGCATGGCCCTCTCCGTCTTCATGACCACCTCCAGCAGAGGCTTGACCAGAGTCTGGGGTGCGGCTGGGATCAGGTGGAAAAGGTTAATGATGGCAGAACAGATCTTCATCTCCTAAAGAGAGTCAGAGAGAAAGAGCGGAGGAAAGACGGGAGTGAATGAAAGTCTTAGAAAGATGTTGGAACTAGAGACGGACATAATTTTTCCCACAGACTTCTGGGGTGGCGTCCACTGTGGAAAGACGAGGGTGAATCTTAGTCAGACGACCGAAAATGTAGTCAGTGCTCATTATAGTTTCGGGAAAGGTGTAGAGTGCCACACTTTTGAGTTCCTGTACTACATTCACACGGGTTACAAACAAGTAAAGGACAGTCTCGTGATAAGAACTTGGATTATTGCCATCTTGGACATTTCTAGTCAAACAGTCAAAATGTGAGGTTAGTGCCAGGCTGAGATGACGGTAACATTTCTGAAGACGGTCACAGACACACGGACACAGAAATACAGGGCAACTCCACCAGTACCACTACCACGACATTGGTTCAATTCACCAGCACGACATTGGTTCGACTAAGTTCAAATCACTGACAGAGTCACCAACAGAGGGCTCAAGACCAGGTCACAATCTCACCTCAACGCCCTCCAACGCAGGCTGTACCGGAACGGGAGACAATGATCAGAGTCAGCAGAGCAGGATGTGTGCATTTTTGTGTGTGTGTGTGTGTGTGTGGCTTGTGTGTGTTTGTCTGTCTATGTTCCATATGGAAGGTGAGCAGATAAGACAGGGTGATAATGAAATGAGTGGGGAGGGGGGGCGGCAGCAACCTTTACGGGTGACCTCGGGAACAACTTTTCTCAGCAGTAGGTGAATAATGGGGCAGGGGCCACGCTGGAATGCAGTCGAGCAACACAGAATCCGTGGCATTTGGAGGAGAAACACTCTCCTGACAGACATCAGGTCATGAATACAGAAACTGACATTTTGTTTTTGTCAAACTGAAATACTTTTCCTTTTCTTTTAATACGTGCTCCTCACTCCTCCAAACTCACCTTGCCGCACTCCGTATCGTCCACCTCTCTGTCAAAACCCTCTCTCGTTGCCCGCATGGTCTTCAGACCTTCCTCCCCGGCCCTGCTCCATACCTGCGTTTTTTTTTTTTCTTTATCGGGTTTAGCTAATTGACCCGCTGACCCTGCCTTTATTGTCGCTGCCAGCTTTGCTGTCAACACGCACAAAGACCACGAGTTGGAGGGAGGAAAAGACAAAGGGCCAATTTGCATCTAATTAAACACACAATTTTGAGATGCGGCAGGATGAACTCTCATAAAGAGAAGGGAGGGAGGAGAGAAAAGAAAAAAAAAGGCCATTATTTCTATGAGGGAGCGGCAGCTGTTTCCTCCCTCCTCTTCCTTTGCTCTCACCTTTTCTCTGCCTTTACAAGGTTATCTGTCGGGGAGATAATGAGGAGACGCAGCGCTGGGCCCACCACCGCCTGCCTGGCGCCTAATTAATCATTGATTGTAATATGGCCACTCACAATTCATCTGGGAGGAGTCCACACTGAGAAGGTGTTGACTACATGTGACTGTGGCTTTGTGTGCATAAGTGGCAATTTCTCTGCCCCGTGCTGTTTGGTTTAGACAGAACGGACCGACTGAACAAAGACAAGGGTGGCACTGGGCGGCTGTGCTGACCTGCTCCTACAGGCTCTGTACTGCTTTTAAACAAGAGTTCCGCACAAGTATATGAGAGAAATGTTTAGATGTTATAACGGATGAAAGTTTCACATCTGTATTAACTTCATCGATGCCGTAAGGTGTGTGTGTGTGTGTGTGTGTGTGTGTGTGTGTGTGTGACTGTCCGAACTGTGCATACTTACACTGCCATCACTTCGCTGGCCTCCCTTGTGTGTTATCACAACCACCTCCATCCACTTCCTCAGGTGTTGCTAAGAAAGACAAAGAGGGCCAAATATTTACTCAAGAAATTCAACTGATAAATAACAGATTTCCCCCCTAATAAATAAAATCTCTTCTGCAGGGCTTTGTTTCATCCTGAAACTGCAGACAAGCGAGCAGACAATAATCCAACATTTAGATACGCTCAAAGAACCTTTTTTTTCGCACAGACACTGCCAAAGTTAAAAGCTTCGGTCGCCATGTTCTCCGAGCTGACGCCATGTAGTGAATTCTGTGCTGAAAACGTTCGGCATAAAAGACGCTGTGAGACGAGAGGAGGTCGTCGTTTCTCACCATCATCTGGTCACAGAACTTGTCGTTGAAGGAGTTGGGGAAAAGGCGCGTGACAGAGGTAAGGCGGTTCACCACGTTGAGCGTCAGGCTGCGGTAGTCACCCAGCATCATCAGTAGGGGGCGCATGTGAGTGTGGATCTGGTCCACCTCGATCGTTGCACCTTCCAGGAACTAAAATAGAACAGAGGGGAATTTTTTCTTTAAAATAAGACAGTTAAAATACATTTTTTAACTTACAAACAAAAAAAATGAGGAGTACGCTTCGAGTTTTCTAATGTTACCATCATTAACTCAGAGTACAGCCTTGTGTTGATCTCATGTTGTCAAACTCGTTGGAGCTTTTAAGTATTAATCAGTTCTGTGGCCATGTATTTTTGTTTCCCCTCTACATTAGATCTGGCCTTGTCAGGTTTTCTAGCAGTATCTAGTGAACTGCTCACTACCCCTTGTGTCTCCATTAAGGAACTAAGGCCACTCAAATGAGGGCACGACCAGCCATAAACAAGCACACACGCCAAACACCAAACACTGATGACGCACACCCACACCCTCCCATAGACGGGAGGGAATGATGCATGGCAGCCACATTCATTTTCCTCTCAGTGCTGAGAACAAACACTCCATCCTGTATCGATCGGGCCGTGGCAACGCTCATTAGTGCTAGCAGGGCAGAGATGAAAGAATGGAGGGAGCAGAGAATGGCTAGGCAAAGAAGAAAAAAAAGTGAAAAGGAGTGACGGTGGTAAAGAAAGAAAATGAAGGACACCGAAATGGAAGGGAAAAGAGACAAAGGGGCTTGGGGTAGATGGATCGAGGCTAAGATGGTATGGATATGGATACTTTGATGAATAGAGGCAGGAATGGTTCAGGGAGAGTGTGATAAAGCAGAGGGAGGTCCGTATGAAGATAACTGGGTGGGGAAATTGTATGGGGGAGGATTAACAAAGGACTTTGAAGATGGCAACTGACATGAGTGATACAGATAAAAGACTAATGAAGGAGGACGGAGGGGGACAACAGAAAACAGGATAATGAAAAACTACACTTAGAAAACAAAACATAAAATAACATAAGAGCCAACGGTACAAACAAATGAACTAAGAGGGGAAATCATCAAGCGTGACACAGTCGACGGCCATTTCAAAAGGTGTAGAAAATGTGCTTTGTGAAAGGTTTTTAAAAAAAGGGGCGCAGGCAAATTCACAAGTCTGATCTTGGGTAGACTGCTTCACAGCTTAAGGGCACAGTCTTTAATCCAGACTTAGAAAGGTCATGTCTGTGGCTCTCAGGTTGTGTTTCTGCTCAAAGGGAACTGAAGCAGTTGAAATGAGTGATACAACACAGGTCTGAGCTTTCTGGGTAATCGATAAAGCTGTTGAAATAAATTCAGAAAGATCGATTCAAAAACAAACTGGGAGCTAATGTAAAGATGCCAAGATAGGAGTGAAATCAAGATGATGTCGCCAGATGACAAACATCTTTGTAACAAGTGGCAGATTGTGTGATCATGAAAATGACCACAGCGTTGGGATTTTGGAGATTGTGTGAGATGACACTGAAATTTGTGAGGTGAGAACTATTCAAAGCGTACGTACATTTTTCATACCATCGCCTAAATCTATACCAATTACAAATCAATAAGATGGGAAGGGAGATGTTGCACCGACCTTCCTCATACAGGCCTCGCCCGCTTCCTGCAGTTCATTGTTGGTGGAGTTTAGGGCTTTAAACAGGGCAGCGATGATCTTCTCTCTGGACTGTGGCAAGTAATTACAGGCTGCCAGGGCATCTAAAGAGAAAGGAAACAACACCAGTTCACGTTCAGCAGTCAACACTGCCGTTCAATCTATGACATAAGTAATGATACTCAAATACTATAAATGAACTACTAAAATGTATAAAACATAATACATTTTAGTAAAAAGCAAAATTGTTATAAATTCAATTCATAGAAAGGTAAAACAAGGACGATAATGAACACAAAACATGCCCATGTTCATCGGAGTCTACTCACTGAGAGCTGCGATGCGGAGAGGAACCAGGGAGGGGAGGCTCTTGTAACAGGGCAGCTTCATCAGAGCAGCATCCTCTGCCTCACACAGGTTCAACAGCTAGAAACAGACACAAAGGTCAGAGGTCAGAGGCTTCAATGTGTTTGTATAAGCAGCCAGAACAAAAACAATCTAACAATAAAAAGGTCAAATTAAGACGATGATCAGGAAAATTTGTTTTTTTTACTTCTGCATGTTGCATACCTCGGTGTAGAAGACTTTGTGCTCCATGACATTGAGGTCCATTGTGAAGAGGCGGGGCTGCAAGGTGGTGCAGAAGGTGTTGCCCTCCATCAGACCGATCTGGGCGTTGGCAGGTTGGTGGCGGAGCAAGTGTTTCTTGGGGGGGACCATATCTTGCAACACCTGAAGAGAAACCAACATTTTGTACGTCACTCTCAAGTTTTGTTTCAAAACTGAGAGCCTCTCAGGAGAGGCGTCACTCCAGGGCGACTGAAGTCTATTTTGTGTTCAAGCTGAAAGCTGACGTCTCATCTATCACAGCATTAAAGTATGATACATGGCTATAGAAAGCGTCAGTCCTTGGTTTCACCTCTTTGTGTGGTTCCATGATGACGGTAACGCTCTTGCCGGTGACGTGGGCCAGCACCTGCAGGGAGTGCATGGCCTGTTTTCTGACTGTTGAGTTGGGGGAGGTGACCTCTCGAACCAAGTCATGCGTGACCATGTGGAAAGACTTGTCCTGGGCAGCCAGCAGCTCCTCGGTCTTTTCTTCATCTTTCAGCGGAGTGGCACAGCGCACGAGCAACTGCTCCAGGGTGGTCTTAGCCATGGCTACTGCTCCATTTGACACCTTGGGAAAATCAATAAGGTAGTAAGTACAATGCCACTGCAGTGAGAGTACGCGACACAGGAGAAAAAGTTGTTTATTACACCCGCTGCAAGCCTCGGTAAAACATCATGTGAAGAGAAAAGTCAACAACAAATGCAAGCGGGTACCATCTTCTACTTCTTTTGAGATGATTTGCTAAACGTTAAACTTCCTCTCACCTCTCCGGTGAGGTCCATCATGACAAAGAGCAGGGCCTTGAGAAAGGTGAGCTGGTTCTGTAGCACCCAGATCAGAGGCAGTCTCTCCATCAGGAACTTAATGGACACCACGCCGCCGAGCTTGGCATACCAGGCCTGCTCATAGCAGCAGGCGCACAGACGCTCCACAATGTAGGAGAACAAGGGCAGCTGGCACGCCTGAAGATATAGACAAGAGCCCGGGATGATTAACTGATTCCCATTTAAAAACCATGCACGTGAAAATGTACATCAAAGACAGAGAAGAAGAATTACTAAATGACAAAAACTGAATTTGATTAAATGTGTATCAGGTGTTCATTTCAAAACTTGAAAGTGACTGTTAGTCAGAATCTTATTATTTTAATGGGCAGCAGTTTAACGCAGCCACAAAACAACTGGCACACCGAGCGTCGTCTTCATCACAGTAACAAATAACTGATCCTTCAAACACTCCCCTCTCTGTGACTTACCCGCTCCTTGGAGCCAAGGATAATGCTAGCCACATCAAAGATGACAGCCAGGGCCACTTCTCCAATCTTGCACAGCTCCTTCTCCTCGTAGGCCATGCAAATAGCTATGGCATCAATCAGGACCAGCGGGTCCATGCCCTTTGAGCCGTTCTCTTCGCTGTGGAACATGGCTGTGCTTGGCTGGCTGCCCAGCTGGTAAGAAGGCAGAAGGAACGGACCTGGAGGAGGGAGTGAAGTTAAGATTAAACTGAAATATTTGAATATTGATACAGTTTTAAAAGATGTTACAACTCCACCTTTGCGTTGTAAACAGTGACTTTTACATTTCTATGATTTAATGTCCTGTCAGACGCAAAATGAAAAAGTCAGAATTGTAATAAAACCAGAGAAAAGACAAAAGTGGAAAGAGACTGATTTTCTTGTGCAGCTGGGAATAACTGCCAATGCCAGGGCAAAACAAAAAGCTAATATTAGATGTAGAAAGTAGGAAGAGCGCCGGTCCCTCACCACACTGCTGAGCCACAGCGACCATCGTATAATGGCGAATCAGGCTGGCTACGAAGGGGAGCGCGCTGGGCCTCAGGTCCTTTATCACAGCAGACATGAATGCCCCAGTCAGAGCCTGTTCAAAAGTTCTGCGGGCAGGCGTGTCTTGTGCTTTGTAGCGGTGCGAGATGATGACATTGGGGATCCACTTCTCAGTGAAGCTAACGGGGGAGAAAGACACACAATGAATTAACAGATTACATATTAACAAGGGCAAAACAAAAACATGCGGCAGTGGCACCGAAACTCTCTTTACGGCTTTGTGTTCAGCCTATTCGCCCAATATTTTAAAATAAAGATCCAAGTCCAGGACGCCTGTCTGCAGCCTCCAAACGCAACTTCAATTCCCTTTGTCCTTAAATTTTCCTCTCTCCTCTTAGCGCCTTCTGCCTTTCCATTCCTCTGCCTCCCTCTTTGTCCCCTGTTGGTATTTTTGTTATTTACTGCAGCTGAAGGCAACTGGGCCGTGGTGTGATTGAGCAGCTGTTTTCTCCATGCTTGAGCTTGTGTTTTATAATGCCACACGCCAGGGGCAGACCTGATGGATCGCTTCATTTCATTATTGCCATTTAAAAGACTACTCTTTGGAGGAAGAGAGCGAAGACGTGGAGGGAGGGGTGGAAGGTGAGGGACGGAGTGGGGGGGGGCATGGCATGTGAAGAAAGTAGGCGAGTGGGACGGTTGATAGAATGTCAGATCAATTGCCCTTCACTCATTCAGGGGACTCCAACGCTGCTGCGCACTCCCCTGTTGGCATTTCATGATTCGCTCCATGTATCTTTTCCCCCCCCTCTTTTAAAACTGAAAGGCTATGCTTACAGTGGCCGAATACTGAGGCAAAGAGAGACCGTGTGAAGAAGATGAAGAGAGGCAGATAGCGAGAGAAAAGGAGACAAAATCTGTCGAGAGATGGGACTGCAAATCAAGATAACTGGCGAGGGGAGGGGGCAGGTGCAGCCCCCCTGATCATAACTGACACACTTCATTATCCCCGCAGAAGATGTACACACGGACGCATTCGTGTGAATGTGTGTGTGTGTCAGTGCGTAATGACAGGAGAGTGTAAGGGGCATGGTGTAGCGTAAACAGTCAATTAGCCCCTGCCTGGGGATCAATGATGGTAATGTGACTAACCCACCCGACAACCCCCACCCACACCCCTCTTCCTGTTTGTCTGTTCATGTATGTGTCTCCGCCTCGCAGTGAAGCCTGCCAGAGGGGGGGCGTGGGGTGGTGGTGGTGGTGGTGGGGGGGCATGCGAGTGTGTAATTAGCAAGTCTCGCTTGAGACAGAATTGATGAGGCGGTGTGTGGCGGGTGAGAGCGGTGCAGACGTGACGTGAAGGCAGGGCGCGTCAGCAGCAGGCGGTGGGACGGGGTGCGGAGGTAACGGGGAGACTGGATGATAGACGCAGAGCCTGTGTGGAACGCAGTGGGAAGGAGTAGAGGTCAAGGTCAAGCTGAGTCGAGTAAAGGTTAAAGAGGAGGATGAGTGATCGAAGAGCGGACTGTGCGCGGCCTCAACGGGAAGCGCATTTTTTCCACCTCCCGCCATTTCAGTAGTGATCTACGGTGGCTGTACTGACGAAAAAAGAAACATACGAACACGCAATATGTCCCGAAAAACTAAATAAAAATACATCATCTTAGTTTGCACTAGTTAGAATTCATACAGCTATTATTTGGTATTGAATACTGCATTACAATTTGAATAAGAATCAGTTCATTCAATAGGCATTTTACCACAGTCAGACATGAACCCAGAATGTTTCCTTACTTGGGATGAGACAGAAGCTGGTAGAGAGCGTGCTTGTTGTCATCCAGACTGGTCATGGCCACCAGGAAACACTTAATGACCTCCCAGGCCTGTCGTCTGTAGTAGGGCTCTGTGTTGGCACTCTTCAGACAGTCGAGAGCCGTCTCTATCGCCTTGAAAGACATACACCAGACAAATCTTCATTTTGCATTCTCTCCGTTCCTAGGCTGCAAAATGCCAATAGTCCCAAACAATTCATACGGGATTTAAATTGCGATAAGCAAGTACATATATGCGATTCGTTTGCAGGAAGCAACGCAGGGCGCCATCTGGCTGAGCAAAGGTCATTATGATTTCTACATTATGGGCTGACAACCCACAGCAGCCGGGCACTTAAAAAGGGAGAAAATGAACTAATTAATGCCACTCAGAACAGAGGGGAGAAGATGAAAAGGATGAGAAGAATAGAGGGAGGATGAGAGGAGAGATGAGGGCAGCGGAATTGAATTGTAGACCTGTCATTGTATTAGGATGTCAGCACCGAGACGCTGACAAGCGCGTCATTACTAATACTTAACTACGAAATCGAAAAGAAAAAAAAGATTTTGGAACGCAAACTCCTGAGAAAACTCAGCTTTCTATTTGATCCTTTTACAGACTTACAGGAAAACATTTTGGAAGCGGCCTGTAAAAAAAAATCCCGTGCGAGTTGCACTTCCACAACGAGATTCGCGTTAGGAATTACAGCACTCATTCAACGTTCCAAATAACCGTATGGCTGCGTCGTGAGCCCGCTAGAGATGCGTGCCTTCAGCCTGTGCATATGTGTGTGTGTGTGCAGCATGTGAGAGTGTGAGCCTGCGCGCGCTGCCTGAGCCCATGGTGATGACGGCAAACACACAGACGGATAGCCAGAAAGAAGGAGCAGCCATTAGTGAGAGTAAATAATGCCGTCATGGTGGCCCACACTAGATTGATGATTACTGACTGGGGATGAGGAGGAGAAACAGGAGATGAATTTAATTACCTAGAGGACACACACATCTCTACACTCACACACTTTCTCTCTCTCCCTCTCTCTCACACACACCAACCTCTGACAAGGATATATTGCTCTCAGTGGGGCACAATAATGAGGAATATCAAGTTCTTTTAGGTTTAATTCTTTCTCCCTTAAACTGAAATACAAAAGGTAAAAAGGAGAGAAAGGGTCTCCAGTGAAGTCATCCAAAAACTTTCCTTCAGCGATTTAACGTAGTCGCGTTTCATTCAAGCGTTCGCTACCACAAATAACAGTGTGGCCTTACCTTCTCCATCGGTAGCTGTATGGACGCCTTGCAGTCAGTGAATTCGGACTTGATGCTTGGCCCTTGGACTTCAGTCACCACGTAATGCAGCCTTTGAGACTCCTTCAGCATCTTCCTGTTGCTGCCACCAAACTTGCCCAACACCCGGTAGGCTACATGCGAGATGCTCTCGGCTGGGTTCCGGAGGGTACGCCACAAGGCCTGCGCCGCAGGGTGGGAAGGAGGGGGGGGGTGTGATTCAGGTTCATTGTTTTCTATGCAGATATTGCTAGTCCACTACTGACCACTAGAGGGCAGATATGCTAAGTGATTACTTTTACTTACTAATGACTTTTTTTTGGGTCTTTGAGTGTCAGCTCAGTAAAAATTGAATTGGACAGCGCAATTATTGGTCATGATAATGAGAACAACCCCCCACCTGCATGAGCTCAGCCCTGACAGGCTGAATGTGGTCATAGAGGAAGTCAGGCTGTAAGTTGTCCACACACAGCTCCAGGGTACGGAGGCCCTGGCTGACCAGAGTCTGGGAGCCATTGAGGGCAGACACCAGCGGATCCATTAGCATGGGTAAGTAGGGCAGCAAGGAGCTCAGACGCACCGGCACTGTCAAACACAACTCCACAAATAGGTCCTTCATGTGCTGCTTGTGAAGACCACTCTGCAGCATGTTCAGACCTAAAAGCATGGAAAGAAGAGTTTGGAAATTAGCCGAGATGAAAGTATCACAAAGAGGTGTACATTTTTCTCACTTGATGGTGGTGTGTGAGGCTTCACCTTGCAGTAGATTAGGCAGGAGGGGGAGGAACTCCTGGTAGAGCAGGTCATGGCTGCCTCCACCAATGGAGCGGAAGAGAGCCCGGAGAAGCAGGAAGTAGTTGTAGGGTTCCTTAGCTGATTGGGCCAACTCCATGGAGCTGTTCACTATCTTGTGGAGGTGCGGCTGAGGAAACAGGGGCAGTCGTATTAGTAAAGAGTGACAAAAGAAAGTAGCCTCACAAAAGATACACAAAAACACTGACCTTGAGCATCTGCTCGTTCTCTGCAGCAAACAGTGACACTGAGCCAAACACTAGTTTGAAGAGCTTGAGGTAAAGGTTGGAGAGCTCGACATTGGAGCCCATCTCTGGCAGCCTCTCCAGAAGATACTCCACGAGGATGGTGGCAAAGAGGGCCGATGTCGACAGGTTGGCCAGAAAAGAATTTGCCACAATCTGGGAAAGAGAAACACAATTAGAATGCAAGTGATGAATCAAGACTGAAAACCTCATGACTGCTTGCAAAATACCAGTTAACAAGTGAAACAGCACATACCTGCAGTGCGTAGTTCTTGGAGATCCTCTCCACCATGTATGGCACAGTTGTCTGGAAAATCTCCTTGAACGTGAGGGGGTTCATCATGGTGAAGACGCCGGCAAAGTGCTCCAGAACTTCTTTCTCCTCCTTCATGCGCACAGTCTGACAGTTGGCCACCCTGATGTACGTCTGCTGGTTGTTGGCAACTTGTACCTGCTCAAGAGAAACATGAGCTGTTATACTGGGGTGTTGTCGGATTCATTGATTTATGATGATTGTGCAAATAAAAAAAATACATATGGGATACTGTAGTGAAGGTCTTTGGCTGTACCTGGTAGATGTCCAAGGCCTGCATGGCGTATTTTACCAGCTTAATGTAGATTTGTGTTTCTTTTGGCTGAAGCTGCTTGTTAGGAATGAACTGAGCCTCTGGAAAGGGTAAAAAAAAAAAACTGAAGGCTAAACATTGCATTTTAATTAAACGATCATCATAAATGTGCATTTCTATCCAAATGCCATCACTGTCGCCGAGCATGAATCTGTGTCCTCTCACCTCCAGGGGCTTTGCAGGACGTGATACCCCAAGTAATTGTCTTCACTCCGCACACCAGAGTCTTGACTAAGCTCCGGCAGTCTGACACTTGAAACGTCTGCTTGTCTTCCTTCTCACCAGGTCGGTCAAATGGTGTTGCTGGGGCTGGGGGTGCTGTGGCGACAGGTGTGGGAGGAGCAGGAGGTGGAATGGCGGGGGTAGTAGATGGAGTAGGCGTTGCCGGTACCCCGGGTAACGCCCCTGGGTCGACCACACCCATCTCCGATTGAGGCTTGCACTTCTTGAAAATGGAGACAAGCTGGTAGCGGGCAATGGTGTGAAACTTCAACACAAACACCTGATTTATAGGAGAAGGAGAGGGGGGAAAAAACTTTTCTTAATCAGTGTATGAAATATACATACAGTGTCCTTTCTATTGATTCAAGCTCTGTGCTGCCCACCTCCAGCATCCTCATTAGGATGTCCCTTCCATTGCCGTTCTCCTGCTCCGACTTTGACCGGATGCAGTCGACCAGGTTAAGCAGCAGCTTGCAGGACATGGTCTGGATATTACTGGGAAGTGACTCGTCATCAATGTTCTTGGCAAAGAGCTGCACAGCTAAGGATAAATCTGTCAGGGGCAAGTTCTGGCGAACGTGATGCACCAGGTCTGCTAGTGTGCTGTAAGCCAAGGGTCTGGAAGGAACAAGAAACAAGAAACATTGATCTATGACATTTTCAGCAGAATTGTAGAAGTGATAACTGAAAAAAAGGCAGAGAAAGTGGTAGTAGCTTTGGGATTGAACCGGTGCAGGAGAAACAGCGAGGGAAATGTTGAGCTAATGAGTGACGCTGATAGTCCTGCCAAGTCTCGGCCAGCCTCCTTACCTCCTCTATCTACTAATGTAAAATGACAGCTATTTTGTTGATGAGGCGAGCTAGTTTGGCGTCTGAAGAGGGTCAACGGGGTTTCGCAACCGACCTAAGGGAGGCTCTGCGGGCAGCATGCCCTCTGGAGACGCGCGTGTACATGACAACTTGACAGTGCGATCTGTGCTGCAGTGTTGGGAGTCAGCTTCCCTGTGAATTTCCGCAGCAGTGTGATCGGCCTGATTAATATGCAAGGACACTTAACATGCACCTGGCTGAGCAATCAACCATGAGAGGCAGAGAGAGAGAGAGACACAGAGAGAGTGAGATGCTGAGATCAAATGATCGCGAACACACGCACAAAACTCACCTAAGAGTCTCCCGGGCGGTGTAACCAGAACCAATCAGAATGGCTTCATCGAAAAGTTTGTCCATACAAGGTATAAACTCTGAAAAATAACAAGATGGATTTCCATGGCGTGATTCAAAGATTTCAGTTGTGTCGCTGAAAAGAAGTTCATTTAAAAAGTTGCCACGTACAGTGTGTGCTCATGTTCCAAATCACGGTTAAATAATACATTTTCACAAAAGAATGACAAGTGTTTATTAAATATAATAATAACTGTATCACTGCCTCTTTCCCTGCTTTGGCAGCGAGAGAATAGCTGTCACTCAAACACCTAATTATGGTTAGATAGTTTCCTCAGTTTTCTGCAACTCCACAGTGTCAAATGAGACGAATCACTGGAAATGGTCTCAACCACAGAAGCATAAGTAACTCGCAGTGTGATGCACAAAAAATCATCAAAATGTGAATCGGTGTCTCAAGATTTCACCGATGGCTGGTTGAGCTTTTATTCCATTTCAGTCAGTCTCACTTTTCACCGCTCAGTCACCAAATCAAAATGAGGTTCTACAGCCACTGTTTGACAGCTAATAAAAATGTTATTGTGAGAAATGTGAAAAATGAAGTTCGACTTCGCAAGTGTCTGGGCTGCTAACGTTTTGACCGGGAGGAGCACTTTACACTACAATTAGCCTAAAATTTTCTTCTTCAACATTTAGTGGGGAGAAAACACACGCTTGTCACACACTTGTCACTTTTCTGTTTTGCATTTCCGTGCGTGCGCGTGTGTGAACGTACGGCTGCGTAGGTCAGTTGTGAGGATGTGCTTGGCTGCGATGAGCAGTTCCTTGCGGAGATGAGCGGTCTCGGAGGGGCAGTTGGACAGCAGCTGCAGCATGCCCTTTACCATCTGCTGAGAGTACTTCCCTACCAGGTCCTGATAGGACAGACACACACACACAACATTAAAAAGCGCAAATCATTTTTTTTAAATTACTGCGCGGAGGAAAGAGAAATTATTTCATATCCAAGTAAACACCAATACAAGCCAAATGTTTGGAGCAGTATTCAATATTTCATGATTTAATATCTTTTCATTGAATTTGGACAGACGGTGTGTCTATAACAGCACAAACGGTAAACTAATTCCCCTACTAATACAATTCTTCTAGGTGTCTTAGAAGTTCTTTTTATGTTATTATCGGTGTTATTTGATGTTTGCACCAATTGTCTGGGTTTTTATTGTCTTACACTGTTCCCGATAATGTCTGCGCACAGTCAGTGTTGCGGGCGATAGCTTCAGAAGAAGCTATTTGTGCCATTCCGTCTTGTTCCGTGCGAAAAAGTAAATACGAGGTCTTAATTTAAATTTTCAAAGTGCGTGTTTTATCTGTATTCTTCACAGCTTCCGTGTCTTCATATCAGTGGGCGCGTTATTTTACACTCCTGCTTCCTGCCAATCACCTGACACCCGCAAAAAGAAAATGATATCCCGGAAACAATCCTTCAAAACGTGACTGCTCGAATCAAGACGGCAACATCTTTATATTTTTAAGGGATATCGTCTCGTGGTTAATGTTGAAGTCTGACAGGAAGATGCTTTTTTTTTTAAAAGACATAAATATATTTGAAAATTCTAAGTACATATACATTAGACATTGAAAAATACTGCTGCTCAAGTATTTTGACAACTGACGCGATATGCAGTCATTAAACAGGTGTACCTGGTAGATCCGGATGATGTAGGCCAGAAACGACAGAGTCTTGATCTGCGCAGCAATGAAGTCTGCGTACAGCTCCTTGTTGTAAAGCTTGTGTTGCCTAAAAGAGGAAACAACGATATTTACATATAAAAGCCATTTAAGCCCATCAAAGACATTAGTGATGTTGTATACCTGCAGTAGCAGGCGGCAATTACGGAGGCAGAAATCGGGAGTCTACATGTGGGACTCAATTCTACATGGGTGACTTAGTTTGTTTGCGTCACAGCTGTTACTGCACGTCAGGAAGAAGCGCTCTCTTTACCTGCCTGAGCCCGATGAGGTATTTTTTCTAAATTAACTCTGCTCCATTTCCGTCCTGTTTGGAATACTTAACACAACCCCCCTGCTACCCTGCGAGGTTTCACCTCCTGCTAAGCCAATTTCTACAATTTTAACTTCCCCAAATGGATTTTAACTCGAGCTTTGGCAGGCAAAGTGCCGAGCAACACCCTCCACAAACTCAGTGCGAAAGAGGAAGAGGGTAAGGAGGAGGGGGAAAAAAAAAGAAAAAGAAATCAATTCTCTTAAACGTGCCCAAGCTCATTGGCACACTACTATCTGAAACACACATGCACCGCCCGAGACACACACACATACACACACAGGCGCATCTTACCTGGCCTGTGGAGAAACCTGGAGCATGATGGTGTTCATGATGAGGGGTACAAACTCTGACACCACGTTGTGAATGTTCAGCTTATATAGCTGAAGGCACAGAACAAAGACACAATCTCAGTTAATGAAAAACTAACCTCATTTTAATACACACGGGGCGTTATTACAGCTGAAGCGAGTCAACGCGCCGTTTTTTCATACGTATTTTAGGAGCAAATAGGCTAAACTTCGATGACTCCAATTATCTAAAAATGCAGATGAGTCAATTCATTTTCCAGTCCTAAAAAAGGAAGCACCGTGAACTTTGTAATTCCCTGTCATTTGTATGTGCTTCCTTTGCATTTAAATTACTTCTTTTTTTTTTTAAGGCAAAAAGCAGATAACATATTTCCCAATAATTAATTCCACTTATTCCTTTCTCCTGTTACTGGAACACATTACCAAAAGGTTACTGCGTGATGGGTGTATTTAGAGAGGTTCGGGAGTATGACACCAACCTGATACATCAGCACCACGATGATAGGCAGCTCTGCAAGCACCTTGAGAGACAAGGACCCTCGCGGGATGATGGTGTGCTAGACGCCGAAACAAAGCGAGAAACATAATGAGGATGACTAAAATAACAGAGGGATGTGCGCGCTGGACACTTGCCACACCTATCAGATAAAAACGTATCGAGTGAAGTGAGTCTGACAGACTAATGGCCCAGTGAACAAAAGATAAACACAGTCGAGCTTAGAGAAGTAGACACAGTGGTCCACAATGCTGTTGGATTGAATGCTTGTCAGTTATTAAGCATTTACCACCACAAAATGTCTCCCTACTAAGACTTTTTCCCTCTTGTAAGAATTTCTCAGTGAGCAAATTTAACTTCAAGGAAAAGAAATGCTCAAGTTCCCCAATTAAACAAATTCAGTGCAGCTTCGTGTGTAGCTGACAAATGTGCATACATTATACAACTTTTTGTTTGAAAATGATATGCCAAATGAGAGCATAATTTATTTTATTTTATGTGCTTTCTCTATTTTGTGGTCTCGTGTTCGGGTGCCAATGTGGTGCACTACTACCACCCAGTGGTCACAGGCAGTACTGTGCGTAGGAAAGAACACGTATGTATACTGTATGTAATGACAGTGACAACTACTGCAAAGTGTTGGTTGACTTACTGTTCGTGTTTCGCTGTCTTCCCTCTCAGGTGCAGTCTTAACCAACACTGACGTGATCATCCCGACCATTTCCGGAGAGGGGACTGTGTTCTCTGCGATCACCTGTGGGTTCTCAAAGTACCTGGCCTGATGGGAGCAGAGAGAGACGGAGGTTAGAGGTAACAAGACAATGGCAGCCACTTGCCACGGCCATCTGCACGTGCTCAGCAAGGACTCTCAGATCTTATCAGTTTTACTTTCAGCGTCCAGATTGTTCAAAAGGTACATTAAGAAGCACACACACACACACGTAGCACACGCTCTCACACTCGCACACAAACGCTCTCCCAGACACGCGTACCTTTGACAGGACTAAAGCATATCGCTCTCATCACACTGTCAATGCTGAGCACAGATATCCTACATCTACATCTAAACCCACATTTGTTCCGCTGACACTCAGCAGAAAAGATGTAACGCACAGTCAAATGCGTTCTTTCAATTTGTAAGCCGAAACAGAAATATTACAACGCCCTTTCTAGTTTTCAGGGAGTGTTTCCATTCTTTTTTAGATTGACAAAAACTTTCGTGCAACTTTTAATAACTGCAAAATGTTTCAACAGTTCAAGTTCAGTTCAAAGTGAATGACGCCCAAACAGGATAAGTGGCATTTACGCTAACCCATAACGAATCGATCACTTGTCCATGCTCTGAAGGACGCTTACTGAAGCCAGAACCCTACACTTCTTCACTGAATGAAAAAAAAAGCCACCTGCTGCAGAGGTCGTACTTACAACAACTTTTGGAAGGTCTTTGTAAATCTGTTTCACAAAGTCCAGAAAGTGATGAATCTGAGGAGAGAGGATTATGGAAAACACGTTAATCCACAACTTAATGAAAACGTTCCTTTTCTTTTTCATAAAGAACGAAAGAAAACCAATTATTCTTTAATGTCTTAGTTCTATTTGGTCTGCTTAAGCCAAGGAGAAAAAAAAACAACTCTGTCCTCTGAAGTATTACTTATGTAGCGCTGCCCTATTGTTTGATACAGGTCCTGGTGAATGCTGTTGAATAACTTTTAATGGCCATTGTTTACCATAAACAATGAGGTCATTCGTTGAGATCGAGATTTATAGAGATATTTATTCACAAAAAATGACAAATGTTTTACTTGATCACGACCTTGACCTGAGAAAAAAATAACGTTATCCAGATCATGTCCCACAGAGTCTTCCATGTTAAACCACAATGTTTCCCAAGTAAAGACAAACTTAACAGAGAACTTTAGTGAGCCACAGCGGTTTTTACTTCATGCCAGGAAGGAAAGGGTGAGGTGAGGCAGTAAATATACTACTACGATATAAACAGACGCCACTAAATCCCGCACACTGGTCTGTTAAATGTTCTTTTAAAGCAATGAGGCTGAGCTTCTCACCTCCTGAGAGATTGGCGGTCGGAACTGTTTGTGCAGCTCAATGATGATGCGAAGGCAGATCAACACGTTTTCCTCACTTTCAATCTGCGGAAAAAACATGAACACGAGATGATCACACAAAAGCTCCTGTATACATGGAATAACTGCATATAGATAATTAGCATTATAATTAGTATTTCTTTTGCCCACAGTGAGTTCTAAATTCAAATGCATCTTTCTTCAGCACGGTGATGAACTGCACCTGTTGGATTAATAATTTGTTCTGTGTTTATCCAAAACACAAAACAATTACCACCACAGGAAAACTTTTTTCCGTTTCAGCTTTCAGTAGGTGGCTAATATTAATTTTCCATCACTCACAGTATATTTGCTAATTGCTGTTTTGTAAACTTATTAGCTGTTAATTACTTACATTACAGGTCTAGAGCAACTGGAGGATGCTAAATAATAAAACAGAAATGCTCTGTTGGAAGATAATAGGACTCCTACCTCCAGGAAGCGGAACATCACAGACAAGACGTTCTTTGTGTGTGGGCGAAGGTGTTCATTTGTTGGAATACGGTGGATGATTTCCAGCACCAGCTTCCTCAATTGCTGAAAGAGTTCAGTGACAAAGTTTAGTGACTGATTTACCAGAAATCATTTCCGTCAACACCAATACAATGAGAATAAATGACGTGCATCAAAATCAATCATAGCAAGCGGACAGGCTAGTTTGGAGATGTTGGACTATGTCCACCATGCTCATGCTACTTAATGTGAGTTCAGCTGTTAAACACTGATGAAGAGGTTAAAGGGTCAGGATTAGGGAAGAAGCCCAAACCCTTGTCGTTCGGCACAAACCTGTGTAGGTTTTTCTTGAAGGAACTGCACCTCTCCGTCCTGAAGAAACGTGAGGAAGCGAGGGATGATATGTTCCAAGAAGGTGGAGTACTGAGGCGAAGATGTCACATTCTGAAAGGGGCAAACCCAAGACATTTTATATCATGTAGTAAACGCGGTATATCCTGCAGCCATGTTTCCCTGCTGTGCAAATTTAATTTTTTCCTTTGTTGTTCCAGGCTTATTTCACAGCATCAAAATCATACAGTCATTTTCTTAGGTTCAATTAAAACTAAAATCTAAGGAGAATTACAGTTTTACAATCTGTGAAACTTCTTAAAATTCATCATAATCCATCAAAAAGACAAAGAAAATTAATCTCCTCCATCACACACCGAGAGCATTCATTAAACTTACCTCAAAGTTCTCGCTGACCTCCTGCATCATCTTCAGCTTAGTTTCATCAGCTGGAAGTTGAAGGAGAGAGTGTCACCATTAATCAAACTTGGTAATGACACGGTTCCACTTCTCATGGCCATCGGCACGTGCTCAGCAAGGACTCTCAGATCTTATCAGTTTTACTTTCAGCGTCCAGACTGATCAAAAGGTACATTAAGAAGCACACTCACACACTTCCAACACACGCATACGCACAAACGCTCTCCCAGACACTCGTACCTTTGACTGGACTAAAGCATATCGCTCTCATCACATCGCCCATGCTGCACACAGATGCCCTATCTAAACCAACATTTACTTTGCTGACACTTTGCAGAAAAACCATGTAACACAATGTCAAATGTTTTTTTTTCAATTTGTAACATGAATTAATTAAAGCTGGACAAGAAATGTTACAATACCCTTTTTTTTCTTTTTCATTGAATATATCAACTCATTTTTACATTAAGTTCATATACAAATGTTTTCTGGCAAGTCGTTCATATTAAACAGACAATTAAACAGGACAAGTGGCATTTACACTTGATCACCTGCTCATGGACACCAGCCTTAAAGTTAGCATGAAGGATGATGAAATAGAAAACCTGTGCCCACAGGGTGTAGGATTTAGTGGCACCTAGCAGTGAAGTTGCAGCTTGCAAACAAATGAATACTCAGCCTCTCCTGCAAAGCATGTAAGAGAAGCCTCTTTAAGAGAAGCGTTTCTCTGTATTAAGGGCTCATTCTAAGCCAACAAAAACACGACAATTCTTATACTCAGGGTGTTGTACACTAATGAAAATATACCAACAAATATTATATTTCATTTGCCTTCTGCTTTGTTTTCCTTACACAATTCTGACAAGTCTGTATACCAACACACTCTGTGAACACTCTATGAACTTACGTGTGTTGGTGTCTGTGAGTGCTGCCACAAACTGCAGGTACTTCTTCATCAGTGTGGTCTGGTCGACCACAGTGGGGCTGGGAGCAGGCACAAAGGCCATGGTGGCGGCCGGGACAGACAGCGCTGCTGTGGGTAAAGGGGGCAGACACCCGTCTATGCAGAACTCAGTGTGATTTCATGTACACTGTAGAGATAAGAGAGGGGAAGGAGAATCACAAGATTCGTCAGTATAAAAAGTAGAAAACGTGTAAAAACTTTTTTTTGTAAATAAGCGTTGTTACGTTGTTTGACAAACAAACCGGTACCAGACACAAACATGCCTCTCTGCAGGCGCAGAGTGATGACATCATTAAAAGCGTCAGCTAGCACGATTTCTGTAGCCCCTGACAATAAGTGTTAATTAAAACGGCGTTTTCTGCGTCAAAATGTGAACATTTTTTGTCATTAAGCGGTCTTGCATGCGTACTCGCGCTTGCATTTAAACCACAAACAGCACGTGCACTATTCATTCAGCAGAGCGCGCTAGCAACCGTTAGCTAACGAGCTAGCCTTCCAAAGAAAGAAAGCGCTCGCGCATCCCCCTAACGTTAAACTCTGTTTAAGAGAAAATAAACACCGGGTACAGGGAGAAAACACGTTGCATCTGTTCAAAAGCTACTCGTATACAAGACTCTGTGGAAAACAGCCAATATTTGGCCAAAGTTTATATGAAAAGCGAATCATTTACACTTACCCACCACCACAGACAGGAAACCGTCGCTCTGTATCCGCCGCGCTCGCGCTGCTGCTCAGAGAGTGCAACCAGCGAAGAGGTGTAATATCCCTCCGCGCATTGAGCATTACATTCTCCTTATAGCGTAAAAATACATTTTTACAATATATCTTGACATATAAACACAGAGAGGCGACATAATATACGTTTTAGTTCTGTGAAAGTAGGTTTTATTTTGTAAACTGTTTTATCCTAGTGCCAGCGGAACGATACACCGTGAAAACCAGTGGATATAAGACCATCGTTTTCGATGGTGTTCTGGCTTCAAGCAGCAAAGAAGAGGAACTGAATTTACAGATAGCATGCTAATGCGCATGCTCTCTGGCGCCAGTATACAACTAGTTGGATCCTCTGGGAGGGAAGTATGTGTCTAAGTGCAATATCACATGGAAAGCATTTCGACAAATATTATTACTGTGTAGATTAGTGTGTACATATAAACTGACAATATACAGTATAAATATATTTTTTGCAGTTTAATCAAGGGATTTGCACTCTTTGCCTCGCCAAATTTTCCATGTATGTAAATCTACATGCCTAGCTTGGAGTTGTTTTATTACTAGTTTAGTTTGATTCATTGATGGCATTATTAATAGTTAATCAAACACTGACTAATTGTTAGTAGATCATTTATAAATTAGAGCATGTTTCCGGTTGTCGGGTTGTGAAACATCTCATTTGCTGTTGTTTCTCCTTCATAGTAATAAATGTTAATGGGTCATTAAAATAAATCCATTCTGTAGTTGCAGTGTTAATTAAGTAATTAATATTGGGTATATACGAGCTTCACACTTTCTAACAAGGCAGAAAGGGTGGCTTTATATGTCTGTAAAGTCATTAATGTAATGTTTTTACAGCAACACCTCAACTCTGTAACTGCAGCTGTAGCTATAACTGCACCATTCATTTGGTGACGATGTTCTGCAGTTCTTTTATAAAAGGTCAGAAGTCAAACAAACATATATATGTAAAGCAAGTGTCGTCCTGGAGGAGAACACCAGCCAGAGGGCTAGTGCGCATCCTGTCAGCCTAAAAGATCTTAGTATGAACAGATAATGACTGACGTTGAAAAATTATGATGGATAGGCCGCAAGATGGAATGACACTGGAAGGTAATTGAGTTAATGTATTTATTCTTTCACTTAGTTTCTTCACACAGTCCATGTGTGGTTTGTTGTTACCACAAGATGGCAGCCCACTGAAGGAGACAGAAGGTCAGTCATCTCTCTGTTCTCAATTTCTCAGTGCTCAGAGTGAAACAAACATAATGCACTTGAAGCTGGCACAAAGTATTGTAACCATGCCACTTCCACATCATTTTCTTATCTGATGTCTGGTATGAGCTGCGTTTGAGAGGAGCGAAACATCGGAAATTGGTCTCGGATTTTGATCTTTAGAGCTGATTAAACTTTCATAAGAGCGGGGCAGCACTACAAGATATTACATCAGTACAGGTGAGCCAAGAGTTTAGGTCAGTGCCAGAGTTTTTGTTTTGTTTTGTTTTTTTGTTTTTTCAGTAATTTTGTATGACTCAAGAAGCTACAGATTTATCAGATGATTCAGAAAAATAGCTGCTTTTTGCAGTGAAATTTGAATTATTATAGTCTTATACATTTTTTAATCATTTTTAATGAATGATTGAAAATATCTGAGAGGATGAGTGCCAAAAATAAATGTGGCTTTTTATTGGTTTTCATTGATCCAAGTCCAGACTGTTTTTTTCCTCCTCCTTCTTTTATTGAGTTAGCCAGTCATATAGGCAAATCACTCATTACATATAATCAGAGTTTATTACCTGTCATGATCATTTTAAAGATTGCTCCCAAGTTTCATTGTCACCATATTAACTTGCTGTCATGCACACTTCTGTGATTCACAAATGGAAGTGTAAGTATATGACAACAAAGCTTGAGATGTATTTTCATAATGGCTGCTTTAATAGCTTTGGAAATAATGAAATCTGCTTGAAAGAGGCTCATTATTTATCATGCCTGATCCATCAAGCCTGTCTTCTGCCCGCTTGCTCACTTAATGGGTTTTAATTCATAATTCTGTCCTTCACACAGCATCCTCCTTCCATGGAGTGAACCCACTGGCAAATGTCTGCAGAATGAGAAGTTTCTTTCAATGAATGTCATATATAATGTAAAAGGTAATTTGACATGTAATGTGACATTCTCATTCTCTTACTGGCTCTGTTCCCTAAGTAATAATGATCTGCTAAAAGATGTTTGTCTCAGGCTTATTGCACTGTCGTGGTTGTTTCATTAATGGGGTTTTTTCTCCGATGGGGGGTTTCATCGTGAGAGAGGGGAGAGTGGATGACACACTGGTTCTCCAGCTTTCCAAAAACCACTCATCTGTCCATTAGATTTGTGTTTTTTCAGAGCACTGCTGCGCCTGCTGATGCCCTTATGATGAAGCTGGATCACCCCCTGCATTATTTCTCATATAGAAAGAAGTGCACTTTCCTTGAGACTGAGTCTGAATCATCAACAATACCCTGAAAATCTATTCATGCATCCAAAGCTCTGATGTATATTCACTCTTTTCACCCATATGCACAAGAGGAGGACATGTCTCTGAGAACCAGACAGCTAAACATTTATGTAAAAGACTCAGACCTGACAGTCCTTCACTTTAATTATTAATTTAATGAATGTCAAGGCTGATTTCTCCATTTCAACTATTTTTAGTCACCTGGAGTTTGAGACTACAGCAGATACCTTTTGTCTTTTTGTCTCCCGATAACCAGAAAATAGGTGTGATGTCAGGGTGAAATAAAAACAAAACAAATATTGTTGTGTTTAACCGAGGAAGGCAGCGTCTGTCACCAGTGATGGTAATTGGTTTGCACAGGCTTTGCGAAGCTACCAAACCCTCTGTGCAGCATGTTGATGGTGTTGATGGTCACTCCCTGCTGCTGCTGCTGCTGCACTCCCGCATCATTTTGGATGATGTGAGTAGTGGCAGAAGAAAGAAAGAAAATGGAACTTTTAACAAGTGGGAAAAATACAAAAAGAACATGAAATCACATAAATGCATATTTGTGTAACGGTTGGTTGGACATAGAGACACCATTCATCAGTGAAATCAGCCTTTTATATTATTCAGTGCTGGAAAGCCTACTCAATTACTGTACTTAAATACAATACTTGTACTTGAGTATTTCCATTTTATGTAACTTTAAGGAGGAAAATATTGTACTTAATTACGCAAAATATTTTACTTCACTGTATGCATTTGTATATAGTTACTCTGAAATTAATATGTTACATTAAAAACATGAGCTTATAACATACAGTGCATTGTGTAAATCAATGGTTCCAGTCATTTCATGTCTGAGTTGTTAGGAGTTCCACCAAAGATCTTATGATGCATTGACGTTAGTCAGTATGAAACTGCCTGTATGATTGGTAGCCTTTTATACAAGCACGTTTTTATTAGCAAGTCTTTATCTGATCATTTATTTCAGGAAAATAAGAGTCCCTCCAGCTGAGTTTCTTGCTATTTTGAAGCACAAAATTGAACAATGTGTAATTATTGAGTAAAACTGTTTCCACTGTCACAATAAAATCCCTGATTGACTGTGGGATTTGGAGCATGGCTGGATGCCATGTTCAAAGCACAGTGGTATGCCTTCCAGTCTGCACACCAGGCTTTATTGACCTTTCACAGCTATGCAGGCGGGCAGCTGTTGCTAATTGTTTACCACCACATCCTGTTTCCTCGCTGCTTGGTTTATTGAAGAGTCTCCCCTGCATTTAGAACGATTTATCATGTTTTTGTCAGCTGAGAAACTTTGAGACGTCTGTATCTATTCAAAAAGCACAGATAGTATAATTACTTGCTTGCACATCTGTTCTCAGCATACTGACCTTTTTGGATGATTGTGTTCTGTATTTTTTTTTTTTCATTTATGAATCAGACACTGCACTCATACAGCTTGACAATATAAATCTGAGTCGTGCTTTCTCCTGAATGCAGCTGGCAGGAGGTAAAAAGGTGATTGGGTATGGGGCCTAGTTCATGACATGGACCATTTTTTGCAGGTTGTGGTGGGGGCCATGGGCCTGACCTGAGGTAGATGTTGTTGGGTCCATATAAAGGTCCAGATAAAAAAAAATCACCACAATATAATATTGGGAAACATTTGATTTCAATTGTATCCATTTCACTTAACATTATTAAGTTCCTACCAGTCTCAAAGGAGGCGCCACCACACGCCAGTTTGAATTGTTGATACTATTAAAATGAATCCTGAAAGCAGAAACTGGAACAATGGATGTAATTACAGGATGTAATCATTTGCAAATGTACATATTCAGTACAAAGACAAAACATTTGATATGTAACGTTCAAGCTGACTTTATTGTTTTGTTTATTGCTTATTATTGTTGTATTGTTTTGTATGAGAAATACAATTTCCACAAAACTGAAAAGCCCTTTCTAGAGCCAGTGTTTGGTGTGTCCGTTGTGGGCTACTGAAGAAATATGGTGGTTCAACCTGACAGACTGTGGAAGAGAGATACACAGATACCTGTGATGTCTGTAGATATAGGCTCATTTTAAGGTAATGAAAGCACCACAGATCCTTTTCCAGGTGATTAAACACTAAATGAAAACATTGTTGTGAATGTTAGAATCCATTTCTGCCAATACAGCATACATCTTAAATACTAAACTATTAATATATGACACTTTTAATTGATTTTACTGCTAATCTAACAGACATATTTGTTTCCACCACATTTGCTGGCACCAATGACAGCGAAAATTTGACCATATTTTAACACACATGCTAATGGATAACATTAGCCTAATGTTCGCAGCTTTAGCAGCAAATAAAACCTCATTTAGTACATTGACTAGCCATTTACAACATTAGACGAGCTGTAAAGTCAATGACAACGCAGCACTAATTCAGATGTTTACCATGATAATAAAAGAGAAATTACTTTTTATTTATTTAATAAATTACTACAACAAAAGGGCGCATGAAAATATGTTCCATGGACGACAAACTTAAAATTTGACTTACATGTAGTTTGCTGTTGTTGTTTATGGTGTAAACTATTATCCAGTATCTAATGGTTTATATATTAAGACTTACTTCTTTCCAGTACAAACTGGTGAGATGATGAACAGTGGGAAGTTGGAGAAGCTGAATATTGTATTTTTTCCCAAAATAACTTTTATATGTTGTCCTTGTCACATGTCAGTTACGTAGTGTTCTTTGTCATCTCCTCCTCTGTGATCACTCAAGAAGTACTTTATTTCAACTAAATGTGTCACAAACATCCCTACTGTTTCCCAGCCCTCATTAAATTTAAAACATCTTGGCAGGAAAGTCGGCAGTGTGCACAGTGAGACAGTACTGATTTAATGTTAATTTTTCAATGTTGAAAACATGACATTTGCACGGTGTTGATCTGAGAGCTTTTTTAACATCATTGCTGCAAAAATGTTCATAAAATAGCAACTTCTCTGACACCCCTCTATCTGGGCAGTAACTAGGTGGGAACTGATTAATTAGAGAACCAGAACAAAAAAAAAACATCAGAACAAACAGAAGGCTGAGGATAAATATGGGGATATGAAATTATACTGAGATGCACCAAAAAATGAATACACATCTCCTGTTACTGTGGCCCCCCTTTATCATATTTCACCGTTGTGAGATAACTAACTCCTCGCGGTAATCATTGCTTATTAACTTTAAAAAAAATAATCAAATGCCTGACCCAGCTGGTAGGTGACGTCAGTCTACTACGACCAATCCGGAAGCTTCCACAGACACCGTTTTTGGTAATCCTCTTGTCTAAGAGGAGCTGTCCCATCAGCACCACACTATGCGCTCTGTTGCGCCAAGAATAGTTCCTTTAACACAAGCCACATTAACCGGGCTTACAGTGACCGAGTCACCCCTGATCGGATTTTCTGCTCAGAATTTTCTCGGTTTTGTTGGTTAGACGTTGCGTTACTTTGTAGAGGTAGATATACGTGATGTCGTTTGGGGTAGACCCATTTTGGGCACACTTTTACGCACTAAACTTGAGAGTGGATTTCGTTAAAGAGTTCGTGTTTTGCTTTTCACTTTTCCCTTGACTTTATTTAATGGTAAACGCCGTCGTAATGTTTTCACTCTTGTATGGATTGTTATGTTTTTGTGCGTTGGGCTGCGGTCAACTAGCGAGCGGACAACCGGACGATGGAAAGCGTTACATCTGCCGGGCTGTACCCCTCAGCGGCGATGTCAGTTGCCCCGTGACACTGCTACCCGAGCTAAACACCGGGAGCCAGGAAGAGGAGCTCAGGAATACTGTCATGCAGCTTCGAGAGACGATTTTACTCCAGAAAGAAAATATTTCCAAACAGCTTGGCACCATCAACGAGCTAACCAACAAGTTGTCCCTGTGCGCCTCAGCCACAGACGATAAGAAGTACGAGAAGGGGGGTTCGTGGGGAAAAGAAAAGCAGAACACAATGGGGGATGTTCCCAGAGATCCAAATGACACCATCGACAGCCTTGGAAAAACCATGCAGGGGCTCAAGGACCGGTTGGAGAACTTGGAGGTAGGGGCTAAATCTGCACCGATTGCGCATAACCCCTTGTGCCAAAGCCATGCGTAAAAGTACCGTATTGCGAATTTAGGATTATGGCACACTGCTCAGCAGTGGTATCATAGAATAAGCTTGCTTTAAAAAGCAAGAACATGTCTTAATCACAGCCTTAAATTGACGATTTATGTCAGTGAATGTGATTTCTAGCCACAGACGGTGCCTCTCATGCATCCTTATTACATGAAAGACACATGGGGGTTGTTTATTGCCACAGCTGATTTAACAAACTTGTCCAAATAAACTCATTAAATAACAGCATGAGAAACAATCCAAACTTCTGAAAATATGTCTGTCAAGCCTGTCAATCAGTTATGGAAAAACAAATGACAGCTTATAGGGTGGTGATGTAACACATGACTTGCAGCTCTGATTACTCTGTGCAGTTCCTGCTCATTTTGTCCTGTCCATCCTATCCTCAGCAACAACAAATGCGGGCCAACGTATCGGGCACCTCGTTCCCCAGTGAGCTCCGTGACCTCCTGCAGCGTCGGTTAGGGGAGCTGGAGAAACAGCTCCTCAAGAAAGTCAGCAACCTGGAGGAGGAGAAGAGCATGCTGTCCAACGCCACGGCCGCCTATAGGCTGAAGACCGAGAGCACGCTGAACGCTCTGGTGGAGAGGATCAGTGAGCTGGAGAAAGGTGATTCAACTGCGACACTGTCATATTCACATCATCAAATCAAGAAGAAATATTGCTTTTAGAGAACTAGGTAACCCACGTTGCATTGGCGGATGAGGTTAGGTGCCAGCCAGCACATTAGTGGAGAGGAAAATGGTACATGGTGCTGCACTGAGGGAAAAATAACATATAAGAGTGCATAAAGCATGCAACCTACTGTGCATCTACTAATGGAGAGGAGGCAGAGGAAGAGGAATAAAAGAGTTGAGAGGGTCTGATGAATCAGACAGCGAAATAAGGGTGACAGACACAGTTTTTACATAAAAAGGATCTTTGTGGAAGCTTTTTCCAGCAGAAAGGGATGTGATGCTGTTGTCATCCCCAGGCAACAATTGACAAGTTTATGCGATTCTGCCTGTCTGATTACAGGTGGAGGAGACTTCTTATCCCCAGAACAGTTCAAGCTTTCCCTTCCACAGCGGACTAACTACCTGTACGGCCGCATCACTAAGAGCCTGCCAGAGATGTATGCCTTCACACTCTGCATGTGGATCAAGTCCAGCGCCAGTCCTGGCATAGGGACGCCCTTCTCTTATGGCGTACCAGGGCAGGCGAATGAGATTGTGCTGATCGAATGGGGAAATAACCCAATAGAGCTGCTCATCAATGACAAGGCAAGCAGTTTCTGGCTTCATAAATCTGCTAAACGTGTATCATTATATGGAATGATACCTCCTAAAAATGAAAATCCCTGAATGTTCCTTAACCCTCCAACTAAATCAAACCTTTCTGTATGGCTAACTTCATCCTACAAATAAACCGCAACTAATGTGTTCTTAACACAGGTTGCCCAGTTGCCACTGGAGGTACGTGATGGAAGGTGGCACCACATCTGCGTCTCCTGGACCACACGGGATGGTCAATGGGAGGCTTACCAAGATGGTGGGAAGCTGGGAACTGGTGACAATCTGGCGGCCTGGCACCCCATCAAACCCGGCGGAGTCATCATCCTCGGGCAGGAGCAGGTAAGGACCCCAAAATCAGACTCTTTTGTGTGTTCGGCGCATGTCTGCCTCTATCTTTAGTCAACACTCTAACTCTAGATGATCAAAGAAAGCATCCGCCTGCCTGGAGTTACATCATCAATGACTTCTCCTCAACATAAAGTGTCAATGGTTTTGTGTTGGGGTTTTTTTACACGGGGAGCAGACAGTGAAGAAAACTAACAATGTCACATCAGGTGTGTAGTGCAGCATGTTCACACAGTCACATACTTAGTGTCTGATGTCAAGTAGTTCTGATCTATTTATGGAGCATCTCTGCAAACTGAAGATGGAAATAAGAAAATCAACCACACCTGAAGCGGCAGTAATAAGATGACAGCAGGTTATCGTGACAAAGTAATTCACAAGACAGCGGTGACAACAGTGAACCGGTCACTGCCCACAGATACTGCAGTGTCCCTGTGGACAATTTGTGCATTATTAACAAATGTCAGAACAGGGGAATGAGATGCACAAACCAACAACAGTGTTTGAAGTTTGGTCCTTATTTATTACATCTAGCCATATGACTGACAAGAAAATGTTAAAAAAAAAAAAAAACAACACACACAGAAAATTCAAATTCAGCTGAATGCTAGCAGCTAAAATAGGCTCACATTAACTTTACTTTTTTTTAAACAGAAGATTAATACTAATCTTGATTCCCTGACTTTTTATCTGTTTTCCAGTTACATTCACTTGAGCAATTGGCGCCATTTATTGATTATGTTATTGGGCTTTCCAAGCTTTATTCGATAGAGACAGCTGAAGAGTGACAGGAAATGTGGGGGGAGAGAGATGGGGAATGACATGCAGGAAAGGGCCACAGATCGGGACTCGAACCCGTGCCAGCCGCACAGTGAGATTGATGTTGTGATTTTAAGTATTTCAACAGCTATGCTGATTGCCATGAAATTTGGTGATGTCCCCCTCTGATGGACTGTGATCATCTGACTTTGTATGTAGCTCCAGCTCCAAGTTGGTTTGGTTTAGGACCAAAGAGCTGAAAGTGAATGACATTCATTCAAGTGGAAGGCAAAGATGATGTTATGATGGGTGACTTGAAAGTCCATCCTGTACAATTGCTAATACACACCACATCCTACATATTCATAGTATAGTAAATTGACTTCATATAGCACCTTTCTGGCCTTACAACCACAAAACTGTCACATTCTCTCATTAACCCACCGTGGATAGAGGTCGCCATGCAAGGTGCTAGCTAGCTGCTCATTTGAACACACACAATTTGTGGTTCAGTGTTTTACCAGCACAATACGGAGTGCACAGGGTCAAGGATCGACTCGCTGATCATTCAATTAATACGTGACCCATAGTATGCATTCATAGAGTATATCTCTGCAACTACAAGGTCTTGACTGAATAATTTTGGTGTCATAAAGGCAACACTTTTGACATTTGTTCAGATATGTAAGTATCAGTATGTATGTACTAAGCCTAACCCAATTGGGGGACCCCAGAGCTTAAGAGGTTAGATTGTAGGACTCTTTATTCTTCTTAATAGAATTTTGAAAAAATCCAACCAGTTGCATCTTTAAGCTGCTACAAAATTCGCAGTATCAAACAGAACAGGGAATAAAACACACATTAAACCGCAAAGTTTAATAGTCCATTTATAGCACCACAGCCTGCGTGTGTGTCCTCCAGCTCGGAAAGATAATTACCCTTGATTATATTGTTGTTGTTGTTGATGCTGTTTAAATTTAAATCCTGCTGTTTATGGCCCTTACAGGACGTGGTGGGCGGGCGCTTTGATGCCGGACAGGCTTTTGTGGGCGAGCTGAGTCAAGTGAACATTTGGGACCGAGTTCTTAAGCCGGTCGAGGTGCAGTCTATGGCTAACTGCAGTTCTTATATGCCTGGGAATGTGATCTCCTGGCTAGCAAGCAATGTTGAAGTGTTCGGGAGGGGTGCGTTCAAGCGGCCCTTGGAGATGTGTCAGGAGCGTCTGCCCAATGCATAAAACTCATCTGTCTGCCTCTCTTTAGATTTCCATCCATTCAGTACTTTTTAAATTGCTCACAGTTTATGGACTCTGTGTTATACATTGATTGTTTTATATCACTTGCTTAGAGAGATATTTGTGATTCGTGATACAGATGGGATCTCCTAAATTGAAACGCACACACACGACATAACATTTGGACAATCTGTAGCAGTGAATGTGTGTTCCAATTGTCATGTGGGGGCTCAACACCTTCACTGACTAGTGGCAATCAGACAGCTATGTCCTTCAATACACCCGCCACCATGGTTAAAGGTTCCCTCAGGTATTGCTGCTAAGACATACCATGCACTCCCATCCCCACACACCCTTCTCTCCACTCTCAAAAGCTCAAAAGAAGTAAGGGAAGTCCACTCTAGCCCGGCACAGACGCACGCATACTGCTACTACTACAAATACACCGAGGTCCAGACTAACTGGCAGTTTGCACTTGACATGTGACTTGGAGTTGCGTGCTGTGTGGGAGTAAGTAGCAGGAAAGATTAAAGGTCTGGCTAATGTTGTGTCTATTACTTAACTAGGGAACAGGCTTAGAGCCAACATCAATCAAACTTCTGATCCTGACATGTTTGGCCATTTTTAAGGGGAACATAACTGGTAAAGTACAATATGGCACTTTATAAGTCATGTGGTGCTTGCTGGTAGGAGCATGTGACTTATTTCATGTATGTTTATTTCTCTGGTAGAAATACTGTTGATTTAGTTTTTCAGTTTTCATACGAGTAAAAGTTCTCATTCTTGGCATGCATAACTGATACCAGTGATACTAGTGAGTCTATCACAGTGCTTTTTTTTCCCTTGCCTTTTCCATTTGAACAAAACCTGTTTAAATGATGACTCATGTTGAAAATATATTCATAGCGTCAATGTTGTGAAATATTTTTATCGTGATTTGTAATATTGTTGCAGTGGATTGTCCAAGCAAGCATTCAACAACAAAAAAATTAACAGACCTATCAAAATGCTCAAAATTGTATTTAAAATGGACGATAATCGTTTGTATATGTAGCCTAATTTTTCATTATTCAGTGTCTCTATCCAGAAAAAATATCGTTTTTTTTTAATGTAATCTCTGATTTTAGCAACCGTATAAGTCACTGTCTATCTCGTCTTTTGGCCTTCTTATGGAGAATAAAGTGCCATTAAATGTTTTCTAAATGTTGTAAATTATTTACTTTGCCAATAAATGAAAAAATAAAGTAAAATAAAGAAAATTACTGCTGCAAAATGAATTCACAAATGTCTGTGTTTCTGTCAAAGCTTCCAGCTGAACGGTATATTTCCTGTATATATGTATTTGGTATTTAATAGTCATTTGAAATACATTAGGGTCATCTGCGATCATTCAGTGAACCTATAGGTGTTTTTATTAAAGCATTTCAATGATCTACACCAGTTTAAAATCAGCTCATCTCTTGTGTCTGTCTCTGTAAGGTAACACGAGTGACACAAGCAGTTAATTACATAGGCTGAGCGGGATCTCTAGACTCAGATGGCTAGGGTCAAGACAACAACAGGTGTCCTGGGTGGCATTAGCAACGCTTAACAGATGAGTGAGGCCGATAGGTCATGGGTGGCGTCACAGATACACCCCCTCAGACAAAGCAAGTCAAATCAAGTCAAGTGTATTTATACAGCACATGACATTTGACAGGCGGACACTCAATAAAAAGCTCATACATGACAAGAACAAATAAGATAAGTGTATTACACATATAGAATTAGTCTGATAAATCAAAAAACTTTATACTGTATGGCTCTCTGGAGACATGAATTGGTTGCACAATTTGTTCTTGCGCCTTTCCCACTATGATCTTTGGTGAAGTCATCTGACTAATTCATAAAATTCACGCAGGCTGTCTTTTTTCACGTGGCCTCATTTGAACACGAAATCTATTCCTCTTGACTGTTCATTTCACGTGTAAGGCACTTCTTTGTTCCTTTCTTACAACATGTCATTTTCCGGTAGCACAGGGTGCTCTCTACGTTACATCCTTTTATCTGGGCTGAAAGGGGGGAAAAACAATGACATAAAAGTCTCCATCCGGCTTTTCAGAGCTACATTCAATCAATAATGGTCATGGAAACAGAAAAGAAGATGCCCAAGGCCAGTCTGAATCTGTTCATACTTTATTAGCCTGTGTTTTATGTCTTAGTTTAAGATGGATAAATGGATAAACATAAGGTTGGTTGGTTAGTTGACGATCTATTAAAAATGATATAAAAACACAAAGAAGAGGTGTAATGAAGACTCATTATATTACCCTGAACCTAAAACAGCACACATTTTCATGTTTGGTAAATGGGTGACAGTAACAGTTCACTGCTTTGGTTCTCCAAGATGAAGTGTAATAATAAGCTGAGCTCTCTGTAATTTACAGTAAACTGCTCCAAACTATAGCTGCTGTTCGCTCAGTTTGTTGGCCGGGCTGCCCAGCCTGTGAGCTCAGAGCCCTGGGCCAACGTTAGTGTTTACACTGATTTTCAGGCCTGGGATGGAGGAGGAATACAAATGAGGAACACCCCGGTATTGGGCACCAGAACCAGAGCCAGACAGGCTCAGCAGAGGCAGAGAATGGCAGAGGTGAAGAGACCGAAGAGGACGCTGAAGAGGAACTAAAATGAGAAAAAGAGAGTGTCCAAGCGAGATCCCACTGTTGTGGGTGAAATGCCAAGCTGGGGGTGCGGGTGCTGTAAATACTGGGGCATGGACAAGGTCGTACTGGGAACAAATCCCAATAAATCACAATATCCTGACGTGTATCTCAACAACACAAGATTTATAGTGTAGATACACTCAATTAAAGCCACAACAACAACAAACTGAGCCTAAAAAACAAGTGACAGCAGCAAGCTATGGTGTCACATATTACAAAGAAGACTTTATAAGCCTAAATGAATCATAATATACTCTTACCGTACGATGTAAGGTCATAAGGTAAGACAAATACATTGGAATACATTGGCCTGCATTACGTAGTAATTATAGTTTAGTCATTTCATTAGTATTTTTCACTCAAACTCCACTCTTACTGTCTTAAAGATATGTGTGAATGCCACAGAGTTAAAACCCTGTTCATGAAATGTTTTATTTCTAAAAAAAAACTGTGGGCAGCTTCAGACTTTAACCACAGCAGTGTTTTAAGCTCAAGGTCGCTCCTCTGACGAAAGTGAAACACTTATCTTAGTGCACGCAGCTCTCCACAGTACCTCTGGCAGATGGCATTCATCAGGAGACTAACAATTAATAATGCTGTTGACGTCTCTAACAGAGGACAAGCTGTCATTAAACACCATCATGGTACTAAACGGTATAAAAATAATCAGACTGACATTCGCGCAGCAGGAAAGGACTCAGGGAAAAGATTTATGTTTCGTTATATTTTATTCAACCTTTTCTCTCCTGATAGTCTGTTGTCTGTTTTATTTTATTGCATTCATAATGTACATCCCTGACAGCACTAAGGTTACATTTTCTCTACTTTGAAAACATGTATTTCTGATAAAGGGCTGACTCGATTGATGGCTACACCGATCCAGCACTGACTGAATATCTTCAATCATTTCACATTTCCAGTGAAATCTCTTTCTTTACATGTTGGCTCAGACTTTTGTACAGACGTTCATATTTTCCAGCCAGTGAATCGTATAATGACTTTTCTAATTCCCAGGTATGTCTTGAGGTCTACATTTGTGGTTTTATTTATTTTAAATTAAACTTGTAAAGTGTAAAGTAGACATTCATGTTCCCCTCAAGATGACTTGCAGTATGCTAAATGTGGTGACCCTTTAGCTTTTCATCTAGCTCCATCATTAGGTCAAAGTGTTGTTAGCAAATGCTAACATGCTAACAACGCGAGAAGAAGAAGATGGTGAATATGGTAAAGGTTTTAATATTTGCTAAACATCAGCATGTTAGCATTGCCATCATGACTTTAGCAAGCTGTTTTGTACACTAACTGCTAAAACAGTATATACTCTGAGTATTAGTATGTGATACTGTACATACTGTATATATTCATGAACTCAAATGTAATTTCTGGTTTCTACTTGGCAGAGATCGAACCTGTACTTCCTGTAAAACTGATTATACACTTTATACACTTTTACCTTTATTTTTGTTATATATCATTTAGATTTAGCAGTGCAAGAAAAGATTCTAAAAACAGATGTTATCATTTTTCTGTAAATCATATAAGAGTGCAAATTCAGACCAAAACCAAATCACCAGCATGCTGATACATTGTCTAAACATGACCTGCACTTATGCTATTCATTATGAGTTTGAATGTCAGCTCAGTCTCAGTGACTCATTAATTGATCGCCACTCTGTACTTACAAAAACAGAAGATAGCTTATTGAACATTAGTGACTAAACTATTCATTAACACAGCTTTGATCATAAACCTAAATACACAGAGACACTGCTTACACAAAAATAATTATTATAAACGTCATAGACTCAGGTGTTGCGCATTGATCATTCACAAATTTAGCTATACACATCTATCCCATGGTGATATGCAAGATGTATCTACTGGTCACAGTGGTCACAGTATGCTGAAACACGGACAGTTAAGAGCTGTATTGAGTCCCAAACTGCAAGAGGAGAGGCTCTTTCTCTCCTTCCTCCATGTTCATGAAGTTAAACAGAATCGAGCTTTGGCCATCAGAGTCTTGGTTCTTCAGGAATAAAGCATTACCACAGGAAGCAAACTGCAAAAAGCACATGTCCAGACAACTCTCAGTCAGCTGTAAATCATATCTTTGTTTCATAGTTAATTTTGGATTAAATCCGCTCCACAAACTATGACAAATGACAGCCCAGTGTTGATATTCTTGTACCTCGCATACTTTGTTGCTCAGGAGTCATTTATTTCTGAGCACAGACAGCCTCCTTGTGGTCATAAACTGCATTCAAGTGCAATCACTGATTCTCTTTGTGAGGGTTTCATTCTACTCATAAGCACTAATGAAAGCAAACGTGTCAATATTTAGTGCTAAACACAATAAAGAACATCACTATTACCTACACTTTACCTTATTAGCCAAATCTTTTCCCACATAAAGAGTTGTAGCTCTATCAGTACCTTTAAATTCAAACAGAAAAATCTGCTCAAGGCTAATCAACTCTGTAACCACTGACTCTTAAACATACTTGCATAACATAAGTGTTTGGGTATCATATATTTTGCCCTGTTTGTTCTGAAATTGGGTGGTTGTTTTATCAGCGTGACTGATGAAACTGACAGACTGAAATTGTACATGGTCCCGAACAAAAATAAATAAATAAAAAGGTGTATTATACTGAATAATGTATAGGATATGTTGAAATCTAAAAGAAAACTCATCGTTGCGAGATGTTGCAACACGCTCAGACGGGTACCTGTGATGCGCTGTGATGACGAGGGCGGCAGGCGATGACTGCGATGAAGGAGAACGTTGCGACAAGAATAGCGGCGCATGACAGGATGAAGACCATGTGGATGTTATCTGCAATGAACACAGAAAGCAAAGGGTGTGGTCCTTTTAGATTCAAAGTCTCAGTGAGATAACATTTGAACAATGTGTTCATCTGATTTAAAACTTGGGATTTCGAATTTAATGTTTAAAGTTTAAGTTAAGGAGGTCATGTTCACTATTTGAATACCAAAGCTATCTCAGGCTGAATCAGGCTGCTGTCAAAGTGCATCCTAAAAATAAACCACATTAAAGTCTCAGTCTCGCTCAGAATCTGCTTGACATCTTTTAATCTAAGTGCTGCTTCACCTATAAGCCACACAGTAGAAGCTGTGTTGAAGCAGTAACTAGGGAGGTGAAAGCCTATTAGAGTGTATTAGCCACCCTGACAGTTTTCTGTATGGGATGTGTGACGCTGTTTAGTGTGTAACCATGCTGCATCACAAAGCTACCTGTTAAAAAGGCCTCCATAGCACAGCACCGGGTCAAAACCTTTAAAACCAATACTAAATTTCCATATTTTCCTCAGGAAAAAACAGTTTACCAGCTACACTAAACGCTGTTTTTCATGGGCAGTAAATTAAATGAGCACAGCAGTCATGTGCTGAGCAGTGGAGACAATCTATGCCTTGGATTCCTCCATTTTCACTGCCTGCCTCTCTCTGTCTGTGGAACTAACACAGCTAACACGGTCCATGACACAGCACAGCTTCTCTTAGGTTCAAAAAGTTTCTCTGATCGTGGACAACGAGAGAAAGACTAAATAATATACTGAAACATTTGGGGGCCTAAGAGAACATTTTTAATGAATTCCTATTTAGCTTGTAATATTATGTTTGTACAGTAGTAATTTAGAAAATAAAATAAACCTATTCACCAGCAAAATGCTCAGCTGAAAAGGGACAGAGACAAAAATAAATGGCGTCAAATATTATTAATATAAAATATAATAATAATATAATTCATTGAATTTATACATATCGGCATATTATATTATATTTTAATTCATCACCAATTTATGAGTGACTTTAAAAGGTATGTTATGTTCTCTGGGTCTTCCATATTGGCTGCTACAAAGTATAAAAGTGCATCCATGTCAGATTCATTTATTCTTATGAACATTCAATTGTCCACACCGGGATCAACTTCCTGTTTGTTTGTACTGCGTTGTATCATCGTCTTTAAAGTCTCTTAAACCTCTCATGATCATTGACAGCGTGACCTCACATGAGAGCGGTTGGGGGTTTGTTGACGTCACATGACAAAGTGATACGAGTCATGTCAGCATCCTGATAAGCGGAGTCGCAACGGAAGTATGAGCTGAACTGAAAACCTCAAAGAGTTTGCTCCCTGTGCTGACAGAACCAAACGGTGAATATGATGTACCTTCTCTAGGTGGTGTCCGGACCACACAGGCTGGGCCTTTAGTTTCTATTACAACAGTGTTGTGAGCAGCAGACAAATGGTTTCACCATCAACTCCCCTGTTGCCCTTTAAACCATCCATCCTCATTTTGCCATCGCCCCTCAAAACACTGACCACACTGACTGTGCTATTTGGGGACAGGGGATGGTTAGTTCCTCCACTGTAAAGCTCTCTCTACAAATACCCCACCACTACGCAGACATGATTCAGCCTCTTGAATGAACATTGCGAACTCCAGAAATGAAGGATGAACAAGAAGAATCCACACAAGCATCAGCAGCCTCTTGTTGTTGTCATCCAATAGATTTTTAGAAAGGTTTCATAACACTGAATAAGCAGCTCTCTGCCTTTTAACTCTTTCCAACCTGAGTTTCTGTCTTTTCTCCCTCCCATTTTTTGTTATGCAAAGTAGCCTGTTAGTGTGTGTGTGTGTGTTTGTGCATGGCCACCCACTGCTTCTCTTGACGTAGAGGCTGAAGGAGGTCTGCAGCTTGCTGATGTCATTGCGAACGCTGATGTCCAAGCAGTGGACGCCGGCAGAGGTGAAGGTGTGGTTCAGCTGCAGGGTGTTTCCGTACAGCATGGTTAGGGTGCAGACTCCAGACTTGTCCGGCACACAGTTGGGCAGGAAGCGCCAGCACACCCACATGGGAGGACTAAGCACAGACGCACACAAGCACAATACACGTGATTGTAAATATGTCAAATTTAAAATGAAGGTCTGCCTCTCTGCAATTAACAGAAGAAAAATTCAGCTTACCTTCCGTCGACATGGAAAGCCAGACTAGTGTTCTGAGACACCTCGTAATCAGAGGGCCCCTTCAGCTCGATGTGTTTGATGGCATCTACAAATTCATTTCAGTTATTAGTCATCACTTTTTTAGCACATAAACATAACTCATATGAGGGCATGTTACAAACCCAGCACTTTGACGTCCATGGAGTAGAAGTCACTGAGCATGGGTGCATATTTGGTCACATTTACTCCTATTTTCAGCCGCAGAGTGTAGTTCCCTGATTCTGAGTAATGGTAGCGGACGACCGGCTCAGTCCCTTGGATCACCTCTCTGCATCAGAGATCAAAAGATGTATAAAAGATAGAGAAAAGCATCCCACACCCTTCATACATAATTCATCAGGGAAAAGTGCTCGTACCCGTTCCCTAAGTCCCATGTATAGGTGAACTTTGCAGTGCTGAAATTCTTCTGAGGATCAAAGAGTTCAAACATGGTCTCAGTGGGAACATCTGAAGCCAGTTCTCCTGTGTCCCTCACATAGGTGGCATTTCCATCGATCTGATAGAAGACCAACTTCCCAGCGATGTTTTCTGTAAGAAAGGAAAAAAAAAGGAAACACTTAGTTATGAAGTCTGTAAGAATTATAAAAATTATAAATGTTGGATGGCTTACCCAAATCTGTCAAAGGGTCTCCGGCCTTTACCACACCCGGGAAGACCAGGAGCATCAAGATGTATACGACATTTTTTCTGGAAGCAAACATCCAACAGTTTTAAAAGAAAAGGGGATTAAGAAACATCACATATCTTAAAAGAAACAGAAGTTAGACGTACCTGTCCATATCTGCTGGTCCTCTCGCAGGAGCTGATGAGAGGACCCTAAGTAAAAATTAATCCTGAAAGCAGAATAGTTGGACACAGAGAGGAAAAGTTTCTGATGTGGCTCCGTCTGACACTAGCTTTGACGTTCAGAGCATGTAGATGATCACCATAAAGGCTTGAAATTGTCACTATGCGTTACAGTCATGTGGCTCTGGAACAACAATCAGCTTTTGAGTTGGAGGCTCTGGCCTGGGTCACATTCCTGTCAGCAATGTGGGACATTTCTCTGCAATATAATGTTTTATCTTATCTAATGTTGTATCTGTATCTGTTTTCTCTCTCTCTCTCTCTCTCCTCTCTCTCTCTCTCTCTCTCTCTCTCTCTCTCTCTCTCTCTCCCTCTCTCTCTCTCTCCCTGAAAACAGAAATAACACACAAGTCCAGTTTTGATAAGGATAGTGGAGGCATATTTATAAATCTCTGACACAGGAAATGTCCACATGGTGGTGCTACCAACTCAAGAATGACCTAAAAGGCAGGTTATCAAGTGTTTATGTGTGGATTGGACTACAAGCTTACTGTCAAAAGCAGCCCAGTTTACTGATTGTAAAAGTCAACATAAAGCTATAGATACAATATGCAAAAATAAAATATATAAGATCAAATATTACCATTTTTATGATGCCGTTATAAAAGTCTGTGTCATCATTCACTCGTGGGCTGTTGACTTCTGTCATGGCAATGTCAGGCCTCGTGTTGACCAACATAAAGACAACTCCCGTTCCACAGGTGACCTATTTGAGGAGAGAGGTGGAATCAGTGCATCCCAAAACGTTTGTCTGACATTAGCTGCCCTGTGTGTTGCATGCAAAATCAGGACAGCTGATAATAGCCTTTCAAGTGATGGGGTATGTCACCCCCATCAGGCCACAGACAGCCATGTTTTACAGTAAATGCCAAAACATATTTACTTTTTCTCCAAATTTCTCAATGTGATGTGACATTTTGACTTTACTGTACATGGTACATTTTAATAACCCATCTTTCAGGCGCTGTAAAAGCAAAATTTCACCCGTGAAAACGAACATTCAGTTGTGTTCCTCACTACAGTACACAGTACAGTACAGTGTTAGGATTGCGATTAGGATTTTTCATATAGAACACAAGTGAAGCTAATCTGTTATCATGCAATGTTCTTGAATAAACAACGCATTTATATAAAGTGATTAAAACTGGCTACATCTTGACTACTGCAAAATTTGAATTCTGCTTTTCATTAATAATCCTGTAGGCTGATATAACAGGGACCTCTCCGCACAATGAGTACTTTTACTTTATTGAAAATACTTGCCAATACTTTCTTACATTCAATGCAGGACCTGTAGCCTAACTGAGTATTTTATATTGCAGTATTGCTTTTTCAATGAAGGATTTGAATGCACAGCCTAACCCCCTCTTGGACTACATTACTGTACAAACATTTGTGTTATAGCGCCCTCCACATGCCAACTACTTTGCATTTTATATAACCAGCAGTGTCCAAACGCGCTGTGCCTTCATTTCTTCATATAAGACGTAGAGTCACAGGATCACACACCTTTTTCTGTCACACACTTCAATATGTACCTCTCGTGACGTCACGGCGCCCTCCCTCGCGCTCCCCCCTCCTCCTCCTCCCCGCCCTCCTCACGAGCCTCCAAACACACCGGGAAATCTCTGGTTGCCTCCGTCAGTCAGTCAGTCAGTCAGTCAGTGCGTACGCCGCCGTCTGCTGAGCGTGTAGCTGGCCACATGCGCGGAGTGAAGGTGCAGACAAGGAGCAGGACCGCCTCTTGGATTTACTATTAGGAGTGGGCGAACACCTGGATTAAACCGTCAAACACAATCTTTTCATTTTTATTCCCTTTTTTTTTTTTTTTGGACTCCTGGGCTTGAGAAACCACCTGCCATCATGTCTCGGGCTCCAGAGGATGTGAGCAAGCTCACAGAAAGTACATACAAGGTGAGCGGAGTCACATAGAAATGAATTGTATTATCTCTGATTTATCCTAAGAGGGTGTTTAACTACAGATTTGAATGTTTAATGGGTTTTCTTTTATTGGGGTTTAATCACATTTTACAGTTTTCTGACCATTCACCACCTCATGTGTGTATATAAGGCATGTTAATTTCATGATGTAATAAAAACCATTCGATTGGGCAATTGAAACTTTCTGTTGTTGTTTACAGTGGCAATAAACTATGAGTTGTTCTCGAATAACAGCTCACAAAGTCCAGGAACAACCAAAAGTCAATTTGAGGGACACACCCTGTTATTTTTAGGAGATGCATAAATCAAAGGAAGACCACAGAGCAGCCAAAGCCCCCCTGTCCTGCTTGTCTGTCATGTGATGATTAGAGAAGAAGGTTTTCTCCCATCAATCAACCTGCCCCTAGCTTGTCAATGGACTTGAAGTGATTTGATCAATAGCCATTTGATCATGGGATTAATCTTGTTTACTCAGCACGGACCGATCTAATCAAGTTTACACTGCTGCCTCTCCCTACTGATAAGCAGGTGACAGTGTGTGGGTGCACGGCATGTCTTTACAGTGGTTTCAATTTCCCATTTTTACTGTAGGATTAGGCTTAAATGTTAGATTTTCAAGCGGGGGTATCCTCGCGAGTGTGTGTGTGTGTGTGTGTGTGTGTGTGTGTGTGTGTGTGTGTGTGTGTGTGAGAAAGAGAGGGAGAGAGAGAGAGTCATACCTGAAATTGACAGTGTGCCACAGTTTCAGCTGGGGGGAGAGAGAGAGAGAGAGAAAAAAAAAGAAAACAAGGAACCTGTTTCCCTTTTTTTCTCTCTCACTCTCTCTCTCCTCTGCTCTGTTCTTTTCTTCATGTAAAGTCATACCTGTCCCTTCATTGTTCAATTGAGGGCGTGTCAGGGGAATAGAGACTTGGAGGTGAACAGCACTTGATTGTTGAGGCCTTTCAATAGAGAGAGAGAGAGAGAGAGAGAGAGAGAGAGAGAGAGAGAGAGAGAGAGAGAGAAGGGGGGGCTGGGGTTGGGAGGCGAGAGTGATGAGGTCTGTGCCGCAAATAGCTGCGACTTTGTGTGGGACTTCGCTCTTTTGAGGGAGTCGTAAAGCATACGTGAGGGGTCAAGTTAAAGATTGAAAGTTTTATTGTTCTCACATGGTAGTATTTATAGAGCAAAAGCTCAAAGCACTTGTTTTCATGTGTTTCTCTTCTCCGCCCACTCCCACAAAAATAGCCTCATGAGTTTCATTGTTGTCTACAAGCCATTTATTTATTTTTCCCAAAAAGAAATTAGAGATGTCTGTGAGTAAGCGAAAGAGAAAGTGTAATTAGTGCCAGGAAGGAAGGGTTGTACTTGCTGGTTTTCTCCATGAGCTTTAATCTCTCTTCTCTGCACCAGGTTGTGATGGATCAGTTGAATCCAGGCCTCAGGAACCTGGTCAACCTCGGGAAGAGCTATGAGAAATCCGTCACAGGTAAACACAGCTGTCGCCCTTACCTAATGTGAACTTTGAATTTGGCCTCAGTATACCTCAATGTCAGCACTATCTCCACTAATCGAAGAGTTTCACCACAACACGAAATGATCCAGCCAGCAACTTGATGTTTGTCCGTCTCCCCCCCTGCAGCGATGACTCTTGCTGGAAAGGCCTATTTTGAAGCAGTCTCCAAGGTTGGAGAGAACGCCATGGTGTCTCCAGTCTCCAGAGAGCTTGGTGAGTTTCATGCGAGTCCGGGTTGCATCTGCCCACAGTGAGTGAAATCTCTGCGGCGAGGCTCGATCTGGAAAAAGATATTTATACCTCACTTTCATTTCTTTTGAAATTTACTCAAGGCACTTTCATCATTTCTTATTGACTTTGAAGGAGTTACTTCAGCAACACGTGTTTGCTTTCTTGCAGAGAGTTAGATGAGGAGATTGAAACCAATGTCGTGTCTGGAAGGTAAAATCGTTTAGCTTAGCTTAGCATAAAGAGTGAAACTGGGGGAGACAACTAGACTGGCTCAACTAGACAAAATCCACCTACTACACCTTCTAAAGCCCATTAATTAACATTATATCTTGTTTGTTTCAAAAATCAAAGTGCACCCCCCCCCCCCCCCCCCTATAAAACCATAATGTGTCGTTCATTACAAATTAATCACCTCATAAATTGGCAATTAATAAGGTGTAGAGGGCCTATTAGGGGTCTTTGTTACCAGGCTAGGTGCTTTCACCAGTTTCCGGTCTTTAGCTGCTGGTTGTAACCTTATATGCATTATACAAGAGTGGTATTGATCTTCTCCTCTAACTTTTGGAAAGAAAGCGAGTAAGTGAATTTTCAAAAATGTCTGTTTCTGTGCAACTTCGTCACAGTGACATATTTTGCCCGCATGAGTAAATTATGCAAACATCTGGAAATCACATTAATTGACCCCTGGTGGCGCAGTAGCAGCAGACATTTATGTTGTCTTCCTCTCACGCTGATTGAAGTGCTTCCTCTATCTCCTGCCATCAAGCTTGTGCACAAAGCTCGTATGTTGTTTTTCATCCACCCTATGACTCATCTCCAATTATGTTATTAGCGGTAAAAAATCTGGAGCTGACCCAATTCATCCAGGGGTTCCAGTTCAGCGCTATTACACTTCATCAGGTTGTTTTTTTTTGTGTGTGTGTTCTGCTGCGTCACTCCTGCAGAGTTCATAAATTGGCCTCATGTAATCTCAGGTTGAGGTGAAAGGCAGGGGATCAGATTATTAAGATTATATTAATATAAAAGCAAAAAAGCAAAGTCTTTTATACAGAAATTGTGACCGCAGTGAATATTCTATACAATTTACATCACCGTGATCATCACACATGATTCTGAAAAATAGCTGTGGATCTCATCTCAATCATTTGCATTTTACCCAGCCATAAACAAAATATGATGACTTGTCACAGAGCAGTCACTGTGTGATGATTATTTGTTGCACCTGTCACCTTTGGTTAAAATGTAAATTATACAATAAGGAAGCTGTAAAACTCTAAGGCAGCATAACTGAACATAAGAGCATTGTCAGTGTCTAAAAGTGAAACCATGAAGACACTGTTTCATAAATCAGCAGCCTTGCCAACAAGAAAGCCAGACTCCTAAATATCACTTTTCCCCTGTCAGCCCAAAGATTTCTTTCCTTTTCTGGTTTATTTTTCAGGAAACACACTAAAGAGCAGGCTTTGATTTATAGATTCAGATTAGACTTGGTGATATTAAAAGAAAAACTATTTCCTATTACCCATCGTGATACCAAGAGATAAAATACATGAATTATGTATGAACAAAAATAGATCCACAAACACAGAAATCTCGTCTCTTCAGGACGGAATCTGTATTTTGAAGATTATTTTCTCTGTCTGGCAGAGAAGCAGCGAAACATGTTGCGCAATGTTGATCGAGTTCGTCGGGCCGCACCTGTCAGTCAACAATGCCAATACTTCAACGCTACATGAAATAATATGTTCATGTTACGTGCTTGGTTGGTGACATTTTCACTGCATTCCACGTGGAAAGGGGTGGAACGTGTGCAGCTTTTTCACATTTCCATTTATAAAGGGACTACTTTGTGATTACTTCAATGTCAGAAATCCCAACACGTTGCAATCATACCTCATGGCAAAATCAATACAAATATTTACATTTACTGACATGCTGTCAGTAAAATCATTAGAATCCATCCCACATTAAAACGGCCTCTAGTAAAAAGGCACATGAAGTCTTTCTTGACTTGCCTGGAAGAGGCGACAACGAGACAGTGTGAATTCTCTCACACATTGCAGAGCAGCAAACACACTGAACAAACAGACAGACAGAGGAGACTGTCTTCCCACCACTGATCCTCCTCATCCCCTGTTCGTCCATCTGCCTCACCAAACCCACCGGCAGTCTTTACTGTCTGTTTGTGGAGGCTCAGATGCCTGGAAATACTTTTATATTGGTACAATATAGCTAAACAAAAGACATAAGATGGAGTTAAACAATAAACAATAAGTCTGTCTCCATTCCCTTTGCGGAAATACTTTTACAACAATTACAGTAGCCTATAATTGCTTTAATGATTCATTTCAATCGTTCACTTAATCTCTAACAGTGTAAGAGTTGATCCTCAGTAGAACAGTAGATCGACTCTTACACTGATTTAGGTGTAAGAGTCGAATAATTCAGCAAAAATTTCCTTTGAAGTGCACCACTGTCAGAAATGACAGAACAAATACATTATGGTTTTATTATGACAAGCTCTCAAACTGCAGACAGCTGTCAGGACTGAAGGCTCGTGTTTTCTTTAGTCTCTCTGTGAATGCTGCGGTGTAAAACGCACTTGCGTCACAGTGGTTTGCAGATATTTGCAGACAGTTACCTGAGGCTTTTACAGTTTGTCCACATTTTTTCTCTCTGATTGATGCTACAATCGAGGTGAAAGTGTCCTTTTTAGTCTCTTTGTGTTTAACCGATTGTTCCGATTTGTAAGCTATCGATATTTGAATGCGTTCATATTTAATGTGGTACATTCTTAAAAGACATGGCAGTTATATCACACTCAATACCATGTAAACTAGCTTTTTAAAGAAGTTAAAAATGTAATTGTTGACAGTTGTCAGGGCCTGAAACCAATTATAACAACCTTGTCTAAATTAAGACTTAACTTAAGACTTAATAGTCTAACAAATGAATAGTGGTCAGTTCTAAAAGAAAAAAAATTAAAAAAGGTTTAAACTGAAAACATCAGAGTTATTATGCAACGGGCTACTGCTATTGCTAACTATTGCCAAATACTCCAAATATTTGAGAAGGTGCAAAACGTTTACCTTGAAGTTATACTATATAACTTCTGAAAATGCAAAAAGTAGAAGCAATAAAACACTTCGATAGATTTAATACATTGAGGGGTTTTACCACTTTACTTGCTCTGCTGTCACCAGTAGCTAATGGTGGCTAACTTTAGCTAACGTAAAAAGATATTACTGAGTCAATTTGCTGACTTTATTGCTCTTCTCCACTTGTGCTTTATTTAGCAGGATATCATTTATCATGGACATAAATTTGACCTATTTTAACAAAAGAAGTAATGAAACCGTAGCCTTAAGTTGGAGACATGTTTATCGTTTCCTGTTTGTCCACCCATTCCACTTACTTAGACAGGTCGCCTAATGACATTATAAAGCAGCTGCCTCACAAGAATCTGAGAACGTGTAATGTGACATTGAGGCCACAGAGGACTTGGTTTAAACATGTGAAACACTATACATCAGTACAGGTTGTTGCTGTTTATCTATAATGTCATGGTAGTGCAGCTGGTATGCAGTATATCACTCTGTATATTTAAAAGTCATAGTTTTTAGTGGGAGTACAATTAGAAACTTCCTGTGCATTAGCGCATGACTGCACTCCACAGGGAGTTGCCATTCCTCTCTGAAAAGCAGCAGGTAGTAAGGGACTGAAAATGTTACAGAAGAAAGAATAGCACGAACCCCACCCCTTCCACCTTTTCTCTGCGCTGTTTGTCACGCCTCAGTCAGAAATTGTTTTTTGAAATATTGAACTACAGTCAGCATGAGAAAAATGGTAATGTCAGCCCGAGTGATTTTTTCCTCTGCGGAGAATTGGGATTTTGAACAGACAGGCCACTGAGTGTTTCCTGCTGATAGCCTCTGTAACAGGTTTTAGCTTTCGAAAGGAGCCAGCTCTTCTCAAGGGAGGCTGGTGTTATGGCTAATAAGAGTTTGTGACATTTCAAACATTTGGCTTCGAGCTATTTCATGGGACAGTTTCACTCTCTAGACACAGCACACAAAATTGCCTCTATCATCAATATGATGGTGGGCAATTTATCTTTCATAACAGATATCATCACCAGAAGCATCGGTAACCATAAATAGTTCCCCGAGGTCAGTGAAAGTTCACATCCCTTCATTTTTCTCCCTGTGTTATATTTTGTGTCTGAGAACACCTGAAGCAGACTCATCTGCCTTAACTCAAAAAACTGCAAAATTAGCAACTTAGCTTAGCATAAAGACAGGAAGTAGGAGGAAACAGCTAGCCCGTGTTTGTCCAAAGCTCAAATAATCCACTAACTAGAACCTCTAAACTACGAGCATGTTATATCTTGTTTGTTTTATCTGTTCAGGATTAATCATGATCTAGATTAGTCAGGCAGGCTAGCTTTGTCCTCCTTGCTTCCAGCAATTATGCTAATATAAAATAATGTTCCTGACTCCCACAACGTCCCCTGCGTACATGAAAGTGGTATTTATTTAAAACCTTATAAGTGGCATCAGCTATATTGCTCATGATAGAAGTCTGGGCTGTTTCAGAGGACAAATATTTGGACCATATGGCATAAATGTGTCTAGGACACTAAAATATCAGGGTCAGTCGCACAGGCACAGATTGTGTGTCCCCACCAGGCACAGACTGTTAAAAACAAGTAAAAAAGAGAAAGATGGAGGTCGTTTCCAAAGAGTCCACTCATTGTTCAGTCAGTTATGACTCCTCTCGTCACACTCCACAACCCTCTAATGATCCCACACCTCAAACACCATCGTCCTACATCCACCATTAAACTAAAAGCTCCCCAGTACTCTGGGAATTTCCTCCAAGGGACCTCTAAAGAGACCAGAGTCTCACTTACCGCTCAATAAACTGTGATGCTGGAGCATCTAAAACCCTGTCACACTTCAGTCCTTTCACGAAAATACCCCAGGATTCTTTTTGAGCCCTCTTTGTTGTTTTCTTCTATGTTCTAATTTTTTTTTCTTCTCATATTAAGAAACAATCCTGCAGTTTTTAAGATTTTCCCCTCGTTTGTTGTATTAGAAATGGATTTATTGTCGATGCTCTGGGCTGCAGTTAGTTTTGTGTATTAGTAATAAATGATGTTATGTGCTGTGTGTGATGGCAGGTCATTACTCTGTGTTAAGGAAGCTCTCACAGCTATTGATCTGCGGCAAACAGAGTCAGCATACTGAATGACAGTAGAGGCTCAGAAAAGGGCCGCTTTTGATCATCATTAGTGTGATAAACTGATGATATATCCATATGTCAATTTTAGGAATCAAACAATGGAGCCTTAGTTTAGTCGGAATTCATGGAGTTGTTGTTGACAAAAGAATCTCACCCCAAGGTGCAATTAGCCATTCCTGAGCTTTTGATTACATCACATGATCTTCATTATTCAATTATATATACAGCTTAATTTTTCTAGAGGTTTTTAGGGAAATTTCCTCGGCTTAAAAGTTGGGATCCAGTTTATTCTTGCAAAAAGCAGCTTAAGAAACAATTTCACCTCAAGGTTTATTTAATGATCTATGCAGTGGTTGCTGGTTGTGGTTGCTTGTTTATACAAGTTCTGCTTGTAAGACGTGGTTAACAAGACTAAACTCATAAAAACTGGAGCTGTGATCATCAGATGCCACAATGAATAACAGAAAAGGGTCCAGGCAGAGTTTAACCACAGTCTCGTCACTACGCCTGTGGAGTCAGCATTGATCAGAGTGACATCACTGTGATAACGTGAAGGGAGTAGCTTGTCTATGGCAACCTCCAAACAGTGTCCCTTCCTGCCTGCAGTGGAATGTGTACAACTGAGATACCATTCGATCCTGAGTCATATAGGAGTTGGCCTCGTTTCCAGACTTACACTGCAAGCCTGCGTGTGACGCATCTGTAATAAAACGTTGCAACAAGACGATGACCAACGACAGCTGCTTAGTCCCACTCAGATGTCGCTTGCGCAATAAAGGTAGCTTTATCAGTTGGTTAAATAAAGGTGAGCCAGAGAAAAGGGTGCCAACAGGTGAGCTGCCAATGCTTGCCCTGCCAACGTCATCCCATATTGTACAGCTTCCTTATCTAACACCCAATAGGCATGGTTGTGTTGGCACAGGGCATTCCCAGCTCATAAATGACATTATCTGTTGAGAATGTCAAAGGCGTTGCTATGTGTACTATCAGCAAGTATTTTCTGAAGTCATACCAATTAGTTACCAACTCAGTGGTTAAAGAAATGTCTTCTTCAGCCTCTACTGTGGCTACGGGCAAAAAGGGTTTATCTAGTTGTGAGCTACTGCATATCTACACTGTAGACTATGATGACAATAGACATTAGATGAGGAAGTGAGAGAGAGTATAAGAGTTCATAATGATGAATCAGAAGTCATATGAGTGAATCATGGATGGTGGGGTTTTCCGTGGGGATCATTTCTCACTCTTGCACCAACCTGCCTAGAAATCCATGTGAACTTGGCTTGGTGTGTTTGAAATTGTTATCTTGACATTTAAAACACTCAAGAGAGAACCAGCACCAGAAAGAGATAGGAGATAAGATAAACTGAGGGAAAGCTGGCCTGTGATTTTCTTGCTCTTTTAATGTGATGAACTTGAAAAACAATCCAGTTCAGCCCGATACTTTCTAAAACCTTTGTGTTTGTTGTGCTTTTTTTTATTCACATCTTAACTCTCACGAGCCGACGTGCATGAGTTCCACTTCGTGCTCTTCAAGTTGTTCATGTGACAGATTTGTGATTCATCGTACACTGTAAAAAAAAGAAACAAAAAACTGGAACCTGTGGTTGCATTTTACTGTAATAAATACGGTATAACCTTTTATAATATTACAATAAAAGGATATACCGGTAAGTACTGTTAATTTCATGTGTAAGGTTGGTGTTTTATTCCATAATTTAAAATGTCATGCCATATGCCATGAAATATTACAGCGTTTTACCATAACATTAACAGTCTCTATTATAAAATACTTTATTCTGTATAAATTCTCTTTACATGGCATATAAGTGAAGGTTTTGAAATATGACTATGTTTTACTGTATACAGAAAAACAGCATTCATATTTTATGACATATTTTACAGTCTTCTACTGTCACCGTTTGGCAGTTTTATTATTATTTTTTACAGTGCACAGCCTATATTTACCAAGTTGCGATAACTTTCTCTAGCATTTGCTCTCCCTCAGGCAGACTTTCACACCTTATTAACCCCAAAGGTGAAACCTGCAGGTGTACAACGGCCTCTTTGAACCCCTGTCCTGGCCTTTCTCAGTCTCGTCCCCCGCCCCCCCATTCCAAACCCATGCAGTGTGTTGTTGGGGCTGTACAAACAGCCCCTGATCCCAGTGACACCCCTCCCCGTCGAAGCACAAAGGCAGCATTTACCAGTATGTTCTGGTGACCTTCAGAGGGCAATGTTGTTGTAGCTGGACGCTGCCTGCTGGATCGCAGACGTAAAGCTCGGTATCAGCGGGTCATTACATTTGTTTGCTCTGAGACGGAGGCGTGTCGGAGGAATGTCAGGTGTTGGGTCAAATGTGTTTGAGGTGTTGGTGTTTAGGTGGAGATTTTCACCTAAATATCATGAAGTGAAACAGACCCCCGTGAACTTCTGAAGGTGCTGAACTTCTTGCAGGTTATTCACTTTTGCTCTTTTCCCTCACAGTGACACTGTAACCTGTCCATATATGATGCCCCACACTGTTTTTACAGCTTTCACCAGAACACCGTGTCCTATAGTAAACCTTGAGTCTAGATCTCACCCCATTGTGATAGAGGTAGTTTACAGTATTGACTCAGTCCCTTTGTGTCGCGTCATATGCTGCTCTATCCATGCTGTAACCTGTCTGTGAATGGAGACTGTTCTGTATCTGACTGCACAATACCAGAATGTTTCATAGAGATTACTTATTGACAGCTGTTCAAATACTGAAAGGAGATAAGTCATGTGTAAAATCTGGCCTGTAAAGATGTAGGCAAGGCTTGATGAAAAACGTTTATGCAGGAAATATGTGTTTATTGTACCTTTTTCACTAATTATCATTAATTAAGTTAGCATCTGCTCCTGAATCGACATCTTGTTGTTTTTGGATGGTTGGTTTCCAAATGCTGTCTGTCACCTCTCTTAAAGGAATAGCTCAGCATTTTGAGAAATACCCTTCTGACTTTCTTGCCAGCCGTTAGGTACGAGGATCGACACTGCTCTCATGTTTGTGTAGTACATATGAAGCCACCACCTGCAGCCAGTTAGCTTAGCTTAGCACAAAGACTGGAGACAGCTAGCCTGGCTCTGTCCAAAGGGAACAAAACCACATGCCAGCACCCCTATGACCTACTAATAAACATATTGTATCTTGGTTATGTGCCACTCTTTCTTGACTTGCCGTGGCCACTTCCTGTAGTGGTGTCACTTCTCTTTTCAAACTCTGAGCAAGAGAGTGAGTGAAAAATTATTCTAAACTCTGGACAGAATGCCACAGGGTCATACCGTACATTCAAAATGATTTTTGTCTCTCTTTATATTGACACTAAAAGTTGTTCCTGATGTCTTCCTAGGTGTCGTTCTGATGGAGATTGCAGAGGCCCACAAGAAAGTCCATAACGAACTGGAGGAGAACGTGAGTAGCCTTAAAGTATATTATATTAGTATATTCCATATTCTATATGTTTTCTTAGTGTCAACAAATTCACATAAAAAGACCAAAAGCAACTATAAACCCATCCTACAAACAAATATTGTTTTTGTTTTTGTATCCAGAGTCCTACATACATTCCATAAACTTAAATAAGTCACACCACATGTCATGAAATAGTCCCTAACAAACACACAATTTGCTAGTGTATGAGTACTGTTAGACACTGCAGAGCCACAGGATAGGGCAGTATTTAGAGGCTAATACATTGTAGGTTTTCTGGTATTTTCTTGACAATGTGAAAAACACTGAATATGGCCAATGTCTCGTTCTCTCAGTAAAGTCCAAAGCTCTTGAGGTTGTTCCCTTTATCTCTGCTCAGTTCAGACGAATAAAAAGCAACACAATGAGAGGATATAATGGATCTGAAGGACAAAGAGGCAAAGTCCTGTGTTGCAATTATTTCATTAAAGCAATTTTGTGCATTGACAGGTCTCCTGTTGAGCCTGTAGGAGTTTCATTCCTAGAAGTACCCCGTGGCCATAAACACTCTTATCTTGACATAATGGACAGAGACTTTCCATTTGTTACACTGTCCTTTCTGGACATTCTTCTCATTTTAGAGAGTTTGAAGCAAAGGGTAAAAGAAAGTTTGACGGGAGTGAAAAAAGCCATACAGTCATTCCTGACCCTGCCGCCTGGGGTTGAAATACTTCAGATAGCTGCTGGTGACTCAATGTATACTGAAGTCAGGCGTATGCGGTTTAATAACGGCAACAGCTGAAAGACAACACTCGGTCTGATGTAAGGAAGGTTTAAGAAGTAAGCTCTCTCTGAGTTTCCTTGTTGCTATCCTCGACTGATTGTAATTTCTCTGCAAGAGGAGAGAGCTGTAAATCTTTAACTTTAACAGGCTGATAATCCATCCCTGGTGGGTGGAATCCTCTCAGAAACCCATTATCATGCATTCCACCAGGTCACTGCACTCTTATCGTAATGCTGCCACTGAGCCATGTGACTGAACTGTACATTGTGTTTAGAACAGCGTGCGTGCAGGATGATGTATGTTGCAATGAACTTGAGGTGTGTGTTTTCTTTTTTTTTTTCCGTAGTTCAAGAGGTTCCACAGAGAGGTTATTATCGAGCTGGAGAAAAAGACAGAGATGGATGTCAAATACATGAACGTAAGTGCGATCATGTGTCCGTCTTGCATCCATCAGAGCAAGCATCCGCCAACCAAGCAGAGCAATTATTTTTTTTGTATCTCATTTGCGTCTCACGCCTCCCTTCTCAAACATCTGTAGGCTACGTTCAAGCGCTATCAGTCAGAGCACAAGCTGAAGCAGGACTCCCTGGAGCGCTCACAGACGGACCTGAAGAAGCTCCGGAGGAAAAGCCAAGGAAAGCATTCATCGAAATATGAGATCAAAGAGAACGAGGTGAGACCGAAAACCAAACCGACCCCAACCTTTCCGTCCTTTAAAAACCTTTTTTATGGCTTTTCAAGCAATGTCGCCGTTTGCATGCTCACGCTCTGATGCCTGCGACAACAATATGACAAGTGAACAATTTATGTGATGGGGCGGAGAGATGTGGCTGATAATAATCACATACCCGTGCAACGTCGTAAGCAAGGAGGTGTGCAGCACGTTCCGCTTTCCAACACTGTAGTGTTTCGCAAAAGCGTGACAGACACTGATGCCTCTAAACAACTTGAAAAAACACAGTTTTAAAATAAGACTGGGGAGAAAAACCATCAAAAAGCCACACCCATAGTTGTCTGCAGGTCCAGTGTTTACATGCAGTGGATGAAGACCTGAGCTCACTGCGTTTAGCAACAGATGGAAGGCTGTCGTTTTATTTGAGGCGTACACACCCAAATTTGCGTATGCATGAGTGCTCACATGTGTGCAGTGAACACAGTTTCACTCCATGCTGGGATTCAGGTTGTATTGGATGCAGCAAGTGGGATCATTTGCTACCAAATGAAGCCATAAAATGCAGCGTGTCATAAAAAGTCAGAGGTGAACAGATCGACTTTTGTTTCCAGTGTAACTCGATTAGGTATGTTATCCAAGGACACGCAGTATGGATGGTTCACAAAGCATGTTTTGCAGGCTACAATAGAGCACAGAAGACCTTGCTCAAAATCAGTTCAGGTGTGACACAGAGGGTCGGATCGAAACTTTCAAAACAGGTTCCTAACAGCAGTAAATAAGCTCTCCATCCAGAGAGAGCTGGACGCCGGAGGTTTTACAAGCAGATGGACAAACAGCAGCGCTCTCTCATCAAAATGAATCTGTTGCGTCTATAAAAAGAAACTAAATAAAAATGACAAGAAGAGTTCAAATCTCCAGTTAAAAGTGTCACTGCTGAGTGAACAGAAGAACACACGCACACACACGCGCGTGCACGCTTTGAAGTTTTACCAGTCACCACCTCGCTCGAGCAGGTTTATTGTGTGTCGCTCAGTGACCCTGCGTATATTGGGATGAAATGTGTTGCACCATGTGTGGTGTGTATGTCCTGCTGCTGTACATGGCTAACAAGCGGTATTAACACCTCCGACAGCCATTTGCTTTGTAAATCAATGGGGTGAGATGAATGAGGGACTGAGAAGCCTGAGTAATAACTCCTGTCTGGCTCTTGTTTTAATTTATCGACTGTTTCTATTGCCGTATTCAGTGATGGATGGCGTGTAAGGCTGGCTCGTTTTCGAGAGAATCACTAAACAAAACCGTTAAATGGAAAAGTGCAGACTGCAGGTGGTGAAAGTTTTTGCTGCTGCTGCTGACATGTAGATTCAGTCTCTGTTTATTCTTGCATTTGAATGGCAGCTTTTAAAAGGCACTTGCGCAATAAGTCGTCTTATCCGGGTGGAGCTGAAACTGGCGCCCCTCCTCTCCTGGAAGCGTTTTTTTCATGATCTGATAAAAATGACACTGGTTGATCACAAGGGAGACGGGGCTAACTCCTAAGCTTGCTCATATATATATATATATATATATATATATATATATATATCACCTGTAGCGCTGCCAGTGATGAGCTCAGTCCTGTCTGTCTGTCTGCTCCTGCCACCTCTCGCTGACAGTCTGTACCATTGTTTACTGTGAAAATGGGAAATGAAGAGCCTTGATTCAGCGTCTGACAGGATATCGTGGAGAGAAATACATTAAAGGAGACCTCAGAGACTGGCTGCTTTACTGTCACCATGACAACCTGGGGAAAGCGCGATGGGGGGAGTGGGTGTAGGATGAAGGATGATAAAAGGATGAAGGGGTGGGCAGAGAAGTCGTTTTGAAGAGTTTGATATGTCAGGTTCAGGTCACCCATCTGCTCTGCTTTGATGGGCAGAATCATAGTGAGCCTCTCTGTGGGGAAGGTGTGTCTTTCGGCACACTGACTCGGTCAACCACTGCGCTAAGATCAATCCACGAGCAGCAGGAGACTCAGATAAACTTGTTGCTAGGTGCAGAGACTTTGATTACAAAGCTCATTAGTGTCTCAATTAGCGCCTCTGAGCACGCAAACATCACGTCGTGTGGCCACCGAGTTAGAGAGGGAGCAATCAAGAGCCAAAGTCAGTGTTTAAGCCGCACATATCCCCTGACTGATAATCTGATAGATTCATCCTGTGGCACAGCCTGTACTGCAGAGCTGACAACTGCAAGATGAACATAAAGTCAAAAAACAAAACTAAGATAAGTGTGTGGGTGGCTACACAGTCTGTAGAAAATTAATATATTGAATAAATAAGGAAAAAAGAGAAATGTAATCTAATTGAAACAAGCGAAGTAAAAGTAACAGATAAATCAGAAATAAGAGATTTCTATTTTCACAGAATTGAATAATATTTTAATTTCTTGTTTGTTTTCTAAGCATTTATGCTAACTTTTCTAGATTGTTCTATATTATACATACGTTTTTTATTTGTATATTTAGATTTATATATTCCATGAGCCTGATGAAGTGCTGAGTGAAACACTTTGCTTTGGTCTCATTTTGGTGCATATTTAGAGTGGTCACTTGTCAACAGTCTTCTCCATACATTTTTATAAAATAAGGTCTGTAACTCAGTTTTTTGTTCGTTTGAAACCTGACTTGTCATTAACCCTGTGCCGCCTCGCTGTCCTCTAAACCTGTCTGCAGTACTTGGAGACCATCTCATCACGTCAGATGGACATGCAAAAGTTCATCGCCGATGGCTGCAGAGAGGCCTTACTGGAAGAAAAGAGACGCTTCTGTTTCCTGGCGGACAAACACTGCATGTTCTCCTATCAAATTAGCAACTTCCACGAGAAAGTAAGCACGGACAGAGAGCGAATCCTGCACGGTCAAACCCACCCTTTTACAGACTGTTTAACATCTGCTCTCTTTCTTTTCTCTGGTGTTTCCAGGCCAAAGAGACGCTGTCCATAAAGCTCCCCAGCTGGCAGGAAAAGTGCAGCGACATCACCAAGGTGCCGGACACAGTGAAAACCATGATAGATCGGCTTTCCACCACACCAGAACAATCACCGCAGGTTGAACGCTACAGCAGGGTGAGTAGCTGGTCGTGTGTGGACTCATGGTGATTTGTGTCAAACCATAAACCAACGAGGCATTAACATGCTCCTTAACATAACGTTTATGATTTATGCACTAAATTAGACACTAGATAAAGACCTTCCAGATAATACACGAGTAGAACAAATCATGGGGAAAAGATTGGTCCTAGAGACTTTTATCTTGTTCTGTTGCTTGCAGTTTATCTTGCAAAGGTGCTGATATCTGATGAAGGCTGTGGTGTGTGGAGTGTCTGGTTATCATCGTCTGGCTATCAGCCATGGGAAACCCTGCATGTGCTCTTGTTGTTCATATAAAGTCCACTGCATGTGTTTTGGCCCTGGCTATTGACTCCTGCGTAGGAGGGAGATAATAAGCTTTGATTAAAGTAATGACTGTTGATAAAGACTTCATCCTGAGACAGTATGCTTGCTTTAATCCCCTCAATGCATCTGCTAATCAGATTCTTCTCCATCCCCTCAGAGCAAGGTGGAGTCAATGGTGCCTCCGCCTGCACCTCCGCTAAAGGCACAGACCAGTCCGCTAGCCTACATGTTCAACCCAGAGCCCATATCTCCAGTCACCTCCTCTTCAGACCACCACTCAGGTACGGATGGCTTCTCTGAAACGCAAGCATAAACGCACCGCAAATCTTCCACAAATGACATCTCTCAGTCTTAACACGATGTATCGTGCAGATGCAGACCATAGAATACATCCAAGGTGTCCACCTCCTTTCTACTCGGGAGCTCTCTGGAGAGTTAGCTTAGCACAAAGGGACAGCTAGCCTGGCTCTGTCCAAAGGTGGCAAAATTCCCATGCCAGCACATCGGAAGCTCCCTAATTAAAACTTTATAGCTTGTTTACCCTTAACTGCTGAGTTAACCCCTCATCCCCATAAAACTTCATCCGTTTCTGTATGACCTCACTGCAGAAGACCTAGGCTAGCTGTTTCCCTTTGTTTCCAGTCTTTGTGCTAAGCTAAGCTAACTGCCTCCTGGCAGTAGCTGCATAGCAAAGTGTTAGCAATCATTTCTCCACGAGAAAAGCAAATGAGAGCATTTCCCATTTTGTTTTGATGGGTAACTAATCACATGTCTAATCTCTCTGCTGCCTCCAGACCCGGGCAGTATTGGAGAGGGAAGTCTGTCCCGGTCGACATCCCAGTCGTCCGGTCTCAATATGAGCAGGAAGCCTCGAGTTAAGACCATCTTTCCCCACACGGCGGGCAACAACCACACACTCCTCAGCTTTGACGACGGCGACGTCATCACCCTGCTCATCCAAGAAGAGAAGGACGGCTGGTTGTACGGAGAGCTGGAGAAGACACAGCAGTGAGTCTTGAACCATTGTTTGCTCTTTGCCTCATTTTGAGTCACGCTCAGCCCATCCTTTTGATTCATCTCGGCATCTTTCCTGGTTTTAAAGGATAAGACTGGGTGATTACCCGCATACTCCCAAATGTTGTTTGTGTAGCCAAAGTATGATACAGTTTATTCCTCTGTGCCACAGAACTCCACTGTAGTCCGAAAGCCATAAAAAATACATGAAAGAGCTGCACTGTAGGACTGGATGACATGGTGATTCATTATTACCACGAATGCACACGCATGCCACTGTTTATTTTAAGCCGATCACACCTGTTGCTGTAAATACTTCCTTCCACGAATGAAAATTAAGTGACGTTTTGGACTATAGTGCCCCATTGTTTGAGGAAATCGCTGAGCCTTTTAAAAAGACCAAACATATTTGTGACCTGTTTTAGTGTTTAGTCTGAACCAGCTGACTTGCTGTGAGAGCCACAGGCTGGCATTGGACATGTTGTTGGTTGGTTTTCCTTGGATTTATTGACAGAAACATTGTTAAGAGCTGGATAGGATATGTCAGTGTTATATTTATTGTTCCTCACGTACTTGATTTAAATGCAATCTAAACACAACCTCTGGCACACCCACAAGAGGAAATGTACTTTCATTCCAACAAATATGCAGCAACACTGGCACCCAGGCGTCTTTCACATAGCTCGGTTTAGCAGTACTTGTTTCTGCTTTGTCTTTGTGGATATTGGGCTGTGCTAATAGATCATGCCGAGACACAGAGTATGCCAGGTATGTTCAACATGACAGTCATAAAGCTTGATCTCTCTCTCTCTCTCTCTCTTTCGCTCGCTCTTGCCCTGCCCATCAACAACACACACACACACACACACACACACACACACATGCAAAAACTCCAGGTGCGCACGCACACATATAAAAAAAAAGAGACATCTGGTCTTTTATATGTCACTCAGCAGCGAGCAAATGCTGAAGTTTTTAACCACGTCATCTCTCTTAATACTCTCCTACACAAACACACGTTAGCTTTGTGTGCCGTGTTTGCCCAGATAATCAGCTTGGAAAATGTTGATGTACAACAAGTCGTGTTTGTAGCCCCAGAGTCGCCTGTGTAATTACAGCCATCTTCTGCTCCTTGCTGGATCAATTAGAGCTCATAATGCAGGCGAAAAGATTACGGGGTGAATACAGAGCTTGTGTCGAATATTTTTTTTTCGCTCCTATTCTGAAACAAATTAATGCAAGCCTCCCTGTATGTGTATGTGTGTGTGTGTGTGTGTGTGATTAAGTGGTCTTCTGAGTTGAAGTGGTTTTAATGCAGTCAGCGTCGGTTTGTGAAGGAGAGGACACGTTGGGGATAAATCACATCACATTCTGTTTCTTAGCAACAAATCCAGTGCATTTGTCGGATAAGCTATCTTTTTCTCTGGACGTGACTTTGAGGCAAGTTGTGAGTCTCAGTGAGCAAAATCTATCTGCCTGTCATATATCTGTGCCTGGTGTGTGTGTGTGTGTGTCTTATCTGTGGCCGTCGTTCCTGATTATTTTACAAATGGATCTCTTGCATGGCTCACATGTGCAGAGAATGGTGACAGTCAGTGTCTCAGTATTCCTGCTTCAGCAAATTATTAAATAAAGTTCAGCAACTTATCAAATTTCAAACGTGGCATTAATCTTTTATGGTATTTTTAGACCACACTTAAAAATATGGATGTAGATCATTTCATAGATTTATTCTTTTGTTACCTTTGGACAGAACCAGGCTAGCTGTTTCCCCTCGTTTCCAGTCTTTGTGCTAAGCTAACAGCTTCATATTTACAGTACAAATGTGACAGCGGTTTCAATCTTCTCTTTTAACTCTGGCCAGAGAGAGCAAATAAACATATATCTCAAATGTCAAACTATTCCTTTAAAGAGTGGGCGGTATTTGGGTAATATAATCATTCGTAGCTACAATAACACATAGACCCCAGGAAGATAACGACTGATTGGTATCAACACAATAAATTCATTTCATATGACTGTTTATAATGTTTCTGATGAGCTGTGTTTGTCCCTCTCATTAGGCGGGGCTGGTTTCCCTCATCTTACTGCAGACCTTATACTGATCCAGTGATATCAAACAGGTGAGAAAACGTTACAGCACACTTGAAAGAGAGAATCTGTTTTGCTTCACAGCTGATGTTTGATAGCTGCCATATGTCTCAGCAGCAATCAAGGCACGCCGGTGCGTTGTCTGAGTGAGGTCAGTCTGCCGGAGCAGGAGGAAGATGAGCCGGTGTTGCTGCCGCCACCAGACTACAGCGACGACGCCCCCTCTGACTCAGTGGTCCCCTCAACTCCCTCACCACAGAACATGGTCAGTACCATCACCTGACTAACTAACATGCCGTCTGTTGTGTTTGTTCAGCACAAGCATTTTATTAGTCTAAATACTCAGGTGAGGCTACAATAGGGAAGAATATGCATTCCTCATTCATTGAGGCAATGTGGAGGACTAAAATACGTTTCTGTTGATAGTGTGTCCACTTACTTTACACTTACATTAACACTTTGGATTGATGCTTTGGTTTGTTGCATTGACCAAATGATACTATAGGGAAAACAGGACAAAATATAAAAGACAATTCAAATGCAACTAAAACAGACTACTCTTAATGTTGGAGGTTAGGCCCTGTAACGTACTGACAGACAAACACGAGTACTAAGATGCTGTCCTGGTGGTGGTTGTTGCTAAAAGAAGTTTCTCCTCCATGGATGTGGTTAACTCGACGTAGTTTATTCCTCTAATCCATCACGTGTTCCTCTTAAATAATCACATCTAATAATGTGGAAGACCTCTACAATAAAACACAAACAAGCTTGACTGTGTTCTTTCATTAACAAACAACAACAAAACAACAAAAGTGCCACCAAACGTAGAACCTGAAAACAGACAGTTAGCGATTAGCTAGTAAACCTGTTGGAACACTGAGTTGCTAATTAGCCAGATGTTTCCCACAGGAGTTGCTGGAATGGGAGTGAATATTAGATTACCCGGGCAAACAGACTGTTACTATATAAATAAAAGCAAATATCGCTTCCTTTATTTGCTGCATATGTAAATAGGCAACTTTTTGCTAGCAGGTTTGCCATATCTGGCTGTCGTTGCTATGCATTTACGCTAGGCACCCGAGCTCTATTTGAATGGCAAACATTAGAGAGCTGTGGTTGTGCTAAGCAGCTACCATGTTTGAATGTCTATGAAGTAGACCATCACAAAATGTCTTTTGCCTTTGCCTGACCTAAGTCATCACAGCCAAACCACAAAACGCTGTCACATGTCAAACTCGTCGTCGTGACTAATCACTTTATATCAAGATCTCAGCGCCTCCACGCCCTTTAAACACAGCACTGCCAGAAACACACCTCAATTCCTCTAATCAACTATATTTATCCACTGAGTTGTTTCCCAGAAGGATGTGTGAGCCTTAAGGATCTACACACTTAAGTACTGTATCTAGAAGAAGTGTAAAACAGGCCAGAGAGTCTGAACAAGACATCTGAAAAATCCCCAAAGCCAGGTTTTGTTCAGGAATGGATAGATCAGAGGAGAAGGAGAGCTACAGAGGAAGACATAAAGGACAAGAGGATACAGGCACAATTTCATTTCGTGCCTGCACTGTGTCAGCTGAATGAAAATGAACTATTAGCTGCTGTCCAGGCAGCAGACAAGCCCAGGCACACTTCTTTCTCCCTCATCATTACCTTCCTCACTGCCCTGACTGTACTCAGTGTCCTTTGTACCTGCTGCCTCAGGGTTTTATCGTATAATAAACCACAGTGAGGGATATACCTTTCCAACAGGAGGAATCCCAGTACTTTTCAGTTTCTTATCTTCCACCTCATAGTCGTATAATTCAGAGTATTTTAATCTCACCACTGGCAAAAAGTTCTTCTTCCTTTGACAATTTGTTCAGATGGCAGGAGGGCTGACTGTGCTCTTTAGGTTTGTTATTGTGACTGCAGGCGAAGGTGGACCTTGTCACTGTGTGTGCTGAGACTTTTGTTCCCTGAGTTGAGCCTCTCAGGCAGCATTCAAGCTCTGTTTCCTGGTCGTAATTAAGGCGTGTCAGCTTCAGTGGTTTGCTGATAAAGTACTTTGGTTGCGTAGTTACTCTGCGAACAACTGTATACATTGTTTTTAATTCAATATGTCTGTCTGTTGAAGAACAGGTCAATATTTTAGGATTTATTTTGGGAAATCATGTTTCTGAATTACATATTTCTGTCAGGATAACTCAAAATGCACGTAACCCCTTTAGCTCAGTTGGTAGAGCCCCATGTGCGAAGGCTCAGTCCTTGCCGCAGCAGCCCAGGGTTTGAATCCGACATGTGGCTCTTTCCTGCATGTCATTCCCCACCTCTCTCTCCCCACATTTCCTGTCACTCTTCAAGCTGAGTTCAGGGAATAAAAGTCCTCTGATTGCAGCTGCATGTCCAGTGACTTCTGGACGCTGTCTGCTCTCTATTGGAAGAACAGGGAAATGCATGTTTTTCTGCAAGTAATAACAAATGCTATGATAAAAGAGACACTTTAAGATTTGCATCTGAAAAACTGAATAAAATAAACTGAGGTTTTATCAGCCCGTGTCCCGCACACTGAATAAAATATATGATAAAATCTTAAACATTGTTTTTCTCTGACGTGAAATGAAAGCAACATTCTGATCTACAAACTCATGAGTTGAGTTCGTCTGATATATTTATTAACCGCTGTCGGGCCTTGTAACATTTTTTTTACAGCAAATGTGTGCTGCAGTCGCCCTCAGGGCACATAACTCATGTGTATTTCTGTTTCTCAACTTTATCGTCCCCATGCTCACTTGGCTCTGTGGAGGCGATAAGATTATCGTCATCCTCAGGTGAGAGAAAAAGAGGAGTGTGTCTCTCGCCAGCCTTTCTAGATTGTCTAGATTCCAGACTGAGTGTCTGAGGTTGTAGCTTAAGTACGTGCGGGAGGGAAGGGGGAGGGGGGGGGGGGGGGCAGCTGTTGATGAGAAATCTTATCAAACCAGTCTGACAACACTGACTTTCTTCGCCGCTGGAGGGAGGGTGTGGATTCGTGGTGACCGTGGTGGTGTGTGTTAAATGTTGTGTGTGTTGTTTCTCTTTGTCCGCTGGATCTTCAAGGGTCTTTTCTTCTCTGTTTTTTGACAGCAGGTTTCTTTAGTCAATGGGACTGCAAAGCCTCCCTTTCTAGGGTGAGTGACCTAACACAACTAACAAAAACTCACCAATTTTCAGTAATTAAAGGCCGGCTGATGATGAAGTTAAAGAGCAGCATTGTGAGTGTTTGTTTTTACGGTTTTCTTCTTTGCAGAGGAGGGAATCCGTTTGCCAAGGTGACGCTGAGACCAACTGTCACGAATGACAGATCAGCGCCGGCCATCTAACGCCGGGGAGGAGGATCTTCACCGCTGTCATGCCTTTTAGGGGAATCATGTAACATGGGACCCCTACTACACACTGAATATCACCCTAACCTGACATCTCACCAGCCTGCATGCTAGTCTCTCTCAGTACCAGTCTGCTCTGTTAAAGGCATCCATCGTTTTGTGCAATTTCCATTAGCCACGACAGGAACACATTGCTCAATCAACACACGGAGAAGCAGAAAGTTAAAAGTTTGGTTGTACAAAGAAGACATTTGAAGTTAAAGTCAGTGTTATAGTAATTATTCACCCCAAAATGAAAACCTAGACTTTGTGCAATCCCTGAAAGTTATAACCAAATTGATTGCATTTCCTGTGGCTGCTTCTCAATAAAAGCCACATTCATGTTTCAGCAGGACAGCTGTGCCATTAATGTGAAGCAGTGGCAGGTAGAAAATCTTTGGTTTGCATTTGCTGTAACTTGCAGTTCTGATAAAAGTGTAAAGACAGTGAACACTAAACAGCGACGCTGATATCTATGACATCAAATTGTGGTGAAGTACATGCATGCATCACTTCCTGTAAATCCCTCGTACACAGGTATGCAATTGGAATCCAGTGCAGGAGTGGCAGACTCCGCCACTACCGGTAAAGGTTACTACAATATTTAGACACGTTAGTGAATGTAAATTCATTGAACTGCTACTGCCAAAAGATGCATACCATAAATACTGTGGCAGCAAAAATCTTAAATTGTAAGGGATTAAACTTACAGGAAATAAATAACACTAGCAAAGATTTTCGTCTCAGCTTTCTTTCAAAGTACTGAAAGCAACTTTCAAAATGGAAGTGTAAAAAACAAAACTAGTTTCTTTAACTTTTTTCGACTTTCCAGCTCCTCTGAATTTCCTCCAAACCACAATCCAAGTGTTTCCTAGCTGAACAATTTCAAAAGCTACAGTGCACGAGGAGTTTTGTTTGTAAAGCATTCTTGCTGTACTGTACGTGTACTGTTTTTTAAAATGTAAACTATCTTCGGCATTGAAATACAAGACTGAGGTAAAGGTATTGGGGCTTATTGTGTGTCCGATGGTCACATGGATACCAGTGGAGTTTCTGCTGAAATGCTAACAAAGAGATAAAAACCTGAGTCTTCATTTTGGGGTGAACTGTTCCTTTAAAATAGTTTCTGTAAGAGGAAAATCGATGCTCAATCACAGACAGTCATACAGTCAAAGTGCAATGTTTGAATACTGAATGAAGAGATATGGATGGACAAGAGTGACCTGATGGTTATGAAAAAGACCAGCACACAGGCTGTCTTCCTGACTTGCCAAAAAACATATTGTTATTTCTATTTTTATTAATTATTTTTGTCTTTTCTTCATATACAAAGGTTGTGAGAATGACGGGAGAGTGAAGTGTTGGGGGGGAAACAGGGTTTGTTGTTTGAGTGAAGGCAAAGCAGCATGTCACCGTTTAAAATGAGAAGGCTATTTATATATGCGATAAGTTTGTATGAGATATTTAAGTAAAATGTGTGTACAGAAGTCCATTCTGTGAAGGGGCCCCTTTAAATGCGTTAGCCACTGTGCTCATGATCCCATGCTGATTTTGATTTGGCTGCCGGTTTGTATTTTAAACGGGCAAATTGACCTTTTTGATGAAGGGAATGTGTTTCACTCCTCGTGGTTTCACTGTTGTTTCATGTAAATTCTGTGCACAATGCGCAGTTTATGCAAAGGAAAAATGTACCTTTACTAGTAGACATTTGGATTGTATGAATAAAGTGGGTCATTGTTTGAAATCGACAGAGTGTTAACTGTTTTGTGAGGACTTTTTTTCTTTTTTGCCATATATTGCCTTTACAGAATGTAAACGTATGGTGAGAAACTGATGAACTGATGAAACCGTTTTTTGATCCTCACAGACCCACCGATGTTAAGCGTGTAAGTTAACCCATCATACTGACATAGTTATTGCCTCATGCTTTCTTCAGAGTACCTTGCCACTGTGTTGACTAATGTAGTCTTTTTTTTCTCAATAAAACAAGATAAAGTGCATGATTAATGTTTGAGTGTTTTTTCTGTTTTCCTCTTGCTCGCTTCTGTAAGATAAATTCCTCACAGAAGTGTATATTTTGTTACCTCACTACCTACCTTTTTATGATTAGAAGCATAGCTGAATATTATTAAACATGCTGCCATACAAACATTATATAATACACAGACCATATGACAAATATTAGAGAAACAGATGTATATGAAAACTAAGAAAAAGGAGGTTTGGTTTAGGTGTGTGGGCTGAAAGATCCAAAAGAACTTATTTGATTTAGCTGAAAAGGAGACCAACTGATCCAAAAATACAAACAATAGTCAGGAGCCAGGACCAGGAGCTCCATTTTCCAAGATCCTCAGTCATGTTTAAAATGTATTCTTACATCCAGCTAGCCAGAAAATTGGTTTTTCAACAGTCTTTTATTTGACACAGTTGTGAAAGAATATTTGCTAACCAAGAACAACTTGACCATTGTTCCCTAAGTAATCTAATAATGGTACTGGCCTGTCATTGAAAGTCACTCACAGCACTCAGTCAGATCTCGCAAAAGTCCTGCATTCAAAATTCTACTTCAGTGAAAATACATTAGTATTACCAGCAAAATAAACTTGTTAAGTAGACAAAATAGAATCACTTATTTTGAATTATGGCTCTCTAAAACCCTTTAAAGATTTTTAATCTTGTCTGAACAAAGATACTATTTTGTGTTCACAAGTTATTGTGCTCTAAAACTAAATCAAAAATATTCATTTCTGAGGGGCCTCAGGAGCTCTATTGTGAGTTTTGTTGCAGGAGAAGTTACAACTTCGTGTTCGTGTAAATTCCAACCGAGCAGGTCTAATGGGCCACATAGCTGAAAACACCTGTGTGGGTGTGCAGGTGTCTATTTAATAGGATGATGACGCAACTATTAAAGGGCCGGTGTGTAGGATTTAGTGGCATCTAGTGCAACTGCACTAGATGGTCTAGCTACAGAGACCAAGACTTTGTTCTGTAGCCATCCTTCACAGCCACTTCACTGACCCTTGATCTAGAGCCAGCGCTCAGTTTGTCCATTCTGGGGCTACCGTAGAAACACGGTGGTTCAACATTAAGGTTGACTCTGTGGAAGAGGACCAAACAACGTACAAAAATGTACTTATGCATATGAATATATATTACTCTAAATCTGCACTGGACCTTCAAACATAGATAGATAGATAGATAGATAGATAGATAGATAGATAGATAGATAGATAGATAGATAGATAGATAGATAGATAGATAGATAGATAGATAGATTATAAAAGTATTTATATCAATATAAACTAAGTATGTTCTGTAGTTTCAAGTGTACTTCATGGCCGGCAGCGCCCCCTGCTGGACGCCACAGCTCCTAACACCTGCTGCCGCGGTAGCAGCCAATAGGAGTGAAGGAACCGCTTCCTGCTTCACGCAGAAGACTGAAAATGAAGACACTGTCAGCTGATATCGGATACATTATGTTATAGCTCCGCTGTTCATTCATTTCCACCTGCTGAATGAACAGCGGTGACATCTCACCTGCGCCGCTTCTCGGTTCGTGAGCCTCCTCTCCAGGTCGGTGCTGTGTTCATTTACTATTTCTAGGAGGGCTTAGCCCGTAAGCCTGCACCAAAAGCAAGCTGAGGGCTGTCGATGGAGCCTAAAGCTGTGCTTTTACTGTGCAGTTTGTTTTTAGCGCTACAGCTCACATTTCAACCCTCTCGTCGTGAAACACCTGCGGCACGATGGCCACTTAAAGCTCGTCTGCTAATGCTAATCTGCAGCTACACCTTGCTACAGTAACAAACACGACCCAGCAACATGTACACTGCTGTGCATTTCACTTTAGCGTCGGCGTGTGGTTATTTTCAGGGTGTGCATATGTTTATTTTGTGTTATAATGTCAGCTGGCTGTTTAAGTGTGGAGTCAGAGGACACGCCTTTTAGCAGCAGCATCCCTCCTTGTTACGCAGCGTTGTATAATGGAGACCACTTTAGCAACCGTGGCATTGTTTACTGCGTTAACTCGCATTGTTGTTCACACGATTTCACCTCTGCCACGCAGGTTTTAGCCCGGCATAGTCCGGGATGTGGAGCATGTAGGTCAGTACAGTGCCTCCCACAGAAAGTGGAAGAGAAGTGGTGTAAACAAACTAACAAACAAAGTGAGCATGGATCAGTGCCACCTCAACACATGACCCTGACTCTGAGGCCTTTTTCTCAGAAGGCATTTGGACATGTCGTGTTTTTTTTCCACCCATGCTGTGATTTTTAAAAATATATATATATATATGTTGCAAATGCTCAAATTCAGACAACAGCTTGTCTTATTTGGGTAACGCATTGTTATTTTATGGCAGAATCAAATAATCAAATCGTGTGCAAACAAGCGTCTCTAAAACTTCTGAACTTAATTGAGTTTCAAGGCAAGATCGCAAAGTTTTCAAAGATACCATTTGGATGCGTGACACATGACCTCCTGAATGTTTCAGTCTGACACTAATATTGTCTCTAGTGATGTCCTGAAACTAACAGATGCAGTTCCTTCACCTCACATTGTCAAAATGTATGCAACTGTAAAGCCACATCATCTACATTCACCTCCTGTTCCCCAGGTTCCCAGTGCAACCATGCCCGTCTCCCTGCTATGGGCGGTGGATGTGTACGGCCGGGTCTACAGCCTGTCCACCGCCGGGCAGCAGTGGGAGCAGTGCCACGACGCCCACATGGAGTTTAAGCGGGTGACGGCAGCTCAGCAGTGCTGCTGGGGCATCGCCTGTGACAACAACATCTACGTGAATGTCCACGCTTCTGACCTGCCGGTCCGCTATCAGGAAGAGACCTACGAGAATCAAGTAAGGTGTCATTGTTTGAGTTTGCTTAGATGATTATTCAAGTCAAAGAACTCTCTTTTATTTCCTACGTGAAATCGAAATTGTGGAGTTCCCCTTGGACTTGTGTTACGTGAATACATAACTTTCTTTAAGTGCAACATCCTCATACAGCCGTAGGACACTTCCTCTGTTGCTAACTTGAGCTCACTGTCAGCTGTGTGCCACACAGCTGTGAGAGGTCATGTGCATTAGGTCAATACTTTATGACTTCCTCTGCAGGGTGCATGTCATCAGACGTGTTCTTTGGTTGTAAATTTATCAAACACGGTAAAACTGTGAGGGAAGTTGTTTGGGTTGGATTACGGGGAAACTGCGTGTGGTCTAACATACCGTCCGTCTGTCTTTCTGTCAGCGATGGAATCCTGTCGATGGTTTCTCCGAGCGTTTGTTACCAAGCGATCGCTGGCAGTGGAGTGACGTCACCGGTCTGCAACATCAACCTATGGACAGCTTCCAGCTGCCCTCCTGCAGCTGGGAGTGGGAGGGCGACTGGTACGCGGACGAAAACTTTGAGGGAGAGCCCACAGAGAAAGGAGTGAGTGCGCTGTGATTGTTTAGTTTGCATCTTCCTACTCGAGCACCAGTCTTGTCTCCTTGTATTGAACTGTTTGTATCTGCAGGGATGGAGCTATGCCATTGACTTCCCCGCCACCTACACCAAAGACAAGAAGTGGAACTCCTGTGTCCGTCGCAGGCGATGGCTCCGCTACAGGAGGTACAAAGCCATGGACACCTGGGCTAAGGTAGGCGCTATACTGTGCGTACACGTGTGTGTGTTTGTGTGTTTGAAGCTTTCACTTTGTTCACTTGCATCTCTCTTTCCTTTGGGTGCTGGCAGATCCCCTCACAGCAGACATCTCTACCAGATCCCTTCAGCGACATCAGCTGTGGAGGTTGGGAGATCAGTGAAGAACCCAGAGGCCGGCTGTCACTGTGGGCTGTGTCCCTGCAGGGCAAGGTACACACACACACACACACAACATCCACCTTAGCCTAAGGTATCCCTGGCAATGTAGTTAAAGTCTTTATTAGCAGTAGTTAAAGTCTTTATTAGCTTATTATTTGCACAAATTAAGTCGGTGATCGTGTGGGAAAATTGTATTTTACTGTCCTGTCACGCATACCTCGTAACATTTTCTGGTACCATAAAAGAGCAATAATTGTCAATCAATGACATACGTAACACATCATGGTTGATAAGGCAAAGTATCTGTATAACCTTTGCTGTCATGCAGCTTACAAAACCTGTCATGCTTTGTAAAATGGAAGGTTTTATTAACATATTTTCACACTTTCTTAGGGTGTCTTTTGTGCCTTTTTTAAAAAAAACTTGTTGACACTCACAGTTGACAACTGTATTGGCATTGCATATCATGCTAAATGATCTAACTCTCCGTTCAGGTCTGGTTCAGAGAGGGAATCTACCACCACAACCCCGAGGGCTCTTTGTGGGATGAGATGCCTGTCCCTGGGGAGGTGGTCCAAATCAGCTGTGGACCAGGGGATCTAGTGTGGGCGGTGCTGTGGGAGGGGCAGCTCATTGTCAGGGAAGGCATCGGCCGAGACTGCCCCAAAGGTACGCTGGCGTGAGGAGGACGTGGTTTGTGTCTATGTTTAGTGTTTATTGATAATAACATCTTCTGTTTTGTCAGGTGCCTCCTGGACATTGGTGGACTCGCCCAGTCCCGAGGTGGGAGCCATACATGTAGCTGTGGGGATGAACGTTGTCTGGGCTTTGACCAAAGACAACAAAGTAAGAAAATTCAGTACAGAACATTATAAAAGACACAAAAAGTCAAATCTCTACCAGCTAAAAGAGCCATCTTTAAAAATGTACGTGTTTATTTTAATACCCTTATCCAATATCTTACTTTGACTTACATATTATTATACATTAAATACGCCATAGTTGATACACAATATGTCATAAGTAATATAAGATAAGATAATATTCAGTATCTGCTAGACTTACACTAACATGTCCAGATTATTACCAGATATATTTAGAAAATGGTCCAAGTTTTTGGTGTTCAGTTTCTAATCAAGAGTTTACTTATTCATGATTCTATTTTCTTATTTAGCTCTTTGACCTTTATGCTGTATTGTTTGGTGCAATATCCTATATTAGGATTAATGAAGCATTCCATATATCTGAAATGGAAATTGAAAATTTGAATATTATGGCAAGATTTCACATGAATCCTAGATGTAACAATTTATTTTGGCTTCAGTGAACAACTATGATACAAGTGAATTCTCTCTGTAATACAGCAGGCCTGCAGTAAAGAAAGGTGAACTGCATTAGCAAAGAGGAACAGACTACTCTGTAAATCTGCATTAAAAATAGTGTTCAAGCAGATGTTTGTTGTGCTAAAGAACACATTCCTCCTCACTCTCCTGCTCTGCCAGGTGTGGTTCAGACGCGGTGTGAACTCCCACAACCCCTGTGGCTCCGGCTGGATCAACATGGTGGGCGAAATGATCATGGTCAACGTAGGACTCAACGACCAAGTGAGTTTCTGTCGCATAATGTCACATCCTGCGTAAGAAAGTAACACGTCGAGTACTTTCCTCTTCTGCTGCTAAGTAATGGGATGTGGACACATTCAAGTCACCCTGCTGCTGTTTTCCGTGTGTGTGTAGGTGTTTGCTATCGGCTGTGAGGATCGGGCGGTGTACTTCAGACAAGGTGTGACCTCCAGTGAACTGAGTGGGAAAACCTGGAAGGCCATCACCGTCCCCAGAGACAGAGACCGATCCCACTCCAGTGCAAGCACAAACAGCCTGCAGAGGTGAGACAGACCTCAGTGAACACACACATGGATAAAGACAGATTTCAGTCAACATTTTAGGGAGTGGGCTGCTGACAGTAGCCATAGTCATAGCCATAGGTCCAAAATGTTTGGACGCTGTGCAAAATATAGTTCCTCTTTCTGTCACTTCATTTCACAGCGCTGGATGCTACTTCTGCGGTGAGGTGCGCGCTCAGTCCGTAGTGAGTGATGTGGAGTCGGACACAGAGAAAGGATCTACAGATGGAGCCAGCTGCCTTGTCGCCTCCACCTCTCCGGAGTCCTTTGTTGATGCCCCAACAGACCTCTCTGACCAACCCGACGAGACCCCCAAACCCCGCATCCCCAAAGTCACCAGCGACAGCTTCATCTCTGAGCTCGTCTCTGACCGAGGACCGGGAAAAACGGCAGCAGGATCTGCCGCTCCAGCTGTTCTGGAGGAGGAGACCATCTCTGCAGAAGGAGAGGTCAGAGACCCCTGTGCTGGTGTAGCTCTGTCCCCCAGCCAGTCTGGAGGTCCTCTGGACCCCCAGTGGAGTAACGTGGATCTGGAAGAGGCTCAGGCACAGACTGGAGCAGTGCTGGACGCAGCTGAAACCAGCAGCTTGTCATCGGTGGCCACATACACTCTGGCCATTGAGGACCAGTATGTGGTAGATGAGCACCCTCTGTGGGCGTGGGTCAGTGGAGGAGGCTGCTCTGTGGACAGTCACTCCCAACTCGGCTGGTTCAACTGCTCTTTGAACACTTCATGTGAGTTAAACGAGCTGTTGGGCTACATTTCGGCGACCACCCACGTATGAAGTGGCGTGACTGCATTATTCAACGACACCTGAGTCCCAGAACGCACAATAAGTTGTTAATGTTGCTCTTGTCTGCCCTCCCAGCTTTGATCCAGTCAGTCCAGTCCATGAGTCTGTCCGTCACCCCGACTCAGACGGCAGCCTGGCGGAAACAAATCTTTGAGCAACTCAGTGAGAGGACCAAAAGAGAAATTGATAATTTCAGACATTTTGAACAAGCCATAGAGCAGGTACAAGCAGGACAGAAACAGTCTGTTTACTGTATTTCTCTGTGTCAAATTTTTAGCATTAATTAATTCTCTCCTCTGTCTGGACGCTTACTCCCGCACAGTCTGTGTGGGTGAAGAAGGGAACCATGCAGTGGTGGAGAGACTGGAAGCCACACAAGTGGGTAGATGTTCATTTTGCCCTGGAGCAGTTCTCAGGACCAGAGGGCAACAAGGATGGCATCCTTTTCATCTATTACAACTTTTATGAGGAGAAGAAGGTGAGCGAGTGTGTGGATTAGTCTTTTTATATGAGAAACAATTCTTTTTTTTTTTCTTAAGGTCAGAGTGAAAACCTCTGGCAATGGAATGAGCCACTGCAATGAGTCAGCACTGCTGTTCCTCTCTTGCACTGACTAAGAATAACTTCCTCTTTCACTTTATGTTTACTTTCTAACTGATTTTTCTCTCCTGTCACTCTGTCCAGTACCTGCACGCCTTCGTCAACGAGGTCACCATCCTGGTTCCTGTGCTAAATGACTCCAAACACACTTTTGCCATCTATACGCCTGAGCGGACCAAACAGAGGTGGCCAATCCGATTAGCAGCAGCCACGGAGCTGGAGATGCACGACTGGGTACGTACGGACACGACACCGCATTTTTTTAAAGAGAAAACCTTTTTTACTCCCATAGTCTGCTGTGTCATATGCTAAGATGCGTGTTAGACAAATAACTAATAATTTCTGTAATTTCACAGTGTGTGCTTGCACCAAAAATCAATCACAGACCTCCAGCAGGTGAATCAATGCCTCATATTAAATGTGTGCTTCCATGTGCAAAAGCAGGCAATTTATTTGCCTTTTGGACTTCACAGATTCCCCCTGGAATAAATTCAGTTGTAGAGCCATCTGCAGATAACACTATATCAATCTTTCAGGTGTTCTAGGTGCCTGTATGATGTGCACACACGCTATCATTTCCTTTTTATTGCTTTGTGTCTGTCTCTAATCACTTCTCATTCGTCTCTCCCTCCCCTCTCTACCCAATCTGTCGGTCTACACCTCCGTCCTGGTCTCAAGCTGGCATTGTTGAGCATGTCGTGCTGCGACTCCAGAGGGATCCACGGTCCTCCCTCTAAACAGGCCATCTGGTCAATCACCTGCAAAGGGGACATCTTTGTCAGTGAGCCCTCTCCTGGTCTGGAGGCCATGCCTTACCCCACACCATGTGACCAGATGTAAGGAAAAACCCCACGCGTCGCTCGTGTGCGGGAGAAAATATATCAGGATAAGGTTCTGATCAATCAGGCCGTAAAGAAATTCATGATGTGTTTTTTTTTTTCCCCCTCCTTTGTGCAGGTTCTGGCGGCAGGTGGGAGGTCACCTGCGTATGGTGGAGTGTAACAGTGTTGGCGTAGTGTGGGGGATCGGCTACGACCACACTGCCTGGGTCTACACAGGGGGCTATGGCGGAGGCTTCTTCCAGGGACTGGCCAGCAGCACAGATAACATTTACACACAGACAGATGTCAAGAGTGTCTACATCTACGAGAACCAGAGGTGGAACCCCGTCACGGGCTACACCAACAGGTAGAGTAATCGCTCCAGACAATGCCAACATTGAAGTGAAAGAGGGGAGTTTGTACTTTCTATGAAATATATCTGCCTAGTAACTACACATTTTTACACTTAACATCTATTCAAATAAATGCGACACAAATTGTAAAAATGCCACCTGTGACTGCAGTTTGATCAGATTGATGAGAGTTTCTCTCCAAAACATCTGAGTCTTTGCCGTAACACTGTAACGTGACCAATAAATGCAAATATTTCTACTACAGCTGAAGTGTGTGTTGTTTTTGATAGTTTGACATGTGAAGTCAGTCATGACTCATTTGAAATGTGTCTATGGGTTTATTCTAGAGGGCTACCTACAGACCGCTACATGTGGAGTGACGCTTCCGGACTACAAGAGTGTTCAAAAACAAACACGAAACCTCCGTCCCCCCAGTGGACATGGGTGAGTACAGCAACACACACATCTGGGAAATGTGCTATGGTGATTTGAAACCAGTCCTGTGGTGCACACATTAACCACAATCTTTTCATTCTGACCGTTCGTTGTCAAACTATGAATAGGTCGGTCTTGAATTATCGCAGACATGAAAACACAGATGTGTTGACGGGGTTTCACTTCCCATGTTTGCTCTTTTTAGGTGTCTGACTGGGCCATCGACTACAGCGTCTCCGGGGGGACCGACAGAGAAGGCTGGCAATACGCAGCTGATTTTCCAGCGTGGGTTTTCACTCCAAAACCACCCGCTGCGTCATTTGGTTCAAACTCAGCAGCCCCCTTATTAATTTATTTATTCTTTCCTGTAATTCTTCCTTTCTCTTCCCGGTCTGTCCATTCAGGTCATATCACGGCTATAAAACGATGAAGGACTTTGTGCGTCGTAGGCGATGGGCCAGGTACTATAAAGAGCAACACTGGCATATTTAGTGTCTCCATTATATTTGTTCACCAGGTACACAGCGGTCAGAGAGTGCACTTGACATTTGCAGTTTTGTTTGTTTGAATAGGTTTTTAAAAAAGTCAGTGCAGACATGGCAGAGGAGACAGAGCAGAGACTCAGAATAAAGGTCTGACAGGAAGTAAACTTTAGGAAATAAATAGAAATCTAAATATGTTCTTCATACATATAACAGATATTTGACATTTGACATTGGAAATTTGTTGAAGTGTTTAACTGTGAGAACCTCCACCACTCATGCACCAACGTCACTGGTAATCTCTAATGTTTAACAGTGATCCAGGTGTGGAAACCAGTAATGTAGGATCGCATAAAATGAGACTTGTGTCCATAGATTGTCCCAGTTTCAGCTTTCTGGCTGAGAGTAAACAGCTGCTGCAGACGTTACATCATGCCTTTCCTCCCTCACAGGAAGTGTAAACTGACCACCACTGGACCATGGCAAGAAATCCCCCCCATAGCACTGAGCGACGTGACCATCCTGCCGTGTGCGGCTCAGAGCAACGTGGACGTGGTCCCTCTGTGGGCCATCAGCAACAAAGGCGACGTGCTCTGCCGACTGGGCGTCACCACGCTGACACCTGCCGTGAGTCACACTTCACTGTACGCTTGCAGACAGCCCGCGAATAGGTTGCTGAGTCACCTATTAAACATTTTAATGTGCTCATTGCAACTGTGCGCACAACAGTGCCACATGGTCATTCCTTGATTTGGACGAAGATTCCACACACTGCATGGACGGATGAGGTCAGATGTTGCATACGCTCAGGCTGTATGTTTAACCAACACACATTTCATGTGAATAAACAATAGTTTTGGCAAGTCAGTGAGGTCATTGATCTATTTTTTTCCAACAATTGTTTACAGACAGATTATTACTCCTAATTTTCTGTTACAATTTCAGAAGTTTGCATACACATTGAAGGTGTACCTGCGGATGCATTTTAAGGCCTAACTTCAAACCCTGTGCGAAATCAATCCAAAATCAGACTTCAGAAAAAATTGTGGACCTCATTAAGTCTGGTTCATCCTTGAGAGTAATCTCAGTGGGAGGTATCACTTTGATTGCGATGTAGAAATTCTAGTATGTAAGTATAAACACCATGAGAACGTGCAGTCATGCAAAAAGGACCTTGTTAAGATGCCGGATGAAACAGGTACAACAGTATCTATAGCCACAAACAACTTGAACTGAATGCAACAACGCTTCCAGTGTAGCTCTAACAACTACAGCTACTTTGCAGGTGTTTGTTCTAAGATCGTCTTGTTGGTCTCTCAGGGATCCTCGTGGCTCCATGTGGGAACTGACCAACCTTTTAAATCCATCTCCATCGGGGCTGCCAGCCAGGTCTGGGCCGTCGCCAAGGACGGTTCTGCCTTTTACAGGGGATCTGTCTCTTCACAGAATCCAGCAGGTCAGTGGGAGGAACTGTGAAACTCTGCATCATTCACTGATGCACAACAACTCAAACAAAACATTTTTTTTCCAAGATTTACTTACGGATGAGAAGAGCTAAAGAAACGAAATTCGTCAGCCACAGCTGATCTTCACCTACAGTATTATGTATTGTGTCTCCCTCTGCAGGAGACTGTTGGTACCACATCCCCTCCCCATCAAAACAGAAACTGAAGCAAGTGTCTGTTGGGAGGACATCGCTGTACGCTGTAGATGAAAATGGTAAAGCAACATCTGTGCAAACATTTATTTTAGATAAATAGATACTCGATATTCGTGGTATTTATGTATCTTGGTAGGCAAATTCTGATCATGTGTCTGATGTGGCTATTTTCTGTCCAGGTAACCTGTGGTACCGGCAGGGTCTGACCCCCAGCTACCCTCAGGGCTCCTCCTGGGAACACATCTCTAATAATGTACGCAAGGTCTCCGTGGGGCCTCTGGACCAGGTCAGTACCAGGAGAGATGCCAGAATATATGTTTTTGAAATGTCGGTCAGCACAGAGATCAACTAAAACCCTCATAGGAAGTACCACTTTGCAGTTCTAAACAGTCCTTGAATGTGTTTTGGTGGACAGTTGTGTTGTTTTATTTTTGTTGTTGGGGTGTAGGTGTGGATCATAGCGGACAAGGTCCAGGGTAGCCACAGTCTGAGCTGTGGAACGGTGTGCCATCGACTCGGAGTCCAACCTATGGTGCCAAAAGGACAGTCATGGGACTACGGCATTGGGGTAAATCACCAGAGAAACCAAACTGTATGACAACGTTGTCATCTGTATGTCTTGACTCTTTATAAGGATCATTTTCCTCAAAAGAAGGCCTCGTATTTGCTTGCAATTTGCTTAAAGCCAGACAGTAAACAGGTTTACTTGCCTAATCTTCCTCGTTCTCTCTTCCTGTCTTTTAGGGTGGATGGGACCACATCACAGTGAGGGGGAACTCCATTGAGCCACCGCGGGTCCATCTTTTCCCTCAGACAGACCCGTCTGCCCAAGTGTCTCGGAGTCCCCTCCCTGTCAGGAACACAGAGTTTAACAGCAATGCTGTGGGAAGTTAGACGCACGCAAACATGCAAACAAAGGTGCACGCATGCCGTGCACATACAGAGCCATCCTGAACCATTTTACCTTTTGTAGTAGATCTTTGTACATAATTCAGGTTCAAACTCTAGAAAACAACCTCTATGAGTGCACGCTAACAGACAGTTTGTTAGTTAGTTTATAGGACATTCACAACAATCTTCAATGCTGAGCTGAATCTGTTTCCTTCTCTCTGAAGACGACCTTTAATCTTTTGACCTTAATGTTCATCTTACTTCATCTCCACTGTGTTATTTCTGTCTTCTGTTTCATTTTTCTCTGGTGACATTGATCTCTGGTCTTAATGCATTTTTTTATTTTTTATTATTTATTCATCAAGATGTGATGTTTCTTTTGGGTTCTTTGTATAGATTATCACACGATGGTGAGGATGGAAAGGATGCTTTGGTTTTTTGTATTTTTTTTTGAAGATATTTTATGTTTGTCTGTTTTGTTTTTTAAAAAAGGTAAACAATAGTGTATTAGAATTTCCAGCTGCTCAGCTGCCAAACTGTCAACTCCAGTGCTCCATTGCGTACAAAGATTATGCTTCGTCTTATCCTGCAGGCAACAGGTTAAGACATGTTTCAACAGAGTGAAGCCGGATGACGTTGGAAACAGAAGAACATGGATAACTGGAGAGCGAGATGATGTTTGATCTTAAAGTGTCCTCAAAATAGATGTCATCTGTTGGTTTCTAATTTTGTAGGTTTCTGAAAGGACTTCTTGAAACTCTGGGGCCAGAAAGTCAAATTTAGAGTAGTGTGGTGAAACCTGTGTGACGTTTGGATGGGCGAGGAGCAACCTGAGTGTGAGAGGCTGAAAATCCAAAACAAACAAGTCTGCAACGCTTCGTGTATTGTAACGGTACAACTGAGACTGACTTCTTGTAAAAAAAAAAAGATGTGACTGTTTTTTTTTGTTTTTTTTTTCAGGGAATTTAGAGGCTTTCCCATTGCCTTTAATACAGTCAGAGTGTTTTTTGGTGTCTGTCAGCAACTGTTAACAAGATCTGCGCTGGTTGATTTACCTGTGGTGGCTGCCGCTTGCCCTGTGCAAACATCTGTGCAACGTTTTTATAAAGGTTTTAATGTCGTTTTCTAACAAAACCCCATCATTATTGTTACTGTCATGGATTGTGTGCAATGGTTAGTGACGCAATTGAAAGAAAAGTCTGTATTACTTGTAAAAAGTCTTGTGGTTGAAATGCTAAAACCGAACCTTCCTCTTTCTCAGGAGAATGCTTGCATTTGCACGCTGCCTACTCCCTCTGGACTGATAGTAGAATCACTAAAAAAACACTATATTTTTGTTAGAAATCTGTAAGATATTAGTATTACACAGTAGGTATAGTCATAATATATTAAGATGGAGTCGTGTTTGTATATTTGACAAAGAAAAACTGATCAAAGTAGTTTTCCATTAAGAAATGTCCACGAACCACACACACACTGATGAATTCACATCCATCCAGACATCAATTTATGTGAGCTGAAAAATCCGCCGTTTCATAATGTACTGTCTAAACACGACGCAGCATCTGGAAATGTTGAAATGTTGTACAGAGATCTGCGTGTATTATCTGTGAATAACTAACGTCACGCTGTCACATCTGTGCTTTTGACATTGTGGAGTACATTTCTGTGTCGTGTATGGTCAAAATAACTCCTCCTTGTCAATAAATAAACATGTTTATTGATAATAACTCCTCAGATAGTTTTACTTCTCCTCTTGTTACCTGCCTCCGGACACAAATACTCAAGTAGCACACACTTTAACACACACATCTGGGCCTCTCAGCTCTGGGCGCGCTGTAAGAAGACAAGTAAATCGTGTTCTCAGCTTGCTGGTTGATTATCCTGATGAGTAAATGAGCAAACACACTCTCTAAATTTAACGTTTCAATGTTAAGGCCTGCCTTTATTATTTTTCTTTTTTTTTTCCAGGATATGACAGTTAAGACTGGAGGCTATGCTGAGCAGGTTTCTCAACAGAAAACACACAAAAAGATCACAAGATAACAAAAAAAAAGAGAACAAGTTCTTCTTAACACAGCTTAAAACATAGAAGATGAGAAATAAGACAGAGTGGCACGAAGATTAGCTGTTCTTTTCTGAGCATGTCAACAAATTTCACTCTTTATAACCACAATCCATCTGCTTTTCACTGTCCCGTCTGCAGTCTTTGTGTCTGGTTCTCAAATCATTCCATATTTTGCGTGAAGGGCGAGTTCTAGACAGTCCACCTCTTGCTATAGTGCATGGGGTTTTTTTTGTCTATGATCTGTAACAGCACCCAGTTCCTGCAGAGAACACCACTTCTGACCAGATCCCAGAGCAGTGCACCTGTAGGAACTGGATATCGTTTAAGATTTGGCCCCCCTGAAAGTCTACGCACGCCTTTGGATGGAGCATCCTGGTGGTTCTCCTGGTTTTGAAACCACCTTGCAGCCACCGTTAGCTCCTCTGGCCTAAGCTGTGCACGTGGGTGAGGTACTGAGTGAGATCATCCTCCCCGTCCTCCTCAAGGTGCTGCTGGTAGCACTGGAGCAGCTTGGCAGCGTTGGCCTCTGATGGGACCTCACCGGAAGGCAGGCAGGCCCCTGACATGTCCAGGATGATGGTGGTTAAGGATTTGATGTAATTCTTTGCCAGGGTCAGTGTCTCGATCTTGGAAAGCTTCTTGTCAGTCTTGACGTGCGGGATGGCCTCGCGCAATGCTTGGAAGGCGTTGTTGAGCTTGTGCATGCGCTGGCGTTCCCGTTCATTGCTCTCAAGCCGCCGGACGCTGCGTTCCTTGTTGCTGGAGCCGTATTGCCTGCGCCTCCGGCCTCCACCCGCTCCTCCCTGACGCTTACCATCTCCACCTCTCAGTGACCCCCTCCAGGAGCCACCAATCCGGACAGAGGCCTCTGAGCCTTCCTGCTCACTGGAGCCTGGTTCTAGTTCTGTGTCTGGTTCAAGGTCTGGTTCAGGGTCAGACCAGGTCCTCCTGGACGCTTTCACAGCCTTCCCTTTGGACTTCATCCTGCTGCCTCCTTCACCTCACTCTCTCTCTCTCTATCTGACAGTGTAACTTCAACGGGCCTGAGAGAAAAAAAACAGGAATGTTAGAGAAAGGAAGAAAAAGGCAAACCTTTCAGAAATACATCAAAGTGGCATTTAAAAGTATTTTCCTACAGTCCTCTCCCAGTCAGCCAGTAACACCCTCTCCAATTCAAACAGCCTTGCATCCTGTTGTATCTAATCAGCCTGTTGCAGTGTGAAAACTCCATGATGTTGGTCTGTTAATCTACGTCTCTCTTATCCCCGCGGTGCTGCGATAATGTTCATTTCAAGGTTACACTCACAAAAACAGACCAGGGACCTGCCAGAGCAGCACTCTGATAATTCACCTCCAGTGCTCTTTAACTACACTTGAACAAGTAGTCAAGTTTGCCTTAAAATGCACAACTGTGTCATAACTCCTCACGCTGAAATGTGTTCGTAGCTTCAGCTGTGGATTTACACACAGTGGGTTCACAACTGGGCTTTAAACCGGATTATCAAATATGCTGATGAGCTCAAACTGCTCAAATTTCAAAGATACGCCTGTTTTACATAGATTAGTGCACACAATGAAAAGATGACTTGTGCCTACAGGGTACTTCTCCATCCCTCTTTTATTTTCCTAACCCAAGTTTAATCACCCCAACGGCACTGATATGAGATAAACAGGCACAAGTCAGCTTCCACTGGAGTAAATCATACACACACACACACACACAGACACTATCAAATTAAATTAAACAAGACATGATAAATGTATAAATATATATTTTAAAAACTTACCTCGGAAGTTAATCTAACTTTCCTCCTCCTGAGTGTTTACAGAAAAGTCGTCACCATGCAGCCGGTCATTGAAAGCACCATCATGAAAAGAAGTGCACAGGGAGAGCAGCGGAGCATTCGCCGTGCAGCGCTCTCTCTCTCTCTCTCTCTCTCTCTCTCTCTCTCTCTCTCACACACACACACACACACGCACCACACACACATTCAGATAACTGTCACATGTGGGCCACCTGTAGCTGACTGATGTACACGTAGCGCTGCTCGGCCAATCAGAGAGAGCTAGCACACTCCCTCCAGCTCTGTGCTCTGCCCAAAATGACCCAACAGCCTGCTGCTGCTGCTGCTGCTGCAGCAGCACTACAACAGTGATGTCGCTTTGATGTCACAGTCCTGATGAGGTTTGTGCAGTTTTAGGTTGTGTCCAATAAAAATTACATTAATTAAAATAACTTGGAGGTGGAGCAAGCATTTAAAAAAAAAAAGCAGCAATACTTCAAATACTAAAATATAAAAGTTGTCGTTGTATGTGTAATGTTGTCGTTAGTCAAGACAGAGATCTTTTTAACTGCACTGGTGCGTGCTTGTGTGTGTGTTTAAATGTAAGCATGAGTACGTATTATATTTTACAACGTGTGTGCGTAGGTGGGTGTGTGTAGGTATTGTATGTTACCTTGTTTGTTTAGGTTTAACTTGGTTATTTGAGTATTTGTTTGGTATTTCTTTACATTGTATTTGTTTTGTTTGACCGATTCACCGTCGTGGTTATGACGTGTTCATTTAAAAGCAAGTTCAGTTTGGTGGCTTGACCTTACTTGACCCTCAGATATGTGTATGTACTGTATGCCCTATGTTATATGTTGTATGGAGCGCACATTATAGTTACTGATCGCAATTTGTCCCTGTGGTCACAGTGAAACAAGCAAAAGGCCTGATCTAGAGTCAGTGTTTAGTTTGTCTGTTCTGGGCTACTGTAGAAACATGGCGGACTCCATCAAAGAGGACCTGTCTGGACGGTGTCACGTCTCATTCTAAGGCAACAGAAACATAAAGAGTTCTTATTTTCAGGTAATGGAAACATAGTTATGGGTGTAATATAACTTACATACTGGACGTTTAACTTGCAGTATATATATACTGTTAAGTAGTTTATCAATGCATCATATTTTATAAACTGTTAAAATTCCTTGTGTAAAATTCAAAAAGGACAGCTATTTAATAAATGTTGTGATGTAAAATTAGTGAAGTGTTTTTTTTTTGCATATAATCAGCAGTAAATATTTAAACAAATGCAATAATTCTGTGTTTTCCTTCCAAATGTTCTTATTGTTCAAGTAGAAACACCATAGCATCATATTAGCACCAATAATGGTGTTACATCGTAATGTTACAGTCTCCATTAAACGGCACAATAACTAACATTAATGTACATGTGGAAAATGGAAAAAATGATCATATACTGCAAATATCATATAACTCGGCTCTAGCCCCATTTGTAATATGTGAAAACGTCATTGAACCACTCTACCACAACACTACAGCACATCTCCAAAGTACCATGTAGTATTTTATTCTTTGCTGTTCCTCAGCGAACCTTTCCTATTGTAAGTAAAATGAGTCTGTTAACTGACCCAGGGAGACTTTGTTTTGGCTCCTCGTCCACTCCTTTAACTCCAAGCAGTTAACATAATTTCCATTGTGGCTTATCACCCTCCACTGCTTCATTTGAATACAGACCTCCAGGCTACACCCGAATGTACAGAAGCAGAGTCAGCTCTCATTTGAAAAAACGGTTTTAAACATTATACACTATAGTGTTGTTTGACAGTCATATAGACTGATGACAGCTGCCGTCAAACTACTGTAAACTGAACAAACAAGCACGGACAGAAGAAAAATACATTTTTGAATAATCATCAACACACCCCCCCCCCCATTTGTATGTGTGACCTGCAGTGTTTCACCTTGTCTGTTTAACCTGAGGGCCCAAACACACATCTGTTGGCATTTGGGATTATTGCCCTTTCAGTGGAGTAGAGATAGGCTCGTGTCATGGCAGTGAGATACCAACTGACCAGTCATTAAAGTTAAGTCATGTTTCACACCATGTTTTATAGTGTAATCAGAAATGCTCCACAGTTTCATGAAGCTTTTTCTGAACTTTCTAGGTCTTTTCCAGACCTGTAATAGATTCTTCATTCTTAAGCTATGAAAAATCTACAATTTTCTGTTGAAAATCCAGATGTATGAACATTCACTTTGCTTCCTAACAACATGACATAAAAAACAAAGTCCTGAAACCCCCAAGCTTAAAGGAAGGAGGGCCTGTTTTAACATTCAAGTAAAAGTAACTGTAAAATGAGTTCTGCTCTATCTTTTTTTTTTTATTTGTCTATAACCTGACCTTATTTGTAATCAAAGATTAGCTGCAGCAAACATGCTTCTTCTTAAATTAATTTAGATATTATAAACAAAGTTTTTATGCTAATGGTGGCAGACTAAATGCAATAGACCTTTCTCACAGCAGCCATTTTAACATGAAATAGTAGTGTGAACAGCATCATTTTTCATGAGGAAGGAAGATTATGTGGATATATTGAAGCCACATCTCAAGACTTCAGGCAGAAAGTTAAAACTTGGTTGCAACTGAGTCTTCAAAATGAACAATGACCTTAAACATATTTCTAAAATAGATCGTTTTCCCAGCTGCCATTTCGACATGAACCTTATTCAGCATCACTGGAAACACTCTATTTTATGCCAAAATGGCTGCTGTGAAAAAGGTCTATAGCGCTAATGTTCCTCTTGTGCATGTTTACTTCAATTTTACAATGATTTATACTTTTCTGAAGTTTGTAACGAAACAAAAACCTCTTCCTAAAATGTCCTCTTAAGTGAATTTAAAACTTTGTCATCAAAACCATGGAGCTTAGGAGCCATGCTAACAAGCTAGCAGCTACCAAGAAGTAGCGACAGTGTACCAACAGGAAGTTTAATATGTACTAAATTGAAAAGAGAAAATGTTACAATGACTATTTTTGTGTGTTTCTGCCAAAATAGTATTATAGTCTAATATTATGGTCGTATTGCTAAATAATTCTAATGTTTTCTTATGAATGCTGCAACTGTGAGGCGTCACGTTAGCTTAGGAAGGAAAAGGAAAATAGCTTTTTAAAATTAAGAGACATTAGAAATACCAAGGCAGTAATAAAAAACAAACAAACTTAATGGTAGTCTATAGTTAAAATTAACACTTAGAGAGTCCTAATTTTATGAATGAAGTCAAATGAAGTCAATTTAATTTGGCTATTAGCAACAAACAACATCACAAATGTGTGACAACAACAGTAATTTACAGGTGTGAAGCTCCCAGCTTTTAGTGGCAAACACACTGTGAGCTTTAGGTGTCCTTGAACAGCCCAAATGTGTGTGTGTGTGTGTGTGTGTGTGTAAGACTGGTCCTGCCAGGTTTCCTTTCCTCTTCAGGTACACTGTATCTAATCAGCCAAACCTCGCCGATGCTGGCTCTGTGGAAACATTATCTGTTACTTTTAGTTTGTTCAGTTTCTGTCTCCATTGGCTCTAAGGCTTACATTGTTTATTTAGTCACAGCCGCTGATAAATTCTGGGCTGAATACACTTCGGTAATGAGGCAAACAAACAATGCCTCGCAAGCATGCTCTGTTTGAGCAAAACAAACTGTATAAACAACATACACTCTTCGTATTCCAAGATTAACCTGCTGAATACAACAATTTGAAGATACAATGGGATTTTCAGACACCATGAGAATTTATTCAGTTCATGTCATTTGTAACTGACAACATTTATGTGTCCATTTCACAGCTCAGGTCCAAGGACACAAGCTGGCATGAAAAGCTGCTTCCAGAGAGGTTTGCAGCTGGAAAGGGACCAGCTCTTTTACGCAACAGGCTGTTTTATCACATCATAGCCAGGGACTGGCAATACCAACAACTGTGAAGGCTGAATGCACTGTCACACAGTCCTGCGTGGCTGTGATGTCATGAACGACAGGTGCTTTTAATCCATTTGGAACAAGAGAGAGGAAAAAAAGAAAGCCATTAAAATCCCTGACTCATCATAAAAGAGGAGGGAGACGAGTTAGAGGTGAGGAGGATGAGATCTGGACGATTAGTCAGTTTTTCCATTAAGCCAAGGCTGGCCGTCTGAAAGAAAAACAAGTGTGGATGTCACTTCGGGCCATGGTGACAGTGAGATGGCCTTTGGCTGAAGGCAGACAGATGTGATAGAAAGGTTGCCACCACTGTGTCATAAAAATCAGCACCTACAGCTCAATATGTGTGTGTATGTCTGTGTGTGTGTGTGTCACTAACCCTTTATCTCACAGCTCAAGGTCTGACTCAGTGACATGAGTGAGGAACAGGCATGTTTGGGACAGAAAGAAACGCCTGGACAGAGCAGTGCAGCTTTGCGTTGGCAGGGAAAGGGTGTAGTGCTTGGATACCGAGTGTTTGACACACTGAAAATTGCAGCTCTTCTCCAAAGCTGAGAAGTCGTCTTCCCACTCCAAGCCTGTGGGCAAAAGCAACCAAACACACAGTTAGTGACAACGAAGTGTCAATAGCCTCTGGATTTAGCGAGACACACACACATTAAAGTTTGCTAACCCATTTGGTGTCCCGCCCTGATCTTGTTACACTGTCAGAGGCCTCTTAGGTTGAAGGTAGTGACATAATCATCAGGCTGTGTTTTAGTGTCAGAATATGAGCTGATCTATATATAAATTACATTTTTGTACTTCAAAAATCCTTTAGTCAGAACTTTCTGCAGATGACAATATACTGACAAAAACTGAAACCAGTGTCTTCTACGGGAGGAAGGAAATTAAAGTTACACATATGGTATGATTTGGAAAATCGCATACAAAATAAAGGTTGCAATAAAAACATTGTAGCTACGTAGAACGTTGAAAATACTCTCAGTATATTACTTAAACATATTTAAAGTATCAAAAGTTAAAAATACTCCAGTATTGTACTATCATATACTATAGCTATCATTACATTATTACTACTCTGACGTGTAATCAGGTGAATGGTGCCATTCCCACTCTGTTTCTTCACCATGTAACTCTGTGCTCCAGTTACGATCATCAAATTAACAACTCAGTCTGTCAGAACTATGTAATGCTTTATAGCACTAAGTCACACACCACCAACTATAAGACTGGTTTTAGTTCAAATGGATGATGCTTTATGGAAAAATGCTTTCTGTTTTTCCCTCCTCCTGTTCTCCAGCTTCCTACTGCCCATCAACTCTCTGTGAGTTTCATAATGGACAGTAAAGTAAACTGCTGCAAACTGTAGCTGCTGTTAGCTAATCTTAACTAGTGATAGCTCAGTTTGTTAGCCAGGCAGGGGGTTAGCATGTCACCAAACAAGAGTAAGTTTGGGCCTGACTTTTAGTCGCTGCTGAGAGCTTTGTAAAATAAAAGGCTGAAAGCCAGATGTTAAGCTGGACTTCTTGTTGTTGGAACTGGGATAAAATATGCAGAATCACTGATAAAGCTCTTCAAAATAGTACCACTGTCTTCTAACGTGACGTCTGGCAGGTTGCAGGAATAGCTGCTCGGCTGAGATGTGCAGGGCCCAGATGGCAGCTCCGAGGTGGGACTCTCCTACAAATAGTAGCAGTGGATAGTCAGGGGAAATAGGACAGCGGAAACAATGGAAGTGTTACAGCCTTGTTTGGGTGATCACTATGTATAAAATAAAAGCCACTAGGCTGCAGTTAAACAGACAACAAGAGAGCAGTACCTGGTTGAACAGGTAGACTGTGACATCATTGTTGAAGGACACGCTCTTTCTCTTTTTTGCAGTCTTGCCGCTCCTGCATAAAAATCCTGGAGTATTGTAGATTTGACAGGATTTCAGAAGACTTTTAGGGTTGTGTGTGTTAAAATTGTCGCTCCTAACCAGTTCATGTTGAATCCCCTCAGAGCTGTTGGTGTTTGGACCGCGGGACCGGTGGGCAGTGGAGTTTTTCAAATCACTTAACACGCTGTTATCGCTGATATGCCAGCCAGTATCGTCTATAGACGTCCTACAGGTGTACGTGTCACCAAAAAGTTGCAGTGGTAAGTCCTCGTTACAGAAAATGATAAAACTGTTGTGTCGACCTCTTGTAAGGGTGTCCTGCTGGGTCACAATCTTTAAATCCTTTTTGATAAAACTGTAAATGTCCTGCATGTTCAAAATGAGTCTTGTCCATGAGGCCTCCTTTTGGCTCTGGGAGACGAAAGAAGCTAAAGACGTGAGCGTTGAATGATGCATTGCCTCCGGAAGACACCGATGCCGAGCGGGAATTGAGAAGAACGGCAGCCATGTCACTGGGCTTGATCTGCGTTCGCCGCTTCTCCATAGCTGAGGGGCAGCACTTCCTCTTTGATCAAAGATACAGAAGCAAGTGATCGGCTGCAGCTCCTCAACAGCCTGGACCATCTGACCAGAGGTCATCAACAACTGGAGCTCTTCATCCCTGTATAAATAATTCACAATGATTCATTGAGAGTTGTTCACATTTAAACTGGCAGCTTCACTTTGCCAAGTTACCGTACCCGTTACCCAACAGAAATGATGAGCAATCATTCAGTGCGCATTCAATTCATTCAATCATAGATAGGACCATTCTTTATACTGTCAATGGTTTAAACTGAAGAAAACCTCAGTAATAGGATACTTATTACTGTTTGGACCTTCAAATATCGTCAGCCTACACTGGCTATGTTAGCTGTAGGGGAGTATTATATTTAGTTTGGTCCTGTTTGACGGTTACCACTGAGCTATTTGGTTTGGGGACGGAGCCTGTCAAGGTTGAGTTATGACATGCGATCTCTAACATTCAGCCAACCATTGAACAGGATGCAACAAGCATAAAGTTTGAGCACTTTGACCAAATACGATATGCAGGCTTTGTCCGAAATTAATCTCATTTTCCACACAAACATACATCCATTTCAGTCTGTCTGCCCTGTCTATATTTAATCCACTGGATTAGGAGTTCATCCGCAGTGCACATTGCCCTTCAGTGTCTGTTAACAACAGGATGTACTAAAACTGATTCGTCAGCCCTCGTCCATTGGTCGAGACAGTGCACACACAAACTCACGCACGCATGCACACAAACACATACATTATTTGGCCACTCATTCCTGAGCCTGAATAAATATCGGAGCCCATCCATCCGCAGAGACAAAGACGCAATAGGAAACTTTCACCGCTCTGCAGTAACCAAGCAACTGCTGGATGAGTGACTCAGAAAAGGAAGAGAGGAGCTGACTCACAGCAGCTGTGACGTAAAGGGATGTGAAAGGACACACACACACACACACACACAAACACACACTCAGCCTGTATGGTCTCGCACACATAAAAACACGAGCATACACGTATGCAGCAGGCCGTGAAGGCTGTAATCTTCCCTGTTTCAGGTAAATTAACACCTCCCTGTGTAACAGGTGCAGGAGCTCAGGGGGAAGGCAGATTATAATAAGTTTTCCAAACAGCCAATAGTCAAAGAGACACCCTTAAGTTGCACCACCACAAACACAGACAGACCATCAATCACAGCGATAAAAATCAAAATAATACCTTTTCTTGACTCCTTTGTCAGTCCATCTCCTTTTAGAGAGCCAGTTCAAACCATCCAATGAAATTACCAACGTAGCTCCATCCCTAAAGTATTTAAACTCTGCAGAAAATAAAAAGAGGAAACGGGGTTATCAACTCAAGTCATGCATCGCCTCAAAATCTTGCTGCATCATGATGGTGCAAAATGTGTTGCAACACACGCTTAATCTCTCTGCCTCCACCATGCATGACACCAGCATATTTCTTTACCTACCTTGCATCATGCGAGCGGCACTCATTCCCCATGGCTTTTACTGCACGACAGAATCCACAGTGAGGACACGGGAAGAGGCAAGCTTAACATATGGACAGAGAGAGGTGATACAGAGAGATGCACAGAAAAAGAAAGGAGAGGGGGGGGAGGAGGGGGGATCCAGTGGGACAGAGTGAATGAATTAAAGGGGGGGAAATGAAATAACAGGAGTAGATCAGAGGAGGTGTGAGGGAAGATGATGAGGAGGAAGAGAAAGGATGTGAGGACAGAGGAAGGACAAAGAGCTCATGTATGCCGTACTGTCCCTGGAGGCTGCTGGCCTTTCTGCAGTGCAAGATCGGGGATCAATAACTTATCTGCTCTAATGTAACACAACTGCCTGAATGATTAACAGCAGAGCCGATGTCACGGCGACATTTACTGTGTTACTTTATTCTTATTCATTTTGATCATGCATGCATTATACTTCCCGCAAATGTGTGTGCGGTCAACTGGTTTGTTGTACATTCTCTGCCAGCCGTCTTTCTGTCTTTCATACACTGTTAAATAACACCATTTGAACTCCTGGCATTGAATTACTCTCAGGACACAGATGAATTAATGCCATTATTAAAAGCTAAGGATATAAATCTGAGGACATTGTCTATACAGTAAATTATGATATATCACTAATATATCCCATTTGTTAGGTTTTGTGTCTGTATCATGTTTCAGAGCCACGGGCGGTAAGTATACAGTGATCAAAGTGGAAGCCAGCAAGCATCCACCAAGGGTTCTTAAGGACAGGGTCTTTAGTAAAATTAATTTAATTAATTATTTATGATTAATTATGTGTTAGCAGTATTTCATATACTTTTTAATATATAAACTGCTGTTCAAATTAGAGGCCTTGTGGCTACAGTAGAAACTAGAGTTAAGTGTTATCATGTATGAATTTCCCTTTTTATTTCATCCCACTTATGATATATTGAATATATAATACATATTTGAACAAATCTTTAAATTAGAACTAAGACCACAATATGTTTTGTAATGCATCATTTTAGCATTTAAATCAAAGATTGAAATGGATCAGTTTGCCTTTTTAATGCAACTATGCAATGCAATGCAACAGCATACAGATCAAATGAAATATATCTTTTATATATTGTATTTATGGGTTAAATATTTGGGAAGCCCCTCTGTGTTTTTAGTGCATGGTCTCATTATGCTCACTGCATGACATGAACATTACCACCATCTAGAGGTTAAAAGCAGAATAGCAGGCAGCTTCAGCCAGCACTGTGGCAGAGGAGTGAACTGCAGCAGAGCTCTTAGTGTAGTTTGAATTTCAAGCAATGAGAATCTATACATTTAGCTAAGAGATATAAATAACAAATTAGTATAAAATAATGTCATGATAATGAAACACTACACACTAACTATTGTTGGTGCTGTTTCTGCCACTGACGACGCTATTGTACTGACAGAAAGAGAAATTGTACTGATGTTACAACATTACTACTGCTAAATATACTACTGTTAGCCCTGTTGCTACTGACACTTGTACTGTAGTATTATTTATGGTCATTATTATCATTATGTAACCGACATTTATTTGGACGTTCTTGCTGCTATAGTCCTCCCACTGGCAACAAAATCACTGATGCTGGAGTTCTGCTTTACACACCCAGACAGCATCAGGATGTTGTTCCCAGGAGGCAACAATGTCACCATTCAGTCCACCTCTGGCTCCCAAAAGAGAGGAAATGAAAGAAATAACAAGAGAGACATAGAGATGGACAGATGGTGTTTCCATTTAAAAATGTGGAAGGCGATTAAATTTCTCTTCTTCGCCTCATTTTTTTTTTTTGCTACCTTCTCCCTTTCTCCCACTTAATCCTTGTACAGACGTCCTGTGAGGCATCCTGTCACCCGGCAACCTGCAGCCACGGATACATATCAGGTCAGCCAGGGCACTCAGACTGCTTACAGTACAGTGTTTCAATATAGTCAACTCTTTTTTCACTGGACTTAGCAGTACATATGAGGATGTGATACAGTCGCTGAGCTGAAAGCCTGCTCACTGGCACAAAATGTCAGCTTTTTTTTTCCGGTCTGTTCCACTTTCTATTTTCACTTTGGAGTCATGATTGATGTGCGCTTTCTGAGTTGCTCATAACCCGATATCTCAACAACCCCCTACATCCAAATGCCAGATGATACATCGCTGGTTTCAGCCCATCTGACTAGAAGCTGAGGCGGCTTAAGAGTTATATTTTATCATCTAGCCATAGTTTATTTAAGCACGATCAAGCGCTGAATATCATTTCTCTACTGGCCCTCCAGCCAAACGTGCTGAAAGCCAGCCGGATGGTTCATTTGGTTTTCAACCAGCCAGCCAACTCTCAATTCCCTGTTGCATACAAGGAAACCCTCACGTGCATCAACAAGTGAACTAGAATAAAGAATGTGTCTGTTGTCCTAAAGATGGGGAGGACAACTTAAAACAAAGAGGCCACACTTCAGCTTGAATTCTCATAATGAACTGGTTCAGTCCTGCCGTGTCTTACTGCGCTGATTGAGTTGTAACACTCATAGTACATGGCAAAAGAACTGTGGAACTATCCTTTTACACTGCAGGCGCAGAATAACCCAGCCGGCGGACTGCGAGTGACACCAAACAATCCGTGAGAGGAGGGTAATTGGAGCTCATTAGGCTTATTCTGAGCATGCAAAAAACACCGTGCCGGAGACCTGAAGAGGAACATATGGAGCAAGTCACTGTCCGATTGAATGGCACTGCAAAGCTCTTTGGGTAATATGGGAGAATGAAACATCCAGTCAGGACGCTGGTAGGGCTGGTTTGCAAGCCTTTATTTGGACACAGCGGGGTCTCAGAGGAGAGGGGCTGGGTGGGGGGGTGAAATGGGACACTGAAATAACGACATAAAGAGTAGTAAATAGAGTATGTCACTGTTGTGTACATATTTGTTCAAGGAGCATGCAGTAATAAAACTGTAATGCCCTAAGAATATAAAGTCATCTGGGGAACTTTTCTTAGAGGCTTTTACATTTTAAATAATAGATCTGGTTGTTAATTAAATGACTCATTTGTTGCAGATCAGCACCAGCAGATCAACGTTTTCTGCACAGCAGTGACAAAAAAGGGGAGAAAGGGAGACTTTTCTCTCATAGGCAGCGGATTACAGGGTCTTAAAGGTGTTTGCTGACAGAGAGTCTTTAATATGATGACATAAATGTGTAATCCATCTCAGATCGCCGGTTGAGTATTTATGAGCCTCTGTTGACAGCAGGACACCTGCTCCTCCACAGTCCAAGACCTGGGAGCAGTGCCCGCACAGACTAACACCACTGCTGCCAAGGGCACTGCCTTATTTGGAGAAGTGTGTGTGAGTGAAGTAAAGAGAAGGGAAGTGGGTGGTTGTATGAAAAGGTGCAGAGAGACAGAGACAGGAGGAGGGGGTGGGAGGAATTGAATGGGTGGGGGAATGCAGGAGGAGTAAGCCTATCTTTTCCTGGTGCTATGAGAACATGCATGACAATAAATCATTTATTACGTCCATCATTCACCATATAGAATCCCTCTCATGACAGACGGCGAAACATATATCTTCTTTTCACACAGTGCGTCTGAGCTGGCAGAATAAGAGCCTGCTGAAAGACAAAAATAGTGTTGACATACAAAGGAGGATGAATGTGAAGAAACATACTGACCAAAGGCTCCGCTGAGTGTTTTACAGCAGTTTAATGTGGTGCAAGAAGAAAAGTCACTGCCTTCGTTGCACTGCAAGAAGGGCACGCACGTGCATGACGATCAAAAGGTAACATTAATGTACAATATATGTACTGTACATGTGTATCAGGGACATGCGGGACTGCCAGTGTCAGCTGGCATTGGGTGACTACACTCACTCATTCACTCAGTCATTACAGGGCTTTATATCAGACAACGCATGTCCATACAAGCTGTTTCTATACACAGTATATGCACTAAGTTAATAAACTTTACAGTTGTGTCTTGAGAATTTCAAAATAAGTGCTTGCCCCACATTCAAGAGCAACACTTTGATTGCTGCACTTTGGTGAATTTAGAGTTTAAATTTGTATTTATTTTGCTGTGTCTACATGCATATGTGTGATTATCGCAGGTGGAGGCCAAACGAATGCAAATGAATCAATCGATGTGACAACTAAGAGCAGAAATGTAGCTCCTCTGTTCAGCTGAAAGCTTTTCAGCAGCATGTCATTGCACTGGTCTGCCGTTAGGTGTCAGTAGAGTGAAGCATTTGTCTCCAGTTGGCTGTAGCATGGTTGATGATTTTACACACAAACTGTGGAGCTCTTTTGGGAAAATAAAGGCACAGCAAAGTAAAAAAGAAAAGTCCTTTAATCAAATTTAAAATATTTTCCTTTGCCGTCATGTATCTATAATTATATTATGTTACACGTACACACGTGAACAAGCAGCATGGATGACAAAACCAACAACAGTCAACACTGAAGCATTATATCAGTCTGATGCTAAAGCCAGTGGTGAAAGGTCTGCGACTGTCTGTCACTTCATGTGGGCCCATTTCTGTTTCTGCCATTTCAAGGTCGAGCGATGACCGTGGCTGTGTCCGTATGTAAACACTTACCTCACCTCCTGTAATCAAACCACAGCTAAGGGAGCAGCGAGATTGGGGACGGAGGGTATTTCAGCATTAACATAAAGCTTTAACACACCGTTGACACACACACACAGGTGGGGAGAAATTTAAGGATGGGAAAGTTGTTGAAAAGTAGGAAATGCGACCTCTGACCCGTACCAGCACACTCACACACAGACAGCTGGGGGACGCCTCGACTGGTTTAAAGTGTTTATGGAGGAGCTGAGTTTGACTTTTCGTTGACAGAGCTTTCATTTACACACACGCATGCACGCACACACAGACACACACACACAACCCTGATCAGATAAGAGCAGATCTGTTTCAGTGGCTAATCTTAAATGTGATGAGGTTTACAGGGGTCTGTGACAGTGGAATATACATAAATATCTTTATTTGGGAATCAAGTGTTGCCCAAGGGTATATCACACTGCCTCACACTATAGGAGCAGGAAACAGGATACTATACATTCATGTTACTTTTATGTGTAGACTTGTTTTGGCTTGGCTCCTGATACCTGTCATAACAACATATGACAAAGAGTAAAGGCTGTTCAAAAGGAATATTGGAGAAGGTCAGCGTATTTCTATGTCAGTAGAGTGTACTGGCATCCATCGGTCTCGCTCTGACACCACTATCTTTGCAACAACCCTACCCCCAACCCACCCCGACATCCTTAAAGAAGCCCGAGGGAGTCCCTGACTCCCCCCTCCCAAACTCATCCAGCCTGTCTTGTCCCAGCTCAGATCCTATCACTTGCTCCCTAAGCTGGCTGGTATTAACCGGGCCCTGATCCAGTTGCACAGCAGTGACCACATTTAAGTGAAAAATGTAATGAGTCAGGATTGCCGCTTAGTTACGGCTCAAACAGACAAGAAACAGAGCCGCCGGGACACAGAAGATAGAAACGGCGGCAGCTCTGTTAAGTTATCAAGCATTTTGTCTTTGATGTTAGTCCACCAGGCAGAGGAGGACCGACTTATCCTCAGGCCTACCCAGCTTTCTTCCGAGACTGCAACATACAAGCACTTCAGCGACTGAGAGGTTTTTTCGACTTTAAAGGAAGCGTTCAAACTCATGTCTGTATGCAAACTATGAAGCTGCCAGATCACGAACATAGCTTAGCATAAACACTGGAAACGGGGGAACAGTTCATGGGGGGAGGCAATGGCTTCCAGTTAGCTGGTTACTAGCTACACCTTCATATTTAGCTAGCATACCATATTTAGATTGTTTTTAATGTTCTTGTCTATGTTAACGCCGGGCATGAAGTACAGAACTGTTTAATGAAATGTCAAACTATTTCATTTTCATTTTTGTTCTCAGATGTTCTGGTGTTTTTTACCAACCAGTTGGCCATTCAACTCAGATTGCATTGGACCTCTTTTATCTCAAGACTAAGAAAATAACATATTGCAATTGGAAATGCTATGTTGGTATGTGCAAAATGGCAAGACAAAATGGGCCAAATGCCAGGTCATCATTTATAATATAAGGTGACAGCAAAAGGGTGCTAATGTAAATCTAGAAAAAGTTTAAAGAGACAAAGAGGAAGAAGGTACATGTTTGAAAGGTAATATACAGTGCTGTACATATGCAAAATAGATGCATGTGTAGGTGCCAACACTACACACACATTTATGTCTAAACAGAGTAGTGTGACACACGCATACACAGACACTGAATGCCACAGACAGGCACACAGGTTGAACGATTGCCAGAACAGAGGGAGATAAAAAAAAAAAAACTGTTAGCAAGAGTGAAGAGTGGTAGTCGAGGGTGGAGCTTAAGGTGTGAGCTGGAGGGGTTGTCTTGGCTGAATTTGAGAGCGTCACAGGCATGCCCACACCGCAGCTGGTCAGATGGAAATAGACGAGGCGGTAACTGAGCCCAAGAAAGAGGAGGAGCGGCTGCTTTCCTGAGGGATGCATGCATGGATGACCAGGGTGGTCTCATCTTCTGTCTCACTCAGTCCGAGAGGCCGAACGTTTCAGACATTACAGAGGGACTTAAAGAATTAGTACAGATGGACATTAACTCTATGGTGATTATTATTACATTAGACAGTCGGGGAGTTTGAAATATGACACCTGCTGTTCCAAACATCTTCGCACAGAGAAGGTTAAAGGTTCATGTGTACATCAAGGAGAAGGCAAGATGGGATTCTGTAATGCAAAGATGTTGAGGAATGTGAAGGTTAGAATCTGTCAGGTTGTGTAGCAACATGAACAAATAATCAAAAGGTTCATATTCAACAGTTCTCCTCATGTCCCCTCCTGTTTCTTCTCTAACCCAAATATTTACCATTGAACTTTTCTGACTTTGCTTTAGGTGACAGGTGACTCATCTGTATGAATAGGTAGCACTCAAATGTAAAATATCAGCCAGGAAACTAAAGCTGAATTTAGGATTAAAAACGTTTTAAATAAAGGCCACAAAGACGCGGTTAACAATCAACAGATGAGTTATCTAGAACAGCCTAAACTACTCATGAACATACTCACTTTGGTGCACTCCCATGGCACTTCTACCCATTCACGCTAACTGATAGGGGTGAAGTTATCCCACAGTGCTGGTCTGCTCACTGGGGGCATATGGGTTTCAGTGTCTTGGCTTAAAGTCACTTCAACATGTGAACAGAAGGATGAAGGGATCACACAACGAACCCCGAGCTACATTCGTTAAAACTATTGCAAGAAAATGAGCGGTATCAACTCAAAAGTTACTTAAAGTGTGATGGAGAAAGAAGAAGGGACAAATACCGATAAATAGAAAGTGCGAAACAAAGTCCAGAGTCAGTTTAATGCAGCAAATATCCCTTGTCATAGCTGATGTTTGGAAAAAGTCTTTTTAGATACGCTCAGCATCTATATATCATAGACACAATACCAAAGGCTGTCTGGATCTTTAGTCTGTTCATGTAATTCTTACCTCTGCTGGTTTCCATGCCCTGTGCTGATTGTTCCTTTGCTCAGTAGTTCCCGACACTGATGGAAGAGCAAATCAGGGACGTCAGGCAAGTGAAAGTACAAAACTCCTAGTCCCAGCCTCTATATGATTTCTATATCTAAACAAAACTTATTTAGTTCTCTCATATTAAGCCCAGTAGCACATGAGGTCACTCCCTGTCTCCTTTGCTGACATGGGCAAGATCTCTCAGGTGCAAGAGGCAAGAGTATTTCTATCCACGCAGAAGATTTGTGCTCTAACCCTGTTCTCAGACGCCCTCACAGCTGCCTGTACCTGGAAAGGAAGCAACCAAAGAAACAAACACCCCCAAATCACTACGTGCACTGGGCCATCACCCCATCCCAATCCATCTCTCTCCCTGTGTCTGTCTTTTCCTCTCTGTCCCATCCCCCTCTTCCTCCTCTCATCCACCACTCCATCACGCAGGAAGCCTGGTCTTCCTGAAAACAAGCATTGCAGTGTGGAAAGGGACAAGGCTGAGGGGGGCAGATACGCGAGGGGGAGCAGAGGATGTTTTTGTCGTTCCTCTGCCCCCGTGGTTGCTGCAGGCCTCACTGTGGTCCATCCTGAGGAAACCAGGCTCACGTCACTCTGGCCAGGCCTTGGGCCCACACGTGCTGCTCACTAGGGCGGGTATGACGCAGTAACTTCAGCGCTCAAGCCGTTTCTCACACACGGGAGCCATAAAGACGTATGTGGACTGAAACTGTGGAAAACACTTCTTTTTCGAAGCGCGGTGGCATTAGCAAGCAGGAAGAGTTGATCCAAAATCACGCAGAGTGCATTTCAGCGACACAAAAGGGGTCAAATGTGGCGGAGAGAGATATTGCTTGGAGGGTTTGTGTTTTGCCAGAACAAAAGTCAATAACTTTCCAGCTAACCACACTCTGTTTCCTGTCTGGAACGGCTGCAAGCTTCCAAGCCACCTGCAAGTATGAGAATTCCTCCAGCAGGTGGTTTTCCAAAGACAACCATCGACTGATTTATGGCAAATTAAAACCATGTACTTGCGTGACCAGAGGATTCAGCCTTTTGTTCGTAGTTCCCGTGAGGAAACTCAGCCTTGCACGGCAACGTGACTCACCAATAAGGCTTTAACAATCATCGAGAAATACTTCTTGTGTCCAATTCTGTTTTTTTTAGGTTTCAGTTTCGTGCAGTCTTTTGAGATGTCAAGTCACGTCAGTTTTATACAGTACAATCATTTGCCTGGACAGGAGAGTGGACGAGGGATGAAAGGGATCAAACATGAGACAGAGAGTCAAAGTCCCTCCTCTTCCGGTGAATCACTAAGGGAGCTTTCTTCGGGAAAAAATATGCGCAGTAGTCAGTGACAAATCATTTGAAAGTGTGTCATGAATCACACGTGACGATGATGATGATATCTGTGAATTCAAAAGAAGTTTTGCGTCTTGAGAAAGCCGCAGTGTCTGCTGCTAACTCTGAAATACATATATTTCTATATATTTATATTTATATGTCATACCGACACTTACAATGGATTGTCAGCCATGTTTGATACATTGTTGGCTTGTTATGTTAAGTAATGCTATAGCTTGTGACTTCCTGTTAGCATAGCTGACTGCTTTTGATTGGACGGTGCTACACATCTCTCAGGTTTTAGGCTCTAGTTTAAAACTACCTTATAGATATTAAGAAGAGATTTAGAGACATAGATTTAGTGATGAACAAATAACTGGTTCATCTCAGCTAAATGTATATATTATGTTCATCCACAGTGTGTGAGCTATTTCTGTAGCATGTTTAATGTTTTTTTTTTTTTTTTTTTTTTTTTTTTAATAAACAACATTCATCTGAGAACAGAGCTTTTTTTAAATATACGATGTGGGAACAAGGTAACTACGAGTGGAGACAGCTCTGTGGAGTGTAGCCTGAAAGTGAGGCCATAATAACAGGATGTTTACAGCCCTCGGAAACACTGCCAGGGTCGACCACGAGCAGGCAGCAACTGTGGCTGGAAACACGAGCGAAGAGGAAATGCAGGCCAGCCAGGTTCCATCCAGATCCACCAAATATAACCTCCCCGACTTGCTTGTTTTGTTTACAACAGACGCTACCTGACTGGGGTCTGTTTAGGAACATTTCATTTCCAAAATGACCTTTGACCCTCGGAGAAAACACTTTAGAAAACACAATCATGCAATGACAAGCTTTGCTGTCTTTCAGCCTCACACACACACACACACACCCACACACGTATAAACGGTTTGCTGAAGTGGTCAGCTGCAGGTGACAGCGGACAGAAGGACACTGGTGGTTTCTGACACCAGGGGGGTGAAGCCTATTCAGTGTCACCTGTAGTCTCTTTTCTTCCCATCAGTGGTCACGTACTACACCAGTGTGCAACATCCACCACAACAACATCTCTCCAACATCATGGCTATTACCGACTTTCTAGCTGCTTCGGACATCACTTCAGCCATTAATGCTTGCAAAGGTGAGGATTGTGTTTAGGGTGTGATGGGATGTAAGGCCTCACGTTATACGACTAACCAGGTTTTATCTGTGATTTTTACCTCCAGCAAAAGATTCCTTCAACCCGAAGATGTTTTTCAAAACAGTGGGTCTATCCAAGAAAACTCCGACAGAGATCGAGGGGGTCTTTAAGATTTTGGACCAGGACAAAAGTGGATTCATAGAACAGGATGAGTTACAGTTGAGTTTACATATCCTATATGGATATTTTTACACTTACACTTTGTGTGCAGTACATTTCACAGGTTTATCCCTTTTTGGTTGTTTTCTTTCTTTCTCAATGCGGGTGCTTCGTCGCTGCTCCTCATCAGACTGTTCCTGCAGAACTTCTCCAAGGGAGCGAGGACCCTGACTGCAGCTGAGACCAGAGCTTTCCTGCTGGAGGGAGACTCAGATGGAGACGGGAAGATCGGCTGGGAAGGTAGGCAGGTCTGAGGGACGAGAGGCACCTTTAGATGTGGATCAGGGGTCTGCTTTTTTCTGGTTTATGCTTATTTTGGTTTGATCAAGGAGAATATGTTAAAAAAAAAAGAAACTTGGGAGTAAAGACGCAATTATTAAGCTACGTATTAGAAGTTTTGTTTTTGTAAATTTTGCAAGAGCACTAAGATCATAATGACTAGTTATCCTTTTGTGTAAATATGCCATTTAATGCTGAATTGGCGGCCATAAAGTCAACACTCTTTCAGCATTCATCCTGTGTTTTCAGTATGTTGCTAGGCAGCTTAAGTGCAGCCCACACTTCAGTGTGCCAGGTCATCTTTGGAGTTTGATGAAATGAGAAAATGATTATTTCCAGATGAAATGTCTAAAACTGTCTGTCTTTTGTTGGTTTTGTTTTTCAGAGTTTTCAGCGCTGGTCAAGTCTTCATAAATCATACATGATCCCAATGATTTGTTGTATGGTGATAATCTCAGGGTGGACATCTTTTTATAATGTTTACTAGCTACAGTAAATACCATGGACTCGTCCGGAGATTCTTACACGTTTAAAATAACATGATAAGATGTAGATTTAACGGAAAGCAGTGTAATTAAAGTAGACCTCTGCTATGTATCTTTCCCTGCCAGAAAAGTTTAAAAAATAAATACACTTTTCTCCATCAGATTTTAGTTTGGTTTTTTTTTCCTGCTTATACCGAGTGAGTCTCCTGTCAACAAAATTCTCCCATGGCCCTCGTGTTATCATGTTATATTGAGCACTGGGAGAAGTCCAGCCTGTGCAGGAGGCTTCGGTTTCTCCAATTAACAGCATGAGCAACTTTCCACTGTGCAAATTAAGTGTTTGACATTCTGGCAAACTCAGTTTGACACCTTAGATGAGGTAATTTGGTGTAAATTATATGTTTACACTTAGGCAACATGTACACGACATTTAACCCCTTGTCCTTGAAATAATCCTTGTCAATTGACAGATTATTTTCATATTCGCTGCTATAATACCATATAAATGTCGACTTTGCTCATGCTGGCTTAATATCCCTTTAAACAGGATCACCAGGGCAATCATAAGTCTGTAATGTATTTGTACTAATTTAATATTCACTGCGGCAAAATGCAGTTCACAGCAGTCACGTTACAGAAAGAAATGCATGACATTCAATCTGGCGTTTGGAAGCAGCTAATGGGCAGCATAAAGCTCAGGCTGAATATACAGTATGTACGTCTTGAGTTTCACTGAATCAGTTTTTTTCACTTTTGCCAGGGTGGATCTTCAACATAAGTCTGTGGATAACATCAATCTGTTACAAGTAAATGCAGTCAAGATTTTACTTAAATAAAAGTACACAAAAGACACATCAACACATACTTTGAGTACCAAAGTTCTGCAGCATGACCTAGTTCAGAAGAACATGTTTTATTATTTGAGTGAAAAATATTATTGTCTAAACATCACTTTAATGTTACATTAATGAATATATCTTTATTAGCTGAGCTCATGAATTTCTCCCTTGGGATCAATAAAGTCTTTAATAATATTTAATAAAAAATCAGATTTTAATTTGGTGATTATAATTAATTATTATTAATCTGAATATGCAAAGTACCATGTAACTACAGACTTAAAATAAATGTTGTGAAATGAAAAAGTAAAAAGATTTGTGTCAGAATTAAAAAGTATAAATCAGAGAATGTAAATACTGTAAATTGAAAGTACCTCAACACTCTACTTAAGTATAAGTGGGTACACACGTTTCCAGAACTAGATCACACCTTTTAAAAATGATACCTTATATTCTGATATGGATAGAAACTGACAGATATGATGTATATTTTATATATGGATGTCAGAGAACAGATAACTGTAATTTATTGATATTAACAAGAACTTTACTTAAGTAAAAGTAGCAGTACAACAGTAGAAAATACTGCATTACAAGTCCTGCTTTCAAAAATGTGCTTAAGTAAAAATATATAGTGTAATATTAGTACAGTAGTATAGTATTGGAGAACATTTACTGCCAGTGTAGGTATAATATTTACTTGATAATTACTTAAAATAGAAATACTGAAATTAAGTACAAGTACCTGAAAATTTGTTTTACAGTAAGTGAGTATGGGCATTATATAGAGCATTTCCAGGCAAGCAGCTCATTTTATTCTTGTAGTCAGCAAATGACATCAGGACAGGATTCACTGGATCAATACCAGTCTGTGTGCAGCTTCTTGGCACCCTAACCCACTACAGTCCAGAAATGCTTATCGGTGTGCATTGCAGACTGGGGAGGGTGGGGGTGTGAGGGGCCGGGCATAGGCAGGACACAGTTGGATCAGAAGCGGCTCTGGCAGACGGAGAAGAAGCTCTGTGACGGGAGGACTGCTATCTGGCAGAGCGTCGGCTGTAGCTTGCCCAGAGGAGTACTTGCAGTGACCCAGCAAAGGAACTCTGGGACGGGATTGAGTTTCTCTGCCAGCACATTTACTGGACTTCTGTCAGTGAAGCACATTTATTTGCAACTTTCTGTCAGATGGTGTCAGAGATTATAGGTCACTCCTATTTGTGCTGCAGCATGAAGGAATAAACTCCTGTTGTTGGGTGGATAATAGAGAATTAGGAGAGAAATTTGTAATTGTAAGGGCAAAATTAGCATCTGTGGTAGCTGTAAGGTATGGAAGTAAAATCTTAAGCTCTAATTTGGTTGTTATAATATCTTCAAATGTAACTTTAAAGCAGTTTAAATGTCTTGATCAGCCTTAGATGGTCACTAAAGTATGGGAAATGTAGCTTTCGAAATATTCCACAGGTTTCATGTGAATTTACACTTCGACCACAAAGTTCAAAATATGATGGCGAATCATCCTTCATTGTCTCAAGTTACAGACATTCATAACCTCATTTGATGGGTTTCATCCCTGCTGTGAGATATTTGTAATTTAAACCTGATATCGAAGAAGGGCAGGAATAGTTACAGTATCTATGGCCGAGTCGTTTGAGGTGAGAGACCTCACTTGACCACAGCAAATGTCCAAGGCCAAACATTTGTTTCACAGCACTTTTAAGAAGTTTTGAAGTAAAGAAGAAGTGGAGTGAAAACCAAACATACATGCACTATAAGTAACTTTTCTGGAGGCTGCGACATCACACACCTGAAACCACTGAAGGGGGGGAAGTAACATCATAATTAACATTTTAGAGATCAAACAAAGAACTCAAGGTTCAGTTCAAGTTAGAATTCATGATCAAAAATGGATGGAAATTCTTTTTTTTATTTTAATATTAACTCTGTGAAATATTAGCCACAGCATTATCTCAACACTGCCATCTGATGTACAATAGACACATAACATGGAGGCAAATACGTCCATGGAAAGACCCCCTGAATCTCATTTAAGTATATTGTCTGGCACAGTGTGTGAACTGTGTCATCACACAACTGCATTGTCAGGAGGGCGATGATAATGGTGACGATAATGATGATGATAGTGATGGTGTCAGTTTTCAATGTGCCCCAAAATAGCATCACAAATAGTTTCATCGCCATAAGGAGAAATGGTCTGAATGAATGTAACAGGACCAGAAATAAAATCTGGCAAACTCAGTTGTGTGTAAGTAAAAGATGATGATGATGATGATGATGATGATGATGATGATGATGATGATGATTATAATAAAGCAGTTCATTCAATCCCTCCAACTCGTTGGCACTGTAGCTCATAGTGAGAGCTTAAATCATATGATCATGTTTCCTTTAAAAGAATACACTATGTGGTGCAAAACTTGAGACCATGAATGTTCTTTAAAGTAATAAGGGACGACAAACAGTTACAGATTTATATTTTATTTCTTTATGAGCGACATGAGAGTCGCATATACATCTGCACATGTATTCTGCACGGACTGTTATTATCTATTTTCTGTTTTTAATATCCCCGTTGGTCAAATAAAGTTTATACAGTCACGTATCCACAAATGTTACTGTCATACTGAGCCAAACCCGACAGCAAATGAAGCAGAGATGAAATTCTGAAAGATATAGAAACACATATCAACATAAAACAGAACATATATCTTATATTTTACTTTTTTAAAAATTCAACACAGCATTGAAATCGCCAGTGATAATCAGTCACGCCAAATCTTGACACTGGAATGTCAGGAAAGTTATTGCAGACATTTTACGCACGCCAATTGCACACAGGCTCGTTTTCACCAAAACAGTAACGTTCAGGAGGCACGTGTAGGGTCATTAATCACAATCAGGTGATTATGGTGTAAAAGCTTGCTACACAGAATGAATCTTTTAGAAGAAAGGCTTATTTGGCTAATATGGCACTGTAAACTGACTAAGAAAGAGCAAAAAGCATACACATAACATATTTTACAGACATAAAGACACATTTAAAAGCTTTGGAGTTACCATGAGAACAGTCTTTGCATTTGTCACGAGAAAAGTCTTGGACGCAAAGTTTAACATGCTGACATTATGGCACAGACAAAACCAGTCACTGTTAAACAGACCTCTCTGACAACAGAACAAGTAGCTGTGAGAACTTACACGATAGAAACCAGCCTGATCCGTCTGATAATCCTCCACACACCACGGAAAAGTTTACCCCATTTCTCTCTCCATGCTGCTCTCCACAGTCAAACAGCTCAAAACTACATGGCCACGGTACGTTTCATCCAAATCAGCAGCGTATATTATTAGCCCTATGCAATATCAAGCACTTTTGCATAGGACTACACTTAGCCTACCATTTAAGCATCTTCATTTATGTGCATATAAATAGAACAGCTCTGTCTACTGGACACATTTTTTCGACGCACTGCTTTGAGTACTTTGCACACAGTGTCTATTACATAGCCTATGCATCATATTTCGAGCCGCTGAAGGTATATAAGCTTGCGAGAGTGGCTGAGGGGTTCACTGCAGTGAGCGGATTCATCTGAGCGGATTCACTCTAGTCTTAGAGATAACCCAAAGGTGAGTTTCACTGAGGAGCTGCAGACGTTTAAGCGTTACTCAAAGAGTGGTTCAGGGCTTCAGCTTCATTCAATGGGATATAAATCAAGGAGAGGGCTGCACAGGGCCAGAATCTGAAAATCAGAAGCTCAGAGTTTGGCTTTGGACTAACTAAGGAACCTAATGGGGAAAAAATCAATTTGCCAACAAAGCAGAGCTTTAAAGGATATCTGATCTTTTGCGTCGGAGGGCTTGGTTTTGGAAAAAAAAAAAATGGACTACCTTTTCTGATCATTTGTGCTTTGTCTTTTGGGGCTGCCAGAGAGGAATACTCACAGAGAGGAACTGTAAAATATATTGCATGTCATAATGATGTAGCTCTTTAACTTTTAAATGCTATATTGTGAAGTGCAGAGACTGAGTTTAAAATGCTTAGACTCAAAGTCAAACTGCCTCATCTGCCTCAGCTGAACTGATGAACTGATCTTGTCCTCTGCTCTCCTCCCTCAGCTGAAAATGTCACTCTCTGGTATGCTGAGTGCGGCTGACATCACTGCAGCCCTTGCCGCTTGCCAAGGTAAACCCCACCGTGATAATGACACAGCATGCCGTGCTACAAATGCTACATAAAAGCTACACATGCACAAAATCATACACTGGAAAAGGATCCGGTTTCTTGCTTGACAGCATTTGTAACTTGCAAAATTCAGCTGCCAATAGAGAATCACATTACCAGACTGTAGTTACACTCAGTTAGAAGATGCCTCTGGCATTTAACACTGCAGGAATGTCTTTTTAAACACATCTTGGGGCTGGATCAATAGTACAGCAAGCATGCACCAATGTAACTTTAATCATTTCCATTTGCCTTAGCACAAAGCTCATTTTACATCAGTATAGCTACTGTAAGAACAAACTGTAAAACAGCAGCAGTGGTAAAAGTACCACCAATCAATGTCTTGCATTCAAAATATGACTAACATACAAAACTTACAAAATACACTTAAAGCACCAAAAGTGTTAGTAATTATTATGCAGAATGACCTTTATAATTGCAATTATTGATGCATGCATGTCTTGGTAAAGATTATTTGACTAATTTATACACTGCTGGGTATTTTCATCTATAATTCTACATTATAATTCATTTCCTAATTGTATGTTTTTATTGATAAATAATAAAAGAGTAACTAAAGCTGTCAAATAAATGCAGTAAAGTAGAATAGAGTAAGGAGAATTATGTGTCAAGTATCAAGTTGAAGAAAACAGTAACAAACCTAAATATTGGACTTCAATACAGTACTTGCTTTCCACCGTTGAACAAAGTAAGCTAAAACGCTGAATTCCAGTCTGATTATCTGTTCTCCTCCTCACAGCTGCTGACTCTTTCAACTACAAAGACTTCTTTGGCAAGGTCGGCCTGGCCGCCAAGTCCTCTGATGACGTCAAGAAGGCCTTCCAAGTCATTGACCAGGATGCCAGTGGCTTCATTGAGGAGGATGAGCTGAAGTGGGCACCCTCTCTTATTATAATATTTGAACTCAAGCTTCTCTGGAGTCCCTTATAGTGCAGGAATCATCTTTCTTAGGACTAATTCAGAACGATGGGCCTCAAGGAGCAGAGGCGAAAACAGAACAGACGCATACACATCGGGACAAATTAAGAGCATTTTATTCAGAAATTACAAATTAGTCATAACTACAAACCATGTATAATGTATAAAGTTAGGTTTTAGAGATTTTCTGAAAGATGAACTCTGACTTCTAAAGGCATATTTACTGTATTAATCAATGTCTCTCTCTGACTGTCCTCTCCAGGCTGTTCCTGCAGAACTTCAGTGCCTCTGCCAGAGCTCTGACTGACGCTGAGACCAAGACTTTTCTTGCAGCCGGTGACTCTGATGGCGACGGCAAGATCGGAATTGATGGTAAGAAACATTTCAAGTTATACCAGAAGAAGGAATTCAAACCAGATTTTGAAGCTTCACATTTACACTCTCTCTTTTGTTGTCTCCTTGCAGAGTTCGCTGCCTTGGTCGGTTCTAAATAAGTAATCTGACCAATATCTTACATCACTACTCTGAAGGAACAACTTGAGCCAAGAAAAAAAAACTTCCCTCCTCTCTTCTCCTCTTCCCTTTCACTCTCTCTTTTCATCTCTCCACACCACTTTTATACACTTTACTCACCCCTCCTGTAAACAAACTGCTCCCTCTCTCTCTTTCTCTGGCCGTGCTCACCCCTTTGCTGTCCATGATGAATGTACCTGATTAAGTGTATAGTGTGGTTGATTTGTGTCTTTCTCTCTCTCTCTCTCTCTCTCTCTCTCTCACTTCTGTCATCGTTTTACTATGTGAGTTTTGCTTAACGTGAGATCAGATGATGCACTTTTATGGGAAACGGACGGACGATGAGAAATCAATAAAGGTTCTTTTTCAATAACGCAAGTCTGAATGTGGTCTTTAACGCAGTTGAGAAGGAGTAGAAGGAACAGTTTGGGCAGTAAAGGCCTTGAGTCAGGAATCGGTCTTGACACCTAATGGAAGTCACAACCTTCTTTCACTTAAAACCTGACTATCTAGCTTATGCTTAACATGAACCACTGTGGCAACAGATGACAGTGATGCTAAATGCAAATGAGAACATTGAGTTAGAGTGCTGATCTAATGTCACAGCAGCACACATGGAAAAGAGTCATAAAATCAAGCAATGTGACAGCAATAAATCTCTAAAGATTAGCTAACATTAGCCAACACACACTTCTGGTCATACCCCGGTGGCAACATGCTGTGAAATGAAGCCAAAGTGAAGTGCAGTTCCTCAAACGGCCACTTGAGGCTGGCTGCAGAACAAATCAATCTCCATTAAGTCCCCATATTAACTTCACAGCAGAAATAAACATGTTTACAGCCTGGTACAGAAAACAGTTTTGGTCTCTATATTCTCTATATTTGGTCTCTTGTTTTCCTGTTCATGACTACTGTACTGAGGCTTTTTATAGAACTCACCTGTTTGAATTACATTAAAGTTTAAAGTTATGCATAATTAACAGTGTGGCCTCTTTGAGTGACAGGTGGGTGCTGTTACAGTTGGCTTGTTTGAGCACCGGGGCTTCATTAAACACACCTCAGCTCCACCCACAATCCACGCCTTTGCCCATTCTTAGACTGTCCGGGAGGCGGCAGATGCAGTACTGCCAAGATGGTGGCGGCCAGAGCCACCACACTCTGAGCTTCACAGCGACTCTCCAAAAAAACGTTGGTGACGTCACGGATACGCATCTATATTTATACTATCTATGGTCATATAAGGCCAACTTTAAAAGTTGCTTTTGTCTGTGACACAGACTGAAGAGCTGCACAAAGTTTCACCATCATGTAAAATCATCTGCAGCGTCACTCATTTATGACAGGACAAAAACTCTAAATCAAACAAATGTCCAGAAACCAGTCCTCTCCAATCAGCCATCATTCGGTTTCTGTGCGGTTTGATTCAGAGATAAATTGTGCCATATATTTGGACGTCTGGATGGATAAATATATATCAACATGGACTTGTGCTGATGAGTAAATAAATAAATAGGTGGTTCCTTCGGGACTATTTGGCAGCAGTGCATCAGGCTGCTTTGTAATCTGAGATATTTGATCAAGAGATGTGACCTCACCCCTGCTTGTGTGTCACTGTGCCTCATTTCCCTGCAGGAGAAGACATAACAGTCCTGAATACTCCTGAATCCTGAAATATAATACCAAAGAGAATTCATCTTGTCACTGTTGAGTCTTATTTAGTTTAAGAGGTTTTAATCAAATTCACAATTTTAACATCTCATTATAATTCACAAAATTAGCTGTTTTGACTGACTAGAATAAAATAATCTTGCTCTCCAGGTTTAACCAAAGTCTCTAAAATAAACCCAGTACAGCACCAATAAAGTAGCTTTAATTCATACAGGGAGTGAAGAATACCAAATTGGAGGATTGATTAAATAATGCTGCACATATTAAATATAGCAGGATAAAACATGGATGCATTCTCATTAAAGGTTCTTATATTGGCAACATTCATTTCAGTTGCTGGTACATTATTGTGGCGAGGACAGTCGTAGCAAGATTGAGACCATTTTAAGACTAATATCAGGGGGAAAAAAACATTTATAGCTGCATTTATGGAGGAGAACTGACATATTGTGTTGACTGGCAGTTGTATGCACAAATCAAGATTAAAAAGATGTTTCAAATATTTAAAATGGGATAAAAAGCCATTAAAATATACACAGTGTATCGTAATTCCTTAATTTGTTTGTGCTTTCTTTCAGATTCTGTTTTTCTGAACACACTGAACTGTTCAAGACATAGATGTACCTCAAAGATTCATAAAGTTATCCGTGTGCGTGTGTGATTTAGACACCTCGCTGTACCACGCTGATCTCTTTACTCACCTCTAATGAAATGTCTCCCTAGTAACTTGAATCAATTTATTTTTCTTTGTAATTTTGATTTTTACATCCCAGCGAAGACAGGCAGGTTAAATTTCCTCAACTATTATGTAAAACTGTTATGTAATATGTATTTTATCCCCTTAAATTTGGTAATGTCCTTCCCTGCAGGGAAATGAAGTACAGTGTTAATCTGGATGTGCTGAAGCTTTAATCCCTCCTGCCCAGAGTAAAGATGGTTCTGCATTAATGGGAAGCAGCCACAAGGTGGTGCCTCTGATCCGTCAATAATTCAAAAGGGTTTCAGATGTTTCATGGTTTTACATTGCAAGCCTGGAGGCTTGAAAGTACTCTAAATGTCTTCTGAGCTTCCCGTGAGTTAAGCAGCTCACTTCTTTTCTCCAGCAAGTGGCTGTGAGGCTACCAAAAACGCTGTCACTCACAAAGCGTTAAGCCAGAGGCTCACTGCTCGTGATACATCAAAGAATAATGAGATTTATTCCCTTGGTTCTCGTTACAAAAAGCATACTTCCCCTCTCTGCTAATGCAATTAGTGCTGACTGGATTCACCAGAGACGCTGCTGTGTCAGGTGGTTTGTAAGGCCTCGCAGACGACAAACTCATCAGTTTAGAGTGGGCAGTTGTCATGGTGACCAGGCGCAAACGCAACCTCTCACCTCACAGTAGGTCAGGTATGTGGTACAGCAGCTTGTAGGTGAATGAAGAATGAAGTGAGTCAAACGCTCCTGGAAACAGTAGCGGCATTTTAACGGTGTTTTTTTTGGTGTTTTGATGAAGGCACTTCTCTTTTTATTGCACAATCATAGTTGTATTCTTTGAACAGTTCCTTTTTTTAACTTCCTTCCTCTAAGAGAACAATATGAACTGAATACCACATTGTCTCCTTGTAGTAAAGATGAAATAAGTCTCACATCATTTTAAGTTAACCTGTTCGGCAGGTTTTTGGGCAAATAAAATACACCCAAACGGTCAGACAGTGAGTTTTTTTAGTGCTTATATTTCATACTGACAAAGCTTGTGATATAAGTGTGACACATACTGTAAGATTACTGATGAGGACAACAATCCCCCGCTAAGTCATAAGGTGATTTATGGCCTGCTGCTCTGTCTGGTCATCTGAATTTAGGAGATTATTCACCAGAACCAAAAGAGAGAAAAAGGGGCCTGATTAAATGTGAGATGTCTGTAAGCTTCCACCTGCACAGAGGGAGGGATGAGGGGAGGATGGAGAAGGGGGGTGGAATGGGAGGGGAGGGAGAATAAAATATAACACATGGGAAAAGTTGATTGGACAAAAACCATAGTGGTTATGACATTAAAGCAGAGAGTGGAAGAGAGAGCTGCGAGTGCAAACAGTAAAGGCTAATTGGCCAGGTGAGGAGGTGAGGAACACGAGAAGGAGGTGACTGGCTGCGGGAAAATTTGATCCCCGGACAGGTTGGAAACTCAAGCATCCGTCGGAGCATCCACCCCGGCCTATATAAGACCGAGCCAGCTGTGAGAGGGCACCACAAAGCCTTATCTGCTGCTGCTTTGGACCTGCACGAAGAGGAAATCAAGCCAACAGCGGTGAGTCCCACAGCTGCACAGAGGACAGGTGTTGGCCAGGTGTGCTATGCCTGCCTGCTCTGTGAAGCTTGGATGGAAATTATTTTTTATATTATCTAATAGTAGTTTTTTGTTTTTGTTTTTTTTTGCCAGCAAATCCTCCAAACTATCGATCTTGGGTCAATGATAGGATTTGTTTCCAGCTCAGCAATCATTCATTCCTATAAGGCACACAAAGTAGAGGGACTGTATTAAGATTATCAGGGGGGTCAGAAAAGTGATGCACATTTATTTTTTTGCCAATGTGAGAGTAGCGGAGGATGTTAAAACTTTTTATGGTGACATTTATTTTGGTTCAAAAAGTCCTTCGGCAGTAAGCAGAGCTTCTGTCTGGACTCAGTTCATTCATTTAGAGGGGGTAATAAGCATTTAATGCTTTATTCAAAGTTAAGGAGAGGCTGGATTTTCAGTAACAGGAGGATAGGTCAAAAACTGTTGAAGGTTTTGCTTTTTTATATAAATATAAAATTTTAAAAACTAAATTTCTAGATTTATTTTATTCCTTTTTGTACAGTCCCTAAGTGCCAATCACCTTGCACAGCTCAGCCAGTCCAATTAGGTAGTTCAAGGGCAGTAAATAGCCACAGTAATTAAGAGGCTGCCAAGGGAAATCTAGCCTAAGCCTGAGCAGGCATGGATTATAACACTTATTTGTGGATTTAATTTATAAAAAAGAAATACATTAAAACACTTAGGAAGCAAGATGCTTATGCTTGTGATTTCACTGACTATTTCTTTCTGACAACTCAGGCATATTTGCCAAATAATCACGACCGGAGTTTTGATGGGATCATAATATTAACCTAGATACATCTGCAAATGCAGAAAGCGAAAAGAAAAAAAAATAATCCAGCCAGACACAAAACTGAAGTGGGAGCAAATCACAAAGCTTGAAGTTAAGAAAGAGAGAGCAAATCCATTTACAAAGCTTTTCTTTCACTCCACAGGACCAACATGTCGCTCACCTCCATCCTTTCTGCTGAAGCCATTGATAAAGCTGTCAAGGACTGTTCAGGTAGAGTCTCCACACACACACACACACTGGACCAAACCCTCCCAGACCAACATTTGAAACTATTTATTATTCATTTAAATGCCTGCAAGTAGTTATGCAAAATACATGACTCATCTATCCTTGACTTCAACATTCTTCACAGGTGTAACTAAATTCATGCCTAATTGTGATAAAATGAGCAGTCTTGATCTGATAAATCGCCCTGCTCATAATCTGTGCTGCAGATCTTACAAAAAGTGCGTAATCTTCTCTACGGCTGCATTGTTTCCTAGTATTTTACAGCAGTACAGTATTGCTCTCTCTGCTGAAGACATATCCAGCTTTAAGTAAATGGTGATGAAATCTGAATTTGAAAAGGTTTTCAATCATCTTGTCTGTTTTTAGTGGAGGCATGTGTCAGCTGGACTTAAAAGATAAAAACAGGGCTGGAAAATCTCCCACCTGGACAGCAGCCACATGCTATATTAATCTCCACATCAGCTTCCAACCTGGGGTAGCTCGTGGGTCAGCCCTAACCTGATCCTTCCTTCTTTATTTTATCGCCGGTTCTGTGTTAATATTTTGTGTGTGTGTGTGTGTTATGTTTTTCCAGCTCCGGACACATTCTGCTACAAAAAGTTCTTCCAGCTGTGTGGCCTGTCCTCAAAGACGCCCAAGGAAGTGAAAGATGTCTTCCAGATACTTGATGATGACAACAGCGGTTACATCGAGGAGTCTGAGCTCAAGTATGTAAAACAGCGATAGTAACCTTTTTAGGATTATGACAGATCTGTAAAGGATGCTGCAATTATTATGTACTAAAAATATCTTTAACTTAACTATTTGTTCTGAGTTAGAGATGTGTGTGTTTGTGTGTCTGACAGACAGAGAGATTTAATACATTAAATTACACAGTGGTATTATTGGGATGGCACCATTAAGCCGTCTCCTAATAATCCACTCTGGGCAAAGTGTTATTATTGAATTTGTGTTATATAATTCACCTTTGTGCTATTGTGTGACCAGAGATAAGAGTCTACTCGAGCTGTGCAATTTAGGAATGGGTGTTTTTATGTGTTTTTAAATGTGTGTCTGCATGCATCACTGTGTGTGTGTGTGTGTGTGTGTGTAGGTTCTTCCTGCAGCGGTTTGTCCCCGGGGCACGGACACTGACCGATGCAGAAGCCAAGAGCTTCATCTCAGCAGCTGATGATGACAGTGATGGCAAGATTGGAGCAGCTGGTCAGTGTCTGATTTCTTGGATTGTATTTGTACAAACTCATGATGTAGGCAGAAATGATCTCATTGGTTGGACTTAATCTCAATGGGTGGAGTCAAACAACCGCAATCGGGAGTTTTACAGTATTATAACAGCCATTAACCAACAACAGTATAATTATTTTTTTTGTGTGTGTATTTTGTGCTCCTAGAAAATTGTTTTTTTTCCCCTTAATTTCTACCTTCAGAGCAGAGGAGCTCTACCGGCAGGGAAAACAGTTTAAGGCATCAAATGTGGGAAACTTTTCTGAGGGAACGCGTTTTTTAAATGTTTCATTGTAGTTCCCAATTCCGTTTTTCACATCAAACACTGTTCTTGTTTCTTTTCTACACTGAGATTTCTAATATCTTGAATCATGCAGTTAAGAATTTACTCTGTCGGTGTTATACTGCTTTTTTTTCTGAATGACTGTCCACCACCTCAGGCTTCTTTACCTGCAGTAAACAGGGCTGACTGTAAGAATGACAGGGCTACTTATTCATGTATAGTCTTAAACAAATGTCAAACAGGCATAAATTGACAGATTATTTGCATAAGTATTGCTCTTCTTGTTCAGTTTAAGAACAAACACATCCATCAGGGCAGGTGGTGTTTTATTACAATGTCTAATAAGTGGTTTAATCATTTTTTTAACTGCAGATGGTTGGTTAGTTTATTTAGTGTAGAGAGTTCTTCATATAGTATCTTCAGGGTCTTTAACCATGATGTTTCAGGTTTATCAGTGTTGAAAGTAGAGGCGTGTGTTACATGACCATTTCATCATGCTTTTCTTTCTCTAGAATTCCAGGCCATGGTCCTGTCCTGAATATCACAAATAAAAAGATCTCAAGTCTTCCAGTCCTCAGTCATCTCATCACCTCTGGAGTGGAGTCATCTGATCCCAGCGTCCATCCCCAGTGATATATTTGGTTTTCTACTAAATTCTGTGTGCACTATTTGTTTTTAAATGACCTTTTGTCCATTTAAAGACGGTACACCTTTAATTTGTCAATGTGTTGGTCCATAACTCTTTTCTGTGCACACCCCTCTCCTGACAATCAACGAGATGAATAAACATGTGCAAACATAGATCACCTCTTCATGGTTGTCTTTTTGTCTTAAACCACTTTAAGTGCAACAATGATGCATGAATGTACTCTACAATTACAAGGTGACTTCTCAAGAGCATAAAGTACATGAATGACATCAGGGAATAACTTACTGAACAGCGTTTTCATGTCTGAATTTGATATGGCAAAAGGAAACGTTCCTTCGCGAAATGATGTATATAGTAATCTGTGATTTTTCTCTACAATGCAATATTTGATTCTTACCAAAACAAATTACCCATCTCATAATTTATAGCATTTTTATGTGAAGTTCTTCAAATAAGCTGGACATACATAAGAGCAGATGATGGAAGATGTATTATTCATAGATGATTTGCTAAGATGTTTTGAGATAACAAGCATACAAAGTAGAAAAGTATAAAGAAGATACAAGTAAGTAACAACTCAAGAAGCATAAAAGAAAACTGACAATAAAAAGATGAATGGGTGGTACTTATATAGCGCCTTCCTAGTCTTTTGACCACTCATAGCACTTTTACACTACATATCTCATTGACCCATTCACACACTGATGGTCATGCAAGGTGCCAACTTCTCATCAGGTTAGGAGCTAATCACCTTCACACACATTCACACACTAATAGAACAGACTTCGGGAGCTTTTACACTTAAATATGCACGATACATGTAGTTTCGATGAAAGAGGTGCACAGCTTTGTGCAGGACTGTGCAAAGTGTTTTCCAGGGAACAAAGTGACAAATGACTCGGCTCTTCCAAAAATGAATTGTGTACAACAAATTTCCTATTGTCATTATCGCACAGTGCGCCATTGTCACTCCCCCACAAGTGTGGGGAGGGTTGCAGGAGGATGTCCTCAGATGCAAAACAAAGAGTCTGAAGCCAGGGACAAACTGCAATTGAGACTAAAGAAGCATTTAGCTGAGTTAAGATGAAACACTGGGGACATTTGTTGACTGTCTTTACTGAAATGGTGACAACCGTGTAGAATGAGCACTAAAACCTCTTTGTGAGTCTATCTTACAAAACCTGACCGATACCCAGTACTATGTATAATTTATATGATGAACCTACATAATTGCACACTTCGAGTATATTCAATAAGCTTATATATTCAATAAACGCTGGTCCGCTGCTGCGTGCACGGACTAGGAACCTTTATTTGACATGAAATCGATTTAACCCGAACGGTCCAACTTGTGACACCGCGCTTGTCAGAAGCAGGAAGTTGAGAATGTAAAGTATAATGCGGCATCTTCTCCCATTGATCACATTTTCTCATTTTTTTTATTTTTAACCACGCCACACACAGCCACAAGCACCTGAACGTGTCGGGTTTGTAAGGTGAGTGTTACCGCCGTGTTACTCTGTCAGACACTTGACTTTGTCTCCGCCTCAGTCCCTGCAGCTAGCCGAGAGAGCTAACAGGCTAAGTGCTCAAACTATCTTCACGGCTGCCGCTTTGTTGTCTTGGCAACAGTTGAGCTAAGTACTCGTTAAGTTAAGTCAAAACAGTCGAGGGGTGTGCTTCATTCATAAAGTCATAAGTTAGTAGAACGGCTAGGTTAGCTGAGTGTGTGAGGGTTAGCTCAGCTCTCACGACTTCACCGGCTTCATGACCGCAGTCTGTAGCCGTCAAAGTGTGTATACGTTACATAACGCACACATAACACACGGTCCTCCTTCATGCAGAGGTGGAAAGCGTCCGACAGTTATTAAAGTAATAAACACCTCTGAAACTAACTTTTTTCCTCCATTTTAATGTGAAAAAAAACGGCTGGAGTGAAAGTCAGAGCTACGAGCTAATGCTACATGACACTGTGATGTTAGTGACTAACTTATTGGAGCGGCAAAGCGTGCTAATGCGTTCATGAATCCTAAAGGAGGCCTTTTTAATGAGTATGAGTGGCTTGCTTCATTGTACTGCTTAAGGTTGCAGTTTACTGGAGACACCTAGACAGTATAAAGAAAGCTAAACCTAATGCAGTCAACATCCTGTGCAACCCACCTTCATGAAGTGTGTCACAATGTTTCTATGCGGACTGTATGACATGTGAGGTTGTTATTAGTGATGATGTATGAGCTGCAGTGTATTTGCTGAGTAACATCATTCAGACCAGGAGTCAGGATTGGCACATTTATTCCCCATAAGAGCAGCGAGAACTCACACACTCAGCACAAAAGCTTACATACAGTCGTAAGTCTTAAATACACTGCTGTAAATAAGTACAGTCATTACATTTGCCTTTGAAAATAAATGAGAAATTAAACAGAAATGGGGGGTAAAAATGCAATGTAATATGTGTAGCTTATTTTCATGTCGTGAGGCTATTTGTTCAGTGCAGTCCTTTCTAAAAGTTCATAAATGAAAATGACAATCGCCAATGCAGTGGGTCAGAAAATATGCAAATGAGAGTGAAACCTCTGTTGGTTTTAACAGATCATGTTTTTTTTTCCAATGAAAACAAACGTGAGCATTAACAGTGACCTGTCTTTACATGTACATGCAGTTTATGACTGATGATGAATGAATGAACTTTTAAACATATCAGCTTCATCAACGCGTGTGTTAGGACACTTTTCAGTGTCTTAGACTACACTAGTTGTACATAGGTGCACTCATTTACAAAGCTTAACTGGTAAATGTGTCCATGTTTTAGTTTTATGCTAAGTAACCGCACTCACTTAACAGGATGGTAATAATAAATATTACATATTATTACAGAGTAATAAATATTACAGATGCTCAACTCAGGGTCATCTGCGTGTACCTGCTACTGATCTAGTGAAGTTTAGTGAAATCTTAAGTGTCCATAGCTTGCTGAGTGGAACTAATTGGAATATAGCATAGCATGAGGCCGGGGATTGCTGCGGCTGAGCGGTCGCCCGCCATGACCGATTGAATGCAAGTGTTAACGGAAACCCTGAATTTTGACATTGACAAAGAAACCGTGGGTCGGTTACATCAACACCTAATCCACTTAATACGGTCAGTGTTTGGGAACACAGCGATCTGATATACGAGCCTGTCAGTATAACTTTGCCCTGATACACAGCTACTGTACTCTGTGTGAGCGTGCGTGTGTGTGTGTATGTGTGGAGACCTTTCAGGTAAATGATTATCTCCCGATTTGTGATGTTCTTGTCTTTATCCGTCTGCAGGCACACGGCATGCTAACCAAACTGCCTTTGGAGCAAAGGAAATCCAGACACAAGTTAGACTAATGCTGATGATTAGGTAAAGCAGGCTCGTTTGTGATGACGCAAAGGCTGACATTGATGTAACCTGAAAGAAATCTGAAGGTTTTTGATCTGTTTTCCGTCAACTCTCTCTTTGTGTCTGTTACAGTCCCAGAATGGCCTCAGGAATGCAAGAGAAACAGTACACACCATCTCTGCTCAACTTTTTCATTTATAACCCTACGTTTGGACCCCGGGAAGGAGAGGTGAGCTTGATTCCTGGAGAAGTGTGTCTTTTATGACTGAATCAGTTTTTTTTCTTTTCAACTCTGGTTTTCAGGAAAACTCTTTGCTAGTACAAATGCAAGGTGTTTTGTTTATTTCAGGAAGAGAAAAAGATTTTGTTTTACCACCCGAGTGACGTGGAGAAGAACGAGAAGATCCGAAATGTGGGCCTTTGCGAAGCCATAGTACAGTTCACCAGGTGAAGAGTTCAGACTTGTTACACTTGGCATGACAAGCTGATTTAAAGCAAACCAAAAGGAAAGCAGAAAAGGGAAATAAGATACACACTGATACATATCTAATATCTGTGAAAGCACAAAAAAAAACAGGCTAATCATCTCGTTTGAGTGTGACCCCTTTCTCTTTACGGTCATGTCTTTCAGGACGTTTTGTCCAACAAAACCAGCAAAGTCCCTGCACACACAGAAGAACCGGCAGTTTTTCTTTGAGGCAGAGGACAACTTCTGGATAGTCATGGTATCCTACTTACATTTACATGACTCTTGTGTGTCTACACTATGTTGACCGTCTTCAGAATGTCATTTGGCTTTACCTCGCTAATTAGTTCCTCTCTGTTGTTTGCATTTCTAATCCACTCCTCAGGTGGTTCGAAACCCGATGATTGAGAAACCAAACAAAGATGGCAAACCTCCCACGATAGAATATCAGGAAGAGGAAATACTTGTGAGTGCTGAGAGATACTCATCAACACCTGCGTCGCTTCCATCAACTATTGTCAGTTTAAACTCGTACTTACCGTGCCCTCTTGCCTCTGTAGGACACTGTTTATGGTGCAGTTGTAAGGCAATGCTACAGTATGTACAAGGTGAGTTCCGATATGTCAGAGAGTGCTCCCTCCATATAATAACATCACCACACTACGTCAAGCTACCAATTTAAGTCCATTAATAGTGATTATTTTCGCGCTGTAGCTCTTCAACGGGACCTTTGGCAGAGCGATGGAGGCCGGTGGAGTGGAGCTCCTCATTCAGAAGCTTGAAAAGTTCTTCTACAGGGTAAAAAGCTCTCCTTAAAACCTTAATTATTAGATCTGAATTCATAGAATTCGTTTTTATTCACACGATTTGCATCTCTTGGCTGATTTTAATCTCACGATGTGCACATAGTTGTTTATAAAATCAGCAGTCTCCACTTGATACTTGGACCTTTAGTAACTGTTGTATTTGTTTCTTTGTAAGTACTCGTGTTACTCCAGGGAAAGCTGTTGAAAAGAAGTTCAGTCATGCCCAGTTGCTTCATAATTATCAGCCCACATTAACTGTTTTCACCTCGTGCTACTACAGTCGCCTCGCTAGACTAATAAACACTTATGCAGAAGTGTAAATAATTCATTTCTAATTTGGGGACACCCGTCTTAAGTTGACATGGGTTTCCCTCTGCGCCATGTAACCGTAAGACGGAGAGAAAGAGAGAGGCTTCGGTGTGCGTATCAGAGGTTGAATGTCAGGATGATGCAAGCGTCTCCAAAGCATCAGTCAGAGAGTTTCTTATTGCTCCGGCTAAATTGCATTGTAAGCAGGCACATGTAGCTGGGTAAACTAACCCCTTTCTCCTTTCCTTCTCCTGTTTCTCTGGAATATCTCCTGTTGTTTTTGGCCTGTGTGTGTGTGTGTGTGTGTGTGTGTGTGTGTGTGTGTGTGTGTGTGTGTGTGTGTGTGTGTGTGTGTGTGTGTGTGTGTGTGTGTGTGTGTGTGTGTGTGTGTGTGTGTGTGTGTGTGTGTGTGTGTGTGTGTGTGTGTGTGTGTGTGTGTGTGTGTGTGTGTGTGTGTGTGTGTGTGTGTGTGTGTGTGTGTGTGTGTGGGTTTGTTCCTTCATTTTGCGGTATCTAGTATCTTCAGACTCTCCACTTGCAGTCCTGCGATCTACTGGACGTATTTGGAGGCATCAGCTTCTTCCCGCTGGACAAGATGACCTACCTAAAGATCCAGTCGTTCGTCAACAGGGTGGAGGAGAGCCTCAGTCTGATCAAATACACAGCCTTCCTGTATAACGACCAGCTCATCTGGTACAGACTTGAAGCTTTGCTGTAAACTTTGCATGCTTGTCACTGAAATCCTGTGGTAGGCCACAACTTTACACAAATCTACGCACAATTGCAAAGGCATGGCAATGTAAAATCCCGGTGCTGGCTTCTACAAACATATCATGACACGCTAAATAAGCAGAGGCATCCTGTAATCCTCTTTGTGGTTAATGTGCTCCCTCCCGTGTCACCTGGCTCGGCGTGGAAGCACAGAGGATTACGCGATTTTTAATAAATTGACACGAAAGAACCGTCAATAGACAAACAGAGACGAGCTGTGTAATGTTGTCTAAATTAAATGCCCTTGCTCTGGAGTATTCATTTACAACCAACTGCTGAGCGGTAATCACAACCTAGGAGACACTTTGCTTTAACATCCAGCTCGTGGTGCATAACGCAGCTGGCAGCGCAGTGAAAAACGGTTTGGTTTTATACTTGGGCAGTGTGTGTTTGGTCGTGAAGGTTAAAAAGGTGTAATTTTGTGGATGTGGTTGGGCCTGCAGGAGCGGACTGGAACAAGATGACATGAGGATCCTGTACAAGTACCTCACCACCTCGCTGTTCCCTAGACACTCCGAACCAGAGGTGAGAGAGGGAGAGGGTGGATGAAATGAAGCGCTCGAAGGAAGTGTGGGAGGCAGATTGAGGAAGTAATTTTTTAAAAAACAAAAAAAAACATAGGAGCACGGGATGCTTGTGTGTGTGATGGAGAAAAGCCATTACACAGCATCCAGAAAGGTTACGTCTGGGGCAACTGGACTTGTTTGTAGATCTGTGACCATTGCACAGCATATTTCTATGATGATGACATGACAGCTCCTAATATGCTCCTCCGTGATGATGACGATCGGAATGTGATCTAAGGGTTTTCTCATATTAATGATCCAGACAGAGTGTACAAGACAACTGACTTAAACATAAGCACTGAATATTGATTTCAAAGCTACGGCACACAGCACACACCCCCCTCTCTTCTCTCCGTAGCTGGCTGGCAGGGACTCTCCTCTGAGGCCGGAGGTCGCAGGAAATCTGTTGCACTATGGGAGGTAAGCGCCCGATCCTCTGCAGAGGGAAGGATAAAACATTTTTTAAAAGTTCAGTTAAGAAAAGTTGTCCTACGTTACACACTCTGTTTACACGCGGGTGCACCAGCTCCTCGTGGTTTTGACCCACTGAGAGTAATGAGCGTCGCTTGCAGTCAACCGAATTATTAAAGAAGGCAACTCCCTTGGCTAGCACTTTGTATTTAAATAAGAGAGTAGGGGGTAAAGTATCCCAGCAGCCTCCAGGAGGAGAAGGGGGAAAAAAACCTACTTTCTATTGAGTTTCAGTGTACATATGTAACCAGAGAGTGTTTGCTGTCTGACAGAACTTGCTGCTTCAAGTAACTTGTTTCTGAAGGTGGAGTGGAGCTGCTGCAGCAGTCCAAGTCTGACTCCTGGTGACATTATGGGGCAGGAAACACGGCCTTACAGCTCCTATTGGAATACACACTGGGAATATAAAGAATATTTAATGAAAGCCAGAAAAAATAGTTAGAACCAGGGTAAAGTAAAAGAGGTTCCAGAAGCACATGGAGGTTTGCCTTCTATTGCTAATGGTTAATAATATGTGGCGTCACTGGAATCCAATGCATCAGCAGCACAACAGTGGCTCCTTTGTTCAGTTTGCAGTTTTTTATCTTCTGGATCAGTCACAGTGAAAAGCTTCTGATCCATTTTAGAACCGAGGAAATTCATTTCCTCTGGGTCTTCTATGATTAGTACACTAAGTGCTTGATTAGGTTTGGTTCAGTCCATGCCACACTTTGGTCCGAGATATCTTGACAACAACTGTGTCAACCGTGGCTGCTCTGCTGTGAAATTTTAGTATGAATATTCATGCCACCCAGGTGACTCATGACTCATACCCATTACGGCAGGGGTGTCAAACTGTTCCACAAAAGGGCCAGTGTGGCTGCAGGTTTTCTTTTCAACCAAGCAGCAGCACACCAGACTTGAATCATTTAATCAACTGATCTCAGTCTTCAGAGAGTTGATTGGTCAAACTGTGTGCTCTTGTCCGGTTGGAACAAAAACCTGCAGCCACACCGGCCCTTTAGTGGAACAGTTTGACACCTGTGCATTACGGTAACCACCTCAACTTTTCCTCTTGTGCCACCATCAGGCCAAACTACCCCCCCTCCCTCGAGCAAACACCTTGAGCCGTCCAGCCTGAATTCCCTGCTTTTTGTCACAGATAAAACATTTAGTGCTTTTACAACTTGCTGTAGCCCCACAAGAAATGCCATCCTCGCCTTTCCCTTTGGTGCCGCGGCAGGCTCAAATTTCCAATAAAGAGTCTAGAGCCATGCACAGCCATGCTCACAATGGCGATATTAAAGTTCAGATGTTTGGCAGGTATAATATTTATCACGTTGATCAGCACTCCGCACAAAGTCCAGCCTGTATGAAATTTAATGGCAATCTATCCAGCAGTTGTTGAGATGGTGGACCAACCGTTTATCACAGCTAAAACTGGACCGCTTCCCAAAAAATGGCAACACCCAAATGGGCTTTCCTCTTCCTCTAAGATGCCAGTGTTGACTTCTATTCCAAACCCATTGTTGGAATATTTACACTGCCATGCACTCCTATGTTCTCCTCAGGTTTTTGACAGGACCAGCTAATCTTAAAGATCCCGAGGCCAAATTCCGGTTTCCAAAAATATTTGTCAGCGCAGAGGACGGCTACGAGGAGCTGCATCTGATCGTTTATAAGGTAAGGTAGAGTAATGTGAGATCTGCCATGTCGGGACCGTCTACAGACTCCATCATTCGTCCATACACATATAGGAGATTTTTTTTTAATGTATTAAAATACGGAGGGGGGGGCTGCTTTTTTAGGATGATTTTCATAATCTGTCTGTGACTGGAGGATTTGTTTATGAACAGTCGATTTAGGTGAGAGATATTCCACTGCTCTATCAAACGATATGGATTTTAGGGATTAGACAGCTGAATTTTAAAATAATGAAGTATGTACCATAAAGCTTATCATGACATTAATGTAATTTCTAACCTGTGTGTCCTTGATTCTGCATTTAAACGGCACTGATCTGCTCTTTTCCAGGCGATGAGCGCTGCCGCTTGTTTTATGATCAATGGTAAGTGTAAATCTAGGCACCCACCTACTGATATTAAGCAGTCTACTGTATTTCCCCCTTTTCCTGGTTAATTTATTGTAGTATTGTGTAGTATTTTACCCATTGTACCGCTCATATAAATCTAAAATATTACTTTTCCTACAGCTCACGCCCCATAATGACTTTGTTCTCTACTCCATCTCTTCACAGCCTCTGTGGAGCTGACGAGGGACTTCTGTGAGCAGTTGGATGGCTTGGTGGGCCCTCAGCTTACTCTGCTGGCATCTGACATATGTGAACAGTTCACCATCAACCGTAGGATATCAGGGTCAGTTGGGTCACCACCGGTTGGAGATGACTTGTTCTTGTCTTGGTCTGCTAACCTGTGGCGCCTAGAACATTGCATCGATTCTGAAAATGCAGCACAAGAACAGGAGACAGTATCAAACTCCCATGATTAACAGTAGCCAGGTTGCTTGTCATCAGTTTGCAGCCAGTTCTTTGTATTAACTCTGCTGCCTGCTAGTGATAGATGAGACTCTTAATACCACTGGATGTCGTCAGGGCACTACTTAGGGGTAATTCAAGCAGTGTAGACTGGCATCCTGGCCCGCTCTCCTTTAACCCCAGCAGTTAGCGTCAGATACGTCCTCGACTGTAATCCAATACTCTGGCCCGGGCAATTTGATGGGCTCCCTTTTTAATCACCCTAGTGAAGAATCCGCTGAATAAATAATGCCGTCCCAAATTCCTCAGCTGACATTCAGCTCTGTGTCCTGATTTGGCCTGGTGGAACTGTAAATAATTAGCAGCAGGGATAAAAAAAAAAAAGTTGTATGGCTTTGGATACACATGCACTCTTCCAGAGATGCAATTACAGTGCTGTTGCCAGATAAGCTGTGGTAATAACTGTGTCCTCAGCTCACCTTAACGTGGGTGAACAATGGAGTAGGCTTAATTAAAATGCACAAGTTGCGTTTTCGGTGGATGTTATCATCCAAAGTGATTTGGCTTTACTGTTTCGTGCATTCACCGTGAATGTTTAATGTTTTGGATGGCCTGGAGACCCGAACTCTTTAGCCGGACATCTCCTACTGATGTATATAGAGATATACGGGTCCAGTGTTAGTTTCAAAACACAGTAGCAAGATGCATCTGTCGTGAAGATTTCCGCCACTCATAAAAGATTCACAGAATGGAAACCTTCGATTTTGTGTCCATTCAGGCCAGAGAAGGAGCCCCAGTTCAAGTTCATCTACTTCAACCACATGAACCTGGCGGAGAAGAGCACCATCCACATGAGGAAGACAGCCAGCGTGTGCCTCACCTCTGTTCACCCTGACCTCATGAAGATCCTGGGAGACATTAACTGTGACTTCGCCAGGTACAGCAGAGAACATTGGCTTCGTTAAAGCTGTGGCTGTATTTGTCTTTCTCAAATGCCTCCAGGCATTTATTGAGCAGTTTTTACAGTAACTGCTCACAAACAAACAAACCTGGTGGCATTGTTGGCTGAGTAGAAAGAGCAGATACAGCTGATGATTTAAAATATGAAATCATCCTCAGCTTTGAATAGACCATGTTCCCAAATCACAAACCAGGAAAGAATAAGAACGTATAAAATGTCAAACTCTCAAATCTTTCCCCTGTATTTCAGCACAGCAGTGTGTAACTTCCATGTGATGCCCTCTCTTTTGAGAGCAGTCATGAGACTGTAGTCATGTGAGAGTCCCATTCTCAGTCTGTGCGACATACGGTGACATCAGCATTCATAGCATGTGTGCCAGTATCAATAGCAGTTCTTCTTTTTGTGCAGGTATTACCTGTCAGCACACTCAAAACAGACGCACTCCTGTCTGTGCTTTTAATCTGAAATTCAGTGTTTTATTGCTAAGTCATGGTGTCATTTCTGACACAAACAAATAAAATTACTATTTTAATGACATTTGGTGGTCTCTGTAGATAAATATTTAATTCAGTTTTATTTAATTCAGTTTGTCACATTTTATCTGGCACATCGCAGTGTTAGCTACTACAATTCATTCATTTAAAAATAATGTAATTAAAGTAAGAAAAGAAAGCATATGTTTTTATCGAAGTAAGTAAAGACTAATCTTAATGGAAATAAATAATAACAAATATAATATCAACAATAATAATAATAGTAAATAAGTAAGCAAGAAAGAGTATTCTTAAGGCAGTGTCCTCATTTTGAATCCTGATGGTAGAAGCTCTTCCTGAGCCTCTCCATGCTGGCCTCGTGTGTCCAGAACCTTCTTCCTGATCACAGCAGGAAGAAAAGACCTTTATCCGGGTAGTTAGAATCCTTAAAGATTTTTAGAGGAAAGTCCATTTCCTCTAAAAAATGACAAAAAACCTGCTGTAAGTTTAAATTCTCTTCATGTGATGGCACCCATTTCTCTCCATTTGTCTCCCAGGGTGGATGAAGATGAAGAAATCATCGTAAAAGCAATGACAGACTACTGGGTAGTCGGCAAGAAGTCAGACCAGAGAGAACTGTACGTGATCCTGAATCAGAAGAACGCCAATCTGATCGAAGTTAACGGTATGTCTCCACCACCTGGTGATGAATAATTCTGTAATTACAGCCACAATAGACTGTCTATCGACTGATGAGCTGCCCTGACACTCTCTATCTCTACTTCAACTCTAACGCCCTTTTTGTTTTTTCTCCGCTACAGAGGAGGTTAAGAGGCTTTGTGCGACGCAGTTCAACAACATTTTCTTCTTGGACTGATGCAGCGGTCAGACAGAGACCGTTTCACCACACTAAAAACTGTCAGCGTTGCAGGGTATCATGACAGCATCAGCGTAATGCAATAATTGCATTGTAAAATAATAAGAAAAAAATAATAAAAAAAGGCTTTCTCACCAAGTTTTTTTTTTTTTTTTAATTTAACCTGGAAAATTGTAATTTTCTCTTGTAATTAAGTGTAAATCCAGATTTTAACTGTACATGTACTTTATTTTCTTTCTTCCTTTGTACATACATGAAGGGTTTTGTTGTCATTTTGATTCATTTCAAATTTCAATTTGTTTTTTTTGGGGGGGGGGGGGGGGGTTTGTTTTGTTTTTTTTATGAACCCATCATGTCTCAAATTTAAAAACTTTAATTTAAAAACTGACATGCACAGAAAGGTTTACTCTGGGTTCCTTTTGATCATCAGTTTTCATAAATAAGATGTCATGTCAAAAAGATGGTGGTTTGTAAACAACTGCGCTAACTTTAAATAAATTAAGAAGTCATTTTACTTAGTGTATGTGATTATTTTAATTTACTTAAGTTGAAGATGCACATACAGTAAACATTTGGTCAGCCTTCCATCTAGCAACATCATACTTATCTAAAATCTATAGGACCCGAATATGTCATGAAGTGGAACCTGCTGGGAATCATTATCATTTTTAACAACAGCATCAGTCTGATGCTTTATTTTTTTTTTCCTGATGGATAATATTAAATCAGTCAATCAATAACACAGCTAAATGATCCCAACCCATGTTTTTTGTGAAGACAGAGTAAATTACAAACACAAAGAATAGATTTAAATCTAAGCTCTGTTAGTTAAGCTCTTCTTAATCAGAAAAAAACACACAAAATGCAAATCTTTGTGGACAAAAACAGGTTTACTGTAAGAAATGTTAAATAGAGAGAAATACATACACTGTGAGTGATGAGAGGAAAACACCTCTGTTAACACACAAAGCAGAATTTTATTTAAACGTATATGACTTATGAAATAAATTCACCAAGAGATGGCGACATTTTACCTCAATATAGCCCAAAACTTCTATTGGGAGTAAAGAATGAGCCTGGTCAATTAACCACTCCTTTTACAACAGAGGTGAATGTGTATGCAGTTAACAAGACATCCAGTAAATGATAATCAGGGCTGCATCGAGACAGAATTATCCTCTCTTCTGTCTCATGATTAGCCTGCTGTAGGAACTACTCAGGATCTCCCAGAAGGAGTACACTGGAATACATTGCTGGGCAGAGGGAAGTCTGGAAGACCCTGCTGATTCAAGGAAATATATGTTCAGATATTTGGTTGTTTTTTTTTGTCCCTATGAATGTAAAACTTTCTCTTTTGTTGTTTTATGTGACCTTTTGTTCTCCTCACCCCGAGGCCTGAATAAATATGATCTGTCACAGGCGGAAAATTCATCTCCTCCTTTGGCCCGTGATAGCCATTATGTCATTATGCGGTGTTGTGTTACAACTAACTACTGATGTTTGTTTTCATTATCAGTTCATCTGTCAATCATTTTCTGGACTGATCTGTTTGTATTTTAAATTTAGAGAGATTTACAGTAGAAACTGCCAAACCACGACAGTAAAACTGCACACAATGTTCCATGAAACATGACTGTATATACTGAAAATCTTTATTTAATCAACGTAATAATGAAATGTATACAGAATAATGTATTTCATGTTAAAAATTGATAATTCTACATGTAAAACACCGTAATATTACTTTTACTGTAATACTGGAAAAGGTTATACCGTATTTATTGTGAAACATGTTCATGTTAATCTTTCAAAACAACATCCAAATCCAAAAACATCCAACCTGTAAACGTAGTTACAGGCTATGGAGAGAGTTTATTAGTACTATAGTACTAAACAAAAGTACACAAGTAGGCAAAATCTGCACTTTACATATCACACCATTAGGTGGCAGTATAACTCACAGTTGTTACTGCACGGAAATACCAGAAGAAGAATAAAAAGAACCAATCAGAGCTCACCGTTTGCAACCAATCAGCGTCACCTTAGATGAATTTCAAAAAGTCACCCGCCATGATTGTTGTGTCGGACCGAGCCCGTCCGTTTGTTTTACTGTAACGTTAGTTTGTTTTTTTTTAGAGGACGGGCAGCGGAGGTCGTTTGCCAGGTAAGATGAATCTGTAATTATATGTTATTTAAATAAACGGTTTAAACCTTAGTTCCTGACTGAACGGTTCGTGTTGCGGTGCTGAGTTTAACGTTCAAAGCTTTAGTTAAATCACCGGAGCTCATTTTGGTGGCTAACGTGCTAACGTAACATTTCATAACTGTTTGTTTTCGCCGTTTCTGTCGTTAACGCCAGCTGTCTAACGTGGTTACGGTCGAAGTTGAATTATAATGGGCTTTAATAAACACAGGTTAAAAATTTATTCCAGGACACACTATTTTATTTACATTGTAGAAACACCGAGAGTAATTACAGTTACTCAAGGAAGGGAAACAATCATATGGCTTAAACATTTGACTAAACCACGTCTCATAAAATATTGAGGATATTATGTATGTAATAATGGTTTCCTGTATTTCTTTCGGGATCAATAAAGTATCTTTTGTTAGTTTTGTTGCATGCATTTGTTGACCTACCTGTACAAAACATGTAAACATGTTTGTCATAATTCCTCTTTTCCTTCTTCCTTCTTTTTTAATCTGGACATTTAAACATCAGTTTCTCATCATTGTTCCTTTTGGAATAAGTACCTTGAATAACTGTCACTCACATGCAGTGTGCCCATGATACATCACTGTCTGTTCCTCTTCCTAATCACTGCAGATACCTGAACATGGACTCTCGATTCGCTCACCTGCGCCAGCGGGACACCAGTGTGTCCATGCTGAGGGTAAAAATGTCCCGAAGGAGGTCTCAGTCCCAGAAGGAGAACAGAGAGCGGGCCGTGAACACCCGCAGGCAGCTAGACAAGCTCCCAGAGCTGGAAATGTCTTCCCTGGATGCCTCCATCGCGATGGCCAACATGTCAATCATTCATGAGAAGACGGTGAACAGTACAAAACTTGCTAAAAGTGAGACTTTATTTTCCAAACCCTCAGTGATCACCAGGCTTCTCTGCATGTTTTAGTACCCGTCATTCTAGTTGATTTGTATTATCCCACCTGTTGTCCACAGACGAGGCTATCGAAGAGAGGTTGAAGCAGCTTCAGCGTTGGAAAGAGCGCAAGGCTCTTGAGAAGGAGAAGGAAAAGAGAGAAAAGGAGCGTAAAGGCGTATTTAAGACTGGAGTGTATCATCCAAAAGACACCCTTGTTGTTGTCTCTCTGCCTGTGGTCCCATCCGCCTCAACCAGAGCTAAGGAGGTGAGGGAGGACTCACAAATAGACTAGCTTCCGCTATTTACTGTAAATATCTCACCCAGGTGAATGACTCAAGTGATAAACGTGACGTTCCTTGCCTTTTAGACACACGTGAACACGGCATCATCCCAGAGTACCAGAGTCACTCGTTCAATGAAACAGCAGGTGCAGAAGGTGCTACTTTCTCTGAGATATCTTTCTCATCTGTTCTCATATTAACGTTCACAACATGTAAAGCTAACATGGACTTTGTTGTATTGCTTCTTTTTTTTTTACAGCCTCTGACGATGCAGAATTCAAATACTGCAGCAAAGAAAGGTACATTTAATTGAATATCTTTTTATTCTAAATGAAACTGTCTTCTGCAGTCTGATGTATTTTAGACCTGACCTCTTGCTCCTCTTTATAGTTCAACCTGCAGTGGAAAGATCAACCAGGAGCCGGGTTGCTCCTGTCAAGCCTGCGCCAGCGCCAGCGCCAGCGCCAGCGCCAGCGCCAGCGCCAGCGCCAGCGCCAGCGCCAGCGCCAGCGCCAGCGCCAGCTAAAACCAAGTCCAAAGTTTGTGCAGGTGACTAGTGAGAAGAAAAATCCTCGCACATACCTGGACCTTGAAACAGGCTAGCGTGTTGTTTTCACCCTATTGTGTTTCCTTATTTGCATCTCAATCTGTGTCTCTGTGTCATGTCATCCTAACGTAGTGGAGCCTGTCGTACGAGCTTTGCCGACTAGATCAGCCAACAGGCCTCCTGTTACAGCAGCTCCCGCGGTGAAAGAGAAACCTAAGGACAAGCCTGCAGGTACACACACTGAGCCAAGATGAGAGCTGAAGCATTTTCTTTCCCTTTGGCATTAAAAGCTCTAAGCGTGCCAGAGATATGACAGTCAAAACAAAGGGAGATGCATTTGTTCAATAAAACCACTCTCAACATAATCTAAATCCCTCGTGTGCCATCAGATGTAAGAACCACAAGGAGCAGGGCGTTTGTCAACAATGTGCCCCCCCCTTCTGGCGAAGAAAAGAACTGTAAAGGTATCAGCAAATGTTGACCAAGAGACATCCAATTTTAGAGGATCTGGATCACAACTTTTCCCACATGAAGAATTGTTTTAATTTCTTGACACCATCTTTAATGTGTGTATCTCTCCTTTTTAAATAACCAGCAACTGTCAACAACACAGCCCAGCCTGCTGTGGACAAGGTGAGCATTTCTCTTTCTGAGTTTTAGACGTCATAACCAGTGGCTACTTTTTGTGTTTTTGTCTTCTTCCATCTTGCTTTTGTTTTTTTAAACCAGTAATTTGTTGATCAGTTAGTTTGCTCTGTGTGTCTTGTGAAGGAGCCAGAGGAGAAAGCTTGTCCCTCTAGTCCTACACGCTGTTCTGAGGAGGACGAAATGGTGGTGGATCCAGCCTGTGCTGACTCTGTCCCTGCATCGGATCCCGTTGAAGCGCCATCCTCCTCGTCTTCTTTTGCTCCGACTGGCTTCATCTTCCAGGCTCCTACAGGCTTATCGTCCTTCAAGTTCGAGCCGCTCACCCCTCGCTCAGCCGATGCCTTCCTTACACCAAGGTCAGTTTGTTTTCCCTCTTAATTTACCATTTTTGTTGAACATGTCGCTACATTGTTACACACAAGTGAAATCAGTATGATGATTTTTGCCTTTTGAGCTTCTAACAACTTGAATTTAAAAAATTGAGTTGTTTCCTGTCTTAATGCCATGTTGTCACTCTTGCTATCCAGCCCCACCTTCAGCCTTCCACCGGTACCCCTGTTCAACGCTGAGCCTCAGACTGAACCAAGCAAACCATCCCCACCCAAAGCCCCTCACCGCTCACCTCCTCGAACATCTCCTGCTGTGGCCCCTCCAACTCCAGACAGCCCAGTGGAGTCAAAGCATGATGTACCATACTTCAGGTGGCGTAACTTTTTTTTTTTTTAAATATATTTTATTTATCTTTATAGGTATCTGTTAATCCGTTTTTACGGTTATTTTTTCCATTTAATTTATATTTACACTTAATAATTAAGTGTGTTTTTGTCTATTTAAATATTTAGAATGGAAATTAGCAATGAGACAGAGAGGCTGTTGACTCTGTGTGGCCTCTGGGAGTCTAAAGTGGAGGATGAATCCATCCCAGAAGAGAGTGAGTGTATTTTCTCTACATCCTGAACATGTGGTTCTATTTATTCTGGTACTATATAGTGAAGGTGTTCGTAATGACATTATTCCCTGACCGAACAACCATAACTTGGTGTCTTTCTTTTGTCTGTTTAGTGAGGGACTGTATGCGTACAGCAGTCGGCCAAGCAAGGCTGTTGATGAAAGAGCGCTTTAAGCAGTTCGGCGGCCTCGTGGACGACTGCGAGCTGGGCCGAGGGGAGAAGATCACCACCTGCACTGACCTGCAGGGATTCTGGGACATGGTTTATTACCAGGTGAGTGGCATTTAATAGAAGGTCAACACACCATGTGTACACAGGAAGGTTTGCTCAATCCTTTTTTTTGTACTTTCTTTCAGGTGGAGGACGTCAACAAGAAGTTCAACGCCCTCAAAGAAGCAGAGAGCCGAGGCTGGGTGGTGGAGCACAAGCCTCCCCCGCGTCAAAAGAAAGTAGTGAAGGTGAAAACTCTCTGCCGTGTATGAAGTGTCTTTTAAAATCGACCACATGTAAGTGCTGTGATGTTGAAGCAAAGACATGTTTGCCTGTCCCGTCCTTTGACAGAAACCGTCGGCCGCTCCCACCAAGCCGACAAGCACCAAAGCAGCAGCCAGGTCTCGTCTGGCTTCCGTGAAAGCAGCCATGAAAGCCAGACAGCAGGCCGCTGAGGCCGAGAAAGCAGCAAATGATGCTGGTAACGATGAGGACAACGCCGCTTCAAGCTCTGAGGAACCAAAACCCCAAGCAGAGGCCCAGTCGGCTGATACCGTGGTCTTCGATGGAGGTTTCTTTCAGGTGGAGAGCCCTGCCAAACCATCGGGTGAGCGAACAAGAACTACTCACCAAATGCCTCGCTTGTCATGACACCTATCATATCAGAGCTTTTTCTTGCTTACTGGGCTATAATGCGTCATGTTAAACATGTTGTCATGTCTGTAGGTTCATTGAGGAGATCGAGCCGCCTCAGTGCTGCTGCGCTTCCTCAGGCCTCTCCCTACTCGAACTACCTCTCACCCAGAAGAGTCACTCGACGATCCCTTGCACTGGCACAAACCCCTCTTCACGCCTCTCCCGCACAGCCTGCCCTCACTCCTGCCCAGCTCCGTCTCACCCTCAGCCAAACGCCAGCACAAGCTTCAAAGTCCCAGCGTGGCACTCCTCAGTCAACCCAGAACAGAAAGGACACTGTAAATGTCTCTCTTTGTTTCTCACCCGTCAAAGAAGTGCCTTCACATGGCACCCAGGCTGAAGGAAGCCCTGCACGCCAGTCAGAAACCGTTCCCGAACCAAACGCACCCACACCTGCGCGTTCACTTCCGTTCATTTCTGTAGTCCAGGACGAACCAGCTGTCGAGGTTACTCCCTGCAAAACCCCTCTCCCAGTGTCGCAGGCCCCTGAGCCCTCATCATGTCTGAGTTTCACGTTGTCACCGTGCGTGACTCCCACCCTGCCGCCCATCTCCCCCGCTCCTGCTGTGCAGCGCATCATGGAGACACAAGAGTCTGCGTGTGACACACCAGACAGCTCGGTGGTCGAGGTAACGTCCTGTTTGGATGTCATTCATTGAATGCAAACTGTTTTTCTCTCGCCGTACACTGAACAAGATATTCTCTTGTAATTCCAGGAAATTCCCGGCTTGGACTTTGAGCGATACCTCCAGCCGACGCTGAGATGCAGCCTCTCACCGAGGGAGACGGTTGCCGTAGAGACGCTCTCACCCATGGCAGTGGATGTAGAAATGGAGAGTCCCAGAGGTCAAACTGGGGACCTGCTTACTCAGCAAGAACCAGGTATGGTTAATGTCCATAGGCTCAGCATGTACACCCACTGAGCACCTCAATACTAATTGGCACTAAGGCTGCAGGAGGCTGCAGTTTCTATACTGAAATTTGTTTGAAATCAGCAAGACTGGCATTTATTTTGAAGGAATCTAAGTAGTACTAGTTCTGTGAGGTTCTCCTGTTTTTGTTTTTCCCTTTAATAAATTGTCAATCAACAGATATCATGACTGCCTGGTTATAACGTAGTAACCACACTCAGCTTTATTTTGGTGTAGGATTTATTTTGAGCTGATGTCTTCACTCACTGTTCTGCTCACTTCTCACAGTCACCACAGCACTGCCAGCGGTGTCTTCGGTGTTAACTCTTCAGTCACCACAGGTTGAAGTTTTTCCTTTTTGTTTCTATTTCTTTACTTTCAAATATTAAATCCACACCGAACAGTTAACTCGCTTCTAAACCACCGTGTTTCCTTCTTTACATTGTATTCTTACGGTGTATTTCTTTGTGCATTTTTCAGACCCAGACAGCCGAGTCTGCTCTGCTTCTCTTCACCCCGGACATGAAGAACCGGATACGCCAGTCTGTCTGTCCGAGTGACCTTATGGTCTTCACCCCTCCCCTCTAATATGTTACAAAGAGATTTTCTTTTTTAATATTTTTTTAATTTTTGAACCATATTTACTACTTTTATTACCCTCTGAAAAAAATGTATCCGAGTGATTCTGACTATATTTTTAGATCAAAAGGAAAATAGTTTTGTCTTACACGACAGTCTGATTAAAGTTCTAGTGACAACATGGAAATGACCAGTGCTCTTCATTTTACATCCAAGCACAAATAAGCGACACACTCAATGTTTGTATTACTCGCTGTGTTTGAAACATTTAGTTTGTTTTGGGGCTGCACGGATCATTCAGGCTCAGAGGGTTCAGGCTTCATCCTGCCTTCATCAAGTTTCCTCTGCATCCCACATCACTACATCTTGTGTCATTCACCAGCCTCCTAATACCTCATCTACCTGTAACACAATACAGTGTAACACCGAGGAAATGTGAGTAAAGGAGCTGGAGTAAAGGCTACATGGAGGGAGAGTGGTAGACGCCACCTAGTGGCTGTGTTTGAAAGGGATGCTGTTTATCATTATGAGTGATGATACAGAGCACATAAACTAATACATTGACCCAGCTGTTGACTGCATAATATTGTCACCTGAGCCCACAAAAATAATCAAATCTTAGCTGGGGATTGCTTGAACTGTACTACCAGGCTCTTTGATGGGCCTTATGCAATGTGTCTCTGGGTCTCCTGGCGGAGCTTCTCTTTTCTCATGTACCTTGACACCGACTGGTTATGTTCAAAAGCTGGGAAGAATAAATTGTTGAAAAATTGATGGATCATCTGGATCAAAAGGTCCTGGTCACGGTATGTGGCCTCCATCGCTCTGGTATGCACATCCTTTTCTTTAGGTCCATGCTCTTCTGTGTGCTCTGCAAGAAATATGACATGTTATGAGTCAAAGCATCAACTGTGTGGCTTTGTTTGAATATAATCAGTGCAATACATTTTTAAATGTATTTAATACAAGAAAATTGTTTAAGAGCTAACAAAACAAACCTGCAGACTGAGGTGTCTCGCCGACTTTAGTCCTGACATCTTTTTCACTGTCCACATCCTGAGCAGTGGATAATTCTGCTGCGTCACCTGATTTTACCATCTATGACAAGATGTAAATATTAACATCTTTAATTAATAGCAACAGTTGAAGTTTATCAGTGCTGGATATTTAGATGTCTATCTTATCTCCTCACATAAAGATGGATGTGTGATTTTAAGAAACAGATACTCAACTTATATTACCTGTGAAGTAAAATGCATTTGTGCAGCATTCACGGAAAAAAGATTTTAATGTTTGCTAAATTGCTTTTTTACAACAAACCTCGACAGACTTGGGGCTGGATATTTCAGGTGTGATGGGGGAATTCACTGGAGCTGCCAACTGGATGGAAATTCAAGAATATAAGTTTATATTCAGTGTGTTGGAATAACTATTATTTACATAGGGCGTAAGGAGTGCTGAGGTCATGAAAAAGCATCTGACCGACTGGGAAGGGCTGCCTGTACTCTGCGAGATCTTCTCGCTGGCCTCCAACTCAGGTAGATCCCTCCTGGCATGAGTGTCTGGGCTGGAGAGTGATTGGCTTTGAGATACCTGCTGACATTTCGCCCCAGCAGAGCCTAGAAGTACCTCAAAAAACTCCAGGAATGTAATCTGCAACAGGGAGAGTAGGGTGAGTAGGGTAACAGAAGTGCACACTGAGACATAATTAATGAGTTAACTGGTATCAGGCCGACCTCCAGATCCAGACAGGAGGACAGGTTGCCGAGGACACGGCTCTCTGCAGTGATGATCTCCAGTAATGTCGCTGTGGTCAGGTTATTGTCCAGTAGATGGAGATCCTGGGATTAGTTGTGTGGGAGGAAAAAAAACAGTTTGCCACAACTTTGATGATAACTGGTACTTGAGTTTCCATTCATGTAATATAGATGTAATTCTGCAGAAACTGCATCCATTTCTTCATGCGCACCTTGAACATCCACAGCAGTTGTTTGCAGGTCATGGTCTGATCGTCTCCGGTGGATGCACTGACTCTGCAGTAAGCCTGATAGATTTCCCAGCACTTCTTTATGTAGTTCACAGCCACCACTGCACAGTCTGGCTGCCTAAACAGCAAACCTGGATCAACACGGCCATAATTAAAGAACACACGTAGGTGTCGTGTCAGACAAAACATGCAAAGAAACACCAGGCAATGGAGGAAGCAACAAACTGATACATCTACCTTAATAATGTGTCATGTTTTTACATAATCTTATTTGCTTCATTGGTTGTGTTATCTTTATTTGCTTCCAATATTATCTTAAATAAGTCATCTGTCATCTTATAAATGAGATGGTGATATTATATTGTGCGCACCTTTTACATTCTTAGCGTTAGGAAGGATGTTGTCTGTCATCAGTTTGGAAAAGCAGGCAGCCAGAAGGTTCTTTTCTGACCTGTGAAAAGAGGAGAAGTGACATTTCTCCACTCAAAATCAGTTACCAAGGATAACCAAAGTTTAGAATAAAATTGTGGAGTAGTTATTTTGTGTAACCGTGTTGCCTTCTGAGTGAAAACATGACTTTAGCTGTTAAAATCTTTTCAAATTTGATAAAAAATTAGCATGCTAACTAACACAAAACACAGCAGGCTACAGCTGCTTCCAAAGTAATGTAAGAAAAAAGCTTTCAACCTGATGGCACTAAATGGAAAGAGATAATCAAAATTCTTATGGTCATTGTGAGGGAAACATGAAAATGTTTAGCAAGTTTTATGTCAGACCGGCCAATAATGATCAGATTATTTAAATATATCATTTAACTGAAAACTACAAATATAACTACATGGTAGCACTAGGGTAAAAGTCAGGGGATCACCAAGGTCATTAGGATTCATCCTCTGGGGACCATGACTGTCCTGGCAATCTATGCCATAGTTGTTGATAGAAGGACATTCTGCTAGCATGGCTTAAAGTTCACAATTAGGATAAAGGTGTTGGTGGACACTGGGGAATGTGTCAGGAGTCATTCCTTACACCAAGTCCTTATGGTAGATGTGGTACGCCACAACCGCCAGACAGCTGAGGAGCCTATGAAATAGCATGGGAGTGAAAGGAGAGTGGACCTCTGCTGCAGTGGCACCTTCTGAGACACACAGATAGTAAAAACATGAAGCACAGCCTCCAAAAATACTGTAATTATGAATATCAATGTCTCCAACGTGCTACTCCTTCCAACCTCTGATTAAACGGTCTATCTGTGTCAGAGTGATGGCATGATGGTGGATGTAACAGTCTTTGAGCAGGCGCCAGAGCTGCAGGCGGGTCAGCATGAAGACGTTATCTGGGGAGTGGACATGGCCAAGCCTGCTGTAGAAACTGTAGACGGACCTGAGCTCTGCAACCTGCATCAGCACCACAAACTCCACCTGTTACACATGAGCCACAGCGTCAGGGCTGGGCACGATGTGGGTAAGAGATCAGATGTTGACAGTTTTACAGCGTGAAGCACGACCTGACCTGTTTACGCTCAGTGTCACGCTCCCTCTCAGGGAGTCTATCCAGCAGACATCCAATGTTCAGAGCCATGTCTGGCCCTAAGATAGATAAATCACTATCTGACAGAGAAACTGCACCTGTACGGAGACACAAAGTCGTAAGAAATTGTACCTAGGACTGTAACACTGCTAATAATCATATAAACATTTAGGTGTTTACCACACAGTGAAGTGGGATCTCTGTTTCCATTCAGGTTGAGTGTCATCGTCTGATTGTCCACAAACTCTCCTTCAAAGACATGGCCATCCTTAAAAGTGAATTTCCCCTATGACCCATACAGTATAGACACGTTTAGATATTTTGTAATTACATATGTGTTCATAGATCTGAATTTCACAGCTTTAATAAAAAAGTGTTTTCGACTTCCAAGCAAGAAGCCTCCAATAGTATTCCCTCTGGACTTTATTTGGTGTGTGTGTAACACTGTATCACTGACAAACCTTCCCGTGTCTTATGTTGTTCCTCCATTCTCCTTCGTAGGTCGCACCGCTAGCGTAGTAGAATGCTCCCTGTCCGTGCCACTGACCCTGGACAAAATCTCCTATGTACTTATTGCTCTGGGAGTAATGGGACCCATCTGCTCCCTTCAGGATCCAGACGTGTGTGCCTCGCCCATGCTGGCAGAGAAGAGGACTTAAAGGATTCACAGCAAAAACTTTGACTGACTTGGGCTCTACTGCTTCTTTTGGAACTGTTTTTTTAGCATTAACAGCTGGATATGTTCCTGTATACTCCAGGATAACCTGCCATGTATGCATGGTGGGCTTTCATACCTGGACTCCATTGTGCCACATCCCAACGTACTGCTGTCCCAGCTTTAGCCACCTCATTGTGCCCTCTCCGTGTCTCAGGTTGTTCTTCCACTCACCAAAGTAAATGTTCCCAGAGGGGTAGCTGTTGGGACACAGGTGTGGGCAGTTCAAATGCAACTCAGACTACAGATGAGTTGATTTCCTCCGTACCTACCATCTCACTCCACATCCCTCTCTGTTGTTCTTCACCCAATCTCCTTTGTACCAAGAGGTCTTATCCTGGTTATAATACACTGCACCCTAAAACAAAGAGGACCATTGATTTAAACAGGAAAACTTGAAAGACAAAAATATACCGATATAAATTGGTGCATCATACCTTTCCGTGCCTCTTGCCCTGATCCCACTGCCCGCTGTATGACACACCATTTGCACATTTGTAGGTTCCAGTCCCATGTCTTATTCCCTTGTACACCTCGCCCTTATAGGAACTGCCATCTGGCCAGGTGAAGGTGCCATGACCCATGGGCATGTTGCACACAAATTCTCCCTGTTGAATTAAAAGACCATTTATTACCACTAAACCACCTTATTTTTTTCACATTGTATTTTATTTTAATATTTTGGATGTACACTGAATGCATGTTTAGAAAATGCATGTGTAAATGGGTTACTGTAAAATGCTTTACATATAATAAAAGTTATTATAATACATCATTATTATTCCCTACCTCATATTTCAGTCCGCCTACCCGTGTGAAGACACCACGTCCATCCATAAGTCCTTTGGAAAACATCCCCTTCAGAAAAACAAAGCCGAGACCATAAGACTATTTAGAAAGAAATAGTTTCAAAAATAGATTCAAAAGCACAATTTTTATTTAAATAAATGGACAATTGCTTGCCTAATGTTCCAAAATCGACTTAAGCATTCATGTAGTATGTATTTACTGTGCATCTGTCGTCCAGGTTCCTGTAAATAAAATAAAAAAAATCAAACCTTGTACATGTGTCCTCCTTCAAAAAGAGCGACTCCTTCTCCATGAACCTGGCCCTCACACGTTTCTCCCTCATGTCTGTCAACGAGACACAAATATTACACTTCATCTACAGCCAGTGCTCTAATTATTACTGATCTGATGTCATGAGAGACGGTACCTCTGTATAATCAAGTTAAAAGGAGTAGTCAACTCATAAATATCATCATCGCCTTGCTGCTCGTCACTGTCAGCATGGAGGTTTGTTTGTTCTCCAGCATCCTCTGAGTTCACCTTTAAAGTCTCAGCGCGGCTCAGTAACTTTATGTGACCTCTTTCCTCAGCTGTCTGCGGCTGCTCTGCCTGCCCATTCGTCTCCTCCTTTTCCGGTTCATCGTTTTTTGTCGTAGTTTCACTCTTTTCTTTGCCCTGTGTCATTTCACGCCGTTTTGTGTCGCTCACTCTCGTGTAAGCTGTGACCATCTCCATAGCAACGGAGAAGACGCATACAACTACGGCGCCCTGTAACAGTCAAAAAGGGACAAGGTGGCGGACAACCAGCGATCTAATCAGTGGGGGTAATTTAGCCATTACTGTACTTAAGCTGACCAGTTCTCTCTGGCAGCACATTTCACTGTACTGTTGACACTGTGTTAACTTAGCATGACAAATGAAACTTGGAACTAGTCACTAGTGATAACCATGTATCATAAACTATTATATTATATTTCGTGCTTTTAAAAGCATTTTTTCTAATAAACTGAAGTCTTCCTTTGTGGGTTGAGAAAATGATCCTAACTAGTTAAGATCTCCTGGAATACCTGGAATACTTCACAAAGCTGAAAATGGGCCTATCTAACTGGACAGCGATGCGACGAACATGATCTTAAAGAACATGATTCATTGCTGTAGATTAAACAACCCAACAGTACTATTAAGTAAGTGATTTGCTCAGCATGACATGAACAATGATATGTAACAGACACATGAATGCAGCAGTAATATTAATCCAAATACATGTAAAGTAGTAAGTAGTAGTTAAACACTATCAGAGCATTTCTGCAGAAAAAGTACTTTTACATTTCAATCTAAGTAGTTTGATTTGTAGTTCTTTCACATTTTAAATTAAATTAAATTCTGCACATGTAGTCCATATATAAGAAAATGGCAACACATGTTGAAATATATTGTGTTTATTTCCCCATAATTGGGTGTTAAAATAAAAAAATAACTATCAATTTGTGATGCAAAATATACATAAAATCCGAACATATCTTAACAGAAAAACATATTAAACATACAATACTAAGCATCTGAATCATACAAATATACAGCAACTATGGTCTGGACTGGTCTTCTGGAATGGTCTTCTGTGTTCAGTGCATCAGCATGGGTGATGTTTAACAGAAATAGTTACATTAAGCTAGTGTAAAGTAAGGTTTCTTCCATGACATGGTCAGTCTTTTGAAATGATATCCAGGTTGGCGAGGTGTCTCATGGTGGGCCTGCCGTGAGGACAGTTCCACGGATGCTCAATCTCCCCCATGTGAACCAGGAGCTTCTTCATCTCACTGACGCTCAACGCAGTGCCGATCATCACCTGAAGACGGACATAAGCAAAACAAGAGACCAGAAAAATCATGTTATTTGGTTAGTACATAACAAAACTGAACAAGCGGTCCTGTTGTATATATTTAAAGGATCAGTATTTTAACATCTTAGATTATTGCAAATAACACCTTACTACTATTATGTAAACTTGAAGTTTTAAACTTTGTGAGTTTTTATTATTTGAGCTTCCACAAATTTCAGTTTTCGTCATGCCCACTCTTATTAAATGATAGTACATATGATATTTACACTTTATTTTTATCAAAATATATCAACTAAAAATGCTTTTTAAAATGATCTGTGGTGATGTAAAAAGCAAAATCTGCTCTGTGTCTGTGGACTCACAGATTTTCGACAAGCTCTGGAGGCAAACATCTGCCTGACGCGCGATGGCCGACACATGACCCCTGGACTGTCACTCAACATGAAGATCAACTCTTCGATGTCAGCTGGGCCAAATGTCCAGTTTTTACTGGTGGGTAGAGACACCAGCTTAACCCTCTCCATCACCTGAGCTGCAGTTAAAAATAAAAAAGGCGGGTCGGTATTTGTGATCATTAAAATAGGAAATAACTGTTTTGAACTTGACCTAAAACCAACAGTATTTAATAGTTTTGTCATTCATACCGTCCTCATCGACAAGGAACTCAAAGCCATTCTTTCTGAAAATCTCGATGTTCTCTATGAGTATGTTTTCACTGACAGCAGGGAGATGAAGTTTTTGAGGGCTGCAATCGTAAAGGGAAAAAACAATAAAACACTGACCAGTAAAGAGGCTAATTTGAAATAACAGAAAGCAATTTCACCAAATGATTTTGATTCTTACACAATGAGTTTCTGTCCTTGGAGCACGGTGTGCTGCTGCAGCATCTCAAAGTTGTATTTCTCATCTGTGGCATGCTGATCAATCATGAAGACGTCCGAGTTGAGTTTGGCGATGATGAAGCCGAGGTTAAACTGACCGATGATCTCCATCTGTCTGAACATGTCTTTACTGCGCGGAGGAGAGATAAAAAAGATCATTTACTGTTGTGGAGATATCACGACACGTTCAGTCAGCAGTAATCACAGAAGGAAAATCCTACCTGATCTCTTTCTTCAGCTCTTCTTCTGCACTTTGGTTTTCTCCGGGGAGGATTTTGGCCCTGAAGCGTCTATAGCACAGATCACTGGCCTTCTGTTTCTTCTGGTCTTCTAACCTCTTCACCTTCCCTTCCAGGTCGTGAAAAGAGAACTGGAGAGGCACTGTCCTCCTCTGTAGGCAGACTGGAGCATCGACCATTGAGGAGGATCTCTCAGAACATTTATTTTCTGATTTATGTTCTGTAGGGACATGTGGGTTCTCTGTCCTGGCCCTCTTGGCGTCCGGGCTCAAAGGACATTGCTCAGTCTTTAACTCTGGGTCCTCGGAAACACCATGACTATTGTCAGATGTTTCTTCCAGTGTTTCATCTTTCACACAGGATTTGTCAGCAGATAGATCAGGGGAACTAAACTCCGCTGAATACTGAGCATCTGGTTTTGCCACGGTAGTATCACAAATGGAAACAGCACTGTCTCTTTCACAGTCTGTATCACTGGACATCGCTCCGTATCTGAAACCATCCAATACTGACTTTCCCACTGGGGAGCATTTGCCTAAAACTTTTGTTGGTTTCAAAGGAAACTTTACACTTGGGGTGCAGTTAGGAGGTTTAACAGTGCCTTTGAAAAAAGACTGGAGTGTTTTCTGTGCTGGGGCACAGTTGGAAGCTTTTGCCACACTTGACTTGGTCCCAGAACTGGAGCTGAAACTGGAGCTTGAAAAAGCAGCTTTTAGGCCGGCCAGGTTTAGGGAGGACTTTGGGGTCTGAGTGACTGGTTCCTCTCCTGGCTCTGGCACTTTCTCATTAGATGAGACAACCTGACAGATTTCAGATGTTGTGGTATCTAGAGACAAGTGACAGTCAAGATTTAAGCACTGGAAAAGCACTCTCAGTGAGTGATACTGTTAGAACATCGATATATACATCTGAAGTGTTGATAAATGTAATGATCAGCTCTTACTGGTGCTGCGTGTGGTTGTATAGTTCAGGCTGATCTTATTAACTCCAGCTTCATACATGTTAATGAGAGATGTCTTCAGAATGGCCAGCAAGAGCTTCTCCTCCTGGAGGAAAATCTGCCGTTTGTCTGGAGTTACGTTCACATCAACACACTCTGAAATAACACACAAAAAAAAAAAAACTCTCATGAAGAACACAAGGTCGTTGAAAGCCATGCATTCCAGGAATAACTTCGGTTCAGCAATTTTCTTACCAGAGGCAACAGCTATGTTCAAGGCAACAAATGGATATTGATGTCTGTTGTACATATGATACACTTCATTCACAAGTTTGGTCACCTGAAAATTGGGAATAACCAGAAATTAGGCTGAAATCTGTACCACTTTACTTAAACTCCTACTGTTTAGCATATATTAGCAATATATAAATATCTACTGTTTTATAAGACACTACAATGTAATTGTAAGCAGATTTGTGTTACCTTAAGGGGATCACATGGCCGGTTGTTAATAAAAAAGAACTGTCTGTCTGTGGCACTTCTCCCAACACCATGGTCTCCTCGTGACACAAACCCTGCGATACTGCCAAAACACAGATTTTAATATGATTTTTTAAAAAACACTTGTGCATGAAAACATACACAGGACTTCCATGCCATGGTGTCACTTACGTAAACAGCTGTTTGGGCAGATCTGAATCTTTGAGTCCATATTCTTCAATAACGTTTTCCGCTGGGGACACTTGCTGAAAAGGCAGAAGACTCTGCAGCTGCAGAGCAGATATTGAGACGAGACATTTAGCAAACTGAAAAAGCAAAACAGTTTTCAGCATTTTTATTTGGATTACGCACGGGGTAAAGGTTAGACTGAATTCAACTTCAGATTGCAAACAAAAAAGCAGAGTCAAGAAAAGTTCGAAACCAATGTTCCAACCTGTTTCGGTCCAAATATGGCTCCTATGTTGTCTCTCATACTCTGGCTGCCACTGGTGCTGAGGACTGTGCTGCGCTTTCCCTGTCCATTTTGGTTGGAGCAGGTAATACGCACTCCTGTAGAGATGATACAGTAGGACTGCAGGACATGTATCATTTTGGCATACTCCTGAAAAGACAGAACGATTCAATATTTAGGATTAAAGATTAATGAAAATGTATTTACCCGCTGACTTTAATTTTTGAATTGATTCATGTGTTTATCCTGTCCTTCGTTTACTGGATGTGAAAGTATCAGGAGTGTCACAACATTTGTAGTCACATAGTATGCATGCAGAAAATTAGTCCTTGAAAGACTGACCTTCTTAATATTGCGTTGGAACTCCTTGTGTCGAACGGGCAGGGTGTAGAAGAGCTGCTGCAGGCTGACTGTGGTGCCTTGCTGCCGGGGATTGGGCGACTGCTGCACTAGGTGGCCTTTATGGTCAAACACCAGCTTGGTCCCCACCTGGCTGGACTCGTGGCATGTCACCACACTCAGGTTACTGGAGTAGGCGGGGTTGGAGGGAAATGTATATCTGATGAGGTTACAGGTAATATAAGTTTATGTGATTAATGAATGTGGCTGTTAAAGTGTTTTACCTCAGAGCGCATAGAGAACTGAGGGCTTCACCTCTGAAACCAAATGTTTCCACGTGGATGAGATCAGAGAAGTCCCTCAGCTTTGACGTGTGATGCTTCAAAGCTGTGGAATGAATGGACGAAGCATCATTTAACCAAAAAGATCAGGTGGACTTTGACTAACAGGGTGAAGATTAAACAAGGCTGACACTTACTCAGTCCTTCAAAGTTTGCCTCTTCTACTCCTTTGCCATTGTCTGATACTTCCACTAGTTCAGCTCCACACTCCTTCAGCCTGACATCTGGAACATACAACGATATGGGAATTTCAGAAGCTAAAATCAACATCTCCTATTGTACTGAACTTTGAATAACACGGGAACCGTGTCATTTTAACAAAGATAGAACTATTACTTTGTTAGCATTTACAACTGTAGCTCTCCCAGAAAACCCCAGTATCACACCGTGTGCATCAGATCTTACCAATGTTGGTGGCGCCTGCATCAACACTGTTTTCCACCAGCTCTTTGACAGCCGTGGCCAAAGTCAGCACCACCTGTCCCGAGCAGATCTGATGGACTGAGTGTTTATCGATGGCCTTGATGGCTCTGGCAGGTTCAGAAGTGCTGAGAAGGAAACCAAAACTATAACTTTACCCTCTGCTCAATTATAAATTATACTGCAGCAACAGATTTATTATATGCATGGCTAACCTGACCTGTGATGAATGCACTGTGATTGTGGAAATTCTAATTATAAGAGATGGTGTTTTACCAAAATAAATAAATAAAAAGTTGGCAGTTCTACTTATTAGATAATAACAGTCTCTATTATTCAGGTAAGAACATGTAGAAGGATACATAAGATGCATACAAGTAGGGTACAGGTTCATATGAATATACCTGAAAACGATTTGCATGGAGTAAAAACAAAAACATCTGCTGGCAGTCAGATGCAGAAATACAGTAGTTACCTCGCTAACTTACCAAGCATCAGACATCTTCAGAGACTGCAAACTTCGGGCTTTTTATATGCGACTGTATGTTAAATGATGACAGGACGACAGACACACACGCTAATTAGTCGCCATTGTCAAACGTAGCTGCTTTGTTTTCCCTTGTTGTTGGCAACATTTCCATACAACCGCTTCTCTCCACTTCATCACGCTGATACCACAAAGCTGAAGTTGTGCCGCGCGAGCGCACACATTGTTCGCGGGCTTCACGCGTGCGCAAAACTGCGCAGTTTCACTCTCATTAAAATTGATAATATATTAAATGTTGCGTGTGGGGAAAAACAACACCAGAAAACACAAAAGAGTGACGCAAACTTCAAATAAAATGATACATGTGCATTAATAAATCAATCAAAACTGTTGCCCCAAACTTTGTAGCGTTTCATCACCGAGCCCACCGGAAGCTGTTAGGGCTCATGTGCATTTATCTCATACTGTAAAAAAACGAAAAATAATTAAATACTAGATAGAAATGGTTATATGCTACTATATTTGTATCATAACATAACTCATATGTTGACTGTAACTGTGAATTTAATAAAACTTTTTTAATCGGTTCATTTAGTTTTAACTAAAATACATACATTGTCAGGCGGTCCCTGTGCTACTACTACTGCGGTTAAATCATGGCCGTCCGTTGACATGATCGACCATATGCGACTTAACGTGAGAGAAACCTCCATCGTCTCGCCTGCTATATGAATGCAATGTTAACGTTTGGGGAGCCAGGACTTAACGAGTCGTTAGCCGGACCATATTTCGGATATGGGGTAGCTGTTGCCAACTGGGCGGCGTTTTAAAATAACTACTTTGTTTCGACGGGTCATCATTTTTTAACCTACAAACATGTTCACTTCAACGTCCAACAACGGACTCCGGCAGCCCGACGAATGTTCTGGTAGCGGCAGTAACCTCGTTGTCCACCGGAACATTAAATCCATCGGGAGACAAGAGAGTAACATTAGCCTGTTAACTTTGGCCAGCGAGGAGGACGATGAAGTCCAGTTTGACAGTAAGCTGCTTTTCTTTTCCTGTGCTTAATAAACATGCTGTCAGTGGTCATTATTTACTCATAACATTGGTGGTGATAGCCCCATTACTTGACACAGTGATAGCAAAATAAAACATCTAATTCTGAGCATATTAAAGTGTTGTTTGGCTTACTTACTTTCATTAACAGGCACTGGTGTAGTTAAGGATTAAAAGGGCACGTGAGCAACAATATGACTCTGAGCCCCCCTTTTAAGAAGTAGCATTGAACCAACCCTGTCATCACATCAGCTTTGTTTAATGACAGAACATTTGTTTACATTATTTCAAACATCTGTCCACACCTGTGCAGCATGCATTTTACCAATCAGGCAAGTTTCTGATCCAGATTATGGATTTTGAGCAGTAATAAGACCAGATTTATGATAATCTAATAAACCAACACCCACCCGGTGTCCCTCAAGTGAAATTAAGTTTATCCAGTCAGAACATGAAAATATAGCCAGAGGAGGGTACCTGCTCATTTCGTCGACATTCAGTGAGCTGAACACAGTTGTACAATCTTAATGAGTGAGTGAGGAATAAGACATACTGCATTCAAAGTGCATAATTACATAGCCGTCTCATCTGTCTGTGGGACAGTATTTATGTGGTTAATGTTGATTTTACAATGATCCCGACACCCTGAAGTCACACAGCAGAAGTTAAGTGACAATGTGCAAATACTGCTGGCCCATTTTTAGGGTGAGCTAAATATACAGGAGTAGACTTCTACATCACTGTTTATAGCACAGGGTATTTATTCTTTGCTGGACTGGCTACTCCAAAAAAAAAATGGGGTCATAAATTGAGTACTTTGCAGTCTGGTTTATATACCAGCATAGTGTTCATAATTACAGTTTTAGGCAAGGAAATGCATTTATACTTTTTATATGTTTTACCCCAGTTTAGGACAGCCTGTTCATGATTGTGCAACCTGTTAAAGACCTCTAAAGTTGTCTAACGTTACACTGCAATTTGTAACTAGATTTCTCCCATAGCTGTTGCTGTCTAATGTCAACTAGACAATAAACATGCTTTTTTTTCCATTTCCAAACAGAAATATTTACCATGGTATATTGATATATACTACACAGCCCAACCGTAATCAACAGGCTTACAGATGCGCTCCGGCATTTTGATATTATACATTTATAAAGTCAGAGGACTGGCGAGAGACATATTAAAAATAGAAGCAATTGACAGTACGAATGAATATCCAGACCTTTTGAGTGGGTCGGTACATCCTACATTTCCCATAGTGCAATTTAATAGCATATTTCATTAGACTTCCCCTGCCTTTATAAATGTAGAACTGTGTAGTCTCATACAAACTCACAGTTAACAAACTTTGTGTGAGTCTGGTGACATCAGGATGTAAGATCGAGTCATATCTCATTCCAACAATGAATTTCTGCTTCAAAACAAATCAGACATGCCCTCCACACATCCTGCTGTATGATGAAACTGTGTATCAGGCAGCCTTGCCGGATGAAACAGCCCCTCCTCCTTCCCCATTCTGGAACAGTGACCAAGTGTCTCAGCTCGGTCATGTGTTTATAGACTACAGTTAGGTGGAGGAGGCTGGTGGCTCGCTGGAACAGGCAGATAAGCAGTATTGCTGTGCACGCCCCCCTTATGTATACACAAGATGAACTCAATTTGTGGCTTGGATGTGAACAGGATAATCATTAGTACACTTCTGAGTGGCTAATAGTGGACTGAAAGTGTTTTTATACAGGAAAAATGGATCTAGGAGACAAAAACATTGTTGAAATGATAGCAAAAGTTATAGAAGAAGGTAAGACCAAAGAGGAGAAATGCCTTGTGTATATGTATGTTTAGTCTCTAGCTGTTTAAGAAGCCGCTTCCTCACTTAATTTCCTTCTTTCGTATTCTCAGCTTCGGACACAGACGATAACCACGAGGTGCTGATGGCTGGCAGACATTATGTGTCCATCCAGGAGTTTGCCTCAGCAATCCCCAACCACCTTCTCCTGGGGTCTCTCCTGGAGCACCTGTGCTTCGTCTACGAGAGCAATCCAGCTCGCTCACGCATGCTGTTTAAAGGTACTGAGATGATGTACTAAAAACTGCAAATGCTAATCTGGTATTTTAAGATTATTTCTAAATTCAGTTACAAATTGTTTTGTTGCTCCTCTGACAGTCATTGGACAGCGTTTAGCTGCCATGAACCTCCTCTCCCCTCTGGCCATAAGCGATGAGTTCAGCACTGTCAGACTCCAACACAACCGGGCCTTCACTGAGCTGCTTCATGCTGCCAGTACCTCGCTGTATCCACAGGTAACCTGACAGATCACCAGTTTGTCCACTAGATGTCATGTTTTTAGTCTTGATGTCGGACTTTATTCTATTTTTTTAAACAAATAATTTAAGTGAGTATTTGTAGTTGATAGGTGATGGTACAAGCTTGTGTTAACTGTTACTTTGTGTGTCCTCTTCTCACTTTGCAGGGCCAATGTCTCAGCACAAACGCACACAATTCTGCAGTAAGGTAGGCTTTACTTTGAGTAGTTTTTAATTATAATATTGGCTTGCTTCAAATAATCTTTTTATTATTATTATTGTACAAGGTCAAAGAGTTACATAACAGATGTATTTGCCCTCCCACAGACCTAAGGAGGGACTCTTTCAAGCGCAGACATCCCGGTATCTTAGTGAATTTGAAGAAATATGTAAACTTGGGAAAGGATCATATGGAAATGTTTGTAAGGTATGTAACTCTGTTCTACGTCACACTATTTTAACAAGCTCCTTTAATGAACAACATGAGTTGATCAACACAATCATGTTATCCATGACGTCTTCTTGTAGGTTATGAACAAGCTGGATGGACAGTGCTACGCTGTGAAGAAAATTCTCATCAAAAAAGTCTCAAAGGAGGACTGCATGAAGGTGAGCCATCAGAGTGTATACACCAATGATCTAATACACCAATACCTCTAATACACCAATGATTGTATTATTTTGTTCCAGGTTCTCAGGGAGGTCAAAGTGTTGTCCAGCCTGCAGCATGTAAATGTTGTGGGCTATCACACCGCGTGGATGGAACATGTTCAGCCTGCGGCACGTGAGTATTTGACTGCTGTTCTGCAACAAGTTTGTTGGTGAAGCTGCTATTCACAGAGTTTAGCGAACAACAACACTGATTGTTCTTATCCTGTGAAAAAACAACCCTGTGTGCAGAACCCAAGACTCTCCTGCCTGCACTGGAATCACCTGAAGGACAAGAAAGGTGGGATTCAAAATTCATTGATCTAAAACAATTTGATATAGACTTTTAAATTATATGAATTGATAGTGGAATGTAGCCCTGTTTATTATATTTTATTTGTTAGTTTGGGCCGCACAGTTAGCACTGTCACCTCACAGCAAGAAGGTCGAACCTTTCTGTGTGGAGGTTGCATGCTCTCCCTGTGTCTGTGTGAGTACTCTCCAGATACACCGGCTTCTTCCCACAGTCCAAAGACATGCACTTATTTGGGTTAATTGGTGACTCTAAATTGTCCGTAGGTGTATCAGTTGTTTGTCTGGTTGTTGTTGTTTGTCTGTGTGTCAGCCCAGGATAATGGATGGATATTTCTTAGTTTGATTTATAATATTTTCACTTTTTTGTTGACTACCTTGGATGAATAACGCACTTGGCTCACATCTTCCTTTCATTCGCAGTTCTATTGAGAGCCCTGACAGCAGCAGCAACAGCTCCTCGATAGTCTTTCAAAGCCTCAGCGAAGCACCGACAGGCGGCGCTTCGTGTGCCAAAGTAACCCCAAGAGACCCCCAGCCCACCAAAGCTTTAGTCCCAGCCCAAGAGAAGGGTCAAGTGGTGTGTCCCAAGACAATGCGCCGCATCCCCACGAACTACGTCCCCTGTGTGTTCCTGGGACAGCGCGATCCCGCAAAGGGCTCTAAATGTCCCGCCACGGGCTTGGACAGTTCAGCACTGTTAGAGGAGGAGTCCAGCAGGAGTAGCATCGAACTGAACAACAACTTCTGCATCGACGGGGAATATCCTCAATGGGGTGACAGTCACACAACAAAGCCAACCAAAGAGGTGGGTAATTATTAGATTTTATTTGGCAAAAGACTGTTACAATGAAATGTATACTTAAGTTTTCCATTATGGTTTGGTTGTGTCTGCAGGTACAGTTCCACCTGATGCTCTACATCCAGATGCAGCTGTGTGAGCGCTCGCTGAAGGACTGGATCTTTGAAAGGAACACCAAGCCCAAAGAAGAACACACCTCAAGATGTAATTGTTGCACTTGCATTACTTTACAATATCATGTTTGTCCATTGCAGATGAGAGAAGTGCTGAGTTATTCTACCCAGATAGCGTCTTTCACGTCTGTTCTCAGCGAAATAAATATATGACACGTTTGTATTTTCAGGTCCGTATGGATGTGTTAATACCGAACAATCACTCAACCTGCTGAAAAGGATACTTGAAGGAGTAGAGTACATTCACTCCAGGGGAATCATGCACAGAGATCTGAAGGTGAGCTGCTTCAATAGATTGTATGTGATCGGCTGCAGTTTGCATCGACACGTTGGTGTTAAATAGGAGCAATATCATATGAGTCACTTAAAGAGTCCTGTTCATCTGCCTCAAAGGAAATGTGTAGATTCTCCCAGCAGTTGAATACAAAGTCATATAGCCGCTCAGGCAGGATTTCTCTCAACTCCTCTCTCTTGCCTTGGACATGTTTCAGATAAACCTCACTCTTGCAAATATCCTGTAGCCTCCTTGGCTGCTGGGTGAGTTTTAGTAGCTGGTCTCTCTCTTTGGAGAAACATGGTAGCATCAAAGTCAAGGGCAAGTGGCCTTTCTGATTGTAGACAGTGAGCGGGGAAGTCAGACCGAAGAGTTTCACCAGCAGAGAGCTGTTCCTTAGATTAGGCCTGTGGTTCAGGAACAGGAACAGACAGTTCTCTCCCGCCGTGCTCAGCTTATTGATGTTGGCTCCATACCTGAGCAGCAGGTCCACCAGCTCCTCGTTGCCCATGCTGCACGCCTCGTGTAAAGGTGTCCTTCCAGCTTTGTTGGCAGCGTTGGCCTCAGCCCCGTGATCGACCAGCTCAGAGATGCAGTTCTCATCATCCTCCAGGGTTTTAGTGGTCTTCACAGCCAGTGCCAGAGCAGCTAGGTGCAGAGGAGTGTTCCCAGAGTGCTTCACCCCCTTTAAAAAAAACAAAAAAAAAGTCAAGAATTTACTTGAATTTAATGTAGGATCTGATGCACGTCAGTCGAAAGGATGTGAAAGTAAGGTTGTGCAAGGGTGGCACTTTCTAACCACAGGAACCTTTTGCGTGTGAGTCAACCAATTTCTTTTGTGTCATCTGAAACATAATATACACGTGATTTAGGTAGGTACAAGTACAAGTTATTGTCCATGAAAAAGAACTGAGGTTATACTAAGGGAGATCTTGTCAGAGGGTGGGGGATTCAGAATTTTTATTTTTGCTGAATTCTAAATATTTATACTTGGGAGTGTTTTCTTTCTTTAGGCTGTCAAATTTTATGCCTTTTTTTTAATTTTATGGTATTTTGACTTTAGTAGAACGAGCACATCCTAACATCCTTAATGGTAGGTTGTTTAGGTGAGGTATCCAAGTGATGTGTAGTCTTTATTTGTGATTGAACAACACAAACCATGTTGATATCTGCTCCCTCCTTGATCAAGCTGGCCATAATGTCCTTGTGGAGGATCCCAGCGGCCATATGCAGGGGCATCATCCCACTGCTGTCCACGGCATTAACATCAGCGCCATAGCTAGCCAGAATATGAACGGCAGACAGAGCTGCATGTTGTGTTGATAGGTGGAGAGCCGTCTGCCGCCTATCATCCTCCACCTAGGGAGGAACCACAAGACACACACCTTAGGCAAAATGTTTCTGGGCGGGGATCACAACAATTGGAACTGGGGCAATGTGAAATGGTTATCACCTCTGCATTTACGTTAACGCCGTGCTCACAGAGGAGCCGCAGACAGGCCTCCGCCTGCTTGTGCACGCCTGTCACAGTCGTCAGGACCTTGGAATTTGGTTTTCTCCAAGTAGTGAGGATGCTCGCCCAACTGGTTACGACCAAGTGCAGAGTGGTTCGACCGAGCTGGTCCCTGTTATAAAGGTAGAGGCCGTGAAACTGGTGCAGACAGCGCTGTCAACTTTTTAGCAAGGTAAAGGGAACTGGTGATGCGTGACGTTGTACTGGGTGTCACTTGGCAGATGAAATAGGAAGTCACCAAGACACCGAAATGAACATACAAACTTTAAAAAAAAACAATCTCCGCTGTTATTTTAGGTTGTACTTGTTGTTCCTGTGAGCCCCCACAACACTGTAGTGCTGATGGGCGTGATGTTTGGCATTAGTGTGTACAGCTGTATGCTTTGTGTGTCTGATCAGACCTTATTTCAGGGTCTGCCCCCGCTGACAGCAGGCTATGCATGCTCTTGACTCTTCTGTAAGAGGCAGCCAGGTGAAGGGGGTGGATAGCATGGCCCTAAGACAAGACAGAACAGGACAGGACAGGGTGAGACAAACTGGAATACTAAAAAACACACATCTGTTGCAGTCAAAAACTACAGGATGCACTTCCTTATTTCTTTCATTTTTATTATTGAATGGCATTGGAGCATGAATACGTAACGATGTAAGTAATAATTGAACTTCTTGTCATTATCACTGTCTATATGCATGTTTAATTTTGTGATGTTAGAATATTTACGATGCTCTCCATGCAGTTGCAACTTACATTTAATATCTTTCAGTTCTCACAAGTAAAGTAGGTTTAAAAATGGTTTCATTGTTGCCTTTACCTTCCAGAAAACTCCCCCAGGTGCACCGTCTTGTACCTTGATGAGAAAGTTGCTGCCGTACTTTTTTGTAATGTCTTCGATGCGTCCCAAGTCTTCATCCAAAATCGCAGTGTAGAATTCATTGTTGTGAAGTTTGATAACATTACCGCTCCTATCCTGGAGTTCCTCGCTCTTCTTCAGCATGACCAGTCATCACAGCTTCACTTGCTGTTTGTGGTTAGCCCTTCACAAGATGTGTGACGGGTTCAAAGCCGGTTATTTGAGTTTGCAGTTCCAAAATTTTCAGAGCCATGTCAGTAAAAGTCAGGCCTCTTCCTCCTCCTCCTCTAAGGAGGGAAAATTAAAATGGTTAGCTCCTTCCGTTTCCTGTGTTTGGCAGTTTCTGCAACTACTTCTGTTTTCTGTGTTTGGCGTGTACGTATGTGCCCAAGTTTGGTGTTGAGTCTTCCTGTCACATCTGATATCCTCTTGCTGCATGCGGGGCCAATTTTGGGGACTGTTGACACTCCCCTGAGTCACTTACAGGTTCTTCCTGCATAGACAGTTTAGTAAGCAAGGAATTACTCATTTAGAAAAGCTTACATGTTTACTAACCTCTCTTTTAAAATGCAGGAAATGAAGTATCTCCAAACAAACATAGTTTATGTGTTTTTGATGTAGGACACACTGATGTCAAAAACATCTACATATTTACACCCAGTTATTTGGAACTAGTGTTTGTTTACTGTGTCTCACGCTGCTACTGGATGCTTGGATTTCCCCAGGATCAATACAGCATGTATTTATCTATCTAATTGCAATATCTTTTTTTCCAACAGCCAAGGAACATTTTCCTCCATGGTCATGACTGCCAAGTTCGTATTGGGGACTTTGGCTTGGCCTGCAGAGATATGATAATGGATGGCCATAAAAGCAGCACCTCTCCCAGCAGTGGTAACACTTCACCTCTTTGCTTATTTACATGTCTCAGTAACACGCAGAATCACCAGTAGGTGGTGCTATTTGGTCACATTTCTGGTGTATTTTGCAGATTGTTCACACACTACAGGTGTTGGCACGTTTGTGTACGCAGCACCAGAACAACTGTCGGGCTCACATTATGATTCAAAGGTAAACACGTACAACTGTATGACAACAGTATTATGATGGATCCAGACCTTTTCATGTAACATAACAAATATCTCTCATGAATCTTACTTATTATCACCTCTTTGTTTTTTTAACAGCTGTTAGTCTAAATTTTATTTGTGTTGCTGTTGCTCTCCCAGTCAGACATGTACAGCATCGGTGTGCTGGCTTTTGAGCTATTTCAGCCCTTTGGGACAGAGATGGAGCGGGTCCGGACCCTCGGGGACCTGAGAGAGGGGAAAATCCCAGACTCGTTCTGCCAAAGATGGCCAGTCCTGGCAAAGTACATCATGAAGCTGACGAGTAAAGAGCCCAGTGTTCGTCCCACAGCCACCCAGCTTCTACAGAGTGAACTCTTCTGCAGTAAAGACATAGTATGTACTAAATGGATATATAATTTATATCTAAAAATGATTAGCACCCCAAAGTGCTATTAAAAATATTATTTGGGATTACTGATCTAAAATCTACAAATGATGTAACTGTTTCATTACTTTTGCCTTACTATATGTGTGCCTGCACTGCATGTGTCAACAGGAGTGTAATAATCATTAACTCATTTTAAGATTTTTCCCCCTCTCTAGGTGATCCATGGTTTGCAGAGAAAGGTTGAAGAGCAGGAGGAAGAGATCATCGAGCTGAGAAGACGGATCAGTCAGCTTCAGAGCTCACAAGTCACAGTCCATTTCTCAAAGACAGACAAGACCTGAGCCTCAGTCTCTCAAGAGACTCTCAACTCTCCACAGACTGTCAAAACTTGATTTATTCTACCACTGTACTTTGTTTTACCTACTTTGTACAAGTGGTAGAGTGCGTGTATGTGTGTGTGTGTGGGCGTGTAAGCATTTGAGTGTGTATTGTACACCTGGATGTAAGGGTGCAATTATTTATCTTCATTCAGCTGTCCAATAAAACATTTCTGCCAAGCCTTGTGGGATTTCTAAGAAGCAATTTGTGATTCTTGTTTATTTGAGATGTTGCTTTCAATGTATTACATTTAGAACGAATTGAAAAAATTGCTTTGAAGCAGAAGTAACAATGTGTATTTTGGTTTTTGTGCAGCTTTTCAATCCTGAGGAAGAAGCTGTCCATTGTCAGTAAATTGTGGACACCACCAGTATCACAACTTTGGTTTTATAGGGACAGGCACGTTTATTTCCATGCATGTGTGTACATAAGGCTTGATTTACTGATCACAAAGGGGTGCACTCATATATTTTGAGAACCTTCCATACTGTAGGTACTCAATTAACAATTTATAAAGAGTATTTCAGCATAGATGTGCCAGTTAACGCTGTCAAATCGATCTGGTTGTCTGTTTATGACAAAATAATTACACTGGAGACCCCTATATTCATAAGTAATTGGGTATAAAGCACACCGTGGTGGTTGTACATCATGTACACAAAAGGTCAGAGGTGTGTACATGCGACGGATCTTCCCGAAACACGTTCCTCGCAGAGAAACGGCAGAGCGAGCCAATCAGAGACGTCGTTTCATCGCAGGTACCCGGATGTACCCGTGGGGCAATTAGCTACGTCATTGTTCACCGCCGGACACCCACTGGAAATAAGGAATGGATTTACAACCGCTACTAACGTATTCATAACACATTCCAGGTGAGTGCGTTGTTGCTTTTACCATCAAGGGGGACTTTAAGTATGCAGCGGCGATATTTTGGTCGGCCTGAGCCGCTGAGATTTGTTGTAGTAGCCTTACACCGGTCCTCTGTCATGTCGGAGGGAGCAGCGCAGCGAGCACACACAGCCGCCGGTGTCGAGCCCCTCCTGTCTAAGCTAGCTAGACGTCCCGTTACTCGGCCCTACTTGTTGTAAATCAAATATATTTCGAAGTGGAAACAGAAAAGCGCCTTTAGACGTCCGTAGCAGTCGGTTATGTTACTCCCCGCCATGTCAGTCAGCGTCCATCGTGCCGAGCTAGCTAGCAGCGTTAGCATCAATATTGCCGCACGAGCGCCGCCGCGCGCTCTGTTAGCTCCGCTCGGTAGCCGTGTGTGTGTTACGTTCGCCGTTTCCATGGTGTCGGTGCTTTCGCGAACCCCTCGCGCCTCATCAGTCATACTGTCCCCGGTCTTTGGCGAGAAAGGTGAGCTTTTAATCGGTGGCCCGTCTCCCACGGGGGCGAACAAAAGGTTTATTTGGTGTTTTAGTGAGGTTTAGCAGCGCTGCGTGTTAAAGGCCTAGCAGCCGTCTGTTAGCCAACGTGAGCCAGTCTGCCGGAGCGGGTGGGAGGGAACAGCTGTTGTTGTAAACGTGCTTCCGACCAGGAAATTTCCTCCGTCGCGGTTTTTGAACTAGAAATCGACACTTTGTAACTTTAACGCAGCAAAATGGCTGGCAGCGCTCTGAAGTTGGCCACAATTAAAATACAAGTTAATCGTGCTATTGTTTTCTGACGTTTGCTTTTTTTAAAGGAAATATTGCATGATGTCCATAAAAGGTTATCAGCTGCAGCTATGTTAATGTAGTTTTTAGATGCAAGCAGAGGCTGAATGACAAATGTGTTAGCTCTGTCACAGCCCCTGCTATTCTTCTGTTCATAGCTTTTGTTCATTTACACGTTTGATAATTGTGATCCGTCAGCAAAGACTTCTCCCACATCAAGCCATTGTAGCCTCTTGTTTAGTCACAAAATACAATGCATGTAAAGTAAAAACGTGCAGCCCGCGTTATTTGTGAGAGATCAAGCTATTTCAGACTACTCCCACTGAATTTGGCTCTCTCTTATGTAAACAATCTGTTATACAGTTGCTGGCGTGTTCCTGCGTTCTCTGAGAAAGTGAATAAACTTTTCTGTTCATGAACATGGATGATAAATACAAATCATTAAACGTGTTATGTATATTCTGCAGCACATAAAGTTGTCTGTGTTTCTGCCCCCCCCCCCGCATACAGCAATGAACAATGACCATAGTTGACAGATCTTCAGAAAAGTCTGACCACGAGTCAGTAGGGTGTAAGCGATCTCCCTTCACCAGTGGAGACGTGGGGATGGACGGCAGCTGTTCCAGCAGCTGGGCGGTGGGTCCCACAATGCCCAGTGACTCCCCGAGGCTGAAGGCTCCAGGAGGCTGCCTGGGCCCGACGCCCGGAGCTGTGGTCTACAACAGTACACCCTCTTCTGTGGACCGGCCCAAGGAGCAAGGTAGGAGTGAGGGCCTTTTATCAGCAGTGTTTTCATGATGCATGTGTCTTGAAAGCTGGGAGGAAACTATTTAGGATGTTGGCAGGGTACATGTGTTCCATTGCGTGTAGACCCCGCGCTCGGCCAAGTTGTACTCTCTGCCTTCATGTACTCATCACACAGTAGCTGTTGTGTTGGCAAGCAGTACAATTAGGCATGCATTTTAAGGATGATACTAATATATCAATATCAATATTTTCCACCCATATTGGAAATGCTGATGTACACTTTGCTTGGTCTCCAAACAAAAGACATTAGTAGTCTTTTACCAAAAAGACCATGTTGCTAATTTTCATTTTCAGTTGCTGAATTGGCTATAATAGATATAATGGATAGATGTCATACTGATTCAAACAAATTATCTGGTTCTCCATGAATAACATGAAGCTGCGGCTATGAAACTTTTTGCTGTTTCTGTATGAGCCTGTGACACAACTGGTTTTGTGGGTGTTGTGTTGCTGCTTTCACTCTATTTTCATTCATCCAGTTACATAATCAGACCAGTTTTAAATTTGAAGCGTGATCAATCACTCGAGCTCGTGTTGTTTTGGCATAAAGAGCAACAGTGTTATTTAAACAGAAGCAAAAGTGAAAGTAAACTTTCTCTCCGTCAGCTTGTGTTAGTCTTTAGACATTATGTAACTGTTTAGACTGATGGCTGTGACTGTAAGGGTTCGGTTTTCCTTTACCATGTGTCAGTATGTACTTACCTAGACGCATGAAGAGATAATTGTTGACCTTTCAAATGCATTGACTCTAATTTTAGTAACGGTGTTGGCTCTTGTGTGTCCAGTGATAAGCAGTGATGACGGCATTGACTTGCCGCAGAAGGTCCTCTTCGCTCCAGAGCGGCTCAACCTAAAGTGGACCCAGGCTCACCGCATTGGCGCAGGCCTGCAGAACATGGGGAACACCTGCTTTCTGAACTCGGCCCTGCAGTGTCTCACCTACACCCCTCCGTTTGCCAACTACATGCTGACGCGCGAGCACTCAAAGACATGTACGTTGTGTGTTTCACGGCGCATCTTTGTACATTACCGACACACAATAATTATCACATCAGTCTCAGACACTTCAGCATTATCTATGAGCTGTTTTCTAGCCTGATTCACGTCTTGCTCATCACTCTTTCGCCCATCTGTTCCTGCTGCAGGTCACGAGCCGGGGTTCTGTATGATGTGCACCATGCAAAACCACATCATTCAGGTTTTTGCCAACTCTGGGAATGTCATTAAACCCATTGGTGTGCTCAATGAGCTCAAAAGTAAGTTTCTGCATAGCTAAAACACTAAAATGATTCCTTTTTTTTAACAAGATGATTACCTGGAACGAATGACAGGAGGCGCTGTGTGGCTGTTTACCTTTTTGAATTTTGGAGGGAAAATTTCTGGTGGATGAAATTTGAACTTTACAGTGCTGTAAGCGTCATGACGTTTATCATCTTCGACAGGTTAATGATTTTGTGCTTGTCTTCCGCACAGGGATTGCAAAGCACTTCCGCTATGGAAGCCAGGAGGATGCTCATGAGTTCCTGCGGTACACAGTGGATGCTATGCAAAAGTCCTGCTTACCTGGATCCAAGTAAGTTTCATCCATTTCCAAAAAGCGGCTCAGGATCACACAGAATCATATACTTACCCACTAAAGGTTTAGCATATTTTTATATTTTTTTAATATCAATAGCTTTTAAATATTAATACTGGCCATTGACTGTGTCGGTACATATGATTGTTTCTGTATTGTGCTGATCCAGTCTAAGTGTAGCTTAAAAGCTATATGAAGATCCGCTGAAATATTCATGTTTTTCTGCTGAAATACACGAATCAGTGTGGAGCCATGAGTTAGTCTGCATGCATGTTTAATAGATACACCAGGCAGACCATGTGATTCTCAGGGGACTTTTTAAAAATGGATTTTAGAAACCTCAAACATCGAGTCGATTGTTATCCTGTAGTAACAGGTGGCCTCTCAGCTAATTACTCTTGCTCCAATTCTTCCCGTCCGCACTCTTTAGGGTCTAATACGTTGTGACTTGTCAGTGCAGAATACTGTGAAGTGACTGAGTGCTGTTGTCTGTTTGTTTGTTGGATTAATGAGGCAACCCGTCAGTTGTGTCACGACCCTGTTTCACACCGTCATATCTATCTTTCTGACAGATTGGACAGGCAAACGCAGGCAACCACTTTCATCCATCAAGTGTTTGGCGGGTATCTAAGGTCCAGAGGTAAGTTCATAGTTTTTAGGATTTCTTGATTTATTCCTCTTACATGAAGTCAATTTGCTGTTTGTTGTTTGTTTACAGCTTTGATAGACTAATAAATAAATTGATTTTTCTTTTTCAGTCAAATGTTTAAACTGCAAAGCAGTCTCTGATACATTTGACCCTTTTCTGGACATTACTCTGGAAATAAAGGTAATATATCAGTATTCATTGTCGTCACTCGTCTCTAATGTTTCTGTTTTACTCCAAACTAATCAATGGAGTCAGACTATTGCAACAACATTTCCAAAACCAATTTTCTTTCCGTGCAGACGGCTCCCAGTGTCTCCAAGGCTCTGGAGCAGTTTGTCAAGCCAGAGCAGCTGGATGGAGAAAACGCCTACAAATGCACCAAGTGAGTTTTTCCAGACAAAAGCAACCCAGCCAAGAAACATTATATTTATATCTGTTTGCCAGATAACCAATCAAATGTTTGCTTCCTTTAGGTGCAAAAAAATGGTCACGGCCTCAAAGAGATTTACCATCCACCGCAGCGCCAACGTGCTCACCCTCTCACTCAAGCGCTTTGCGAACTTCAGCGGAGGCAAAATCACAAAGGTACCACGACATGTGTGGACTCTCCTACCCAGAACCGCGTTTTAGGACACCGGCCATAACACAGTGATTTTACTAAGTGAATATTTGATATTAAGCAGCTGTTTTCTGGTCACCAGGATGTGAAATATCCAGAGTACCTGGACCTACGACCCTTCATGTCTCAGTCCCAAGGCGAGCCCCAGGTCTACGGGCTGTACGCTGTGCTGGTCCATTCTGGATTCAGCTGTCATGCTGGACACTACTTCTGCTATATTAAGGTACTGGCACTGATACAGACCACTGTTCTAATCTGTCAGGATGCTGCCAAGCACACATGAAGCACATTTGTCTTTCCAACGCTGCCAACACTTCCAACACGTCCAGCAATCGGCCGCTCGCTATTCCAATTAAATGCAAAGTTCCTTCACAGACTGAGGTCCTAAAATATAAAGAAAACGGATTTTCAAGTCTTAGTTTGAAAGCATATAAGTGTACACTTCAAAGCCAATTTAGTAACTAAAACTCATAAAAGAAAAGGGGGAAAAAAACTTGAAATGGAAGATGTGTAATAATGATTATTCTGTCAAGCAGTTAAAATCTGCCAACTTCTCTGTTGTGTCTCTCAGGCGAGCAACGGGCAGTGGTATCAGATGAACGACTCCTCTGTGTCTGTCAGTGACATCAGGTCTGTGCTCAACCAGCAGGCCTACGTCCTCTTCTACATCAAGTGAGTAAACCATTTAAAAATACGTGTACGGTCATAAGTCAGCTTGAATTGAGATGTACTGAACATAACAGAAATGTACTTAAAGCAATGATTTATTCATAATAAGTATTTATTGACTAATTCCTTAAATTCTGACCTTTGTTTTATTTTGTATTTGTTTTTTATGTCTTAAGAAACATTAAAAAGTCTCAGATTTAATAGGATCCCTCTCGCTCATTTCAGATTAGTCATTTCAAGTGTTTCCTATCCCTAATGTCCCCTCTTGTGTGTCTCTAGGTCCAGCGACATGAAGAAAACAGGCGACTACAGCCACATGAGCCATAATTCAGGCATCCCCGGTCAGTCATCGCCACGTCCGGTGGTGATACCACGCATCAACACCACCGTCCACCATAACAACATTGGCTTCATAGGTCCCCAGCTGCCACCACACATGACCAAGGTACTGCAGACTTGCTTACCTCTAAATTAAATTTAAGATGCAGCCAGGGTTCGACTGAGACGCTCAACATGTGTCCTTTTCCTTTCCTCCTCAGAGCGCTCTCCATGTTAATGGGAATGGATCTCTGAGGGACTATCCCACTAACTCCAAGCCCAGCACCAGCAGCAGTGTTGTGGGGAAACCTAGCCATGGACTGGCCTCTTCCTCTTCTTCCATCTCCCACTCAATCAGCCGACCCACAATGCTCCCAGACCACGACAAACGCCAGAAGCTTTCATTCTTCATTGGACAAGGCAAACAGAACCGCCCGTCGTCCTCCTCTTCCTCCTCCTCCTCCTCCTCCTCGTCCTCGTACAGCCAGCCGTCCTCTGCCAGCAGCAGCTCCTCCTCCAGCTCTTTGTCCTCCTCACAGTCTACCTCAGACGTCCACTCAGACATTCGCTTCGTTCCGCGCCAGATTAACCACGTTAACGGCACGTCTTGCAGTAACGGCGATCGCCACACTGGAGGGAACGGAGCGTCGTTCCTGGTGCCGTACAGCCAGGAGTCCTCAGAGGAATCAGACCAGGAGAACGGCGGTACTCTGGATAACGGCTGTTTAGCAAAGTCTCACCTTAATGGAAACAACAGACCGGGAGAAGTCTTTAATAAATCCACTCAAGCCACCAACGGAGAGTCGGGAGTGCACCACAATGGTAACGGAGTGAACGGACCAACGTATGGCATCTCTAAATCCAGTCAGAACGGACACCATTATGGACACCACAAAGTGAATGGACACAGCACGCCTGATAAAGTAAATAGTCTCTTCATAATGTAGTAATAAGTCAATGAACTGTAGTTATGTGTCTGAATTCATAATTGTGTCTTGTTTTTGCTCAGATCGCTGGCAACAATCACAGCAGTTCATCCTCTGTAGCTACTAATGGAATAGACAGTGACCACAGTCAAACAAGGTAAGATAAGCACTCTTAATACGGAGCTGGAAAAAAGGTTATTGCTCTAAACGGTACCATTTGTTTGCGTAGTGAGATTACGGAAGGAATGACTTTGAACACTTTCAAAATCAACGTGGTAGATAGTTGCGATATTAACGCGCGCCTATGTTTTGTCTGTTTTTCAGCAACGAGACACATAATTCTGCCTTGTCCCAGGCCAGTTCTTCTCAGAGCATCCACCCTCCTGCCAGTGAAAGCCAGCACCTCTCCCCTCCTGACACAAGGGCTAAAACTGTGTCTGAACCCCTGCCTCAGCATACAGCATCCTCCGCCGTTAGCTCTCTACCTTCAGCTACTGCTACAAAGACCCATCCGGCCCCATCTAGAGAATCTGCTTCCTCTTCTGCCCACCCTGGCAACGTCAATGCGGCCTTATCCACCCCGCCAGAATGCTCCCAAAGCACCAATGGGGCCTCTGCAGCTCCGCAGAAGGTCAGCAGAGTTGGGGACGACGCAACGGCTCAAGCGCAGACCAGTGCTCCGTCAGCAGGGACTGAAGGGCGTACAGGTGCTAAGGAGCAACACCAGTCTAAGCCCAGTCCTAAAGGCAATGAAGGACAATCTTCTCGAGACAGGGAGAGAGACAGACTGTACTCTGACTGGAGCAGAGACCGCGAGAGACATTACAGGGACAGGAGTCAGGAGCGAGAAAGTGACGGTGATCGCCATCGGTACAGGAGAGACTACCGAGATCACCAGCACCATCGCTCCTACAGGGATCGCTTGCCTCCTCACAATCGTTCCTCCAGGGACTGGGAGTCTGAACGTCGCTGGGAGCGGACTCTCCACCACCCCAGGGAGCGTGATCGTGACAGGTGCTCTCACCATTACCACCACTATCACCACTACCGGTCCAGAGAGGACTGGGACCGCGGGCGGAGGGGACACGGTTATCCCAGCCGCGAGGAGTCTCACAGTCGCTGGAGGTGTCAGGAGGACAGTCGAGAATCCCGGGCGATGAAGGACAAGAGCAACGGCAGGGAGAGGGACTATTACTCGTCAAAGGAGGAGACTTCTTCGTCTGCCACGGCGGCAGAAACCTCAACAAAGGCAAAGGGCTCGCCCCCTCGGGCTCGTCCCTCCACGTTTGAATCTGCTCCAAACAGGGAGGAAGAAAATCACAAGAGGACTTCTGATCCTCCGAGCAAGGAGAGGGACGATAGCGCGGAGGCACGTCGCTCTAAAAAACACAAAAAGAGCAAGAAAAAGAAGAAGTCAAAGGATAAAGACAGACACAGAGATAGCGGGTGAGTAAAGCCATCATGCTGCCTGACACTTTTTTGTTGAGGTTTGCCATTTTGCATAACCGTTCACCATTCACCATAATATGCTATCTGTTAAGTTTCAGCTTCTCTTGGGCTATTTTTTTGGTACTTTTAAAAGCTAGGACTGATGACAGAGCCTGAAACTCAATTTTAGATTCAGTGGATTGAAAATAATCACGACATGTTCCCTGTCCTCCCCCAGAAGCTCCGACGTGGATTCAGACCGAGCGGCCGAAACAAAAAAGAGGAAGAAGAAAAAGCGGAGGCAGCGGGACAGCGACGGCGAGCAGCACAGCCCAGGAGCGTCCCGGAGCCACAAGAACAGAAGCAGCGAGGAGAGGGAGAGCCGCAAGCGGCGATACTATGACACCAAGGACACTAAACACAACGGTTTGTCGCCAGAAAAACGCCGGCGAACGGAGTACGCCGATGGCAGCGGAGACCATCTTCTGCCCACCAACCACACCTCACCCACAAACGGTTCAACTCACCGCCATCTTAACGGATACACAGGTATCACAGGTTTCTCCCGATCCACGTCGTCCTCGTCGCTGAAATAAATGTTTCATCACTTACATGTTGATCCCGTTTTGCAGGAAACGGTTACGGCCAAACCAACGGCGACTCCCACGGATTCTCCAGTGGCTCCAAACACTGACTGTGAGTGGGCGCCCCCTTTTTTAAAAAAAATGATTATCGCAGTATGGAGTCAGTGCTAATAAACAACAGGAAGTCTCATGAGAGATGCAAATGTTTCAGCTCCTCTCTCTCATTTCAGACACATCAACACCGTTTTAACAACAGCAGAGGAATGACATCAACAACTTTTTACGTGGTGCTTCTTCATCGGAAATATATTGTATTTTTACCACAACTAAAGTGTTTTAAATGTTCTCGAATTTTTTTTTATTTTTTTTTATTGATTTATTTGCCGCAATTCTCCTAACTATGATGAAAACAAAAAGAAAACAAACATTCACCTGTTGAACATTTATGATGAGAAAATATTAATATATACTTGTATGAACACAAACAAAGCCTGGAGCTTAAACATCTCAGCTGCTGCTCAGTGGAACTCAGGACTTGAAAACTTGTTAACATCCATCGCGGATCGTCCACCTGCTTCGAATCAGAGTGAAACAAAAGGGAAATGTGTAGCCTAAGAGGACAAACTGTGAGGCTTCACGCTGGCTGCAAGTTTAAGATGTCACCATATCTACAGAGCCGCAATGTTTTTGAGTTTTGTTTATTTTTTTTGTTCTTCTTCGATCCCACTGGGAGCGGACACGAAACGGAGGGAGATGCTCACAAACCGAGACCGACGAGCACGTCGGTGGGAACAAGGCTTCGCTGACTGATACCTCCACGTTAACCCTGGACAGACTTGAGGACATTTCCCAGCTTTTTTTGGGTTTTTTTTTTTCTTCTTTGTTTCCATTTTGCTCTGAAGCCTAAGATTCACCCATTTTTAAACTCCTTCACAAAAAAACAGAGGTTTCTCTCTCTTCCCCCTCGCTCACATTCTTTTTTTTTTCTCCCCCCCTTTTAAAACGTTTTAAAAAAAAAGCGTCAGAAATTTGTTATTATGGCTGTGGACCATTTGTGTTTGCTTTTTAATGAAAAATACAGTTTGTGTCTTCTAGCGTCATAAAAAAAATACTGTGAATTTAATTTTGAACTGTACTATCAGTTATTTTTATACGTAAAGATCCTGTATCAGGGTTACCCGTAGACGTTTTGTTGATTTGCTTCGTTTTTAGAAAAAGGAAAAAAAAAGCGTTCATTTTGACCGTACTCTCCAGACGACAAAAGTCACTGATGGGTACGGTCTGCTTTTTGTTTTTTTGGGTTTTTTTTTTTGTTTTGTTTTTTTCAACTTTAGACAGAGGTTGAAAAACTGCTGTTATATCTTTTAGTTTAGCATGTCAGAATTTATACATTGTATAAGGTAAAAGCCTTAAAATACATTTGTTAATGTCAGAAATTGTAATCTGTTCCTGGTCTTTGACTTTGTTTACAAGCTGCGTTGAAATGAATTGGGGGGGGAAAGTACTGATGGAGATGACTGACGAGTTGCCAGGGTTTTTTTTTTTTTTTTTTTTTTGTCTGCCTTTGTATCATATACTAGGAATAGATTGATTGTACTCGAGCCTCTTGTTGAACAAACTTTCCACTACGGTTAAATTATGATGTAGATACATTACGTGAGGATGAAAACTAATAGCACTCTTCTGTATTCAGGTTTTGTTAAATACACACACCTTTTCTAGCTATCTGAGTCAGCAGACTCGATATTTTATTCTCCGTTTTCCATGTTTGAAATAACCAAAGACCCCGGTAAGTTGAGCTCACACGCACACAAAGACTTGTTTTCTGATCAGCATGTATTTTTATTCAAAGTTATTCATCAAAGTGTTCAGGAGCAGTTTTCCTAAACTCACATCAAGCCTGGTTCAAAACTTCATCTGCCACTGAAAGATCAGCTGCACGTTGGCTTGGTCTGTGTTGGGGAAAACTGTTCTTCTATTCCAGTCGGCATCCACGCGGTATTCAAGGATATTTTGAACCCGTTTATGTCCTTTTTACTCTCTTTATGTCCAACTCGGCATCGTGAGTTATTCCTTTTTCATATAGCATCATGTATTATCTGATCTTTAGTAATAACGCAGTGCGAGGAGGTTTCACTGCTCTGCAAAGAGCTGCACAAAGTCCCTCTTCCACTATTGTAAACTGTTAGCTGTTGAACTAAAAAGGTGAACGGGTATAGGCTACGGCCATCATGATTTACATGCTACATAAACACAACAGAGGGAAAAAGAAAAAAAACAGTATGTACATTATATACTATACATGCATAATGTAAATTGGGGTGGGGGGGTGGGAGGGGGGCTGCCTCTTTTTGTTAAACTAAGAAAATAAATACAAAAATGAAATTGATCACAGAGGTGGATCTTCAATACACGACATGACAGTTTGGAACGGTGGTCACTTCGAGGGTCATTAAAATCCCTTAAACCTGCATCAATTCATTAGCCTACAAAGAGAAAATAAGGGAGCGTACTGTAAATAAAAAAAAAGAGAGAGTATATGAGCTTATGTTTTTCTAGAATAAATCATTTTCAAGTGTTTGCATATACAGATTGAGGGCTACCAATCAGACCAGCTGATTTCTAAGCTTGTGGCTCTCTGTAGCTCTCTGAAGGATGCTACAAAACGTTGTCGGTGTTGGCAGTTGTCGAAGGACATATGAGGTGAACATAAAATATTGACTGGCTCCTGGGAGTGTTCTTGGCAGACCGCCATCAGCCAACCGGGCGAGCTGGTTTGGATGTCATACGACGACTGCACCCGTGCAGCACGGCAGCTTCAGTTCGTCGTGTGTCCAGCAGAGGGCGAGCTCGCCCACAGCTACAATATGCAAAGAGTTCCACATGGCTGTCGTCCTCTTTCCTTCCATCCAAGCTCTGTAAAGATTTTGCACCCTTTTTCCCCCCCCAAACGGCACACAACAGTGCCAGTTTAACTAAAACCTTCACAGTCACATCAACCGTGAACTGAGGTGCAGAAAACCTTCAGCCGGAGGTCACTTGATCCGTTTCGGTCTGTAAAACTCCTCCTCCACCTCTGTCTGCTGCTCGTCCTCCAGCCCTGACAGAACAAATGGGAGGTCTTCATGACCTCTGTAACACACACACACACACACACAGTCACACACATACACACACGAGGACTCTGCTGGTCACAGACACGGTGGCGGGGCAGGTGTGGTCGAAGGTGGGCGGTCATCATTTCTTATTGGCTATCCTTCTCTTCCTGGTGGCCAGCATGTCGTAGAAAGGATCTCTGCTGATGCTTGCTCTGTGGAGAGAGGACAGGAAGGAGCGGATCACTGATCGACTGTTTCCAACTGCTCATGTCAGTCCCTTCATACGCTGTTAGTCTGATTCATCAACATCGCTAACAACTCGTGTTTTGATCACCATCAAAAATGTTCAAATCTGCTGCAAAGAGAAGAAAAACACTGAACATCTGATCAGTTTGTGATGTTTGGAGCACTCCAATAATTTCTCAGTGTACCAACTTGACCTTAATCTGTCTCGTCTCTATCAGTCAGTGCATCCTACCCAAAATATGTCACGTCTCGTGTCTACACTGCATTCTGGGGGATATAACCCATTTTGCTTTGATTCCAAGTGATCAACGCCGAAAACGTGACATTTACAGCGATTTGTTGCACCTCTGAAACCTGTTTTTCAATCAAACTCCATTTAGTGTGCTATAAATAGCTCAGCATCTCATTATTTGTGTTATGCACGGACAAAACACGACGGCAAGCAGCCAAACGCGGCCAGTAATGCAACAAAAATGTTGCCAGCTAGTCATTTGAATGCTCTCAGAGGACAAAGCTGTCCATCAGAACGTGCATTGCTGCTAAGTGTGACGGGTTATAAATGTCCAGCCGGTATATTTTAGTAGGAGTGCAAACGCGGCAGTGTGCTACTTATTAGTACCAAATGTGGAAAAAAGGAGGGCAAATGAGAAGTTTGGACTTTGATCAAAGCCACGCATCCACACGTTTTTCACAGAAAACCAGCACATTGTGGTGGATTCTTCCTTTAATGCTGCCGTCTATTAGCTGACTCAAACCTGCAATTACAGAGAGGAAATGAGCTTTTAAGTTGATAAGCTGAACACGCTGGCAAACAATTGCCTGTTTACACGCCCAGCAGGCATGAAGCGACGTTTGCATTCATTTAGAGTCGTGTTTCTGGTGAAAGGGCGGCCGATATTCAGTCTCCTATTGTCTCTATTTTGGTCTCCACCTCCTCCTGAGAGAAATATTCGACTCTTTAGCTGCTAAATACTCCAATTTTGACATTTTTATTTAGGGTGTTTTTAATTACTTTTAAGTTTATATAGTTTATATACAGTTCATTTAGTTTATATCATATATCCTCATCCTTGTAGCATTGCTGTTCTTTGAGAACCACAGATCTGTTTTGTGACAATGCATTTACCAGCTAATTCAACTTATAGATATGTAATATTTTTAGCTTAGGAAGCTGTAAATAATAATGTAATAATTAAAGTATATATATATAAAAGACACCAAATTGTCAGACATATGTAGCGGTGCTTCTGAGATGTAGTGAACTAAAAGCATGCAAACAAACATACATGCATGCACACAATGGGAAAAACTCAAGTACCTCGAATTCGGGCATGGTAAATGTACCTACTTTCATGCCACCGTTGGTGACACATAGCGAGGACGAGAATAACACTGAGTAACATTCCCAGCAGCAGAACAATCCACATGCTGAGAACACAAGTATGTGCGCCGAACAGTTACCACAAGACCGGAGCAGTTTCCAGCAGATGAGTCAGGTGTGGGTACAGTATTTGTGTGTGTGCGTGTGTGTGTGTGTGTGTTCATATGTGTGTGTGAATCTGCTGACCACAGGACAGTCTGCCGCCCCGGCAGCTGAGTCAAGTGAGAGTGTGTTTGAGGCAGCACAGCTCCGTCCCGCTGAGTCCAGACTTAGTCGTTATTATTCCTGTACTAAGAACACTCGCAGGCCTGCAACAGGCGTGTGAAATGTGTAATGCAGACGGTGTGTCATCTGAAGGTCAACAGACCGAATCTCCCAAAGCAAGAAAAATGACCACCTCTCTCTTCTTTCCAGTCACTTTAACTGTACACGAAGCAGCCTCATCCCAACAAGATTTCCAGTAACTTAGCTGGAAAAACCCATCACTTTCATTAATGGACACACGTGTGTCAATGCTAAGTGGGTTTTTAATATCATTAGAGGATGGAAGTATTGCGTAATATGATTTTCTGCTGTGATATTGATCATATTTGTCGGTGAAGCTGCAGCTGAGTGGATGATAACCAGCGAGCTGATCAATTACCCGCTGGGTCCAATTTACCGCTGCACCTCCACTCTCCTTCCCTGGTTAACAAGGCAGCGTTTGAACATGACGGATCAGGTGTAAAGGCTTTTGCAGAGCCACGGCGGCTGAGCAGGGGCGGTGTGTTTTTCTTTGCTCGCTTGAGCCCCCAATCAAAAGGGAAGTGAGCTTATCCAGCCGAGCAGAAATCACCACCGAGCGTTATCTGTGCAGATGTGTGAGAAAGCCAGTCACATTTAGTCACCAGCATGTGTGTGTGTGTCTTTGTGCTGGCCTGCACATTTCTGATTAAGCTCACAGCTGTGTGTGTGTGTGTGTGTGTGTGTCTGTGGGGTCTCACAGTCAAGGTCAGACATGAGAAAGTGTCACATGGGAGCGGCCCGGTGTTGGCTAAGTGCCCTCTCAGTGTAAATGGATCCACACTAACACGCCGTCTCTCTTACTTGATGGATTTGATCCACTCCTCCTTCTCCTCCGGCGTGGGGGCCGATATCCTGTACACTACGTGGTTGCCCTCGACGACTCGCCCGTCCGCCTCCGTCTTGCAGGCCTTGATCACCTGACCTTTGTGGTTGGGGTTGTAGAGCTCGAAGCAGTTCTGCGGGAAGACATCGGGAGGCAGAAATAACATTTTGTTTTGTTTTGGCAAAGCTTATGTTCGCCGTATGAATCTAAAAGATGGATTGAGAGGGACGGGACAGTGTTTCGAGGTGCTCCTTACAGGTTTCCTGGGCTCGTCCACCTCCCTGATACTGAGGTTCTCCAGAGGAATAATCCCACGAGGCTCTTTATCCTGGAAACACAGACACAAAAAGACACCACTCAGTGTCAACATGTCACTTGCTCGGCGCGTACGTGTCTCTTTGTCCTCTTGAAGATGGGACCAGGAGTAAGATGAAGTCATTGTGCAATAAAGAGAGGTCAACTTACTTACTTTAATATGCTAAACTGAAAATGGTAAACTTTCAAAGCTGAAGTTTTTAATTTTTATTTGGATGTGGAATGTGTTGGAAATGTTGCACCACATTTCAGGTTAACATTTAAATGAATACACTAACGCCACAGTGTTTTCTGCCACGTGTTGCTGGTGGGGGGGCAACTATTTCTACAGCAAGTATTCAAAGCAACTGTGTGATTTGTAACAGCTACAAATAAAACTAAAGTCACACATTTGATGCTACATATAGCGCCCTTAGTTCCCACTGCAGCCAAGCTAAGTGTTTCAACAACTACCTCAACATATGGAGCCTGACAGAATCAAGCTCGAAATCAAGGTGGTGATAAAAGCACACTGGTGGTTTTTTATTCATCCTGGTCACGTAGGGGACAGCACCCGAGGGAGACATAACCCTACACCCGCCATCCTCCACCGATTCCTATTCTGTCTGCGGGGGCCAGATGTGAGGGGTGTGTGTGTGTGTGGGTGTGTATGTGTGTGTATGGGTTGGGGGGACCTTGAGGAACAGCCCTGTGTCCTGCTTGTCGTCTTCCTACTAATGAGGGGGCACGACAGGGGGAAGGAAATGCCCTGGGACGGCTGCTCACAGCTGGCTGTGTGTGCCTTTTTTTAATGCGTGTGTGCTCCCGCTGCAGTGTGCGTATGTGTGTGCTGAGGGGTTGGTGCATCTGTGTGTGTGTGTGTGTGTGCGTTTCGGGGGATGTTCTCTAAAACAGGGATGTTGGGGTGACAGGCAGCCGGTTGGGGGGGAGGCACTTGGCTTGCGGCTTAGCTGTGCCAGATGTGTGCCGTAGACTTTGCAGATGTTTCCCATGATGCCTCATGTTAATTGCGCGAGTGAGGTTCATTTAGGTCAAAGGGGCTGCATCTGTTAAAGAGGCAGAGCTGGAAAGCAAAGACCTCTGCCTTCATCCGTGTGTGTGTGTTAAAGTGTGTGAGGGAAACGCAGAGGACACGTGTGGCCTTTGTTTTATGTTTCCACTTATCCTGTCACACTTTATCTGCCTGTACTCATATTAGCTGGTTCACACATGTAGCAACGCTACCCATGTTACATTATTTTAAAATGTAAAACTATATTTATTGATATTCTGAAAGGAATATTATATAGTTTTATTGTCACTGAATTGTCCAGGGGACCAGTGGATAGTCCAGGACATCACTGCTCCTTGCAAAAAAACATAGTCCAGCACAGCCTAGATTTTTATACAGATTACATAAAAACATAACTTATTAATAAGTGAACTTCAGAAGTTCTTTTAATTACTATAGTGCCAGACTTGTTCTTTAAGATCCACTCTATTCATTTCATTCTGTCAGTAATCTGCAAAAAGATATACGTATTTGCGTAATTTGCTTTCTGGTAAACAACAGAAGAACCCAGATTGAGGTTCAGAACAGCTGCCAGGTGTGTATCCTGCAGTCCGTTCATATCCCCACATCGATCTGTCAACTTACTGTCGTGTATTCAAAGTAATAGAGGCAGTTGTCGGTCAGAATGAACCACCGCCTCTTCCACGTCTTCACCCTGCCGCCTGCGGAGAGAAACACAAAACATTTGAGTTCAAACCTAAGAGGTCACGGCGTTTGTGTTCCCACAGAGTCTAACCTGCAGGAGACCTCAGCTCCACGTGCCACATCTGGTTCTGATCAGCAGCTCTCTGCATTATTAGGCTCAATCAGAGGCTGGATAATCCCTCCAGTGTACCCCCTCCTCGTCTCGAGAGATCGATGCCCGAGGAGGAGAAAGGGAGGGACGGGGGGGGGGGGGGGGGGGGGGGGGCTTGTGAAACGTGTTCCCAGACATCTACACACCACATTCATGTGGCAACTGAAACAGGAGCGGCTAATTAAACATCTGAATGCAGGAATAATATCAAGTCATCTCCTTATAAGAGACACAATCTGTCCATCTGTCTCCATCAGCAGATAAAAGTAGATTTAATGGGATTATTGGATTTTCTGTTACACCATCGGTGACGCAATGAGTAATTTACCTATGTAATCAAAAAAAAAAAAAAACGCCAAACATGATGTCAATGTACAGGCTGCAATATGTGCACCATAATAACACGTTTGCTGACTTCACAGAATGAGCGCGAAGCGGCCGTTACTGATGTAATCAATATGTAATGTTCACTTGACCCAGATTTTTATTCTATACCGCAAACCAGAGTAAAAACCCAGCACCTGCATTATGCATGAGCAATGTTTGCTTCAAGACGCACTCACTGCATTTTACTCACTAGACCTGAATGAGCGCGTCGAGGTCGTAACATAGTTTTAATCTAAAGTTTTACTCTGCTACAGTGAGCAGCACGTAACAGTCTAGACAGCTCTTTATCCCTGACATTTGTTATGGCTTTCCGCTGCAGAGTCCTCCGGGTTTGCGTGATTTGAATGCAAATTTATCATTCGCTTGTTTATTTATGGACACTCCACTCCAGAGAGGGAGGAGCGTGGGTTAAAAGTCTCGCATTACTCAATTTTAATAGTTTATATAATTGAAGAGGATTAAAAAAATGGATTTTTGAGATTATTTCCTTCCATAAACACCAGCAGAGGTGCTGCGTTTGTGGCCTTTCTGCCGATAACAGGCCTTCCGATATATATTGTAAGAGCGTCTAAATAACTGAATTTTATGGCAGGCTGTTCACACTGCATGATGATGGATTCAGGCACAGCAGCAGGCTCAGACCGGGGTAATAGCGTAGTCTAATGAGAGCTTACAGATCTTCACAGCCTCAATGGGTTAGCGATATGTCCTACTGAACTACCCGACAGGTTAGCAGAGTGCTCAGTCTTCTTTCATTAAGCAGGGAATCCTCAGATGGAGCTAAAAAATGAACGGGAAATTCACGGACGGGGAAAATTTTGGAGCTGAAATGATGTGGCAAGTGCAGCTGGCGGGACAGAAACCGAAAACAGAGAGGGATCTGTACAGGAAGAGAAGAAGCAGCAGTGTAGGACCGAGGGAACAGGAACAGAGGGGGGGGAGAATGAAAATAGGCTTTATATCACTGCATGACCAGCCACCCAGTGGAAGGGAAGGTACACATTCCCATGGCACAGACTCAAAGCAGCCCATTCACTAAGCTCGAGCATGACTGCATGTTCTGGCAGATAGCTACATAGGAGCTGTATGAAGCGCAGGGCGGTCTCATGGGGTGACCTGTTGTTGTTGTTAATGTGACCCAGCTGACCCCTGGGTGTTTGTTACAGGGAATCAATGAGTAAGCAAACACCATATATGTCAGAGCAATGCTTGTTAGCGTGACTTGAAATCGGTTTCAAAGCATGCAGCAGTTTTATTATGAAGGATCTGGTTTAGTTCACTGGTTGACCCGCTAATGTTTTAAGAGCTGTCATATATAAGTATGACATTTTGATTAATGCACCTTTTTTTCTCCACTTTCTTCCAGAGTTAGCTGAGAAGACTGACACCAATCTCGTGTGTGGATGCTAATAATGGACATTACAGCCAAAAGCTAGGTTAGCTTAGCATAGGACGAAGACTGGAAACAGGGGGATTTTTTTTTATTTTTGGACAGAGCTAGGCTGTTTTTCCTCACTGTTCCCAATTATTGTGCTAAGCTAAGCTAAGCTAAGCTAGGCTAAGCTAAGCTAATAGCTTCATATTTACCGTACAGAAATGAATGCTATCAATATTCTCTCAGCAAAAAGTATATTTCCCAAACTTTTGTAGTATTACTTCAAAAAACACAGTTATATCAGTTGTTTTGATCAATATGAAAGTGAACTTGAAGGTGAGAGCGGCCATAATCTTCAATATAATTGTGAAACTGCATCTGCAAGCTACAGTAAATACAGCAGGTCAAAGGAAAATAATGTTCGCCACTAAATTTAAAATTAAAACTCACCGGGTTTCAGTTTCATCTGCTAAAAGCACTTTGTTTATTTGCTTATTGCTCTGACACACATGACTTTGTCTTCTTTATCCTGTAATCATGGTATGGCATGTCTGTCTAAATGATAAGAGGCCGTAGACTAAAGAGGATGTGGCAAACGTCAACTGTGGTTTGATGAGGTGAACAAAAAAATGAGCGCTCTGCGTGTGCACCAACTGAGACGAGCTCTGTGCGTCACCCGGGCCTCCTCCAGAGCCACAAGAGGAATGCAGCCAATCCCCATGCACAGTGAGAAGAGATCACTGACCTCCAACTCGCCTTGCCTTTTGAATGAGATAACCCATCACCTCACGATGCTGTTCTCATTTGCCCAATAACAGCTCTGATACAATAAGCCAATTAAATGAGGCGGCTAGCATGTTCAGGGGCCCGGTGTGCTAAGATAGAGATAATGGCAGCCAATGCCAGAATGAGGGCACTCTGTGATGAACCAGGTGGATGGAGGAAGGAGTGTTACCTACCTCCTAATACAGAGATTTAAGGAGGAACAGCCATCACAGAACAGAATGAAAGAACAGAACAAAAGGTGAAAGGCTGAAAGGTTAGAGAGAGAGAGAGAGAGTGAAGGAACAAAAAACACAGAAGGAATTTGAAAGACACAACAAGCACAAAAAATCACCATGCCAGAGAGCCGGAGACAGAGGAGTGTAATCACAAAAAGAAGCATGCTCCAAGTGAGAGGAGAGGAAGGAGAGAAAGAGACAATACAAGACCAAACGAAGAGGAGAAGAGGTAACGAGATGAAGGACGAAGAGACACTTTTGCAGTTGTGTCAGATTCCCGGGCGAACTTTATTTAGCAGCATCATGGAGGCGGACAGTTTTGGGGCAAAAAACGGGGTTGCATGGGCAGAAATCATCATGAGCTAACTAAAATTAGTTTTTGTAGTGCTCATGTTGCTACTTACAAGTCTGGCGAGGATTGCAGAGGATTTTCCACATTTTGTGACCTGCCAGTTATTAACTTTTAACCGTCTGTTAACATAAATAACTGTGTCAGCTGCCTAATTAGCAAAAGGAGCCCGAGTATTTAGACTTCACACTGGAAAAATGAACACTAAGTATCATTTTTTATTTGTTTATGCACGCTTTTGTCCCCTGGTGTTAACTCAAAGGGCTCACAGCTAAAAACAAGCTAACAAGCTAACTTAACAGGCCGTTTAACAGTTATATATCAGCTTGACGTGATTTGGAGCCAGAGTTTGTGCTGTAGTGATCATGGTTGGCACCATAGTATCGAGGTCCCTCCCATACACCCTCAGACTCAGTTGTGAGCTATCAATCATGACATGAAACCTTTTATAGCATCAAATAACTGATTAAAAAAGATATCAGAAAAATGCACACTTAAAACTTCAGCTATATTTATTTGATGTGTAAATGAAGGGGGTGGAGTTTTTTAGAGAGCTGTCATCCATCTTTATAGACAGTCAATGGGCTATACTTGAGCTAAATGCCCTTGTTGCCCAAGAGTTGCCGACCTCCAACATAGCTGCCCCATTACAAGCAAGACACACGCAAACAACACAAACACACATCACCAGGGAAATGAAGGACACTGCTCCTCATAACGACGCTACTGCTCTCCTGACATAAATCAACATAATCAAGGTTACTTTTGTGAAAGCACATACCGAGCTTCAAGAGCCAGCCTTCTCTGTCGGGGTTGAAGAATGTGTGCGTCAGATCATTCCCGTCATCCTCTGGGATTTTGAAGGGCTCGTTTTTGATGCTGTCGTAAAGGTTCTGCAGGCGGGGGGAGGAAAACTATTAATCAAAAAGGTAAACAGTGGTGGGAAATGTCTCTGTTGCACAAAGCAGGTGTGACAGAACGGTCACTGAGATCAATCATCCCACACAAACACGCGCAAACTCATCTCTGAGAAATCCTCACCCTGAGAAGCTCCTCTGGCAGATCTCCTCCTTCGTTGATGCCTCTGTTCATGGAGATAAAGCGCTCCACTGGGGGCTTGTCTCTGACGTTAGGGTTATGTAGGCTGGTGTTCAGCATGATGATGGCAAATGACAACACGTAGCAGGTATCTGAGAACCAAGAGTAATGGAATCAAATGGGTTAAACGTGTACCATGTGTGCAGTAATTATCACATACAGATTGCATGTTGTTCCTCCCATAGTCCAAAGACATATAGGTTAATTGGTGGCTCTACATTTCCAGTAGGTGTGAATGTGAACGTGAATGGTTGTTTATCTCTATAGTCAGCCCTGTGTTGAACTGAACTAGTCCAGGTTGTGCCCTGTCTCCCGCCCAGTTTCTAGTGCTGGGACAGGCTCCAGTCCCCTCCGCGACCAGTTTATGGAAAATGGATGAATGGATTGCATGTTACTAGCAGGTCTAAATGAGATCAAAGAGTTGTACACATTACTCATGCAATGCAGAGCACGGCATAGATGGAGCAAGTTATAATAAGCTGTCAACCGAGATGGTAAATAGGACACAATTACCATATCTCCCATTGTGACACAGTGACACACTATTAGATACTGACACAGCCTCTTCATGCAATATGTACACATGCAATCCTTTTTTTAAAATCTTCTTTTATTTTTCATTCTTTAAGGTAGATATTTACTTTGTACATTAGTCTAGGAACCAAATAATGCAGTGCAACATTTTCAGGCTTAGGCATACATAACAGCGTATCATCAGCATATGGTGATAGTTTGTATATTATAAGCTTTAGTGTTTCCATTTCTTCTTACACATATTGCCGCTTGTAATATTGCTATTATAGGCAGCAGAGGGAATTAGGAAGTGAGCCGTAATTCTTAGTCCCTCTCTCTTTTTTACCAATGCACCACTTTTTAGAAACGGGCAAGCCATATTTTTTTTGTAATAATTCTGAAATTGTAATACCTTTGAAAACGAGTGAGAGAAAAAGTAGGGGGAAGGGGGGAAGGCATTAGTCTCTCTACTGCGTGTTAATGTTCAGACACACGGGCCACTGGCTGCCTGTAAATGAATCATTCATTCCCCTCTGTATGTCTCCCCTCACTGACACACTTTGGTCCTGTCTGTCCTGCGCTGCCCATTGTCTGCCCACTAACACACATTCATTATAAAAAATAGAAGAGCTTCGCACACAGTGTTACTACGGGACAAGAGACGCGGGCGACTGCCAGAGGAATGTCAGTATAATCAAAGAATTAATGTGCATGATGAAGCACTGAGAGAAACGGGATGCTCATTCCCCTGGTAATTAAAGATCTCTGATCATTTTATGTTTTTATGAGTGGTTGTGTGGTTACTGCTACACACATGGCTCTAAGCTGCTGCTCTGTCCCGCTCCCACAACTGTCACACACAGACAAACATGAATGCCTATACGCAGCGTGTGCATGAGACTTTATGGGGCCACTGTAAAGATATATCATGGAAATGTCTGACACTGAAACGTGCCTAAATTAGTATCTAAAAAAGTAACTTTTCATTTCATTTTTGAGGCTTTCATCCCACATGTTGTCCCTATAGCACATATATATGTCTTGCTTGCAGCTTTACCACCATGCATTACTACACTTGACTTAACAATATTTGCTGCATCCATACCTGAGCAGGGAGTCCATCAACTGAACTGATAAAACTTGGAGTATCCCCTCCATGGGACCACATGCACTCTCAACAATCTTGCACACAATAGTTTGCTCTATAATGTCTTTAATTATTTACGCACTGTTGTAGTTGTAGACTTTGTTTATCGCAAGACCATGTATCACTCAGCCAGGTTGAGTCTTCCTGAATAATGTATGGAACTTGTTTGTTGCTGTTTGTTTGCTCTGATCCCATCTCTTGCAGTGACCTGCGGTTACTGTAATCTGGTTAATCCTCATTGAGCTTTAGTTACAGTAACTCTGATGGCTTAATGATTGAAACGCATTACAAAAACAGGCCATCGCTCAATGCATCCTCGACCCTCGGGCGGCACTTCTGCTGGCACATTAGGCTACACTACTTGCCAGTGCGCTGACTTTGTCCAACATATTGGATTTCACACTTTGCTCATCTGCATCCAGACAACCTGATTATTGTTTATCATCCGTTACTACCAAACAAAGGGGGAATTATCCCAGGGGATACTTTGCATTTTGCAATGGAAACATTAGCTCAATTCATAAAAATAAAAAACAACATCAACATCAAGCCTGTGGTGAGACTGAAGTTAGCTAAAAAAAAAAAAAAAAGATAAATGGCTGAAACAGATTTCTCTAGGTAATAAGCAGTTAGCTGTAAGAAAAGTTGGATAAAAATACTGGATACATGGTGCATATAGATAGCTAGATTAACTGTAATATAACTGAATAAAATGGATAAATAGATGCAACAATGGATACAAATATTTAATTCTTGGAAGACAAATACAGGAATGTCTACAGGCTATGTGCAATGGATGATAAATTCACTGACAATATCCACATACAGTTAACATTATGAAATAACATCCTATTTAAAATCCATTTGAATGAACACATTGGGAACATGACCGGAGATGTCGATGAGGAGCACTACAGTTCATCTGTCAGGACTGTCGGGGTAGATGAGATCAGGAACTCCCAATTAACCGGTACTGGTGACAACCATGATATTTATGAAATGAAACACTAATATCATGTTGACCATATACATATAGAAATATTGTTTAAATAACCCAGCACCCCTCAACTCATTGCTGTTTCTTTCCTTCCTCACTTTGTGGTTCTCCACCTCCTATTTTTATGGTTGAGTGTGATTCATTTGCCAAAAAGAGACAAAAAGTTAAAGAAGTGAATTCTTTTGACCACGATAATCGTGTATCACAACTGACTGACCTGTTGACTGGAAGACTCCAGGGTTGCACTGGCAGTACCTCGAGGCAAATGCCTCCATCATACGGTCGATTTTCTGGGCTTCACCTGGCAAGCGGAAACTCCACAGGAACTGCCTACAGTTACAGGAGGGGGGGAAAGGAGAGGGGGCGGGGGGTTAGATGTGATGCCACAGAGAGTCACAGGACATATCTGTTTGGTTTCATCATTGTGCTGACCGTAGTGCTTGGACCAGGTTGAGGTCAGCAAATTCATGCAGCTCCACAAAAGCCTGCAGCACCTTGATGTTGAAATCATCCCTGGTGGAAAGAAAGATGAGAAAAATCTGATTTGCAATATTGTTCTCTCTCTAAACAATTTCCTTCCCCCCCCCCTACAGAATCAGAAGATCATTCGGGAGATATCAAAACACCTCAGAGAAGATTTAAGATAACTCTGAACACAATGTGAACCCAGAAGACAGTGTGAGGAAAACCACATTTCCTCCATGAAAGCATTTCTCAACCTGAATTCCTGTTTCTCAGCATTCCTGTCATGTTTGCGCCCTTATTCATACCGGGCGGCAAGCGCGGCGTCTGGAAGCAATTTAAACAGCTGGCCAGTGCTGAGTGTTTCTCCACCCTGAGGGGGGGAAACGGTGCGTTTGACTGATGGAAAAACAGCTAAAACCGAACCCACACAGTCTACTTTTTGTCAGAGGTTTGTTTGGCCGTCTGAGGGCTTTTGGAGGAAAAGTCAACAGCTGCTCTCGGGCTTGTGGTTGAAGCTCCTCTGATCCCGTTTGTTGAACATCAGGTTCCATGATCCTCTATCATCATTGTCTCATGTATTGTTCAAATGAAAGCAGGAATTTGTGTTTTTTTTTTTTTGTGGATTGACGCAGTGGAAAGGTTGAGAAGAGTACAATGAGTGGTTTACACGAAACAAACAAACAAACTTGGATTGCAATAACATTCTTGGATTATTTGGACCGTGATTTGGGGGCTTTTTCTTCTCCACCGAGTGTCTGCGGCTCTATACTGCCGTTTGCAATGAAATAAAATGAGTCCTTTCTTAGGATGGAAACATATAAGGTTATTGCAAAAGGTACACTTATTAGGAAGACACCTGAATGTTGTAACAAACAAAGCTGAATCATACATGAACAACTGAAAGATCTGGCAGCGTAAATTAAGAGTCAATCACCCACTCGGCATCCTTACATCCATCTCCCGCTATCTATCCTCCTTCTAGCTATTTTTCTCCCCCTCTCTTCACCCCCCCTCTCTGCTCAGCGTGTAATGATAGGCTCCTTCTACTTGCATAAGCTCAATTAGTGATAATTACTGAGTGTAAACCCTCAGCCTGTGTTTAGTGTGATTTCCACTGGGTAGGTGGCCTCTTTGATCATCCTCCATGAATAAAGCCCAAGAGCCCCCCCTCGCCCCCCAACCTCCAGCCTCATTCACAGAGCGTGTTTGTGTGTGTTCAATTGTTTCTGACACTGTTCATCTGGCTGGTGATCCACAATCGGCACCTATACTCAGGTAGGATACGGACTGTAGCTGATGTCAATACAGTGCAGCGTCTATTCAGTTGAAGACTTTTCCTATGACAGGATGCACGTCCGTTTAAGTAAACCAACACCAGAAACTCTGCATTTAATCACCACTCTGTTTATAAAACTATACTTCTGCCAAAGAAGGCAGTTTATTTTTAACTTCTTTTTTTTTTTTATGCCAGGAAACAAAATGACATTTAACTTGGCTCGTCCACAAGGGGAAAATCATGGATTTGTGACCAAAACAAAGCATTATATTTGGCTTTAATTGTCTCAGTGTGTGGAGTGGAGTCAGCCAAACATACGGATTCATTCGCCGCCCACTCGTATTTTCTCCATGGCATTTTCAGCTAGTGACATTTGTGGTGCTAATCACTCATTAGCGCTCGGCACTATTCAAATATCACCTGTCAGTCAAAGGGTGCGTTTTTCCCCCCCCCTGAGATTTACGGTTGATAAAAATGTATGTCTCCTTCAGACCCGGCAGGTTTCAATTCTCACGCTAACCACCTAGACCTTTGTCTGTGCGTTCAAAACAAAGCGGGGCTTTGTAATGCAGGTGTGATTTGGTCAATCTCAGGTCCACCGATGATCAGCGGCTTTGCTGATTTTTACATTAGCTGGGGGGTGGAGGTAGCCAACGGCGCTGCATATTTTGACCTTCAAAACAGCACTTGACGTCAAACATACGCCGTCCATTCCTTACACTGTCTGTGATTCGGAGCAGCTGCTTTGTGTTTCATCACCTGAGGATAATGAGCGTTGAGGACGTTCTATATGTGACAATAGCGCTTGTAGTTACCATATATGACGTAAAGCATGTGCGCAGGCTTAAACTCACAGTGTTTTTTAGCTTTTCCAAAGTACTTCTTTCCAATTAAATACAGACGAATTATGAATCAAACCTAACATAACAAAGTGGTGATATTTCGCCTAATAAATCCGGGAACTAAACCTTTGATGTGAACTCGCTCGCAGCTCGCTTTTCATAGCTTTTGATTCAGTGTGTTCTGTCTCTGTTTGCCTGCGGTTTGTTTAACTATCTAATCTCACCTTCAGATAACACAATCCATCACCAGCTGCAGGACTTCCCTTCTTCTTCATCATTATCCAGCAGTCTGGCCTGAGATGGGAGCAGCTGCATGGCCCCTTTTTATTACCAAGTTATAAGTCCACATGGGTAGACTGTGACAAGGCACCCACACTGACTCAGAGATTCATGTTGGGGGTCAATCATGTTCTCCTTCTTTAATCAATAAATCCAGCCCATGATTCCCTCCTCTAATCACAGAGGGACCATGAATCTTACGTAAGGAGGACTGCAGCCTGATAAATGCTCTGTCTTACCGTTCGCCCAAGTAGTCTCCAATGACGGTCTTGTTGAGGCCTTCGCCTTTGTAGAGGAACTGTGCAATGTCTTCGGGAGTGTGCTGAAGGAGGTCGTTCTCCAGCAGGAACTGGATTCCCTGGAGGAAAAGGATGAAACAGGATGGCTGTTCATCTCAATAGAGGAGGGATGATGGAAAACGACAGGGTTTCATGGCTGGGACTGAATTGTTCTTTATCTCCAGCTCTGAAAAATCATTCCTTTGAAGACTACTGGCACACTGGAGGCTCTGGTGGTTTATGACGAAGACACGAGGACGTGCAGTACCTTCTTTGGATCCATGTTGAATTTTTTCCTGCCCATGGCGATCTGTTTGTTCCTCTGGGATGTTTTACTGCAAACACATCAACATAAATGCGGAGTTTTAATTGCGAGTACGCCGCAAATTTACCTGCAACAACACTAAAAATAGAGAGACCGAAACACAAACACAACAATATACTTTATTTATAGTCGCAACTGAGAATATTATTTCCTCCCACATCTGTTTTACACATTATATGTGTACATGCCTGAGTCTAATCTGAAAAACATATGCACACACACTGGCCAGCCAGGGTAGTGTGTGTGTGTGTGTGTGTGTAATGCAGGTGAAAAGTGACAGATGAGGGAACAAAACAGATATGACCTAGTGACAGACAGCAAACACTGTTTATGTGTGCCTTATTGAATCATACCGGCCGCACATTGTTTATTTTATGCAGCTGTTGGATGAACAACATGCACAGTCCGGCCTGGCTGGTTGCATGTGGCTTATTACATAAAGGGGCTCTGTTCACATTCTGCCAAACAATAAATGTAATAAGTAACGACGTTATCTATGAGAACGAGCAGGTAGATAGGTCAGCCTGATATGGCAAGTGTATGAAGTCACCTCTTTGTAATCCAGCTGTCTTTGACATCAACATGCAAATCCGAAAAACCAACTAAATTGGAGGCGTACGGACTAAGAGCCATTATTCTGGTGCTGGCTATTTATAACTGAAAGTGAACACAGTATTAGCCTTATTGTGGGTTGCAGAGGTCATCATCTGTATTTCTGGGGAATTCTGGGGAATTTAGTGACTTGAGGAGTTGTTTATGTGTGCAGACTTCTCTGAAACAGCCTTTAGATTCTCACGCAGAGGAACTTCATGACACACACAATACAAGACTATTTAACTAAATGTAGCAATAACAAAATATCCAGGTTATTACTGCTCCAGGTCCCGGTGTCTTAAAGTTTCAAGGTAAATAAGTCATGATGCATGCTCGGTAAAGACTTTCAGGTATTTTTGTAGCAGCCTTTGCTAAATTGTAATATAGCGTTCGGTTTTTGTTCAGGCGTTTCGTGCTGTTGCGTTAGATCGCTCTAGTCTGAGTGACTTACCTTTCTCCGACACACGTCAGCTGCTCGATCTCCGTCATGACCTCTGCTATCTCAAACTTCAACCTCTGAAAGAAGAGAGAGTGACACGTCACAGTTATCCCTCTACGTTAAAACAGAGTAATGTAAAGCGAAAAGCTTCACGGGCATGAAAAGGACAGAGAATGCACCGTGCTCGCTTTAAGCAAGCTGGGCATGGAAAGATGTGCTGTAAGTCGATTTGCATTACCTACAGCATGCAAATAGAGCTACAGTGCTGCGGTAGATAGGCAAAAGACTTGAAAGGTAATAGATTATGACTAAAATTAGAAACTTTAGAAAAGAATATGCTGTATTCCTAAACATTTTCCATAAAGGCAAAAAAAAAACGACGGTGCTATGGACGCAGGCATCAGCATACAGCGCGTACTGTTTATGCTCATTTGTCCAAACACACCTCAATATCATCCAGCAGCTCTCTCTTCCTGCGTCGGATGTTTGACAGCTCATCCCTCTCCTCCAGGGACAGATCCTCAGGAACTGAAACACATGATGGAGAAAACACAGCACACCTTAACTCTCATTTGCACACAGCTCACATCGCCGCACTCACTCGGCTCAAGCACAAGATGAGAGAACACAGAAGTGAGGCCCCTATATCCAATCGAGGACCCACGAGTGCTAACGGAGTTCCCAACCAGGGGTGGAAAAAGGAAAAGAGATGAATCCTGCTCCTCGTACAGCGAGGTGTCGGGGCTACTGCCTCCGCCGCCGCTGCTGGGTTGACTGTTTCACCTTCTTCAGCTGGAGCAACGCACATCAAGAGCCTTCATGCTCGTCTTAATTAACTTGAGAAAGAGAGAAGGCGAGGGGTCTTAATTATTCCACTTGAAAGTGTTTTGCCCCCTCCCTCCCTTTCCCCGTGGCTCAGGGGGAAATTCTATTAATAAAGCCAATCCAGATTAAGTTTTTTACATTAAAAGTGAATTAGGTGATTTAACACGGCCTACGACCCTGATTCCCAGGCCGTGGGGGTTTCAGAACCGCCGGGCAAAACTGAGTGAGAGGGGAGGGAGGATGACTTGCTTTCTGTTCGCTGTTTCCTCCCCCTGTTCTTCGCTCTTCTGTCTTAATCTTGTTTTCAAATCTTTTATCCCACTGCTCTCTCTCTCTCTTTCTCTCTCTCTCTCTCTCTGTTTCTTTCTCACCCACGCACACTCAATTTTTCCTCATCTGTCTCTCGAGCGCCTGAGAGAGCCCGCGCGATCTTGCTTCATTAAGCCAGCTCAGAGGCAGAGAACACAAATCTCTCAACAGGAAAATGGCACATCTAATATCACAGCTTTGTGCCTGCATATTGCTAAAGGAGACATATCGCAAAATCACTTTTTCTTTTTTCTTCTTTTTTTTCGCCCTCGCAGGCAGGAAGCAGCAGCAATTAAAGCAAAACAAGGTCACTGGGCTCAAGAGGAAGCGCTCAGCCCACTTTTAATTCAACTGCTTGTGAAAGAGTTGCGTTCGGCGAAGCCAAGTATTGTTGTAGATGGTATTCACATTAACACGGAGACAAAAAGAGCTTCCTAACCCAGTTGTTTAATCCTGAAGCACTATGATAAGGGTGTGGTAATCAGCGGCAGAAACAGCTGAGGGAGTTCTTTTGTGGGCCAAGTTTTTAATAGACAAGCGAGAGGGATGTAAATTCACAATGACTGAAAATAAAGATAACAAGTTAATTAGTGCTGCAAACCACCGGCAACCTCACAGAACTCCTACAACTGTGAGTGTTTTGAATGTGGCTCCAAAGCCAATTAGCGCTCTTAAAAATGTTTCAAGGCTGTTTTTACACAATACTTGTGTAACATTTTCTACATGTTTGTCCTACAGGGTCAACATTTGTGAGGAGCTCACATCTGACTCACATCACAGCAAAAGATAACCTATGGTAGTAGTTAGTGAGATCTTGGGACAACGCTACAGTCCGCAGCCATTTAGCTTAGGAGGCTAAATGGCTGCGGACTGTAGCGTTGTATTTAATGTACAGATATGAGTGTGGTATCAATCTTCTTGCCGAGGTAGTTATTTCCTGAAATGTGGACCTATTCCTTTAAACTCAACGGGTCAATGAGGGCATTAAAATTAAATGTCACAATGTTTTCAGATACAACCGGTCACATTTTGAGAAAGCCTGGAGGGTTCATGCATTTTATCTCTTTAAAAAAAAGACAAAAGGTGATCGGCCTGAGGAGTTATTGTAATTAAAGGTCAACATAAAAGGTCATTACTGTCACTACACTGTTCAAATTTTGATAAAACTGAGAAATTACACATCTTGTCACTATGGCCTGAGGTGACAGAGCTTCCACACGGACCAGGCTCAATTTTGTAGAGCTGAAACATCATCTAGTGTCACCATCAGGTCAAAGTACAATTTTTTTTTAGTGCTTAAATTTATGACCGATACCTGCAACACTAATGTTAAGTCCTAATTAGCAAGCTGTAGAAGGCTAACATGCTAAACTAAGATGGTGAACATTGCACACGTGTTAGCTTTGTTATTGTGCGTACGTTAGCCCCCTTTTGTTAGCATTTAGCTCAAGTGTGTAGCCTTGCACAGCAGGGCTGAAGAAGAAATGTCAAAAATACATCTTCTCAAACCTAGAACCTCTTTGTGTTCTATGATAGTAAACTAAATATTTTGGGCGGTCTGAACTGTTGTTTGGACAAAAAAGCTATCTGAATATATCATTTTGTGACACAAACAAATCCAATAATGTTAGAAAATAATCAGCAGAGTATAGAAAATCATTAGTTGCAGGGCTAATATTTGGATTCTGCTTTGTCTTTTGAATACGTTGCTCGATGGTGAGCCAGCAGCAGAAAGCTCCACATGCTACATTTGCCCGAGGCATGCATTAGCTAATGGAGATATCTACTGGCTGCAACAACATGCATGATTACAATCTTGATTCATTACAAACCCAATGAAAAGCAGAGGATGCTCCCTTTAACAAAAGCCTAACAGCATTCATGGCAAAAGCATTTCCATTATCCTCCAATCCAGGTCTGTCTTACTGGTTTTACTGTAATATATGTCTTTCAAACCACACATTTGATAACAGAGAGGACCTATAAAACCAGTTCAAATGTCCCTGTTCCAGTGGATAATCTTATTGAGTGGTGGGGAGGCTCCTCCACAGAGGTGGTCTACCAATTATATTATTAACACACTTTCCCCCGTGACCTTCTGTGAGTCACTCAGGAAATGAGTTTAGCGTCTTCAACGAGCACAGAAGTAGGAGTCATGGGGGCCAAACTGGTCGTTGCCTCCTTGCTGATCAAACCAAACATAGCCACGCTTGAATGATAATCTACTAAAATCAATTACGGTGTGATTCATTGCTTCAGAGCAAACAACAGACCTTGTGAGGGTCATATCGTTCAATAACGGGAGTAGCTGTAGGTGATTTCAACTTGTGTGTGAGCTAAATGTGCAGAAAACGAGACTTGAAACTCATTTTCACCTCTAAAAGAAATCTGCTATATGAAAGCTGGGTTGGGTTGAGCGGGTCCAAAAGGTTTAAACTCCAACATGTGCGGCAAAGAACAAGAGGATCCAGTAATTTCCCTCCTAAAACAAAATCCCTCAAAATCTACTTTCAGGAATAAATCCCCTGCTGCTCTTCACACCCAAAACTAACAACTGTCCCTCTCCATCCACTGAAACCAGAGGCTTTGATGGCATTTAGACTAATGCTGGAATGCTTTGGCACACATAAAGTCCACACAGCCAGCATGAACCGTTAGTTGCGCAACTTATTTTTTAAGAAAAAGAATCCAGATTTCCGGGACTTGAAAAGCAAGGGCTGCAACTAATGATTATTTTCATGGTGAATTCATCTGTTGATCATTTTTCTAGGATAAACGATTAGTTGTTGGGTCCATGAAATGTCGGAAAATGGTGAAAAATGTTCATCACCGTTTCAAAAAAGTCTTGGTTTGTCCACAACCCAAAGAGATTTTGGACATTTTTCTTAATATATGTCTCAAAACAATGAGTTGTGTTATGAATACTGTTGCTGATTAATCAATTAACCAGCTAAGTGTTGCAGCTCTATTGCAAACTCATCCAAGGACCAGCAGAGGAAAAGCAGCGAGGTACTCAGAGCATATGGCACTCCGAGTGAAAATCCCACGCTCACTTAACACTGGCTACAGTCCCAGTTTTCACTGACTTGTGTGAGTGAGAGGGGATTTGTCCAGATCTACTGGCTTTAGTCTGGTGACTTTACCCGCTCTAATGTCTTTCAAAGTGGGTGAATTTAAAAAAAAGATAACCCTGTTACCCTGGCTGGCCCTGCAGCACAGTGAGACACATACAAAGAAGCAGGGAAGGAAGGGAAACTTCCTCTAGATCTTGATTCTAATTTAAAACCCATCGCTCCCAATCCCTTCAACTATAGACGATGACATGCTCTGCCTTAAAGGCCGGGTCACGCATTCATACAGACAGACAGGCAGACATGTGGATAGAATTGCACATGGCTACATACACACCAAGGCCAGCTGCCTCTAATCCCACACACTCGCCTTCCCCACCACTCTTTAAGCCCAATACGAGTCTGTTAGAGCGGAAGTGTGATGTATAACAGTGTGATGTATGCACAGATGTTGCAGCCGGCCGGCCGATGCTCGCCTTTAACCTACTTTGCATCAGTGATGCTGGACAAAACAATGCGACAGTGTAACAGCAGAGTCTGGTGTAGCTGTCTCTAGAGACACTTTGGCTCTGAGCCACAAAGCAGGAATGCTGGGACATCAGCACAGACAACAATGTGAGGAGAAGCAGGTTATGATACAGATGGTGAAAGGTCATGCACACAGGGGTCGACGTGCATGTGCAAAAAGCACGATACCTTGTGGCAATATTGACATTTCGCTGTCCTAAAACAAGGAGATTTCAGTCTCATGGAACAAGACCCTCAGCAGTATGTCGTGTGGTTCACTTCATGTCTACAGTACATTTTTTGTTATATAGTTGTTTTTAGATGCCTTGAATGAACAACAAATGAACTTGAGACTTTCGAGTATTGATGTGTTGTGACCAGCCCAGACATGTAACATGTAAGACAAAGAGAGCGGAACGGTGTGGACACTGGAGACTGCAGAGATGACGGCTAAAACTTTACGAGGTGAATTTCAAGGATGAGATGTGAGAGGCCGATGAAAGAAATGCTGAATGAGCGATTACCCTGAAAGAGATGAGGTCATGAGTTCAGGACTTTAAAGAACGTCTTGCATTTAATGAGGAAAACAACTAAACCATTTGATTCTAGTATCCATTCAAATTTTATCTAAAGTATTCATGCAATATTTTCTACATCATGACGCTTGTTCAGTCACGATGGCTACAGCTCTGATTGAATCTACTTCTTCTTCATCATGTTTTTATTATTTCTTCAAACTGGCGCCGCTGGTGAAAGTGGAAAATTAGAGGCAGAGCCAGCGATTATTTTTTCATGACTGTGTAATTTGCAGATTATTTTCTCCTTTTAATGGCAGAAAATGGTCTGAAATCATAGTTTTCACAATCAGAATGTCCTAAAGCCAAAACACGATGTCTTCAAAGAGCTTCATTTGTGCAAAAAAATAAAGATCATAACATTACTATCACATATAATATAGAATATTTATTTGAAAATAATCAATTAACTGACTACTCACTGTAGCTGCACATCAAATTCGGCACTTATAACATCATGACTTAAGACATTTTTAAAATCATTTCTTAATTTGCACACAACACAGAGAAACAACAAGAGACAAAAGCAGATTAAAACAGAAAAACAGAGAAGCTTGTGTTTATGCTGAATCATTATTATGCTAAATTAATTAGGTATGGGGAGAAACAGCAGTATTCCCAAGTCTATTCCTACACGCATAGCACATTTTGTCTTGAACAGGCTGTTCATACTGTTTGAAATCTTGATACATTTTTCTCATTCATGTTGTGCGGTTCTGACTTTATTACAGTCCACAGTGCTTCAGCTTGTCCAGTAACAGTTCAGCCGTAACAGTCAGAGCCGATGCGTGAGAAGAGAGGTTTGGGGATCTAATATGGCTTCTAGTTTTTAACTACCGCCGGGGTCACGAGGAGAATCTGGGGCTCCGGGAGCTGAAGAGCCCTCACGCTGATTGCTCTAGTTAATCTGCAGTTTTTTGGGGGGGGAGGGACCCCCTGCTGTGAGGAGCATTTGTGCAAGTATGTGGCTGCATACGAGGTGGTCTGCGCACGGTGTCCTCTTTATGTCACACATCTGCTCGGCATCAGCGCTATGTCAACATTTGAATCGATGAACGCCGCTTGCAGGATCTGGGGGGGGGGTTTCTACCGCCATATGCTTGCGGCCAAAATAACCATAATCTGATGATTTGATCAGCCTGAGAATGAATCAGATGCACGCCGTTTCTTCTGGTATCCTGGCAGGATGAGGGGCTTTCGCTGACTGAGTGCAGTCCAAGTAGCTCCCTGTTCACCCACTGCGGAGCTCAGATGATCATCCAGGTTTAAGGCAGAATTTGGACCGAAGCTGTAAAACGTCTGTTAATACCTTTCACTTTTATTCTCTCACGGTGCTCGAATATATGAAATTCAACCTAAAGAGACTGTATAGCGGTGTTGCACGCAGTCACGGCCTCTTCTCTTCTATCTACAGCCAACTCACAATACTTCCAATCACTCTGAACTACAATACAATTAAAGCCGCATCCACACAGTGTCAGAGGAATGGGAGGGGCCGGAAAACCTCCTGTTATTCTGATTAGGGAGCAGCGTCCAGGATTAGCACCCACCACTTGCCAAATGAGAGTATAAATATACTTTGGCAAATAAAATAAACCAGGTCAGCAGCTATTGGCGGGTCACTGAGAAGGGCCTACTTCACTACAAGTCGTGTTTCACACTCAAAAGGGGGCGAGGAGACTTTTTAACGACTTATCCACCTTTGGTAGACTAAAAAGTACATCTTGGATCCTGTTTGGGAGTGCATTGTTACTCATGCTGCTAACTTTGAAGTCACACCAATAAGTGATCTGCTTTTTTTTTTTTGGAGAGTTGGAGCGGTTCAAGTGAAACCAGACACAAACCAACTGTTCACAGATCAGTTGTTAGAATACACTTAAATTTAACTGCCAGCAGACGTTTGTTGACAGTTGTGTAATTCTTTTTACCAAGTGGGAGACATTGTCCTTCTTAAGATCTCCAACTCTGAATTACATGATGCTGGCTGAGGTGATTTTCTACTTTTCCACTTAGTCTATTATGCACTCCAAACAACATGTTTATGGCCATGCTATCATTGTGGCTCTGGGAAAGGCAGTGTTGGTCTGCCAGTCCACCACTTTGGACGAGATTTGGTGTAAACTTTCAGGCCACCCCGAGGATGAATCAACAAAATGTTTGCCAACGTCCATGGTAACTCGCTCAGTTAAGATGGCGAACATGATGCTGAACATTACATTTGCAGATGGCATCATCATTATGCAGCCTGTTAGCCTGCTAACTTTAGTATTCAGCTCAAAGTACAAACCTCATATGGCTGCTCGCATGGCTGTAGACTCTTCTCCCAAAATTACTCAGCAATAACCCTGGTCTCAACAAACAAGAATGTAACACATGGATGTGCCAATAAATTCTGAGAGGCGTCATATATCTGAGGCATTATTTCCTCACGGGCGCTGCCGTTCCTTCCTGCGGCTGTCAGGTGATTGACGGGGAACAAAACGAATGTAACACTTCATCTGATACGAACGCACTCACCTCCCTTATTGTGATAGATATCTAGCTTGGAAGCAATTCTGCAATCTGCATTGGGTGCTTTTCATTCTATAGACAACAATGAATGCGAGGAAATGAGTTCTGATATCTCCGATGATGTGGAGCAGACACACGCTGAGAGAGAGAGAGAGAGAGTCGACCTGGATGATTGGCACTAACTTCAAACCTCTGTTGAACAGGGCTTGTACCTCTGCGTCGACCTCCATCCCACTTGGAGGTTCAGGATGTCCCTGTGATGGTTGTGTGCCGGCCTGCAAAAACACTGACTTTGGCAGACCACCCCGATCCCAACTCACAATGAGACCAACAGAAACCACCCACTGAGTTTAGATAACAGGTCTGTCTTGGCGTTGGCTCTAAGTTCACTACTGTTCCCTATAGATGGATCTTGTTAAACTGTCCCATGGCTACCTGCTGGATCAAAGACTTTCCAACAGAAAGCAGCTCTGTCCTCGCCGTGTCTATTTGAAACAGAACAGAAGAGAAAACATACACTCGGGCGTACAGAAAAGGGCAGGAAATGAAATGAAAAAGTGCCAGGACGTGTCATTAAGGTGAGAACGAGCTGGGCGTTGGTGTGGTTCTCCGTTTCTATTAAGCCAGAAGCCAAAAAACACACCATCTACCATGCAGCCCCCCCCCCCCCCCCCCCCCCCCCCTTCATCCTGTCTGTATGGTCAGCTGGACCCTGTTTTCTCTTTTAAGCCTCCTTTCACCAAAATTAGGCGTGGATTACTCGAACACAGCCCATCTCTGCTGCCCTTAATGTTGTCTGTGTTCCTTCGCAACTCCCGCTCATTTAATTTGCCGTTGCTTTTGTCTCCCATCTGCTCTCCGTCTCGCACTTAAAGGGCTTCCCCTCTCGACAGCTCCCAGCCATAATTCCAGGCAAAGAGTACCTCTATTCACAACAGCAGAAATGTTGCCTCGCTGACAAACCGCTACGATGTCTCGTCTCCCACACACACTCATGCACAAACTACCATGGTGATGGGAACATGTCAGGAAGCCTCCCCAGTCGCTCCCCTAATCAGGTCCATATGTAGTCTTCTCTCTCAACACTTAAAAAGTGCAGTTTGTTACAAGCTCAAACCCTGCACATCCCGCGCCAGCACTGTCTGTGTTGGTGTATTTGCCTTGTTGCATGTGGCATACTGTTTGTTTAATCTTCTAATGTTGTGCCACAAAACCCATAATCTTGGCAGTCAAGATGAATTTCTGTTCTCTCCAAATCTTCCCCTAAGCCTTTCAACAACACAGCCAGCCTGTCGGGTCAACCAATGAGATTGCGAAGACTAGATTTTAGCACATTTTTTTTTGGCACCTGTGTGGACACACATAAGAGACAGATTTTGTCTAAACAGTTGCAGACATTCATTTCAAGCTACTGGGGTGTTGCAGGAGACTTGGAAGTGGTGAATTCAATCCAGCTCCGTGTTTTTATTGGAGAATGTTTTCTGCAGCCAGGTGGATGAAACGGATTCAAAGTATGAGAGGCATTCACTTAAAAGACTGACTTTTATTAAGTGCTAAAGATGCAGTGTTGGAACTTGTTGTTTTTTTAATGGAATATGGCTGCTGCTTTCATCCTAAAAGTTAGTTTAAAAGGTCCGTGCAACTCTCATGTCTACACAGTAATTAAGCTACAGCCAGCTACTGGTAAACTTAGCGAGATCTTCCCAATAACAGTCCATCACATAACCCACTGTAAAACTCATGATGAATGATGATAAATACGGGTCTAAATATGGGAAATCTTGGGTCTAGCTAACTAGTTGTTACCCTGTTTTCAGTCTTTATGCTAAGCGAGGCTAACAGTTACCGACATGTAGCTTCATTTTTAACGTACAGACATAAAAGTGGTCTTATTGTAGGCATATTATATAAAATATCAAACAATTTCTTTCAACTATTGACGTCTGGCCAAGTGTGGAACTGATTCAATATAGTAGCTGAAAAGTTAATGTATTATTTTTCAAACCAGGAGGGAAAACACAGAAAAATATTGATGATACAAATATCTGTATATGTAGCTCAGTTATTACACATCGAAGGGCAGAAGGGCAGAGTTTACTGCAAGTTTCTGTGATGCCCATCATGACTTCCCAAAGCCCATGGTGATGTTTTCATTGTGTCTCATTTTGTCTGATCAATAGTCCAGTACCCGAAAATATTTAGTTTACTATCACAGACTAACAAGCCCAGAAAACATCACATTTGAGGGGCTGAAACTAGTCTATCTTTTGTCTTTTTTTCTGCCTTAAAACTCAAACACTTAACTTAAAATAGCCGCTAACTAATTTTCTATCAATAAACTCATAGACCAGTAGTTTCACATGCAGGACGTCCACGGGGTGAGAAGAACATGCGGATGCAGAGGGCTCTGTTCTGCTGCTGTCTCGCCGTTCAGCACCAACCACTCGCCTCTCAAGGCGAAGTATAACTAGAGAGCGGTTACAACCCGCCCCATGTGACTATAATGTCCTCCCACACACTCACCCTACAGCCACAACAAAGGCCATACCCTAATCACACCAACTTCCCCTTCTTACTGGATAATCCCCCTCAGAAATACAGTTCTAGACTCCAAGGAATCACACATGCGGTACGTTGATTCAGGGTTTTTTTTCTTTCTTTTAAAGCCACCTTAGCTTGGGTTTCATGCCTGCTGGGGTGAATGTGATATGAAATGACTGCATCCAGTCAGATGTCCATTAAGTTTGAGGAGATGATTGCACAAAACGCCAGGGAAGAAAGACAGGCACCATTTTTCTTTCTAATGGAGAGCTTTCATTGCAAGGACCAACCACAAAGCCAAGGTGTGTGTTCAGGACGCCGGCATGTGTGCACCATTAAAAACCGGACCATATAGTGAAAGCAGCGGGGCCAGAGTCAGATACTATTTGTTATTTTAACACACACTTACACATTCAGTCCAAAGAGAATAGAAGAATTGAAGGAAAAGACTTTGCCATTCAACTTTTCCCACGGTCAGACAGACAGAAGCGTGTTGAATGACACAGTGGGGTTATCGCGCCACTTGCACAGGAAATATGGTCAAGGAAACCTCACAGGACCCCATAAACAAACATTTTAGCACTTTTTGTGGTGTCTTAACCTTCAAACACAAGACAGGAGAAGCAAGTCAACAGACTCTTTTTTTTCCAGGCGCAAGGAATTTTTAAAAGGTAAATCTATTATTTCCAGATCCCAAAACTGCCGTTCACTCAGCGTATATTAATCCTGTGACTGAAGCGCCAAAAAGCTGCCATAAAGAAGAGAAAATACAAGAAAGCCAAGTGTTAAAATTCATTGCCTCCATTCAGCCGTTCAGCAAACAGCTTTCCAGCCAATTTCTGCTTCTGTGTTCTTTCCACTTCTCCATCCAGCTATACAATGATGCTAAAAACAGACACATGAGTAACAAAAACACTTAAAATTTCAAGGCTGTTGCTGATTTTCATCCATTTTGAGGCCAGGCCCTGTCTGCTCTGTGGCATGTAAACTGAGCGGAGAAGCGCCAACTCTGATTAGTGAGCGCAGTAAACATGTACTAATGAATCCCGTGCTATGGCTGAGTGCCGCAAATAGTTCTATCCAGCGTGTAGCTAAGTTTAGCTGAGAAATACGTGCAGGTCCCATTGTTCCAGCAGCACCATTATACCACCCCCCCGTCCAGGATACCTCCCTGAAATGATCCGATGGGCCTCGCTGTCATATCCGAACTTAAACCATCAGTGTCTTTTCTATATTTATCTTGAGAGGACTTTTTCTCCCACCTGCATGGGGAGCATACCTCTCAAGATCATTCCAGCTAGAGTTACTGCGCCGGATTTTTTAAATTTAACAGCTTAAATCTGCATTGTTTGAGAGCAACGAGCTGTAAACACAATACTGACATATTATCACCTCATAAAGCTGATATGCGGAGCATGCTAGCCAACAGTGCGGTGCAGGAAAAACAGCAACAATAGCATGCATTTGACAAATTAAGTCCAATATTCCTTCTCCTTTTAGCCCATTAGTTTCAATTCCAACCGCGTCCTGAGGGAACTATTTGCTTGGTGGTAGGTAGCAGGTAGCTTACATCGTCTTTTTTTTTTTTTTTGCTTATCCTCTGTGGGTTTGTCGGTATGAGCAACACCTTTCACATTATATGTAGTCATTTGATCAATTGTTATTATAAAAGTATTGATTGTAGCAGCTTTAATAAACACTTTCTACAAAAAGGCCTCTCAGTTCAAGGAAGCATCACTGCCCCTCCCTCAGCGTGGGGGCCCCTGAGTAATCAGTAACTCTGATCACCAGCGCACATTTTGTTTGAGCTTCACGAGAGGTGGCTTGTGGGACTCTTAGCCTGTTTATGAACCATTTATTAATCCTTAAGTCGATCACGACATCTGTTGGCTCTCTTCTCTGTTGTTCTCTGATTGGTTCACTGGTGCAGAACAAATTACAGTACCCAATTTTGAACACATGTACAGTTTGCATGCATACTGCATACGCAGGCGTGAGAACACGTTCCCCAATGTTCACACGAGGATCGGGCGCACATTTGTTTGCATGCAATAAAGCAGGTCTATAAACTGGATGGAGTCAGCTCCTGAGTTGAAAGGTCCCAATAAATGGCTGAGACATCATAAGTTCAGTCCATAGTGTTATGATTGTTACATAAATAAATGTACATGAAATGTAGACATTTTTCATGATCGACTTGATGCAAATATTGAAGGTTCTGATTAAAAACTGAGAATGCGAGTGCCGAAAATGAAATGGCACCTTTTGTTCGAGGACGTATCACCCTGGATGAAAGCGTAACTCTGCTGCAAGTGACTGCCAGAGACAAATTTAGCACTAAGTGCCTGTATGTGACACCAACGTATCGAGGTGTGCATGTGAACAATGTTAAGTGATGTGCGCAAGGTGGCAAGAGGCGGCGCGAGTGTGAGTGATGAGCGAATGAGAGCTTTTAATTACATTTATGGTAAGTTATTTTAGTGCACTACACTAGTGCCGCACGTTATCTCTCGAGTTGCGTCGTATGTTTCCAGTTTGATTTCAGAGAGCGTGCCTCTGCTGCTCTCTGACATCCTGTCACATGATTCAGTGACCGGTATATCTTTGACTGGCCTCGTGCGTGGTGGGTGCACCAGTGGGGCACGTGATTATCTCGTTTTTGGAGACATTCATGGTGAGTCTACATGGATTAAGCTACAAAGAGAAACAACATATAGACCACTAAAACGTCTGAAACGCACAAGCAAAGTTGTGCAAAGTTGACTTGAAGTGTCCAAATTATGAAGTCCTGGATGATGAATATGCTCAGTTGATGTCATGGTAATTTGTCCATTAGACTTTAATATATGTTGTGTGTTGTTTCTGGATTATATGGCACTAAAGTGTCAGGGGAGAGCACCAAAATCTGCTTGGGACCATGCATATATACAGCAAATGAGCAGCACAGGAACAGTTACAGGCTCTGCTACTACACCATAGTCCATGTCCCTGTTAAGATCAATGAAATAGGTGCTGGTGGAGGAAACTAAGTGGAAGTCCAGATGCGGGTCTTTACAGTTTAACTGACAAACTGTTATCACCTTATAGCCATTTGTTTACATTACACCGGCTTGAAGGCCTTGAGACCACAAGGCAGTTTGGATTATCTGAGCAGAGGCACGCTGCATGTCTGTTTCACCAGTATCGTATAATAACTGATAGGAGACTCTGAGCTGCGGCCCCCATGTAGGCAGTAATCCGGGGTTGGACATGCAGCTGCAATAGTTCAGTTTGAGGAGGTCTGTGGCACTAAACACTCTCAGATCTGTTTATTTATACCTTCTATGATTGCTTCAATATTCATTAATCATAGCTTAGTGTGACTTTATTATATTTAACCTACAACATCACTATAGTTACCTAGTTTCTTTGTGCAACATCATTTTATAACCTTACTGTCTCTAAAAGTACTTCCTCTTTTTATATCCATGGTGTCTACACTGCAGTCTATAATAATCTAAATCATTGCACAGACTATATTTTGCACAATTTGGAGCATCTGCCTATAGTGTTTATCTCCTGTTGTATCACCATATGTCTCAATTATCTCCACAGAAACTTGCTTTCTTTATTTTTGTTAAAGCTTGCAGCTCCTGCCACAGGTCTACCCCTCACATGGAAGGCTGCCACTCACATATCTTATCAATTTCCACCAGTTTAGACCCTTCAAACACCAAGATAGCGAGGAGCAACTTCAAAGCCTTACAGCAAGACATCAAACAGATGGGAAAAAGGTGCATGCATGCCCCCCCCCCTCTATATACCATGACTTCAGCGTTTCTAAACATGTTTCTGGGGGATACAGACTCTGTCTCACCTGCGGAACGCTCCTTAATTGCCAGGTTTTAAATCATGACAACCGACCCTGCTTGCTTTTCTAGGTATATCTGCAGAGGAAATAAATACCTCCGTGTCCCCTGACTCACACACATCCATCCATGCCGTCCATCCATCCCTGCACAGGGGCTGAGAGGAGGGGGAGAGGAAGCCAACGTGGGGAAGAGGAAAAACAGCCTTACCATGATTGTCTTCATCCATATCGATTGAAGCAGTGACAGGGCAGTCCAGGAGAAGGTGTGTCCGTCTGGAAACTCGCCGAAAATGTATTTTGATGGGTGTTTTTTTTTTTTTTTTTTTTTTTTTTGCGGGTTTGTCTTTTGCTTTCCCCCGCTGACAGACAGTCGTAGCCGGTGTGTTTGACTGACAGATGGGTGAAGTGGACTCGGGCGCAGATGTCAGCGGCGAAATGAATGCAAAAAAGATGAAGAAAAAGAAGGCTGGAGTCTGCGTGTAAATTAAACGGAGGTCCTCACTGGCTGAAGGGATATTTCAGAGGTGTCTGACCGCGATGTGAGACAGCGGCGGTGTTTCTCCCTCTCTGCTCCATCCTCAGCTGCTCCGTCTGCATTCACATTAGCTACACTGCAACCGCGGAGACGTCATCAAGCCCCGCCCCTGCCAACAACACCCCCACACCTACTCACACACACACATACACACACACACACACACACACACACACACATAAACTAAAAGTAGCTCCTTTAAATATATTGAATCTAAAAATACTTTTATGAGTCTATGAAATACCAAACATGCTACAGTAAGTCTAATTATGTAATGTGCCCCCAACCCCCCAAAGAAGCAGCAAAAGTGCTCCCTTAGATAAAACAGATAGATAAAACTTGATGACGTGCCCTCAGAGTGCTCTTGCATTGGAGAAAACATGATAACGTGTCCTCTAGGAAGTTCTTCCAGTGGAGAAAATGCGACCAATACCCTCGACTGTGCCCTTCCAGCGGAGAAAATGAGATGCAATGTCCTCAAGAATGGCCTTTACTGGAGAAAACGTGATAAAGTGCCCACTAGGGTGCCCTTCCAGCGGAGTTAACATGACAAAATACACTCGACCGTGTCTTTCTAGTGGAGAAAATGCCATTCCATTGGAGAAAACATGATGTGATTCTCTCTAGGGTGCCCTTCCAGTGGAGAAAATGCACCCTGATGTCCCACCACATGCAGTTGATCCGCTTTTTTATTTATTTTCACCCCTGCCCCTAAGGCAGTCCAATAGGCACTGGTTCGTGGGGGTCGTGATTTAAAATTTAAAACTTCTATAAAATATAATATTTTAGCCATAATTGTAACATTTTTTTTTAAGTAGGTACATTTCAAATAAAAGCCTTTTGGTTTTCTTTGCACCTCCTGACCCCTGATATGATTACAACAGATTAACAACATTAGCAGCAAAAACAACATTAGCTAAGGTCTATTAGCGTCATGCTAACCATTACACATGTAACAAGGACAAATCATCTGACATCTGGGATAGTGGGTGAGTCGGTGAGGTTAATTATTAACCTGTCCATCCTCAGTTTGATTCAGGTAACTGCTGTTAAACTGTGGTTGATTTACACAGGTGGTCAGACAAGACCAATATGTGTCCGGCCCTAACTTGTGCATGTTGTCATGCTCATGGAAGGAATAATGTCCAAATACCTTCTTTATTGGATGTTTGAAATGATCCATTGTATGTTTTGATTGCTCCATTTGTTTTAAGATTATCCAATATTTCAGTCAACATTAGCATCAGGTCAAAAAAACCTCACCATCTGTTGCTGTACTTTTTCTATGTATTGTATCCCACAATCTTCTTCAGCCAACACAGAACAAAAAACAACAAAAAAATTATCTACAACACAAGAGTGAATTTATAGTCTCAACTTAGCATTAAGCTCAGAGTACATACCAAAACTTCATATACATGAGTTACTGTTAAACTGTGTTTGTTACATTTTAATTTTAAAGGAGACCTTCGCACATAATACTTCCTCTTTAAATGACTGGATTTATCAGCTCTCTGAAATATAACCCCACAGTAAATCTTTTGTGGCAGAACATTAATATATGAACATCTTTCTGAATTTGTTACATATGTTACATATTATATATGTGATATCACAGGACAAAATAATCCATTTCCAACTGCACCAGAAAGTAGATCCATGTGCAACTTACACAAACTCTCTGTAAAACACTACAGACAAAACAGTCTGTATTTAGTTACTTTTTAAAGTCAGAGGACAGCCTCCATTTCAGTTAGCAGTTAAACCTCTTAATCGATAATGTGAAGGTGAAGTGATAAGAGTAGGAAACATGCCTTCCAATTGATCCAATTGAGCTGTTTTACCTCTTAAAGCTACTTATTCCATGCATACACATTCTAATGAAATCATAATATTCTAAGTGTAATCACTTTGTATTGTGTCATTCTGTGTGCCTTTATGATTTACACAGAAGGCTTTCTCTTGGATTCTGACCTCATACATCCGCCCCACCTTCCTTTGCGGTGATGCAGGCATGACGACACCTTTGAATGTTCATAAGCCAAAGCAATCCAGCTCAGGTACTTCCCGAGCTGTCAGTCTCTGCCCATGTGAGGTCATGACTTACTATGGTTTTTCCAGGGAAGATACAAAACCCACGCCTGCACCACTGTACTGCAGGGAGGAATATGAAGGCAGGACCCAGCGTGTGGTCCAGTGTTCAGGAAGGGAGTTGTGCTGAGGACTCATTGTGCAACACTACAGGGGGACAATGGATGAAAGTTACAGAAAAGGAAGTGAGGTGGTCGGCCTGCCCTCCACGACCCTTACTATGTTATGAAATGTGATCTCAAATCTGACGTCACTGCCAGTGGTAGAAGTACATTTTCTAAATTTCTGAAATATATGCACTTTACTTACTATTTCCATACTTCAATACTTCAACTCCAGTATAATTCAGATGGAAATATTGTACTTTTTACTGAGTAAAATTAAAAAAGAAATTAATTTTTCACCATGGACATCAGCTCTGACTTTTGCTCTGTTATGTTCATTTTTTTTGGTTTGAATTAGATTTGTAACTGTAACAACAAGAATGGAAACTGGTACTCGACTACAACTACCCCATTATAGTTTCTCATCTCTGGTACAGTCTCAGGACACCTCTCCTGCGTTGGAAGCCCACATGCTGGCGCTACAGCCACGTTGACATAACAGATGTATGAGTCCATTGTTTCCTACACAGGGAGTGACCTCAGTGTTACTGGAATGAGCAAAGCGCAGACTAAATTTACACACATTTCCAACAACTAATTTGTTTGTGGTGTAATACACTTGAAATGACACATAACTCATTAAGTGTAGCACTGGATATTAATGTTAACTCTCTAAAACGAGAATAAAAATAATCAGTTTCACACATTGTCTTTTGAAGAATGATCAAATGGGCAATGAGTCGGACATGGTCTTAATTACCTTAAAATATCAATTAGGTCAGGCTCAAAGAGAATTAGTCTTATGACCTGATCACATGCTACTGATACAAACGCTGCTCTCTCCACAAATATAAGCTCCTCACTTAAATGTTCTACTCCAAATGGAAAATAGCATACTGCAAAAGTCTTTCCTAAAATATAAAATTAATGGTTTCACATGTATTTTCCCCTTGAAAGCTCTAGGCATAAACAAATACTGACTCCACAGCATTGGTAGTTGCAATTAATTTGTGGCCTGTTCCCATGAATTCCTCCTCACACGCCCTCAGAGGCCCGCCTGCAGCCAAGAACTACACAGAGCGGTTTTCATGTGACGTCTTCATTACCATCTCTCCTTTTCTCAAAATTTTCTGCCAGTGTATCTCCTTGACAAGTAGACAAAATGTAAAAGGGGGGTTTGTCTGAGGGAAAGTGAATGCCGTCAGTTTTGGGAATAATCCTGTGTTAAGTGCAGATGTACGGACCAGAACAGGAAGTGGCTCCATTTCCAGCTTCAGTGGAACCAAAAGGGTGGAGTCCAGAAAGAGCTCTCTCCATCCTACAATTCAATTATGTCCCTCTAATCAATGAAACACTAGAGTTAATTTATGTGCCGTTCACAATAAGTTTACTGGGATTTTGAACATTAGTCTTCCGATGAACCAAGGATATGTTTGCAAGAGAGAGTCAAGAAGAGAGGGACATGAAGTGTATTTAAAATAGAATCATAGAGTCATCCTTTTCTTGGCTCAGCTCATTTGATAAATTTTTGACCCGTAAAACTTGGCTCAAGTCTGACATCATTTTTCCCATCCCACACTAAAATGTACTTATATTTATTTTACGCCACTTACAAGCCAGCAGAACAAATGTTGGATGCATGGATGCACTCTATATTTCACGGGGGGAACAGATTCCTATAAGGCAGCATATGTCAGCCACATTTAAACATCTCATGTGCAGGGCCAGGGGAGAGAGTGGATGGACTGACCTCGAGCCCTTGTGAGTGGTTTCAGATGATGTGCATGTGCTTCATTCTGATTATAGTATATACACTCTGTATGCATGATGTACAGATTAAAGGGTAAGGCTGATGTGTCACTTGGCTGACATGTCTGTGATTCTACTCAGTTTTATCATGACCCTGTGGACAGAAACATGCTTTAGCTTGCCGTGCCTTATGATAGTTTGATATTGTTTTTAGATTTTTTTTTGTTGTTGTTTGTGCTGATGTTTATTATCCCCTTGAAAGTCACCAAATTTAGACAGCATTGTGTAACAGTGGGATTTTGTAGTTTCTAATTTCTCCTCTACTGTGAGTAGCCTCCATAGACCGGAAAGCAAGGCAACCACAAGGCATTCGTCTGTCTGACAATGTGTAAACTAATATATCTACTTGGAAAGAAGAGTCATGCTAGGTGCTAAAATCTAAAAGCTAACATAGTCAGAATGGTGAGTAGTTATAATGTTGATTTTATTATTTATATTTTTATTTATTTTATAGGAGTTAGTAAGTAAGCTATTACAATTCAGCTTTTAGGGAAACGCAAACATCTGCACCAAATTTAAAAGAAATCCATCCAATAGTTGTAGAGACATTTTTCCCATAAGTTAAATATTTCCTTTTTTTCCTGCAATGTAGCTTCAGAGCCAATTTCTCTGATGACAGCAGCATACATCGACCAAAATACCATGCAGAAATGAGACATGTACTTTCTGAGTCTCACTTCATCATTACCGGAAAAAACATCTGACTGTTACTATCACACAGCATAAGTGTGGAACAAGTTCTACTCTCTCATGGTTGGTGGCAGGTTTTCAGGGAAATGTTGGAGACCACAGACCTAAAGTGAGAAACATATCATCACAGCTTTGCACACTCTTTATTCTCTCAACCAGCTTCATGAGGTTGTCACCTGGAATGGTTTTCCAACAGTTTCCAAACTGGGTTTAGTTTTGGTGATTGTGGAAGCCAGGTCACCTGATGCAGCACTTTATCACTCTCCTTCATGGTCAAAGCCCCGAAGGCGTGTTTTGAGTCATTGTTCTCTTGAAAAACAAATGTTGGTCCCACTAACCGCAAACCAGATGGGATTGCACGTTGCCACAGAATTCTGTGGTAGCCAAGCTGTTTAAATGTGCCTTGAATTTTAAAATAAACTATCAACGGTGTCACCAGCAAAACATCCCCACGCCTTCACACCTAATCTCCCATGCATCACGGTGGGAACCACGCATGCAGATACCATCCATTCACTTTCTCTGCATCTCACAAAAACACAGAAGTTGGAACCAAAAATCTCAAATTAAATCAAAGTACACGCATTTCCTTGTGTTTCTTGCCCCAAACAATGATCTTCCCGAGTAGTGGTTTCTATGCAGAAATCCCACAATGAAGGCCTATTTCACAAAAACAGTCCAAACAGTTGAAGTTGAGATGTATCTGCTACATGAACTCTGTGAAGCATTTCTGTGGGCTCTAATCTAAGGTATCATTAATTGGAAATACCTCTTCAGTGCAGCAGTCAGGCGTTTTTTTTTCTGCCCTCCAAACAGACTCATTCAAAATTTTGTGCCATGAACTTTTGTTGCACTCATCAAGGAAATAACCCTGTGCTGCGTGAAACCGGATTCATCCAGTGCATCTCTTGGCTGCAGTTAGTACAGCAGTAACGTTGCAAGCAAGTAACATGCCTCCTGACCCATGCTGTTATAATGAGGTGAATGTTGATCCATACAGCTTCATCTGTATTAGAGTCTGATTTATTTTGATTGAGACATGCTGATTATTCAGTATCTACTAGGTCTCACAATATGTCTGTTAAAGCAGTACAATAACATGCTGCATTTATCTTGTTTGTGTTTAGCATTTAGACTGAGACTACTTTTGATTTATCACCTTTTGTGTGTGAGGACAGTCTACTGCCGGTAATTCAGGGTTCTTTCCAAAGCATAACTCAGACATAATGTCTTAGTATTGTATGTATAAATACTCAAAGCTGGGATTCGAGTGGATAGTTCATTTGTGTTGGGTGTCTTAGGAATTCCTGGATCCTGTGAAAACTGTCCGCAACAATCCCACACACATTCCTGCTAATGCAAACACACAAGTACTTTGGCACACTTCCTTTCTCACAATGGCTGAGAGCGTGAAGCTCGGCGACGTCTGTGAAGAACGGAAGAGAAACTGGAGAAAGAGAAACACGTAGAAAATGAGAGGGAGGACAAAAGGAAACACGTGGGACATCTTTCCTGTGCGGCTGTTCGCCTGGAAACTTCCCATCACATCCACAACAGGAGCATGTGATTCACCTCACAGCTCTGATTGTGAAAAATGACTCATGGCTGATTGTCATCAGAAAAAAAAATACGAATACATGAGCCCAGACACAAGACATAGAAGTCCCCTTTTATGTGATGACTAAAGCTCTGCATAGTAAGGACTTCTTCAAAAGTGTGGTTTATTTTTAGAGAGGTGTACATCTGCTGCCACTGGCTAATAAACAAGCTGCACAGAGCTGCCTCAAAACTTTGAATTAAATGTACATCCTTGTGTCAACACAGTCCAATAAGCATTTAGTGCTAGTTCACAGTACTCGAGAGGGTGTATTCCATAAAAAGGCCTTCATGGGTGCCAGAATGTTATTCTTTGGTGCAGCTGTGACATAAAAAAAAACACTGTTATGAAACTCTATTATCAAATCAGAAATGCACATTCGCCATGCTCTAATCCAACCATGCTCCCTCCTACAGATAAATTCTCTGAAAATCCATCAAATGTCACGGGTTCGTGCTTCTGAATGATTCATAGCATCGTTAGTTATCTACAGGATCTTGTTACCACTGTATGTTGGTTTATATTGATCATATTGGAACAGGAGATAGCGGCGGCAGCGCAAATGCCAAAGCCTGAGCTGGGTATAGCCATCTGCTTTATGCTGAAATGATGAAATCCAGGGAATAACCTGCGAATGCTCTCATCCTTTAGCTTTCACTCCATTAAAATTGTTGACTCTCTCCACATTATGTGATTGCAGACATCCCGTGGACTCCACCATTACGGAGCACATTCTGGCATTTAAGAGTTGATTGCCTGCAGACTGTCAATCTGACTCCTATGCAAATGAGAGCACCATAACTGGGGTCATTAAATCTCGGTGATTATTTAGAGAGCTAATGGTTAAACATAATGATCCGTCGAAATGAGTGTCTGAACTGCGGTTTGAAGGAAGATGCATGTGGACTGAGGGTGACAGGGAAGCAGGAGAAGAGCTGAGCGTGACACTGCACAATAAAGCCTCGCCAACAAAGTTATCTTTAATAGTTGTTCTGGCTTGTTAAAACCTCTTTCCTCCCACCTCTGATGTGAAGCTCTTACACTAATTCTTCCTCCAGAACCAGGTGGTATAGCAAGATAATGCAGAAACACTCCCAACGACAGAGCTCCCACATTGGGGAGCATAAACATCCTTCACAAACTAAACATAGGGAAAAGCCAAGAACGTCATCTAAATTTGATCAAATGACTTCATTAATTATGCGTCTCTTCCAGTGTCTGTTGGTGTTACAGAGTGTCAGAAAAGCCAATCCGGAAACATGAAATGAGAAAAAAAAAAGTGTAAACACTGCATGATAAAGGAGATGTATCAATCTTATCTCTGCAAAAAAGTGAATTTCTCAAAATGATGAACACGAAAATGTTGCATATTCGGGCGATATGGTGTTGAAAGCTGAAAAGAAAAATGACAACAAACGCCAAACACAGACACGCTACTCTGAGAAGAGGAACTAATCACCAGCATATTAAAAAAAATAGTAGATGGAGCACTGACAAATGCTCATTATTAGCCAATATGACCAATATTTTTTTGAAAGTCAGACTCATTCAAGGCACGTTAAATGTTAAAATGTTGTTGTGTTTTGGGGGGGAGATGTATGCAATCTGCCTGTGCAGATTTCCCCTTTAATGTCTTTTCTCAGTTTGACGTCCTAATGTCCCACAGTGTGTCTCCGCTGTGTTTTACAGCCTCCCTGATGTGCAGCGACAGGCCTGTTTATCCTTCATTAATCTCTCTCCTCTGCTTTTACCCCCCCCCCAATCCCCATTTAATGGTGACGTTTATCCTATTAATGTGTTGTTTGCTGGGGAAATCCCCCAATAACATAATCCAGAGTCAAGGTTGCTAATGCATGTGTGTCCACGGTGTGTGTGTGCGTGCAGAGATAATGCTACACTGCTTGGTCGCCATGGAGTCGGTGATTAACTGATGGAGATAAAAAACCATTAGAAAGATAATGGTTACTTTAAGCATGAGAGTAAGTATGTAAGTATGTGAGCATGTGTGTGTGTGTTGGCTGTTTGCATTTGATATTCTTCCTGTTGGAGGCAGTAAAGATTTGGACAGTATTACAGGCTGGAGTTTTACAATAAAGCTACAAAATTATAAAGTGCTGCCCTCTTGTGTCCACAAGCAAAAGCTGCAGAGTGATTATTTCGACATTACAAGGACGAAGCAGCTATTTATGTCAGTGGTTTAAGCATTCAAATCTTTGGGTTTAGTAACTGAAGCATACCACAATGTGCAAATATGAGAACACAATAAAGATCTAGCATTGCCTGAAAGGACAAAGCTGTATGAATCTGACCGGAAAGCATATTTGTTTGCATGTAAAGGTAACACATCCAGAGTCAGTTCTGCATTCAGTTTATAGTATAGTAGTCAGTTTATACTTTATATGTACTATAACTGTACTTTACTTGAGTATTTCCACGCCTGCTTGTACTCAGCTATAGTTCAGAGAAAACCAGGATATTTTATTCTATATGTATTTGACAGCCTGATACTCTAGATAATAAATGATCTCTGTCTTGATCAGCCCATCTATGCATCATCAATAATTATTCAGTTATACAAACAGGAGCTATTTTACTTTTACCCAGTGAAATTACATTTACTCTCATACAAATTTGAGATACTTCAATTTTACTTGAGTCTTTTGTTTTCATATCCCTGTTTGACTCCACTACTTTTTACTCTATTGTGTCCACTTGACTGCTTTATAGTTAATAAAACATTAGATTTTTTTAAACATATAAAACATACAATAGCATATAAGATATGATTCTTTGTCATAAAGTACTCAACAGTATATACAAGTACTGCTGAAAGGAGGCAAATGTCAAATGTGGGGATCTCCTCCTCCTTTTAAATGATTTCTTTGGAATTTGACATTTTGTGCTGCTGGTTGGACAAAACCAAGCAAGGAGTGTAAGAGTGTGTCAGTTTGGACTCTCTGTTATTGTCACTTTGCCACTATTTTTTTTTCTAAATTTCTACAAACCCCCAACCAACTTCAACAGTATAATTATATTTTTACATGAATTATGATAATATATAACATTGACAGACTTTTACAGAGTGGCAGTGCTTTTCTCCAAGCATCTCATTACTTCCCTTCTTTTATACTTAAACCACATTTTACTGTTTTTTAAAAATTATTTTATTATTATTATTTAGATTTACTGTTCTTATGTGCTTTCACAATAGTAAGATATGCATGCATTTGAAGTTACAGTTTACTTGGAGGATGTTTGTTCCATCACTGGTTACCTGACACCCGCCCCCCTCTTACCAGTGTTGAGGTGGCATGTTCCCGTGAGGACCGGTAGGTGTCAGCGTTCGTCCGTGCCGCTCTGACCGGATATGACTCGCAGGGATCGGGGAGCTGCAGCTTCCAAACTGTGGGCGTTTTTTTTCCTCAATCTTGACTCCAGAGTTTTTTTTTCCTGGGTGTTGCCTTCCTGGATTACAACTTTAGAGTTTCAATTGGTGTTGCCGAGTAAGAGGCACAGGTCGGATAATTTCTTTAAGGACGACATTTCCAACTTTTTGGACTCGCACACTTTGTTTGGACTTTTTCAAACAACGGGACCGGTGCTTTTTTAGCCGCCGTTAGCTCGCTAAGCTAACCGAGCTCGACCCGCTGTAACGTTGACTGGGGCTGCTAGCGAGAGAGCCGCCCGATGCAGGCCATTAAGTGTGTGGTAGTGGGGGACGGGTAAGTTTAACTATCCTGTTTTTATCCCCACTTTAACCTCCGAAACTCCCCCACTTTAACTCGCATGGTAACGGTTAATAAAAGCCAACATAGTTGACCCAGTTACCAACAGTTGGCTAGCGGCTAACGAGCCTCAGATAACATGCCAAGTTGAGCGACAGCTGTTGTTGTGCCTGCTGCTGTCCGGTCCAGCTGGGTCAGACAGATTTATCGACATGCTCCGGTTAGGTGTGACTGAATGGGTCACAGCATGTCATTTATTAGACACGACGCAGGCTGCCATGTCGACAGCTCAAAGCTAAGCTACCTGATAGCTCGTCCCGTATAGAAGTTATTGGCTTGTTTGCTCCTGAATTGATTTGCTCTGGTGCACTCTGTGTGCTATTCATTAGCTCAGCGTGCAGCCGCTTAAAGCTACATTTAATGTTTTATTATATGGGGATATTAAAATTACAACCAAGGCACACCCTAACCCAATATAACCCCGAGATGTGTTTAAAAGTAGCTGGTGACTTAATGTGACCTATATGCTCAATAACCCAAATGATCCAGTCCAATTTAAGGATGATTAAATAAAAAAGAGTCTTCATTTATGGCCAGCAAATGTTACATGATAGATTTCTTAAAAAATAAACTTGGAATAAAAAAGAAACTGAGCTGTGCTTTGACATCGTTTTGTTGTAATATTCAAGTTTTAAAACATGTAAATATAATTATCTCTACATGGAAAAGTCTTCACAGAGTTATAAAGTTAATGTCTGTTCTCTGTTGACCTCAAATCCTAATTTAAACACCTTCATACAGACTGAGATTTGATTTCTGGTTGGACAAGAATTTAAAAACAAGCTTGCCATCATTTCTAGTTTTGGAAATTCATTGTATTAATGTTTGAGATTTGTGTTAAACGTGTTATAAATTGTTGTTGTTGTTGCTGTAATTTCACTGAAGACAGTACTGTCATTTACACAACTGTCAGAATAAATCAAGCAACACTCTAACTGTATTTTCTCTGTCAAATCTTCCCAATATAGCCCTGAGATTTTATTTATTTATTTATTTTTAAGTAGCCGATGACTTGGGCTGACCTATATACTCAGTAACTCGAATGATCCAATCCATTTCGGGGATGATGTAAAAGAGGGCAAAAGTTTTCATTTATAGCCAGCAAATGTTGGGTATTTTTACACGACGCATTTCTTCAAAATAAACTTGGAATAAAAACAAACGGAGCACAGGTATGACTCAGATAAAGCTGTGTTTGAGCAGAGCTTTACATAATTTTTTAAATATATTTTCAAGTTGTAGCACAAAATGTAAATATTATAAGAAATGTTTGCTTAAAACTCAAATGAAGAATAAAAATGTCAAAATGACATTAACAGAGATCTGTTAGTTTCTGTATTTGGTTGACCTCGGATCTTAATTTAAACATCTTAATACAGACCGATGATTTCTGGTAAGCCATCATTTCCATGTAGTAATTCTGACCTCTTGACAGTTCATGGTATTAATGGATGAAATTTGTGCTATGCGTATTATAAAATGTTCTCGTTGTTGCTGTGATTGACTGAAGAATGCGCTGTAATTAACACGGCTGTAAGAATAAATCAAGCCGCGCTCTGATTATTGTTTTCTCTCTGTCAAATCCTCGCTTCTCCTTTCTAATCTCAGGGCTGTGGGTAAAACATGCCTGCTCATCAGCTACACTACCAATGCCTTCCCTGGAGAGTACATCCCCACAGTGTAAGTAACACAAACGGACACCTCTCGTGAATAGCTGCGACATGGAGATGGAGATGTGGCGAGGTTTAGTGCGACGGGAAGATAGCATTTATACTTCTATCAGCATTAAAATGTTGTTTTATGCTTAATTTGATCTCCTCCTCCCTCCCTACAGATTTGACAACTACTCTGCCAATGTGATGGTTGATGGGAAACCAGTGAACCTGGGCCTGTGGGATACAGCAGGACAGGAGGACTATGACAGGCTCAGGCCTCTGTCCTACCCACAGACGGTATGTATATAACTACAGTATGCATTCATACGCAGTACTAACCTCTGCTGGTCTCAGACCACTGCCATACACGGACTAGTATCAGCCACACAATGTTAGCATGAACACTGTCTTCACTTTGCCAGCATTGATTCAGAGTTATTCACTGGCCTGTAATGCTTTAGACAGAGTCTTTGCACTCAGCAGAGTAGAGCCTTGTATCCACAGTACCTATACACTGTCTGGAGGACGGCTGGAGGAAGTGAAAGGGAGCCCTTGTTTGCACTTTTTGTCCTTACAACAAACTGGCCTCTGTGCCAAGACTCACAGGGAGCTGAAGGGGAGGGGGGGCTGTTTGTATTTAACCTACATAGTCCAGATTTGCCTAGCTGTGTGAACCCTTATGTCTGACCATTTAGAGTCTATTAAGTCAATATTGTAAATGTTTTTTTTTGTTTTTTTAATGTTTTATAATTAATTGTTGTCATTTTTCCTCCTCAGGATGTGTTCCTGATTTGCTTTTCACTAGTCAGTCCAGCCTCCTTTGAAAACGTCCGTGCCAAGGTGAGAAAAACATCTGAGGTGTGCACCACCTGTCAGTGACGGTCATTTGTAATAAGTGTTTTTCATGACATGTTATGATCTGTTCAATGGATGGAGGAATTGACATCTTTTACATTGAACTCTTCAACTAACAGAGATATAAACTTGATTTGAAATCCTAAAGGATTGTTGGGGTTTAAAATATCTAAACAAAAAAAGACATTTTCTCTCCCCTAATTTTCCATAACTCACAGTACTTTATTATTAGCTCTAGCCATAAATGTGTGGTCCTGAAATATATAAATATAACAAGGCAGAAATGCAAGATTTCAGGCAAAAACTGTTAATCTTGGTCACCGGCAAGAAAATCTTTGTCTACCAGAAATTGTCTCACAGCATATGGATCTTTGTATCGTTTTATAGGAATGTATGTTTTCTTTCTTTCTCATTTTAATGCTACCTCAGCTGTAACAGTTAGATTGAAGCAGATTGTTTAGAGGTCAGTTGGTACAGTAGCGGCAATAAATGTCATTCATTGTACCAGCAGGACTGAGAATTATTCAGCGTTGGTGAACGTTTGTGACGTCTTGTCGCCCCTGAATTCCTCAAAGGTCACATCTTGTTGAATCTGGCTGAGAACCAGAGAACCCAGAGAGAAATCTATTCTTTTAACAACCCACATACTTTCCACACTGTCTGCCATGCTGTCCGTCTGCATCCTGCCACCTCTGACTGTGTCCTCCACTCTCCCCACCCCCCCCAGTGGTACCCTGAGGTGAGACATCATTGCCCCAACACACCCATCATCCTGGTGGGCACCAAGCTGGACCTGAGAGACGACAAGGACACTATCGAAAAACTCAAGGAGAAGAAGCTCTCCCCCATTATCTACCCTCAGGGCTTGGCCATGGCTAAAGAAATAAGTCAGTTTTAACACTACACATACGCAAATACAATATCTAATATGAATGTCTATTAATGTTTTTTTTTTGGGAGTCGTGTGCCTGGTAATTTTGTAAAGATGCTATTAAGTTTTTCTAAAAAGAGAAATGTCACAGTTTCACTGTCACATTTTTCTAATTACAACATCATGCAAATTTAATTGGGTTCATACACTTCGGATGGTGCTCATTTTATTGCAGCGACTGTGCAGCAATCCTTAATCCTTAGATAATTAGAAAAAGAGTTCAATTTAAGGGCTTGGAATTATTAAAATGTCTTGACTACAGCAACATAGTACTTGATTTGTTTACCGTTGTTATTGGAGGTTTTATTTTGATGCACTGTAAAATTAGATGGTGACATTTCCACTTAACATCCTTGAAGGCAAATGTCATGAATATTGTCATTTCAGGAGAACCCGTGAGCGAGACCCGTAATTAGTTTTCTAGTTTCACTTGTTGTATTTGACACGTTTACATCATATTCTCTGGAGCTCGAAGATGTTGGACACCGCCATCATAATCTTTCCATAGCGTAGGAGCACCTTAGTGGAAAAGGTGGTAGTGAAAGTATTATTTAGTCATTATGGTTGTTGACTTCATTTAAAAGCTATTTCCAGCGACCATTTATGGGGTATTAAAAAGCAATGTTTGTTTTGAACCCTGTGCAGCCTCGAGTGTGGAAGGTTCTTGTTTGGGATTTTACAGGCCACAGTCATTCCCATCTTACTCAAGCCATACAATATTTTTTTGGGACTGTGTTATTATGCCATTCGAACAAAAACAAGCTGTTTTGCTGACTTTGCTTTCTCTCTCTCTCTCTGCATCTCCTCTGCTCGCCAGGCTCAGTGAAGTACCTGGAGTGCTCCGCTTTGACGCAGCGCGGCCTTAAGACAGTGTTCGACGAAGCCATCAGGGCGGTGCTGTGCCCCCCACCCATCAAGAAGAGGAAGAGGAAGTGCAGAATACTGTAAAAGAGTGAATCCCAGGGAGTAGAAAGTATGGCTGCAGTCAGAACTCACTTATTCAGAGGGAAGAAGATGATGACTGGGTTCCCCAAATATCTATTCACACCCTGTGTCCTTGCTTACATAGAAGATCTGGTAGATCAGACTTCCATCTGGAAGAACTTGACAGATCTAAGCAGCGTTGAAGGTTTCCTGTCAGATTTGACGTCTGGTTGCTTACATCTGTTTAGTCCTTTCAGATCGACGGGAATGAAGTGACTTTGCTAAGGCTTTGGGGGATGGGAGGGCGGGAGGGAGGCGGTTGATTTTTAGGATCTGGGGTTGATTAAGGAGAAAGAGGGAGGATTACACAAACAAACATTCATGTTATTTTTCTCTGACATTGTGAAGAAACACTACTTGAACGTGATTTTTTTTTTTTTTTTTTTTTTTTTAATCATGAAAGTACCGTAGATTTAACTCCATAAGAGAAGGAGGTCCTGCACTGCACTCTTTCCCCAACACACTAAGAGATTCCTGCTGCCTTGAAGAAATTTTACTTTAAGTGATAATTAAAAAAAAAAAAAAAGTTCTTTTAGGGGCTAATTTCTCCTTTTTTGTCATCGTCAGTCTTTTGTCAGCTGTGGTTGACGGACCGTTTTGTTTACATGTGTCATCATCTGACTAGGCTGAAGTGTTGCCAAAACTCAGTCAACGGTCATCGCTTTGTAGTCAACACTAAAATGTTGTTTATAATTTTGTTGTAATTTGTACGAGATCAGTCATGGGGGAAAAAAGCGGTTTAAGACTTGTAACAATTGTTGTAGCCGCTGCTAAGATAAGAAATAATTCCTGTCTACAATTAATGAGCATTAAAAACAGTCTCTGCTAAGTATTTAACAGGTAATTATCTTGTTTTGGTCCTTAAAGCTTTCTAGATGAATCCATTGAACACAGTATTTTATAACTGACCGTCGGGCATGTGAAGGTGCAGTGCAGCCAGTGTTGTTGTGCTGGTTCATTCTTGATCAATCTGTAAAGGTTTTCTCATTCAAGTCAGTGCTCAGAAAGTGCTTTTGATATTCAGGCTTTTTTTTTCTCCTCAGTATATGATGTCCATATTGGTATCACGATGGTGTTTAACCGCATCATTTAGACCCCCATCTATTACTATGAAGTCTATGAGCCAGTGTATTAGCACTCGAAGGTTGATTTTAATATCTTTTTATTGTACAACGTGACCATGAGAAGTAACCATTCAGCGCAACGCATTTTATTTTGAAAGGAGCAAAGATTAAGTTGCATGGACTCTGGACTCATTTAATCAGTGTTTTAATGGCGCAGTGGAAGTGCACTCTTAGATTTACTTTCTTGCTACATGTGGTTTCATTTTCACATAGTAATACGCTGATTTTTTTTTCTCCTTTTTTAAAAAAAAAGCAAATAAACTCATTGAAAATGCTGAGTTGTATTTATTCTTTTTATTCAGAGCAAACATTGATCAGTCTATAAAATGTAAGACAAGAGTGGAAAGCTGCCACTAAATCCTACACACCGGACCTTTAAACCCAGTAATATGTCTTCAAAGTGTTTGTATTCATTTGCTAACCAACAAGCTAAAACACAAAGAAAATTGTCTTGCATCTAAAAACAAATTCTGACATTTGAGAAACAGGATCAGCCTAATGATAGGCATTTCTAACCATGGTAGTGACATCACTCACGGGACGGCAGTGTTGGCACAAATTACTATCAAAGCTAAAGACAGTCCTGCTTTACTCATCTGCTAATATTAGCATGCTAAACAAATATGGTTAACATTATAGTACTAAATGTCAACATGTTAGAATTTAGCTCAAAACACCATTGTGCCTAACTAGCATTGCTACCGTCTCTTTAAATTGCTTGATAAATTCTTGAAACAAATGATCAGAAGTACTGCAGATTAAGTTTCTTTTGACAATGATTAATCAACTAGCCACCTCAGTATTAGACACTTATAGCAGGTTTATCAGGTTATGTAACAGTGATTTTGAATCCACCGAAGTAAAATCTATATTACTTGCTGTCCTCTTCCGTGATAATCAGCTTGAGTCCTACAGAGGTCAAACCGAGAGGTCAAGATTTAAATACATGGTCTCTCCATGGTTGCTGGGCTTTCCACTGGTGCTGTAATGGCGACAGGCAGCAGCAGTGTGCAGAGTGAGAGTCTTTTAACATTTAACCTGTTTTTATTGTCCCTACTGACCTGGACAGAGTACTTCAAAAACGAGCTAAAGAGGAGCATAAGCTTGCAAAATTGAATAAGGACAAAGTAGAGAATATGCTGAGCACATTTTGGCAATAGTGTCGCTGCTGAACGCTGCAACGACCCTGAACATGGCCCTATTTTTTTTCAGGGGGGGGGTTGGTTTATTTTGGCTGACTAAATGCAGAACAAACAGACACAAAAACTCTTTTCCTGCTGCTCGAGGCTTTTTTTTTTAATAACTCAATGTGAGATGTGGCACTTTGATGTAGTATGTATTTATTTTGTCTTTCACTGATTGCTGTTGTTTGTTTGTATATGTCTATGTATATGTCACATCCTGCTGCTGCACAACAGATTGCCCTGCGGGGAAGATTCCTTGAACCTTGAACTTTGAAATACCAGCTCAGCAGATACTGCATCTTCAACTCCCATTCCTGTTGTAAAACATAAAACAAAGAGATGACAACTGGATTCTTAATTTACTAAATTGGAAAAAATAACGTACTTCCACATGGCCATGACTAAGCCTACATTAAGTAGGGCTTACCAAGGGATTTGAACACAGTCGTCTTGTCTCGGTGGGCAGGTTTTGTCCCATTTATAACCTCTCCGAGCTCCGCGAACACCTCGGCCTGAGAACAGAGGATCTCCAGTCATACTTTTTCTACACGTATTCAGTAAAGAGAGCCAGTAACACACCCCTAAGTTATCATATTTAGTGAGACGGTTAGGAACTACAACAGCAGACTGACCCCAGAAAGGATGATGTCACCGGACTCGGCCATTGCTCCCTCTCTGCTGTCAGTGTACACCACCGCCTCCTTCATCAACACGTCGTCCAACTCCCGCCAGTTTGGCCTGCAAGCTCCCACTGCTGCTCAGCAACAGGAAAGACAGACAGTGGAAAACATGAAGAGTGACACAGTTCACAGTATTTTTTTTAACACTTTAATAGTTTTAAACTGTGTGCCCCCTAACTACTGACTTACTTACAAGATGCAGATCTAAAAATCCCACCAGGTTCCTTTTTAAATTATTTAATTATTTCTTCTTACCTGCCACGTGGGCTCCTGGTTTGACCCACCGACCAAAGAGCACTGGCTCTGTACATCTGGTTACTGTCACTATGGCATCCGCTCCCCTCACTGCTTCCTCCACTGAGTCACAGATCTTCACCGGACCACTCACAGACTGACAAAACTTCTCCACCCACTGTCTTGTGCGGCTCCAGACACGCACCTGTGGAGAAGATCCAGGTAAAGTACGAACAAACATTATTTGTATATAAAACAGTAATCAATGACAAAGTCAAGACTTAGATGGGACTGTGAGCATAATACGCTTGAGCCAGGCTAGCAGTTTCCCCTTGTTTTCAGTCTTTATGTTAAGCCAAGCTAAGCTAAGCTAGGCTAGCCTAAGCAAAGCAGTGATACACACACACACACACACACACACCACTTTAATATTTTTGGCACTGATCCTGCGTGGGATCAACTGAAAGGGTGTGGAATCAAGGATGACAGCATATTAAGGAAGGCTGATGACCTTTTTCAATCATGTTGCCATTAATCATGTTGCCATTGGATCACACACACATTTGTGTGTGTGTGTGATCCAATGTTTTCTATACACCAAAGTCACATGGCAGTGATGAATCTTCATAGAGGGTGGGGTAAATCAAGTCCAAACATTCAACAATCAGCCACCCAGTGTGGTGTATGAGCATTGTCCCTTGGTTTCTTCAGACACGTGAGATTCCACACTTTTGATCACATATTCTGATAAACCTCTGTTCAGACTTGCTTGCTGTCACAACAAATGTTTTTAACTGTACCTCTTTAAATGGGAACATTTCAGTGAACACGTTGTAATGGCTCAGGGCCTGGTTGCCACACCCCAGGATTGCCAGCACTTCTGCATCAGGACGCATCAGCAGCTGTGTGTCAAATATACAGCAGGACAGAAGAGTGTCAAAGTTAGAACAGCAGTGCAAAGTCAGAGAACAGGGAGTGTGAACACATGTTGGGGGGGGGGGGGGAGGACCTTAGCAGAGATGGCTGAGGCTGCAGCTGTCCTCATGCTGGTGATGACTTCTCCATCCATGACCTGCAAGTTCAAATCAAGTCAGGTCAGCTTTATTGTCAAGATAGGTTGGAATGTTGGAAACATCTCATCACTGGGTGAACTTGTAAAGTTACCCAAGCCATCCTCAGAGTAATGTGTGCATGCATTGGTTTTACTCACAGCCTTTACATTCCCATATTCGGGATCCAGCAGCACCACTGTGGCTTGCGTGGCCGGCAGGGATGAACCTTCCTTCCTGTCGTAAAAACACACTAACTTTGTGCTCAGGACTCCGTCATTCTCCATGTAAGTCGGCATCATTCCCAGGAAGCTGTAACGGTGAACGAGCGTCAGTCAGCAGTAGCAACACATTGTTGAAGTTTCATTTGCTCCATCTGCACACGAGTGCACGCATGCCTACCCGCGGTGTCTCTGCAGGGGCACTGTACTGCGCACAGGCTGGATCACCTCTGCGCTGTCCCGACTGGAGAACTTCCCCAAAGCCTCCTCCAGACGGGGGACCAGATCTCTGTAACGCAACAGGCGCTCGACTTCATCTTTCCATATGATGACAGGAGGTCCGGCCATCGCGGCTGCTGCAGATATAATGAGGAGGCGTCAAGTTCGGTCCAAACTCCTATGCGAGTTTGGTATGGTATGCGAGTTGCATTCAAGAGCAGCAGACGGCTCTTTAAACACGGCGGTGGGAGGAGCGGCACGAACACAAGAAGCAAGAAGTTAATAAATCACTTTGCTGATAAGTAAAAGAATTATTCCAAGAAAAAAAGGTACAAGAATTAAAAGGAATTCCAGAGACAAATATTACACTTTCCACTTTACCTGGGGTCTTTTTGTCTCCTCTCAGATGATCAAGTTATTAGCAGCCCCCCCTCACAGATTATTGTGAGCGTTTGGTGGATGAACTGCCTAACTAAAAAAAACCTAACTAAGTACATCACTATGGACAGCCTCGCGTTGGTGGCGTAGTGCCAGCCAAATGTTTGTTAATCAAAGTGCCAACCTGCTCTGCACTATTACGAAATCTTTATGCAGGTTTTCTGCATCACAAAGTTGAATAATTATGGCATGAACCAGTCCTGAGTTGAGCAGTCAGGTTTTCTTAAATGTATCTGAAATAAAGTAATAATAATAATAAATAATTCAAGTAGTATATTTCCCTGCAGAATTAATAACTTTACTATCCATACTTTATTATGCTGTTAATACTTGCCTCTGTACTTTTGCTTAAGTAGGATTTGGAACTTGCAATTAAGTAGTTTTACTTTTACTGAAGGATCTGAGATCTTCTTCCACCATTAATGTAGACTTATCACTTTACCATTATGCAGCATTTTAATGTTGTGCTTAGTCAGGGCATAAAGCATTTTAACAAAATGGACTGTTTCAAACGAGGGCCTGAGATGAGATGGTACCTTCCATTCATTTTCTATAACCACTTATCCTCATCGGAGATGCGAAGTGAGCAGGAGCCTATCCCAGCTTATGGCGAGAGGTGAGGTACACCCTAGACAAGTTGCCAGTTCGTCACAGTGTAGATAGAAACAACTTTTTTTTTTTTACCTTTATTTGACAGAGACAGTTTGAAGAGTGACAGGAGAGAACGATTGGGAATGACATGCTGGAAAGAGCCACAGGTTGAACTGGAACCCTGGACCTCTGCAGCAAGGACTTTGCACATGGGGCAAATGCTTTACCAACTGAGCTAAAAGACACCCCAGACAACTATTTATATTCACTGGTAATTCTAACTTAAAGACATTGCTAGAAATACCTCCAGGTGAATTTGGTGGTTTGGGTAGTGAAAATCATTTCTGCAGAACATTGCCCAACACAGGGCTCCCACCTATATCTAGATTCTAATAATTATAAATACCAAAACGACGCAATGTACACTCAGAATGAATACGATTAATTCAGAGGAACAAAACACAATGTTCAAATACAAAAATTTATTATGAATCACAGGATGCCATGGCAAACTGATACATGAGTAGATACACTTCTAAAAAAGAAAATATAAACGTATAACTGTTTTTTATCAAACAGAAAACAAGATATTCAATCTGGAATTAATCTTCTCCATTTTTCCAGGGAGACTGTCACAACAGTGCAACAAAAATTACACGAGCAGTCTCTCAATAGCCATTTGAACAGACTGAATCTGCGGCTTGAGCTGAGACCCCTCCTTTATGGTAACTGAGGTAGCGATGACGGGGCGCGACACCCCACAGGCCCTACCCAGGGCCTGCTTGGAGCGGACAAACACGTACGGGACGTTCTTGTCCTCACAGAGCAGTGGCAGGTGGAGGATGATCTCCAGTGGTTCAGCATCAGCGGCCATCACGATAAACTCAGCGATGCCTCTGTTCAGGGTTTTGGTAGCTGGGGGAGGAAGTAGATCACAGTAAGTACAATGCGTTTTTACATTCTGTACTATGATGAACAGATCTGATAAAAGTTTGGGCGGGTTTACACCGGTAACATGGGTTTAAGAACCAGTTCTGAGATACAACACGACCACACTGTATCTTGGTGTCTGATTGTACAGAGTCGCGCAAAGCCTGGAGACAATATAGCTCTGCATCGTGCATAAATGTATTATTGTGGTGTAATCATATTATTCGTTTGCAGCTAGGAACCAAAAAAGCAGGAAATCATAATATGAGAAGCATTTGACAAATATTTGTGATTATGGCTTTATTGATTAACAATCAGTTATATTTTGATGAACTAACTGAAGGTGATTTGCTGTAGATCTACAGTGAAGTCACTTTTCAGGGTCAGGATGTGCTCAGTGCACACACATGGTGAGACTCAGCTGTGTTTCTACTTGTGCTAACCGGATAAGACACCACGTTTCACAGACGTTTCTGGTGTTAGTATACGTCTCTAAGTGGCAGATTTCCCAGCTTGTAAACCCTCATACGTTACAGTGTCGTCCTAACATTCATATTTCCTCACCTTCATTAGCTCCCTTTCTCAGCTGTTTGTAGTTTGAAGCCTGCTGCACCAGGTCCAGGATGGTTTTGGTCAGCGTGGCGTCGGCCAGCGGGTAGGCCTTAGGGTTCACTTGAGCTTCAGACTGGTCACGGCACATAAAACACAATAAAACCAGATTAAACACAGCAAAGTAAAACATGACACAAACACGGAGATATCATTGGTTTAAAGTTAGTTAGCTCTGCGAGCTTTCTAGCTTGCTAACAGTTAGCTTGCCCGTTAGCCTGTCGGTTCATTCAGAACAACACTCACCATGATGACCTGTTTTTCTGCTGTTCCGGCCCTCTCGGCGAAATGCTTCACGGAGGACTATTTGATTTCACCTAGTGTCGAAAAGGCAACAAGACGAAATGTTTGTTTGCTGTACGTGAAAGTGTTTTGTAGCGTTAAGAACTCTCGTGGCTCTGTAACATGCAGCAAGTCCAAACGTTCACCGCACGTGTGTGGTAGAGCGCATGCGCACTGTCAACGGCGCTTAAACACAACCGGAAATGCATTTTTTTTCTTTAGCGCTAACTAACTAATACCTACTTAAAACATAAGTTTTTAATATTATAATAATATACGTTTTGTTATATTTGCGCAGTGTGCAGTATTTATACTGCTTTATACATTTTTAATTTAATAATTCATTTCAGGATATAATCCATGTTCCATAAATTTTACCCAAAAGTTGAATATCCCTAACTTTTTGTGAACGGTGTACATGCACACATTCAAAGATACAGCACAGGTGTAAATGGGGTAGAGGTAGTCCATGGATTTTGGCATTCCAACAATGTCCAGACAGAGTCCATATTTGAAAATGGGCAGTGGTATTCATTCACTGAGTGAGAAAATGAATGTACAATATACAAACAATCATTATTCATAATTGAATAGCAGGGGAGTTTGTTTTGCTGTTTTGTTTTAAAGAATGTGTGTGTATAACGTAAAGGATGCTTCTTTTTCTTATTTCTAATCATGTTTTTGTGAGACAACAGCCTCTTGATATTACTGAGAAAACGTGTCGACTGAGGTGAAGAGAAGAAACCACACAAAATCTCCATAGTGTAATATAACAATATAATATTAACACAACTTAATCATTTTTACTGTGCAGCTTGTCGCGGTGTTCGTCTCCGTGGCAACAGAGGGCGCGCTCTCATTGGCTCAGCGGTACTTTTGTCAGCAAGGACGGCGCGGTGCTTTCTGGGTAGGGCACTTTCAGGCCGGCCATATTGCTCCATCGTCCTGACCGAAGGAGAGAGGTGATGAAGGGGATCCGGGGACTCAGTCAGCTGTCGGTAAGGACTAACTAACTTATCGTGTATATGCGTGTGTCGGGATAAGTGCGCGCTCACTATCGATCCGTTATAATCTTTCTATGATTGGTGGACGGTGTTTCAAACCAGGGTCGTGTCAGGACTAGGGGCAGACGAGGAAGCAGTCGTCATGACTCTCTCTGTCTAAAAAGCCGATAACGTTAATAAACACCTCACATATCCGGTCAATATACATGTAAAGTACAGTTAAAGCCACTACACTGAAGACAAAGTCTACAAGCTGTTAACTAGCCAACACTTAGAGCTTCTTCCGCATCTAATGTTGACGTTAGCTGCAGCTTGTGGGGCTCACGTATCTTTTCATTAGTATTCAGAGTGTGTTAAACCCTGATATTTCTATGTGTGGACAGCTTTGCATTGTGCATCATCATTAACCAAAAGAGCAACAGTACTTTCTTTTGGAACAAAACTATGTTGGGGGGGAAACAAACCCATACTCCTGCTCAGTAACTCCATTTTAAGCTCATGGTGAGTTGGATTTGATGTATACTGAAATAAGAACAGTCTGTTAATGTGCTGATTGAAATGTTAATATAAATCTGAGCTGAGTTGTTTGATTTGCTGTGAAATCGTGTAGCTTGAAGATCACACGGCGGCTTATTATCTGCCAGCTGTCATTAAGTAGCTGTTGAGTTTTCAGTTACTTCACATGATCACCGATGACGGTTGTACAATTATAGCTGTTTGAATGTCTGTTCTCATTTCACGATCTGTCGTGCCTCCGTCTTCTTTCCCCCTCAAACTCCCCTCGCATTAGTCAACAAGACGGCAACACGTTAGTTGTAATGTCCCGCTTTCCCATCTGCTCTGTTTTTCTAGACCAGGCTTTACGCGGCCCAGGCTGCCCGTAAGGTGGACTTTACTGGGACCGCCGAACACGTTAAGTTTCAGCCGCAGGATGTGCAGGTCAGTGGTTGTTGACTTGTCTTTCTTCTCCACAGAGACGCTTTCATGCGGCTGCCAGAACAGGCCAGTCCCTTGCCAAGCCCCTGGCTGGCGTCAAGCTCTCTCCAGGGGCTGCACACTCCCTCCAGGACGTCCATGTATGTCAGGGGACATGAGAGGAGAGATTAGCTGGTTTGGCTAGATAAATACATGTTGCTAGTGTTTTATGCTTTAGCCATCTGTCTCTTCTGAATATGTTATGAATATAAAATGTTAGAATTCAACAATGTCCAACTTGGTGGCAGTGATGAGGACATCTCTAAATGTGTCCTTCTGTCTAGGTGACCAAGCTGCCCAGCGGGCTGGTGATTGCCTCCCTGGAGAACTATTCCCCAGCCTCCAAGATCGGAGTGTTCGTCAAGGCTGGCTGTCGTTATGAGACCCCTGAAAATCAGGGGGTCACTCACCTCCTCCGGCTGGCCTCCAACCTGGTAGGATATACGCACGCTTTTAAGATTATTCATATAGCCAGGAAGAACGAGAGTGTGAATGCACCCAGTGTATAATTGGAAGCATTAACATTTTCTGATGCAGTTTGTTGACTTGGCATTCGTACCTTTCCAGACAACCAAAGGAGCTTCAGCTTTCAAGATATGCCGCGGTATTGAGGCAGTGGGAGGCAGCCTGAGGTCGGTAACCTCCGAGAAAGCTCACGAACAAACCACAAATAAAACTTTCTTCCTTGATCAGTATTCTTATTTGGATATCTGCACGCTTGTGTTTCTCTGCAGTGTGACTTCAACCAGAGAGAACATGATCTACACTGTCGACTGTCTGAGAGATGACATGTAAGTTTTTGAATAACATCTGTGTTAAAACTCCCGTCTTTGCAGTACAAGTAGCATACTCCTTTTAGGCGAGAAAGGTAGCTGTCAAGAAATCTGCTTCTACACAATCACCTGTGGCTGAGGTCAGCTTGAATTAACGTCAGTTACACAAGGGTGACAACATGATGTAAAAGCAGCTTCCTGCACCGTATTTTGGTGAAATAATGACCGTTTGGTAGGAATATTCACTGGAGTATATTCACTAACATGTTTTTCTCCCTCATTATCCGTCTGCAGTGACACAGTGATGGAGTATTTGATCAATGTAACAACAGCCCCAGAGTTCCGGCCATGGGAGGTGTCAGACCTCACGCCCAGGGTGAAGATGGACAAGGCGCAGGCTGCACAGAGTGATCAGATAGGTGGGCCTTTATTCCCCTTACAATGCACACAGAAATGATGTTAATTTGTCTCTTTAGTATCAGAGCATTCCAGTTCATGACCTTTCCTCTTTCTGTGTTTTCCAGGTGTGGTTGAAGGTCTGCACAATGCTGCCTACAAGAACGCTCTCTGTAACTCCCTGTACTGTCCTAACCACATGGTTGGCAACATCCAGTCTGAACACGTAAGTATTTTTATTCTTTAAGACTTTTGGTGTTAATACATCAGTTTAAACCTTCTTTCTAATTTCTTTCGTATTCTTTAGCTGCACCAGTTTGTCCAGAATAATTTCACAAGCGCGAGAATGGCTCTTGTTGGACTTGGTAAGGGTTACTTTCCACTTTAACATAATAACTCTGTGTTATCCTAGAAGACTGTTAAGTTTCTGATGTTGATCTTTCCTGCAGGTGTCGACCACACAGTGCTGAAGCAAGTTGGGGAGCAATTCCTCAACGTCCGCAGTGGGGCTGGCAGCACAGGGGCCAAGGCTCAGTATCGTGGAGGTGAGCTGAATGTCGGTGGCACTCCACTTGGAGTTTTGCTACAGCTTTGATACTTCCACCCCAAGATAATGTAACACCCTGTATGCCTCCCTGTCTCCCCCTGCCTCTCTCCAGGTGAGATTCGTATTCCCAGCACCAGCAGCATCGTCCACTCTGCTGTGGTGAGCCAGTCGGCAGCAGCGGGCACCAGTGAGGCTCTGGCCTTCAGTGTCCTGCAGCATGTACTGGGAGCTGGTCTGCACGTCAAGAGGGGTTCAGGTGTCTCCAGCAAACTGGTCCAAGGTGCTACCAAAGCAACCGCTGAGCCCTTTGACGTGAGTGATTGTCAGTTCTAAACTCATAAAACAAGATTTGACTGGCCCAGAATGGGACTATGGCAGTGTGTTGTTCATCTTTACACTTTAAACTATTTAAATATCATAATTAGTCATATCTCATCATGTTTCTCAACAGGTCAGTGCTTTCAATGCGAGCTACTCTGACTCTGGTCTGTTTGGGATCTACACCATTTCCCAGGCTGCAGCTGTTGGTGATGTGAGTATCCCATAGTCATCATGACACAAGTCTCTTCGTTCAACACAACCTGTTCAACAAAGTAGCCGCGGCCTAATTTCAAAATAAAACTGGAAACCATAAAATGTGTCGACGTTATCTGTCCTCTGTCTCTCCAGGTGATTAAGGCTGCTGTTGCCCAGGTGAAGGATGTTGCTGATGGTGGAGTCACAGCTGCTGACCTCACTCGCGCCAAGTAAGATAAACACGGAGACATGAAGTGTTACATTCACATTTTAGTTTACAAAAACCCCACAGAAGTGGGGCTAATGTTAAGAAATATATAAATGGATGAGATGAGTGTAATTCTGGAGTGGTATGTACTTATTTCAAGCCCTCATTCATAAAACAGTCACCACTTGGTGCCTGATGGTGGTGCTGTTCTTTGTGTTTTATGCCACTGAGCCAAATGCTGAAATACAAGATTGCTTGTCTGTGTTCTTCGCAGGGCCCAGCTGAAGGGCCACTTCCTGATGTCTCTGGAGACTTCAGAGGGGCTGCTGGAGAACATGGGCACTCAGGCTCTTGCTGACGGATCCTACTGCTCCCCTGAGGAAGTTTCCAAAAAAATTGACAACGTCTCCTTGACCGACGTCGCCAACGTGAGACATTTGGTTCTTGTCACCACTTGGTTATTGTGAGAATGTTTAAAGAAGCAATGTAGATGCATGTTATGGACACAAGGACATGCACAAACAGCCCGTTTGACCTCTTTGACTGAGCTGCCTCTCTGGAAGAAAAGAAAAAACTGTTTATTTTAGCCACTGTAAATACGAGTAGCCCGTAAGTGCTAAAGTTAGATCCTGTTCAGACAGGCTAGATCATTTAAATATTTAAATATTTGCTAAATCTTTCATTTATTGTGTGAAAATGTTGTTGTTTTTTAAATAATAATAACTTGCTGGCTTTTCATTCCCAGGCTGCCAAGAAATTTGTGACAGGGAAGAAAACAATGGCATCCAGTGGCAACCTTGTGAAAACACCCTTCGTCGACGAGGTCTAAAGCCCCTCTCGTCACCTCGTACTGTCCCTAACTCTGACGACAAAGCAGAATTTGTTTCCTCTACATTTTCACACACACACACACACACACAAAAAACAGTCATCACTTTTTTGCAATGCTGTGGTTTGGAGAGATATAATGTCATAACACCACTGGGTATTTATGGGTGTTGTAACAGTATATTTTCAGCTGATGGTACTCTGGCATATCACAGTGTCGCGCTCAACTCATCTGTCCACATTAACTGTATAGCTGATGTAAAATAAATAAATTCTATCTACCTTACGCAGTTTTAAGTGTTTTGTGTTTTCCATCCACTTCTCTGGGGTCTGGTGGCAGCAGGACATCTCAGACATCTCTCTTCCCAGCATCGCAGCTAAGGGGGTTCCCTGGGTGTTCTCAAACCTGATGGACTATGTAGTCCCTCCAGTGGGTTCTGGGTCTTTCTGGGGGGGTCTCCTCCAAAGGAAGGCTTCCTATTCAGATTCTCGAACCACTTCAGCAGCTCGACTCTGATTTCCGAGCTCAGAGCTCCATGGGGGAAACTAATTTTGGCCGCTTGCTTCGTTCTTTCGGTATCTACCCAAAGCTCATGACCATAGGCGAGGGTTGGAACATAGATGGACTGGAAAATGGAGAGCTCTGCCTTCTCTTCCCCACAGCTGTCCGGTACAGTGTCCGCAATACTGCTGACCTAGCTCCGCTCCGTTTTCCCATTGTCCCTCGTGAACAAGAACCTGAGATACTTGAACAACTTCACCTTTGGCATCAACTTATTGCTATCCTAAGCCAGAGCGAGCATGGTAAAGTGTGTGAGTTTTAACTTGACAGTGGAAACGAGGAGGACAAAACAATCCTAACTCAAGGTCTACTTACTCGCTTGTTCTGCAGTGGTTGTGCTTTTAAAGGCATCAGACTAAAAATGAACCATCAGGTCAACACAAGAGTGAAGGTCATCACATCTACAGTATCACCATGGCAACAGAGCAACCTGATTAAGACAAAAGCTGCAGAGCAATCGAGTGAGTGGACCACGACTTGAAATTTTAACTTCGACCAACTCATCTAAAATAATTATTCTTTGCATAATTTATTGTCAAATACTGGGATCGTGGGGCTATTTGCAGATTTTCTCGCGAGAGTTGTCCACTACAGACATGGAGAGACACGACCTGGCTGATTTTTTTAGTTCCCACTGCTGGGAGAGGACAGCATCGCCCTGCAGGACACACACTTGCTGTGCGCTCAGGAGCTTTCTTTCTTTTAAAGGGGGTTAAGCGGCGATATTCTGCACGTGAGTGAGCTCCAGAAAAAAAAACCAAAAAAAAGCTCAGATGTGATCATGGGCGGTGTTTTCCTCCTGTGTGTGCGTCCAGAAGGAAGAAAGAAAAAGCTCCCATATGGGGGAGCGACAGACCCGGGAAATAAGTGGACTGCATGCACGAATCTGTCTCCACCTCTGCAGGTTTAATCAGCGATTAAAGCAAACTATATCTGTAATTTATCCACTTGTTTTCTTGCAAATGTCACCGGGATGTATCCGGGGATAAATAATCAATGAGCCCGGGCTGCGATCCTCTCCTCCCGGGCTGGAGTACAGCCAGCAGTCCGGGCCAGGCTCGGCTGCTGGAAGACTAATGATAGGGAAGAGTCTGCATATCTCACCGCCGGAGATCAAACACTATGTGCGGACAAATCATGCACGATCATCGAGAGTTGGGATGATGATGATGATGATGGTGATGATGATGATGATGGGACACGACGAGGTTTATAGGTTTCTGACTCCTAAATGTCCCGCCTCCTTTTAGGTGAGACAGAGGCACACAAAAAACAGTCTGACCTCCACCTGTGTCCACCGACATGGATAAACTCACCGTCATATCAGGATGTCTCTTCCTCACTGCAGATATCTTCGCCATCGCAAGCATCGCCAGCCCGGACTGGATCAGCACCTTAGACTCAGCTGGTAAGCTTGTTGTAGGCACTTTGTTGTTGAAGTTTCACTACGTATCACTGTGCTTATGAGGATCCGACGACAGAAAATGGCATAAAAATGATAGAAAAGTTAGAAAACACGCACCATAATCTGGAAGTGTGCTCAGATTTTTTGGATAGTTGGCGTTAAAAGACAAAATTGCGCACAAACAAAGCTACATGTGATACAAATATGTGTCACAAATGGGTGGTTCTCCACCTTTTAGACTTGTGATCCCTTTAAAATGAACCAATGTGGTTTTTTGTCCCGAGTTTTCCTCCTCAGATTTGCCTAAACTGGCGAGAATATTCAGTGTTTCACCAGAGAAATGAGTGGAAATATAGACATATTAAACTGTCTCCTGAATTCATAGGTCAACCAAAGTCACAAAGTGTAGATACTAAAAAGTAGCGAGGTACTATGATGGCAGTCTGCTGCGTGCATGTTCAAATGTCGATGTTCTTCCTGCATCATCATCATCCGGCCTCCTGTGTGGCACAGCATCACTTTGGTTTCTCTCCAGAGGTCACGCATACTTTGTAAATATATATATGAAAATGCAATTTTCTGCCAAAGTTTTATTTTATGTGAGATATTTCATGTTTGTATTTGTGCTGGTTGGAAGTGGGTGTGCTCAGCTGTAAAAAAAAAAAGAAAAGAAGTGATGGCATGTACATTAACCAGTCACGGTGTTGTAAAAATGTGATCACAGTTGTTGGGTTGTTTGCCTAAGCTGCTGAACCACAGTCAATCAAATCCCATCAACCCACACCAGCACAGACCTCATGAAGCAGATCAGCTGATGTTTTTGAGTGGGTCATAAAAAGTATGCGGCAGATTTAGCATTGCACTTTTAGGAGAGGAGAAATCTCCCTTTTTGTGTTACATATTAGTCTTTCTTGTTAGCGCCAAGGGCCAACCTCTGCAGCTGTGAAGTGAAGCCAGCGAAGAAGTGCCAGAATCTGCAGTTTTATAGTTTGAATCATATCGAGGCTTAAAGTGAATGCATAATTAACAGCATGGATTAAGTGACAGGTGGGTGCCGCTACAGGTGGCTTGTTTGAGCAACCAGGCTTCAATGGGCTCACCTCAGCTCCACCCACGCTCCACGTCTTTGCCCATTTTTAGATTAGTTGGGAGCTGGCGGATGCAGGACTGCCAAGATGGCAGCAGCCAGAGCCACCACACTCTGAGCTTCACAACAGCTCTTCAGAAACCTGTGGGTGACGTGACCGCATGTGACGTGCATGTTTTATACAGCTCACTTCTTTCTAACGTCGCTCCAACAGATCTTTTTAATTTAGAAAGTTGTAGTCTTCAGCACCAACCGATGATCAGTTGAGGGCATTTTCACACAGCTCCCTCTGAAACAACTAAAGTACTTACAACTGTAAACATATCTTCATATGTAAAATCAGAGGATGTCACCTTTTCACTTTTAACAAATCATAACTAAGGATGATTTGATGAACTTTAACGCTGATTGTTTCATATAGTCATGGATATTTAATGTCAAAGAGTACATTTACACTTGGCACTCATGTTTTTGTGGCCTTTCAGTACATTTATTACATTGTTTTATGAATAAGTTGGCATCGCACATCAACGTCAACACCAGTTATTCTGGATTAAAATAAACATTTAGTTACCCCAATATTACAGCCAGTAATAATAATTAGTATATTCTTCTACGTACAGTCGGCCTCGCACAGGATTGTTCGGATGCAAAGTCCAAAAGCTAAACATTGACTAAAACTGATGCAACAGACAAACAAACCATAGTATATGGCACGGCCCCCCGAGGTTCTTGTCAGCCTCTATCCTAATGCTACAGTGGAGATGAGATAAGCACATAACAGGCGTGCTGAGTGGTTGTTACAGGACTTGATTTAGTGTAAAAAATAATACTGACTGCCGCTGCAGGTTGAGTACATAACAAGCAGTTTTTGGTTGCATAATAAAACGAGTAACCACACACCGAAACCTTTTGTCTCAATCGTCATAGCACAAAATAGTTTCATCCTCCCATTCCTCATAGTAAACGATGGTGTGAAATGACTGTACTCACTGTACTAAAAGCATTTCCTTCATGTTTAATTAAGCGAATAGAAATTAGCTGAAGGCAGGAAGTGCTCTTTGGGAATGAAGATGTGTGACTTTTAATTAGGCCCCCTGAGACAGTAATGCTTTCCATCTGGAGAATTGAAGGCCCATGATGTGTTTTGTTTTTGGTTATGAGCGCTTAGCATAAACATAGACTGTGTTAGATAACTTTAGGATTTCTCTGCGCTTATTCCACGCCCGATAAATGTATTTATTAGCTGTAGATTGTTTTAAAGACACGCACAAAAAAACTTGACATTAAGAAGCCCAGGCTAGTGTTCTTTAAGTGCAGGCTACGGTTGGCCACTTTTAAAACGCACAGACTCACACGCAGACCATGGCTATGGCAAACATCTGATGTCACGGCTGGCAGGCTCTCAAGGTAAACAGTTATAATCAACGCCATGAGGTATCCGGGACGGGAATCCCCACTCAGCAGCAGATATGCCTTTGTATCAGATTTAATGTGTTCAGAGTTAATAAATCATATCAAAATTATGTTTATTTAGTCATTTCAGTGGGATAATGCATAGCTTTCAATGATATTTAGTATCAAGATTTAAAAAAAAAAAGTTTCATAGTTTTAAGTGTAATTTCTGAAATAATCATAATTCTGGAGTAGTTTGTCTGTGCCTCATGTTTACCGCAGTGTGTCACCTGGCTGTAACAAGGCCAGAGCAGAAGAGTAGGTTGTATCTCTGGACCATCAGGATAAATCTGAGACGGGGCGGGTGTGACAGATCAGCACTCGAGGCACTGAACCTCCAACTGGTCCAGGGGAGCTGTTAAGATCAGACTCTGGGTGATTATGTGAATGTGTATCCGAGTTTAGAGCTGATCGCTCCTTGTTTTAAGAACAACATGTGCTCAGTGAACTCGCTCCAGATGAATAAAGATAAAAAATCTATATGTTGTGTTAAAATGTGGATTTTGGAGTTGGGTCAGGTCCTTTTGTGGACACTTTATAATATAACTGATCTTTGATCTAAAGTTTATTTTAAGTGTTACAGCCATGCCCAGTCTCTTAAATCGCTCTCTGGCTGACTCCTTTCCATAACTTCCATAACATCACGTCACAATTTTGCAGTTATTCCTTTATATAATTCCTTTGTATAATGTGTACAGTTGTTGTGGCTCCTCAAACATGTTATATAAAATGACTCTATATTAATCTGCTATACTTCATAGTCATTTGTTTTTATTGTTTAAGCTGTTCTCTCAATCATACAAACACAGTTCAAAGTGGATTTGCGACTTGGTTTGTTTGTTTTTTTTGGTGTCGAGTCAGGCATGCGGGGAAGTGAATGCGCTATTTACATTGTCCCCCGCCCTGCACTATGAAAGGATGTGTTTGAAGGGAACAGGATGTCCTGTGTATAGGGGGAATAGGTCAGCCTGCAGGAGGATGTGGTTCGGGCCTGATATTCCATTCAGCCCGATCCTGGTATCATCACCCAGCACTCCATCCAGGAACCGGAGCCATTTCAAGAAGGTGATAAATATTTAACGGGGTGATTTCATTTTAATGGTATAATGGATATAGGAGCATTATGAAGAGGATCTGCCATCCCTCGGTTGTTCTGTAAGATTCATCGTGCTACTTGTACGTCTCTTAAACATGATGTAGTTTAAATATAGTAAACGGTTCAATGTAAATTGAGGGGTCATGCTGTGTTTAAGTACCAGTGTTTGTACAAAAGCAGCATTTTATTGAGTTTTCCTCCTAATTAGCAGATGTTTCAGCGCTTTCCCTGCAGTCTTTGTGATTTTGGTTACTTGTAATTTTGTCCATCATGACAGTTATGTCAATTATACATCCACTGGGTTTATAGTTCCCTGAATAAATCCATAAATCCATGAAATGCATAAAGCCTTCGTCTGTGTCTGCTTGGCAGGCTTGTTGAAGATAACAATAAGTAAGAAAAAAGGAGGACGACAAAAGAATAAATGAAGGTGGGAGGATTTCATTTTGCATTAATGTGCTCTGTGTTGTGTGGAGGCTTCCTTGTAGTTTGACTGGATGCAGAGTTGAGCTGATGCGGTCTCTGTTGGGCTCCAAATGTGTGTTTGTGTGTGTGTGTGTGTGTGTGCTATATGCACATGCCCTCGTAGCTGACATCACAGCACCCAGCGGGCTTTGTGAGACAGGAAGCTGTCAGATGTTTTGCCATCTGATGTAGGGTCATTGATATTTCCATGTCTGTCTCGGATGTTCATCTTACGGTTTCTCACTCTTTCTCTGTGATACTTTGGTGGTCTGTGCCAGAAACCTGACCCTGTTTGACGTCATATATGAATCACTGGGGGGTCACTGCTGCCCCTGGCACACCGCTCATCAGACTGTTACCATACCAACAGGTTCCCCAGCCCCTGGGCATTGTGGGAAATCAGAGGGACTCGTGGGAGGTCATCATGTCTTACAGCCACATTTGAACAAATGATGTCATATATATTGCTGCTTATTTGTGTGTAAATGTTACGTAAAGGTAGAAAACTCATCAGACAGGCTGGTACTGGCATGCTGTAAGCTGCTTTTTATATGATGGATTTAATGTGCAGTGGTCTGTGGAGTATTATTATTATGAGCCACTTGCTGCAATTTTGTACAGGCTAAAATACCATCTGGAATGAATGTTACTGTGGAGCGGGGCTAATGCTCTCTGTGCTACAATCCTTGAACAAGTCATCCCATACGAATGGGCTTTAAAGCTACCATATTATGGGTTCTTATGTAACATTGAAGTGGCTCTAACAGATATTTTTATAATAGGGTATCAAATGACAATGTGAAATGGGTCATTAGTAGTGATGGACGTCTTCAGCTTCATTCAGCTTTCAAGTTGTCAAGCTGTCAGCACCAGACGGTTAGCGACTAGTACATTAAAGTGCATTTAAGAGCAAGATAATTTCACTCGGGGAGTTGGTAGAGACCAAAAATGAGTTCAGAGAAGAGTTAATATCCTACCTGTGTTCTTCGGGTGGCCTCATCCAAATAAATAAACAAGCTAACAAGTTTGTTATATCAACTTATGTGTCAGTGTTCACAGCCTGTTTCTGCTGCCCCCAGGTGACCAAAAAATGTTATAGCAGGTTTAAAGACTAGTGACTAAATAGACAGTCAAAAAGACAGTCAGGTGCATCACGACAGTGTGTGTGTGGTGATATTTGATTGACAGTGGCCTGAGGTGAAGAGATTCTTATTTTTCTTTCAAGGAGATCTGTTGCCACAGTCTGTACATGATCTCACATAAATACATGATACATTATACACCAGCCTCAGACTCATAGCACCTACACATGACAGTTACAGACTGAGAATGGACAAAACTCCTGCCATAGCATGTCCGATTTCATTGCGGGGGATGTTTTAACTTATGCTTTGTGTTCATGTAAGACCTGTTCAACTATAAGTAGACCCTGAGGGTCATGATCATGATTATGATTATGTTATGATTGAAGTATGTTGTCATAGTGTTCATATTGCCTCCTTTGACTAGGTCCTATGAGCCAGGGGGGCTTTGTCAGTATGAGCTTGGTAGACATCTGAGTTAAGTTGTTAAGTTGCAGTTAGAGGTATAGTGCTGCTGTTGTTTCACAAGCACATTTGCATTAATTAAATGATTTTCGACAGCTGACTCTGTGCTCTTTTCACTTTGTTGATTGATTGATCGAACTGTCGCATCTTTTCTCCATCTGTCTCCATCCAGGCTCTCTGACTGTGGGTCTGGTCCGGCAGTGTCAGACCATCCACGGCCGGGACCGGATCTGCATCCCTCCACAGCTGCCCCCCGAGTGGATCATAACGCTCTTCTTCATCATCCTGGGAATCATCTCCCTCACTGTCACCTGTGGTCTACTCTTCATGTCACGCTGGCATCGCAGTGCTGCCCATTACGCCCGATGGATCGCCTTCACAGGAAGTAGGTGTTCACTTTCACCTCTCATTCTCTTCCATTCATCAATATTACGGATATAAATTAGCTTTAATATAATTTTTTATACTTTTTAGCAGTAAAGTACAACATCAAGGTCATAAATGAACCCCAGCCTTAGGTAAAACTTTATATATAAGGCCCGTGAAAATAAGAGATGGTACTTGAGAATCTCCTGTGAAATAGATGGAGCTTACCTCAACATCAGACTTCTGCGTTTTGTTTCAGGAAAGCTTTTAGGCTGGTAATCATGAACATCTTGACAAAGTGACTCAAGAGGAGCTGTGATTGATGTGCTGGTTTCTATTTTTACAGAAAAGAGTTTGTCTGTTTGAGAGGACCGGAGCGGGAGCTGCGCTTCACTCGGCTCTAAATATAGAAAATATGAAGCTGGTTCTCATGAATAGACTCAATACTGGGGCACTTTAGTTCCAAGAACAACTCTTCCGTGCACATTTAGTTCCTGAAAGACAGAGTTCCCTGTATTCAGACAGATCCTCAAAGCCATGGCAGATGAACTACCCCTTCATTAACACCACCAAATAAGAAATATATAGAAAGAAATATGATATACTTGAAATAGAGAATAAAATTTAAATAAATAAAATATATGATTGATTGAATGATTGAATCTAGATGGGATGTTAATGCTCTTCTTTCTCTGCTTGTGTTTGTCATCTGTCACAGTGGTCCTGTTCTGCATGGCTGCCCTCATATTCCCAATCGGCTTCTACATCAACGAGGTTGGAGGACAGCCATATAAGCTTCCCAACAACACAGTCGTGGGCTCCTCCTATGTACTCTTTGTTCTTTCCATATTCTTCACCATAGTGGGACTGCTGTTTGCTGGGAAGGTGTGCTTACCTGGCTGACATGACCTGGCCTCCTCCTCCTCCTCCTCTTCTATTTTGGAGAAACACCACCATTGGAGGGAAATGGTTTTAGACTTGACCCATCCATGGCAGTGTTGTGAGGTATCGTCGGAGTAGAACGGAGCATCTGTGTGTGTGTTTTTTCCTTTTGGATGAATTGTCACGATGCTCGTAACGAGAGTGGAAATCATTGAGATCCATCTGTCCATCTGTTTGTTCGGAGACTGAGCCGGCGCAGAGAGCTCTGAAATAGCTCTCATGGTTTTCCGTGCCGAACGATGAGGCGCTGAACAGACAGGGGAATGTTAAAAATAAAACATGATGGACGATGGAGAAAAACATCAGAACTTTGGAGCCTTTGCGGTATTATCCGTCATCATCAAGATTTTAATAACCTTGTGCTTCTGACTAAGAACCCATGATGCACATACTGAGATTAGACTGATGTCAGGCCTGATGCTGGCCAGAGAACCAAATATCAGTCATCCCTAACAAGATGGAGGTTCTTCGTTGACCCCTGCTACATGGAATCACCTGTAATATAAACAATTTGCTTCGCTATCTTGGAACATTTTATTTATTTGTTTAATAGTTCAGTTTTTTTTGTTTTTTTTTGTAAAGGTATTTTTTATTAAATGTATCCCAGAGTTTCCCTCCTATTAATATATGTGTTGGATCACTTTGCCTTAAAGAACTGTTAACCTTAAAATAACTCTGTCCAAAATGATTGGTATTGATCAACATTAAAAAACATGCAAGTCAAGCTCTCTTCTGTCATAACAGGGTGAGAAATACAACGTATCGATTGATGCTGTTTAAGGACGATGAGCTGGTCTCGATGACGCTTTTGAGCTGAACACTCACCTGGATCACCGGACTCACATCGACATGTTAAGCCCGTTCTGGTCTCTCTGATACAGCTTTTGTTATTTATAATGATGTAGTGAATGTATTACTCACCCTTTTTAACCATTTCAGGATCATCGAGAAATGAGTGAATCTGGCGAGTCTGTTTTATACCTTTGGGTCGTGGATGCGTACTTCATTTCTGTACAAATGAACAGGCGGCCAGTCTGTGTCATCTCCTAGAAGCACTGTGATGTTCTTAAATGACCACGGAGGATCTCATCTCATTAAAAATAACTCACTGAACGACTGATTTAATTGTCTCAGCGATTTGTTTTGACAATTTGTTTTTGATGATCATATTACCGCAGCTCCTGACAATGTGAAACACTTCACGGGGAGAGGAGGCCAGACGCAAAGATGCAGACAAGTTAGCAGCGGCTACTCAGGCTGTGTGTTTTTTCTTCATTTTAAGTGACAGCATATTTGAAAACCAACATAGCTGTAAGGAGGACTACATGTTTGTTTCTGTGTTCTTTGACCTCTTGGCTTCATGAAACATTTTCACATCTCATTTAGTCAAACATCTCAAGGTCAGAGCTAAAAAAAAAAAAGACACATGCTAAAGTTCATTGGCCAAAATGTATCCTGCTTTTGTATTTGTATTTGTTTTTGTAAATGTATCCTGCATTTGTGTTTATCAGTAGAAAGGCAGAGCACAATCTCGTCTGTGTGGATGCACGGGATGTTAGGGTTGCCATAGAAGCATCTTAGAAAAGTATTTAGTGGTGTGTGTTTGTGTTTTTATGAAGAGATCAAGTCAGCTGTTGGTGACCGCGGCAAAGATCCAGTCACCACCCACCTCTGCTGCTAAAAGTCAAGTTGTAGCAACTGCCTTTGACCTTCAAGCCAAAACTCCCTGTCACAAGTCCTGCTATTTTTAAGTGTATCTACTTTGTCCCCTTTTTTTCTTGGGAAATGTTTGCCGTCTTCAAGGAAACAAACAAAGTAAGAGGAGAAAGAGACTTAAGTTCTGGCGGCACAATGAGCAGCTTCTCTCTCCCCAAATTTAAACTAGCAACAACGACTGATAAAGAAATCTCTGTGACAAGTGACACTTTCATAGTATCAGAAGATAAAATTCCCAAGCATAAGATCAGATTTAATGAAAAAATAAATAAATCCAGAAATAGACTTTTTAAGTTTTATGAGGGAATTCGTGGTCTAATTACACTTGACAGTAGGAGAACATAGACGCACACATTAGGAGCAAGATTATAGTTCATAAACTGATTCTAACGTTTAATTAGCCTTCTTACTAAACAGCTCAAACGTAACCACTCAGCGGTCCGCCAATCCAGTAGTGTAGCGTTTCATAAGCTGCAGTCACATGGAACAAACACAGTTTCAATAGAAAAATATGCACGTTCTAACAGTGAACATTCAAGAAACAACAGATACAGCTTACATTACATTAATCTGCATGAAAAATGGGGGGCAATGTGTATATGGAATGTTGTGATATGTATCTATGTATCTATCTATTGATTTAAAGTAGCATGAAATGATCTTAAATTGTAAGCTCGTCAGTTTAGTTTGGCACAGACCACAGTATGACCATCAGCACTGACTGTGCATGACCTGTTCTCACCACAAGAGGACAATATTGGTCAGATTTAACTCAGAGTGGTCCACCACTTCTCTTACTGTAATTCACCAGAATGTCTAATCTGGGGACATTCAGTTTCATAAAACTCTCTTTCAAACCCTTTTTTTTTTTAAAGCATTAGTACCGTCCACTATTGTTTGTCTCCTTGCTCCAAAGCAGGGCAGAACCACACGGCTGCCAATAAACTTACAGTTCAGCACAGTTCATTCTCAATCCCGGATTCACTGTGGAGGTTTGTGTCAGGCCATGATGGGACTGCTGTGCTGCAGCTTGGCCATCCGAGCAGCTACGAGCAGCAGCACGCCACTGAGGAGCTCCAGGCCGTAAGAGAGCCAGGCCAGACCCAGAGACCAGCCGAAGGAGGTGTGAATGGAGGCCAGACTTTCCTGCCCCACCAGTCTCTCTATCTCAACCAGGGCCTGGTATGAGTAGATGATGTAGAGGGTCACACCGCACAGGGTCAGCAGACCTGGAAGGATGCAGAAGGATGCGTCATACATAGGAGAATAAAAGTAGTAAATCAGTGCTGGGTTTCTGAGCTCAGCTGGACAATGGCTGGACATCACGGTAGCGTTTTCTTTACTTATGATTTTGATGGATCAGAAATATCTTTCATGGCCTTTATTTTTAAATTGGTGCTTTATACATTAGAATATCTTCATCCGCGCAGGTTCCTCTCAGTGTAAAATGTTGGCGCTGAGTACTATCAAGGCCATTTATTCAAGAAAAACCTCTAATATGTATTTATGACTGACACTTAATCCTTCCGAAGACAATGCAGAGGCTATTATGAAGCGGAAATACGCAGCAGCCAGAGCTCCGTGCTGAGAACTCATCAATAAAACCAAACAATAACATCAAGCCATTAGCCACCAAAAAAATCTCATATTGTGATAGGCAGGAAATATACTGACGCATGTGTTGTCTGCTTACACACCATCCTGGTCACCAGAGACTACACTGAGGCACACACAAACCGACACCGTGCCCGCAAGTTTCACAGTGTTGCTATTGGAAACCCTTTTAAATTTGATGGCTTGCTACTGGTTTTAAGGGGGATGCAAGTGGATCGCAGAGGCTACCCAGGGTGGAACTAATAATCCTTTTATTACGATTAGACCCCGAGGTGCTTTGAGCTCACAGAACGATGAAGAATCAGCATCTGATTGTTATGCAATTGCCGTGAAAAGCAGAGATGCAGAGACAAAGTGGAAACCGCCTCAAATACTGTACATGCAGACAGAACAATTACTACCACTACTACCAGAGCTGGAACAAATAATTGATGGATAGACATAGTTATCAGCAAGGATCTTGATGACTGACCTTTTAAGCTATATATATTTTTTTTTAGATTAATTTTTTGGCCTTTTTATGCCTTTAACAATAGAACAGCTGGAGATAGACAGGAAGCAGGAGGAGAGAGAGAGAGAGGGGGAGTGACACACAGTAAATAGCTGTCCGATGTGGGAGTCGAACCGGGGCGAACCGGGGCCAGCTGCAGAGAGGACTGTAGCCTCGACACATGGGGCGGCCGCTTAACCCACTACGCCACCGACCGCCCCTTTTTAAGCTATTTTTGAAACATACCAGCTTCTTGTTTGTGTATATTTGCAAGCATCTCGGCCAGATGTTGTGCTCTGGGAAGTTATGAGCTAGGAATGGAGATGGCATGTGAATCAGTTGTTCAGTATTTCCCAACAACTACTGGATGGATTGCCATGTTGTTTTGTACAGAGATTCATATTCCCCAGAGGGTGAATCTTTGTGATGTTGGTAATCTTTTGACTTTTTGACTTCTGGTACCACCATTATGTGTTCACGTTCCCCATGTGACACACAGGGACATTCCATCTAGTGTCACCGTCGAGCCAAACTTTCCATTTGTCCTTCTCTTTGGTTATGATCAACCCCTGCAAATGAATGATATTTGTATTTAGTGCTAATTAGCAAATGTTATCATGCTACAGTTAGAGAGTGAAGCAATTGTTAAACATCACCTTCTAAGCATAACAACATCAGCAGGCTAACATTAGCATATTTAGCTCATATCTTCACACTTAGTCACTATTTTCTGAAAGTGTTTAGCTTTTTACACCATGTACCACCTCATAAAATATTCTAAATTCATTTATTTCATTTTTTAAAACAAATATATCAGATATTTCTACAAGTACCACTAGAGAGTTTGTGTACAACCAGTGGTATACATACCAAAGTTTGACTATCAAGGTTATAGACCAAAAAATTAATAACTCACTGCTAATTCCAAAACTACTTTCATGATACTTTCCTTAACAGACTTTTTTTTTTTTTTACCACACATTCTCCTGGTGCTGTTACTGTAATTTATTACAGTAATTTTCCACATTTTAAGCCACAACAGCAATAAAAGCAATAATGAATATGGTCAGTCACTCAGTATTAATGACATCACATCAGGTAATCCTGCTTTTTGTTATGAGTGAGGATTGGGGTTCAACATGGACGCACTCTGTAAATGTTCTAATTTCAGGAGAAACTTGAAATTAAAAGTGTGCATGGGAAGCAATGAAACTATTGCTGCAGGGAGCCCATGCAAATACTAATTAGGCTGTTTAATGATTGCTGTGGAAAGTAGTTGTAGCAGTAGAGCGAAGAAAGAACAAAGCAATTAACACAACATTCTAATAATTATTATTATAATATATATACACACTATACCATGGGGAGAAGAACTAGTCAACATGTCAGCATTTTCCTACAATTAACATATTTTCAGCGCTGCTGTTCACAAATTTAAACCAAACATACTGATGTCAGGTTTTTAAATTTCAGTCAAGCTATGCAGATAAAGAAATCGGAACATGCCACTCCATGTTTGTGCAAAAAAGTGGAATGTCTCTGGGAAAAAAAGCATTGAATGCCCTAACTGAAATGTATAGCCTTTGTCTTTGTTTGCAATGAGAACTTCAAGAAGATGCTTCTTGTATGAAGAAACTTCTTCAAAAATCTTGAAGATTTGTCCACAAACGCTCTCCTGGATTTAAGTCTGGTGATTGACTGTGCATTTATTTTCCTCCTGTGGAAGATCCACCTGCATCTCATCCTCATCGCCCGATCATCCGATAGATGGCAAAAGATGTTTATCACGTGGTACATGGTACATGTAAAATAATGTTGTGTCTTCAATAATGAAGTCTTCTGGGGAGGGTGGAGGTGTGCATGGAGACCACGGTTGAGTAGACTGCCTTTTGTTTCTCTGTAACCTGCCGCTTATTTCTGGAGCTCTTTTTGAGTGATCCTTGGCTGTCAGGTTACTCTTCTGACTAACTTTCTGACTGCCCTGTTGGGAATCTTGCGAGAAGCTTGGTTGATGATGGACTGATGTTCATTCCACTTGTGGATAATGGCTCCCAGTGGTGCTTATTGGAACATTTAGGAGTTTGGTCTGTCAGTAATCAGTGCCATTGCTATGTAGCTCAGCAATTGTGTCTTGGCAAAGCTTTTCTCTTGTCTCATTACACTTTATTGCACATATAATTTTCTATAGTGGAGTAGAGTGGAATGTAACTATTTCTTTATCTGTGTAGTTTTATTGAGCTAACATCAGTGTCTCGAATAAATTCCATGTGAACAGCTGCATTGGAAATATGTTTAATTAAAAAAACTCTTCGCTCCCATTTATGTTGGTCTTTCATTAACACAATATTAGAATGACTAAGGATGCATTCATTCACTGCTCAGGTATTTAAAGGTAAATTGACAAATACAAATATCTAACTAAGTCAAACAAATATCATTTCAAGAGCAGCCGAAAGCTGAACGACAAACATTGTGGAAGGAAAATGCCTGGCTTGGCCAGAATTTGCAGTCAACAAGTTCACAAGACAGCTCCAACCTAATTCAAGCTTTTATTCCACACCACACATTACCATGTGCTGCTTATTAAATGGAGACTATAAAGAGTCTTTTTAAGTAAGTGTTTATCCATCACAAGGTCCTCTTTATGGAGGTCATAAGGCGTTGGCAGCAGATCCAGAGGGGAGAAGAACTCTGCCAGATACTCAGGCACTATTGTTTATGTGCACATGAATAACTTGATTACTGCAAATACCCGGATTAACATAACATGGTTTACAGTAATCTAACTCCGCCAATAACCCAAATTTATACAGTTTGCTTGAGAGTGAAATAATTATCAAGGTGTCAGTAGCTCACAGGAATATCAGAGGAAAAAGGATAAATATATACAACCTCTCAAGACAAGCAGATGCATGTAGTTTCAGTTGTGGCATTATTTCTATTTCATTACATTTTATTGTTTAAATCAGGTCTGTTACTGGCTGGTACATGTTACGTGAGAGCTTTTCATCCAGCATATCCTGTTTCCTGTGTGTGCACAGATTTAAGACACACTAAAAGACAGACTCGTGAGTAGATTAGCAAGACGACTAAAGGAGACTAATCAAGTTATTCTTTAAGCTCAGAAAATGAGGTTAAGGTGTTGCAATATTTAGAGCATCGTCTTAATCTTAATGTTAAGGTTGGTTAACTTTAATAATACAGAGTATTGCACATTTTGTGTCAATGTTTTAAAAACATATATTGCAGAAAAGTATTGATCCTAAACTAATTTTAATCAAAACAAGATTTGTATTATTTAATTTATTTATTATTTAATTATATCATTTGATCACATGGTGACGTGTATCAATAAAATAAATTGTGATGAATGATTTGAATGATTTACACACAACTTCTCGTACTGTATACAAAGTCTTTTTATGGTCTATAGTGTTCCTCAACGGTCCCGCAAAAAAAAAGGAAAAAAAGAAAAGAAAAAGGAATTAAATATGTTATGAAATGAATCACAGAATGTTGGCGATATAAATGTGGGATGCAGTTGTTTCCATGTTTCCAAGACAATTTTTCAATTTTATTTTGCAGTCGTGACACCTCACAGACCAATAAAAACAGGTCCAAGATGAAGCACATCTGATGTAACAGAAGCAAGAGCACCTACACACACACACACACACACACACACACACACACACACACACACACACACACACACACACCCCTGCCCATTCATGCATACTCAAACCAATATGGCCAAATGAAACAGCCAATCAGTCTTGGATGGTCATAAACGCTGGTCCATTTGGCCATAGTCAGTAACTTTAACTGAGGTCAGTTTCAGCCCTGAATATAAAGTGCTGCCGTCTGCTCAGATTAACCACATGGCCATGCTCTACTGCCACTCTCCAGCTGGATATATTCCACCAAACCCTCCACAGCTTTCAAGTGTTTTCCATTTTGTTCTGTAGTAGAATCGTTCATTCAATTTTGCATGAATGGAGACGCTGAAATGTAATCTAAACAAATAAAACAACAAAGAAATCTTATCTGTATCTGTAGCTGCTCTTTAAATCCCAATTTGGATTCTTCAATTTCTGTATTTTCCACCAGAAACTAAAATATGTCATATGAGAAGGCTCGCAGCGGGGACCTAGGTTCGAGTCCCAACCTGGGTGGCCCTTTCCCGCATGTCATTCCCCATCTCTCTCCCCACATTTCCTGTCATATATATATATATATATATATATATATATATGGAAAATTGTTGCTGAGCCCTGTTATGTCGGCTGCTTGCCCAGCTCCAGTTCTGGCACGACACCTGCTCTGCTCCAGAGCATCAGCATTCCCCCGCACCCCACGCCCGAAAACCTCCTCTTCCTTGTGGTCCAAAACACCTCTGGTACAAACACAAACACTCCTCCCGTGCTCTGAGCTGACAGTCCAGGCAGGCCGGCTAACAAACTGAGCTAACAGCAGCTAAGGTTCACAGCAGTTTTGTTAATCATCCATCAGGAAACTAGAGACAGGAGACTTTAAAAAGAGAGCTGAGGCAGAGCAGCTGGAGGAGATCAGAGGGTAAACAAAACATTTCCTCCATAAAATATGAAACCGTTTCATCAAAATCAGTGAAAGAGTTGATGGACTGTGACTTAGGGCCTTTAAGCTTTTCTCATGAGTGATCATACCCAGAGCACAGACTTACATAGTGCAAGAACAGACGTAGAGGGTGTGAAGCGTGAATGACAGAGACATCATTTAGCTGATTGCACATCAAAGCATCGTCAACATGATTTCAAATGTGTTGTTTTATGGTTAAAAAGTTGCACTATGTCGCTTTAACCTTGAGGTAAATGATCCAAAGCAGAAGTGCGCTGATACGTGCTGCGTCCTGTTGCACTTATTGCAGTATATTGAGTCGTTCCTATGAACACCATCTCTCCTCTTAGAACTTGGTGGCAATAATCTGTAATTCCAGTGTTTCGACCACCATTAAATCTTAAAAGTGATAAAAGTCGCTTTGCTAGATAGAAAACACAAGCACAGTAGTTATGAGACTGCACTACTCATACTGTGTCGATAGGAATTCCATATTCTGAATTTTTTTTATGTTTTATGTTTTGATGTTAAGTGATACTAGTAGTAGATACACTGGTAGCACTGATTCATCTTGGTGCATGAGCGTTGATGTGGGTTGTGGCTTTTCTTTTAATGGATCGGTCTTGAATGGCTGCCAAAATAACGTAGTGGGCACAATAAAAAGCTGATGGGGGGGATGCAGTGAGAGGACACCTGAACGAAGGAACTGAACCTCAACTTACTGCAGATGAAGAAGTACGAGGCTGTGCCAGTGAGGAGGACAGGGCTCCGAGCCAGGGAGCTGACTAATCCACAGATGCCACCAAACAGCAACAGGACCAGGCTGAAGGGAAGCACGACCACGATTGCACTGTGCATGGCTGCATAGAAACACACAAAAAAACAGATAGACTATAGAACATCTGTGGAGTTATGAAGTAGAACTTCATTATGTGTTATGATTGAAAGATACTCACTCAGCATGCGCAACTCAGTCTCAGAGTACCTGGAGAAGTCAGTTGTGAAGGAGTCAATAAAGTCTGCGTTCATCTTCCCACCTAAAAAAACACATTCATTGGGTGCGTTAATTCTCAGTAATTATGAGCAAACGTGGAAAAGTAGCTCACCTTCATGGATGCTCCAGAGTCCAGAGTGAGAGCTCATGTCCTCAAAGTCGCTGATGTTCATAGGATTCATCTCTATGATGTACCAGTACTCTGTTCCGAGGGACGTCGCCAAAAAGGCAAAGCTCAGGATGCCGCAGATGCCGGCTGCGATCACCAGACAGCCAAAGGTTACCTTCATCCTGTGGAGGTGAGGGTTCAAGTGGCGCGTAAACGGTTTAACTCATGCGTGACGCGGATTTTTCTTTTCTTACCTTTTAAACGTGATCGCGCTCATTACGGGGTGCGTAAAAGAAAAAGGGAAACACAGGTGTGGCGCGGAGGTTATCCAAAATCTACAGAATAGGGGTAGGAGGTGAACCTATCCTTGTGTGAATCACAAAGCTGCGCGAGGATGAAAAGTCTGACTGAAACAGCAGCGGCTTCTGTCTGTTTGGGTGGGACTTAAATTTAATCGGGTGGCGCACACGTTTACGCACGACATGGAGAGAGAGGATGTTATAATGAAGGGAGACTCTGGAGTAAGCCTGCGCCTCGAGGAAATGAAGAGATGAAATAAAGACATATATAATCACTTAAATCCTCTGAGGCTGGAAGAGCACCGCAGGACAGAGCAGTGCACGAATTTTTCCATCAGCAAATTATTTTCATGTCAAGATGACATAAAACCCTTTGAGCTCCTGCTTGTTATATGCATTATCGAGCAATGATGGCTGGACTTGATTGCCAGTTTATTTGATTAAAGAAAGTAATGTAACATGCTTTAACAAAAAAATGAAGATTGTATTTGTACTTTTTTTTTTTGCTGTTGAAGTTATAATATGGATGTCGAATTATCCATCCCACTGTGGTGTAGTAGAGGAGTAACACAACAACTTGTTTCCTCAATTATATGGAAAAATGAAATCATTATATAGAGCTACATTATATGAGACAGGATTGGTGTTGGTCCTGTCATGTATTGGATCATATAACATGAACGTGGATGTGTTTTTTGTTATAGAACTATTGTTAAAAATAGGAATGAGACTACAGGAAGGGAATCTAAGTAAAGAAACACATTAGTAAAATCCCCATGAGAAAGCCCCTGATTAAATAAAATAAACGGGGGAAACTGATAAGAACAAATTTAATGGATAAAAACAGATCACATGAAGACATTACAGATGACAGATGCACAGTGTTAAAAGAAGACATGAAGGGAACATAGAAGAGCACAGAGAGAAACCAGTCACTCGCTTTCCAGCTACAATTAAATCTCACACGCCGCCCATCTCATTCATCAGCATCTATTCTTGTGTCACTCTTCGCCCATGGCTGTCTTGATGATATCTGCTCTTCTCAATTTGGCTGCCTCTTCAAACTTGCCGATGGCTTCGTTACAGGATTTGTTCTGTGAGGGGAGGAAATGAGATCTGGATCAGAAGTGCTGCCGTGGTCTCTTGTTCTCACAGGAACTTACCAACAAATGTGTTATTAGTCTTAAGAGATGATAAGAAGAGATCAGGCTGGAATAAATGTGTTGGCAGTTTCATCTGACTTAAACGGAAAATTGATTACATCATGCATTTATGTAAGTCAGCAATTTGAAAGTCCTCTGATGAACGTACGATGATGAACTTGTGCCTCTCCTTCTGTAGTTTGAAGAATTCCTCCACCGTCAGCTCTTCTACTTTCTTTTTCAGGCTGATGAAGTGGCAGGACGGTGAATGGGATTTATGCTCCTTTCTGGCAAACAAACAAGAGAGTGATGAGGGGACGACATTTATTTAATTTCAAAGGACACACATAAGGAAGGAGCTGACACTGAGATGGACCGCGCGGTTTTACTTTTTCTACATCGAATGATTTCCTTAAGGCTTCTGCGAGGAGGGAACAGTCTGGTTTCCAACACAAGCCTGTAAACACAAAATTATACACGTCTTGTGTTCAACCATGGCAACTCCGCTGTAACTCAAGCTGTGTCATTTCGATGACCATGAATATGGTGCAGATATTTGCAGCGAGGTCAGAAGGTCAGCACGAAAGTACTGGCACATCAGTCGCAAACACGGCAAAATTATGTCTGCAAGTAGGAAAGTCTTGTGAATTATAACAACATAAGTGGAAAATTTTACTGGAAATGGAACAGTGTGGTCACAAGCAAACTCTCACAAAAAAAATGAACATGTGCTCTCAAACATTTTAAACTACGGCCTTAAAAATGAATGCTGGGAATCAACAGCTCTTAGTTACGGCTTCCGGCCATTTTATTTAATTGCAGAGTATTTGGGGTATTTATGTCCACCGGTTACACTATTGTGTTTATCTGAATCATTTTGTGGTCACATATACACATACACACATAGTCATGTGCTGTCTGCCCGCAAAAACAATTGTATGTGTGTTAAAAAAAAAAAAAAAAAAAGATGCTCAAGTTGCATATTGGGAAATTCAGGAATCCAGTTGATATAAAAGTGAGTTAGTTACCAATAGTTACAACAGGCACAATACAAATAATAAGAAACAAAGGTTGAGGTATCTTATGTCTACGCTAGCTTGAGGTTTAAGGTGTCTCTCGAGCCCTCTAACCTGACAGAAGTGCAATATCAAACCACTGGAGTGCTCCTTCAACTGTATGTTAATGATATATTTTAATTTACAACCAACTTTATGATTTACTTGATTGTTTGCTTGTATAATTCAGTTGTGTTATTGCTTGTGGTGAGCTACTCGTCTTTTCACCCTGCTGAATTATATCACATTTGTCGAGACACCAAACTATTTCTCTAAAGAATTATGTTAATTAAAAAAATAAGATTAACTCAAATTGACAACGTAATGAAGCCGCACAAATCTGTTTTTTTGGTGCGTTTCTGATCCATGATGCGACTAATGTGGTTATCTTACTCTGGGTCATCCTCCGGCTCCCAGCCCTCCAGCTCTTTAAGGCAGAAGAAACACATGGCGATGTCCGGGCTGTTATCCGAAGGGGTGTGAATGAAACCAGCTTTGGCCATCTGGAGAAGAAATTAACAGACATTTAAAAAAAAAAAAAAAAAAATAGTGCATTTAATGGTGAAAAGATTAGTCAATTAATTTACTAGACAGAAAGTTAAGGGTCAATATATGTAGGACTGGGCCAGAATTATAGTTCAAGACGGTTAAAAACTGGTCAAATTAAAATATGTACTTGTTCTGTATTGTGCTGCAGAGATATCTACTGAAATTATGCTTGCTGTGAGCCGATCGTGCTAATGACTACCACTGAGCTGCAGCTTCTACTTTATAATACCACCTGTGCCTTGACAGTCACTGTAGCATTTTTTTTTTGGGATTAAAAAAGTGGATTTGAGATATGAGACTACTTCATATTTATACAGACACTTAGAGAAAAGCAAGCAAAGTGCTGGAAATAGGGTTACTGTTGAAAAACAAGCATTTAAAAAGTTGTCTGCTTGTCACACTGCGGACAATATTTTTTACAAATCAACATCATATTCAAAACACAACAAAAGCTCTTTATTTTGGGGTCATATCACTTTTACCTTTGTAAGTAAGTGAACATGAATAAACACAAATGATCCAGCAATAATGTTGTAACCACTTAGCATTACTGTGACTAGCTTAGTCTAACTGTAAACAATCTTGAAGATTTTCATCTCATCGAGGGTAGTAGGAGGTGAAATGCTGCTGCCTATTTTTATAGGCAGGAAATATATACGTAAATCCCCATTTTCTGAGATTTGACAATCTTTTCAGACTTGGCTTGGGAACCAGAAGGTGGCCGGTTCAAGTCCAGTATGGACCAAAGTATGGTAGTTGGAGGGGTGCCAGTTCACCTCCTGGACACTGCCGAGGTGCCCTTGAACAAGGCAGAATCGTAAATAATAACATTAACAAAATCTACCCACAGAACAACCCGTATTATATTAGCAGCAATCACATATAATGATCGATTTGCAACATGCTTTTGTTATATATTAGACACCTAACGTTACCCATGAAATGTTACCGTCTCAAACTCGTTAATATAACCTCATTCGGCTACCCTAAAATAATACACTTTAATAGTTAGAGTGCTTACTGGCTAATACACCTGCAGTTAAATCATCTGTGAGGTTACAGCGGTTGTACAGTTACAGTTAGCATTTGTTGTTGTTGTGCTAACCGTAGCAGAAGTCAACCGTCACACTCACGTTCTCCGGGGTGCACGAGCAGTCTTCGTCGAAAGGCCACCCCGAGAAAGTTTTCAGTCTGTTCTCGTAAAAGTACATCTTGATATCTTCTTCGTTACACGGCTCCATAGTGGCTGAAATAAATGTCAGTATCTTTAGCTTGCGTATCAGTGAGCACCTGAAACCTCCGAGTTACAGCCTGTTTTCAAATTTCGTCGGGTGTTAGCTTCCAGTATTTTGATTGGACGATGAAGATCACGTGTGCTGGTATGAGTATTCTTCTTCTTCGTGTGTTGAAAAGTGTACGGATGCGCCACCCAGTGTTCGCTATTGTACAGACTACTACTGCCACTAAACCCTTAAATAAACAAAAACAATTTTAATATATTGGTTTTAAAAAGAAGGGAGAACACATTCCCCTCTACTTCTACCCTCTTCTATGGGCCCAGACATAATTCTAATCACTAAACCCGCCGTCTGTCGTTGGACTTCCGTTTACCTATCATGGGTAATGTAGTTCTTGGCGGTAATTGGTCCAAACAGGACGCGCGGAACTTCATGAGCACTTCCCATCCTCTGTCAACAACCGGTTGCAGGATAACTTCGTTCAGTTTGACCACAAGCCTTCACTTTTATCGCCCGTCACTCTGCTAACAGTGTGTCTAGCAGTGCCCGACGTTACACATGTTGTGGCCATGGACGGACGGTGTGCTGTTGAGACCTGGGCAGAGTTTGGCTTCTCAGGGGCATCATGCACACCGACGGTCAAGTTTAGCGCTAGGGCAGGTGTGTTTATCTGCACTGGGAGTGACGAGGTGTATGTCTTCAGTGCTGAAGAGAGGAGACTCACGGCAAGTAGCTCATATACACTGAACAGGCATCATGACTACACCGCGGAGCCTCACTCTGAGCTGGTCAGGTGGTTAAAAATAACCCTGTATACACCTCTTTTCTGTGTTTCATGGTGTTATGTTGCAGACTGTCCTCCAGTTTCCTGCTCCTGTGAGCGACCTGGTTGAGAGTGGTGACAAGCAGCACCTCTATGTGGCCTGTGAGAACGGAGTTTATTGTGTCACCTTGCAATTTCTGCTATCCAGGTATGGACCTTCACACCTTCGTACCCAAGTTGTTAAATCCTGTCAGTGCCTCTAACTTATGTGACCTTTCACCTCTGCAGAGCTCAAAGCTCCCCCGCTGATGCATCCTCCATCCCAGTGGAGCTGAAAATATCCCGCGAGTGTCTGGTTGTACCAGAAGAAGGAGTGTTATCACTGCTCCCTGTCGGCTCTGTACTCCTGACTCTCTCCCAGAGAGACACCTCCTGGATGCTTACTGTGTACAATTCCCCAAATCAGTCAGGGTCCAGCAACTGTGAGATGCTTGCTTCTTACAGTGTACCGCAGGCCTCAGGTGTTGTACGCAATGACACTGAGGGAAGGACAGGAATGAGAAGGAGGCCCGTGCTGATTTGCGTCCACTCCAGTGACGCAACACCACCACCTTCCTCATCAGAGGCAACTTCAACCGATGGCCAATTCCGCCTTGAGCCGGCCCTCTTCAAACTTCTCTTCGGTATCGACGCCGCCCTCGCCAAGTCGCCTGTTATCCTTTGTGGCCTGCCAGACGGGAGCCTGTGTTTCCTCCCCCTGCGTCTGCCAGGATCACAGCTCCGAGTCCTGCATAGTCTGGAGCAGCCGGTCGTATTTGTTGGAGCATGTGTTGTCATGGAAACGGGTCCAGGACACGCACAGTGTTTAGTAGCGGTGGGCGAACTTGGGAGAGTGGTGCTGATTAAAACAGACAAGGGAGGGCCAGAGGGAGGGGGCAGCATAGCAGGTTTTATTGAGAGGTGTGTACCGGGGCCTGTGATGTGTGGCTGTGTGGATAAAAAGTGTCTTTACTACAGCACCGGGTCAGACCTGCTGACACTCGATCTATCACAGGGAGGTGAAGAAAGGGATGAAGAGATATCAAATAAGACAGGCGCTGCCCTCCAAAGCCCGGCCAGTTTAAATGTGTGTAGAGTCATCGCCGTGGCTGAGCCCACATGCAACACTGCAGGTAAGCAGACTTTACAAAGGCCAACAGTCAATCACTGTATAACATCAACTTGCAGTCAACTAAAAACTGTGAGAGTTAGATAATAGGCATGATCTGGTTTCGTCTTCCACAGAGGCTGGTGTGACTGACAACAAATAAATTGCAGAATAAAAGTTCTAAAAGTTGATTGTTTTACTCAAGTGTCTGCAAGCTAGTCAGGCATCATAAAGCCATGAAAGTAAGAGGAACCAACCGCTCTCGAAAGCCAGCGGAACTAGGGTAGCAAAATTTCAGGAATTTGTAAAGTTGGAAACTTTCCATTTATGGGAATAAACATGAATAACCTGTGAATCTTAAAAAGTGAAAGTAAACAGTACATGTTTTCAATTTAGTATATTTCCCAAATTCCCCAGCTTAACTTAGCAGCGAAAAGTTCTGTAAATGTTGCAACCCTAAGCAGAACACCTCCTAATGCTGCAGCAGGCAGTCATCCAGAAAGCTCTTGTTTCCTCTCTGCTCTGTTGTGGCTGTTACTTCATCAGCGAAGAACTTTTTATTTTTATTTTTTTTTTAAATATTTTCCTCCAGTGCACAATCAACCACAACAACTGTCTGATATGACTCATGTTGCAGACATTAATTTATAAATTGACAACAAAGGTGTGATAAAAGTGTTTACTGAGCTGACTGTGTTGCTCTGCATTTTGTGTCTAAGATGCTCCTCGAGTTCAGCGGCAATGATGTCATACAGTCATGTCTTAGTCAGTCTAGTCTCTTGACCCCCTCTGTCTTGTATCCTTGTATACCAGGTGAAGTTCAGCTGCTGGGGCTGTCTGTCAGGGGGCAACTCCAGAGGATTACCTTACCTATGAGGAGAGAGGATGCGAGTTTGTCCAAGGTGGCCTCCTCACAGGTGGGCCGTAACGTCAGGGACCTCTTGTCTGCTATCGGGGATGTTTGTGAGAGGTATGCCAAGCATGATTTCTTTCTGATTGTGATGTAGTTAAAATATTATCTTTCTATTAATATGAATGTTTTTTTCCTTGTTTCCTTTTTTTTTTTTAACTTTAGAGCAACAACACTGAAAACTGCCATTAAATCCAAAAACCAGATCCTGACACACCTGAATCAGGTGCTTAACATCAGCTTCCTGCTGATAACCAGTACAAATAGTGAAGAGCATCTTCTACTCCAGGAGAAGCCAATCAAATGTCATGCTGTGACAAAGTGGAGCAGGTTGCTTCAGAAAGACTCTCTGAACCTCACGTGTGTGCTGGATAATTCAAGTCCTTATGTTTTGGAACAAGGCTGGACGCTGAGCATCACTGTTTTCCCTTTGTCCTATTCTCCCAGCGCAGGAGAAGAGAGCCCCTCCACAAATTTTTCATTCCCATTGCACATCCTCCATCCAGGGGAAACGTTTGAAGTGTCACTGCCTCTAGCAACTGCAGGCGACACAGCGTTCCCCATGACGTTGAGCTGCTCGCTCGTCTTCTCGCTCTCGAGTCTCCTGGGTGAGGAGGCAGCAAACGTTCCCAGTTTGCAGAGCAGCTGCTTCAGTTTGCCCCTGAACACGCTGACTGTGGATTGGCTGCACGCCCTGCAGGTGAACAGACCCGTAGCCAATCCTAAGAAGGCCACATCTCAATGTAGCGACACAGCAGTGGATACCGTCCAGGCTTTTTTAAGCTCACGGCGGATTAGGTACAGTGGAAGAAGGGATGGAGGAGGAGAGAGCTCTTCAAAGCCTGAGCAAGAGCAGTTTTCAGCAAGAATACGGGTGTCGTCAGGGTTACTGAGGGATACGTTGGTAATGAAAAGGTCAGGTTCGGACCCACAGGGACCAATGTTGCCCCCTCAAAATGTGTGCCTTTCTCTACTGGAATGGCTGTTGTGCGAAGGTCCAGGAGAAGTGAGGACAGAGCACCAAGGAGACAAGATCAGCAGCTCAGTGGTTCATGGTCGAGGTCCAAATGGCCACACAGTCACACTGTCTGCAAAAGAGGTAGAAATTTATTTAACCTTGAATCGATTTAAGCACATTTATTTGAACAAAACAATGAGTGTTCCATTGTTCTGCAGGTAAATGTAAGGGAGGAGAGCATGGGGAAGGAGGAGTCACTGACCACAGTAGAAGTTCACGTTGAGAGCTTGTCGATAACGGCAGTGTGTGGACTTCATCATGCTGTGCTGCACCGAGTACAGGTACAAACGACCTTTTCAGACAAACTTACCGTTTTTGAATCGACCATCTCACTTAGCGTTTGCATGTCATGTCAAACTCAGTTGCAGCTTGTGACTGAAAATATCTGCAATCCCAGTCTTTACCAAGTGCATACTACAGGATTATGAAAAGATTAAGTGATGTGTTAGCCATTTGTATGATAGAGACTTGAATCATTCCCTGCATACTCAATAAACCTAACCTATCCTTCACATAGACTCTGCTGCAGAGGGCTCCTGACAGGCCTGCTTCCACAAGAACAGTCCAGAGTTTAGGTTTAAGACCGGCACTGCAGCGGGCTGAGGTAAGACCACAGGAACAGTTCTTTATGTTTGTATTATTTATTTGTTATCATCTGACTTTTTTTTTCAGTAAATCAGTGAACAGTTAACATGTTTTTCTTAAATATTGTAAATGTATTGCCATGGTCTGTCTCTGTGATTATATCTAAAGTATGTTGTTATTTAGTTTTAAACTCTTTCCTCCTCCTCATGTCAGCACCTGTTACAGCAGATCCAGCAAAGTCGAGTCTCTGGGGCTTTTGGCGTGGGCGCGTCCACGGGAAAGATGACCCGGTCTCTTCTCAGCGTTTACCGTGAACTCAGAGAAAACCCTCTTCTTATAATTTAAAGTTTGTTTTTTTTTGTTTGTTTGTTTGTTTTGGAGCCAAGCCTACACAGCTGTCCTCGGCCTAGTTCGTTATGACACAACCTATCTTTGCAGCTGATTGTAAAATAATGTGCACAATCTATTGTAAATGTACTTTTGTATCACTGTTAACAATTGTTACCATTCAGGGTTACCCTCATGAGACTCCATTTCACCATTATTTAGCTATTGTCCGAGTCTAATAATAAGAACACTTACCCTCATCACTGTATTCTGTTCGTCGTGTCCTTCAGCTCAACTTCTCGATACAAATTACATTCAGCACAAGGTGACCGCAGAGCTCAGGTGGCGTAAAAATATGTACAATTAAAATCCAAATGGAAAAACTCTCGTACAGCTGGGTAAAGGTCGCCTGGTTCACAGTCTCTTGATGTGCCAGACATGCAGGTCTAACAGGACCTGATGTACATGGCACGAGACAAGGGCACGCATTCACAGGTGACAGGGAGATTACAGGTGTTTCATTATGAGCGACCAACAAATACTAAGTAAGACATTAATTTAAATAAAGCTAATCATCTTTAGAAGTTATTCAAGTTTACAGCAACTGGAAGGAAAGCTCAGTTCTCTTTGAGTCTTAAATCTGGACTCGACTAAGAAGATGGATCCGTATAGATTATCCATCAGACGGATTCTGTAGCCAGTTATTGTTTCTACACCTTAGCTTTAAGTTACATAAAACAGCAGATCACCAGATTAGCTGTGGTTAAAAATGCTTTTCATGAGTAGGAGGTTGTCTAAGAAAATAAATTCCACATGCTCCCAAACACAGGACCAAATACTTTGGAGGGATTAAAGCTAGATTAAGATACCTGCAAAGAACGATGTCTTTAAAATGAAAATATTTAAACTATAGTACATAGCCAACACAAATGCAAAGTTTTATTTTTGAAATATCTTTGAGTTTTTATTGATTTATAAATTAGAATATGTCTTAACTCAAGCATCACCAGCTGACTCAGCATAATAAAAGAAACTCATATCCAAAAACGCACTGTCATGCCTTTTGTCACAATGAAATAGGCTGGTCTGACTATCAAAAAGAAATGTGTGAAATAAAAAAAAAAAGAGCAGTCTACTGATTTTTTTTTTTAAACTTTAAAAATCCTGAGTCAATACTTTTTTTTTTAAATTCCACTCTATTCTGTTACTTTATTACAGATTAACAGTCACACGATCTCTTAAAGCCTGGGGTCTTTTCAGTGAGAATGAGACTAACATGAACAAATCATGATGAAAGACTGAATAATGTTTTGCTGTGCAACTGATTCTGATTTAATCACATTCTCTTCATGTTCATATGAAGTTTTAGAAAGGAAACACACTTGAGGCCTATCTCTTTTTTTATATATATATTATTCTGGACTATAGATCCTATAGTCTGAATGATCATTAGATTGTTACTGCACTTCACTTGCTGAAGATATGACTGATAAAACGGTGCTGCCACAGATGAAGGTACCGATGCAGCTGTGGCCTAAAGGGCCTTTATTATCTAAATTTATAATGTGTTTTAGTGCTGCATACAGTATTAACCACATTTTTCATTCATTAAATTACCACAAACTTAATTCACACTCAGATATTTTGTTGGTATTGAATGATTTCCACACCAACAACTATCTCACTGAGCTGAGATTATATTTTCGGCTGCTGCACCTCAAGTCTCAGCGACAGTTTTGTGATGGACTGTAAAGTAAACTGCTGTGAACTATAGCTTCTGTTAGCTCATGTTAGCTCGATTTGGTAGCCATGCTAGCAGGACAGAGGACTGCGGAAGTTTTAGTGTTTGTACTACAGGTGTTTTGGAGCCGGTGTCATGCCAGAACTGGAGCTGGGAAATCGTGCAATATAACCAGCCAACAGATGGGACAGACTTTAAGTCACTGGCGAGAGTGAAATCAAACACTGAAAGACAAGACTGAAAGACGAGCTGGACTTCTTGCTGTTGGACTAGTAAGTAATATTAGCTGGCTGCTTTGTTGTGTTTGTTTTGCTCGATGTTTGGCCAGTCCATACGTACATCAGTGGTGTTATTTTCTTAATCACATGAAAAAGGAGAGGATGACAGCTGTTCAATATATCAACCAGTAACCAGTTTGACCACAGTGTGGTGTGTGTCTTGCCACAGTGGCTGCTCCTGCTCAGGCCATGGCAAACACATGGAAAGCTGCTGCTCTAACCCTGACCCTACAGCAAGAACAGCAGTTCAAAAGCTCAAAAGCAGTGGGCAGTCTGCAGAGAGACTCTATGATCTCATCCAGCAGTAACTAACCAAAAAACAAAGCAGTAACAACAACTCCTGCTGGTATCAAGATGTAAGATGTACGCTGACAAATAACAGCGTACCCTCAAAACCTCAGCAGCAATGAATAAGCATTAGCAGATGGTGAAGATTCCTCCCCTCCAACAGTAGTTCATTTATTTTCACAGTCCTCAACAACAACATTAACGATGTAACACTGGGACCTGAAAAAACCTCGGCAAATGACTCGAGGAGAGTCCTTGAAGTCCTGCTGGGAACACCTGCAATGTCTCCTCCAAGAGCCGAAGAAGAAGAAACTCCTCGGCTCCAAATATAAAATTTATCTCTTCAAGGATCCCACCACAGGTAAGAGACTTAAGAAATGAGACTCATTAATCTGTAAGTCTGATTAATATTCCACTAAAAAACAAATATATCTTTTAAACTCTAGAATTTAAACTTCATTTCAAATACTAATTATTTCATTTTATGGAGAATTTCTATTTCTATTTCTGGTTCCTAATGCTATATTCTAGTTACCTACTTTACCAGGGTAAACACATTTCATATTTTTGACAGCTTTAGTTAGCTTCACTCTGACCATTAAAATGCAGCTTACACAGTGCTGCAATAGCAATAATATTCAGTTTAATATAATAAGATTATAACATCACACTGAAAACCGTTTTTATTTTTGAAACCGTTGAATTTCAACTAATAGGCTAAGTTATGAACTGTGTAGGCGGTTGTTTTAGTGTATTCTTCTAGACTTATCAGTCTCAGGCTCTGGCAGAAATAAATATGACCAAAATAAACCATAAGAAGACATGCAAGTGTGTTTTGTATCTTTATGTTGATGAAAGAAAGAAGAAAAGTAGAAAAGCATAACAAGGACGACAAGAGTCGGAATGATCCTGTCAGTGCTGATACCTTGTACATGAGTCTTGGTTACAGTCTTCTACTGTTTCTACAGGTAACTACTAGCAAATCAATCATTCTTGTCTGACGGCAGTAATGACTTGACCTCCACTAAATGGTGACCTCACTTGTAACGGTGACGATGTCTTTCTCAAATGACACCCTAACCCATTGTCCTTAGACAGTGTGAGTGCCACTACACACTTTTGCTGCCTCGCTGTCAATAACGTAATACCTACAAGGAGTGATAAAAAGGCTGGGAAGATAATGAGCAGACGAGGATGCCACGCTAATGCTTGTTTGTTCTTTCACAGCATACATCTACCTGTCCTTATCGAAAGGAGCGTTGTAATTTAGCGTCAGACAATAATTAAATAGGAAGCAAATGCTCACTGGAAAAGAAATCTAAAAGAGCAACACAAAACTCTAAAATGGTCTAATTCTGCAGTTCGTCGAGGTCAAGCACTGACTCAAAACATTGTTCACTTTATCAAGACATATCTTGGCTGAATATGCATGGTCAGCTCTTCTTCTTGCACTTCATCCCCCACGTATGTGTCAGTTATCTCTGTGAGCTCTCTGTTGCAACCTCTATGAAAAAGCAAGGAGAAAAAAAAAAAAACAACGTGGGATGAAATCAGCACAAGCTGTAAGTCTTCGCTGAGCAGGAACTGTCTTTCACCTCAAAATTCCACAGAGTTTAACTCAACGATGAGTTAAGTCGGAGTCTCGGCTTAGGACCAACGTTGGATCATCTTAATACTCCCACAGGGCTGAGCTGCTCAGGCTGTGTCCATCTCCCTTCAACGTGCCTCCCTGGTCTCCACGCAGGTATTTGCCGTTCTTGCCACGGATGGCGAGGCGACCATGCTCCAGGAGCTCCAGAGAGAAGTCCTCAGGGACTTCACCGTCTGAGCACACCAGCCCAGAGCTGTTCACGTACCAGGACCGTCCATCCACACCTGCAGGGTGAGATACACAAAGTCAGACAGGGCAGAAATCAGCCAAGTGATGTGCAGCACTTGTGTTGTTTTCAGTGCGGAAACACATGGGAGCATAAAGAAGAAGAACGAGGGATTAAATCAATCTTGTTTGAGAGGGTACACCCTGACCTTTAATGTGGTAGGCCCCATTACTGAATTCCAGAGTGAAAATGTCATAGACTGATCTGCTGGCGTCCAGTGTGTTGGAGTTCTTGTGGTGGCAGATGAATCCGTTCTCTCCTCTCAGGATCAGCATGGGTCGGTTGATCAGTTTCAAAGTGAGCTGTTCATCCTCACCTGACAAAAGGTGACAGAACAAGACACATCGGCGGTCAGAGACAGGGTTTGAGAGCGGAGACACAGACAGTGGAGGAGAGAACCTGACATTGTCTCTTACCTGTGGTATCACTGACTGCTAATAGCTGGCCGTTCTTCTTGATGCAAACATATTTTCCATTGTTAGCTTTTAGTGCCACCTTCTGGCCAAGCCACTCCACTGAAAACATGGTGTTTGCTGACCTGGAATTGGGCATCACAGGAGAGAAAATGAGACCTTCCTTGCCTTCAAGTGGCACATGCAAGACTAAAAAAAGCAAAACAGGTCAGCTTGGAGAGACCGAAGTTTCTCGTAAATCAGATTTGCCAAGACTTTTGAAATGTTCGAGATGCACTCAAACCAGTGATTTATCACTATAGGCTATTATTTTCCATCATATGCATGGAAGCAACTATCCCTATTATTTCCATCTTTTCAGATATAGTTGTCAATCACTTCTGTTTTCAGTAGATGTGTGTATAATTTCCATGACTAACTTTTGCTCTTTTTATTTTCAGTTGCACATTTTCTTGTGTGCTGTGACAGCATTGCATTATTCCTCAAGTATTAACCATTGTGTCATGAAATTCACTTTATTTCTCATAAAGCATTCATGACTATTTGCGTTTATGACTTATAAACTCAGAGGCGAGAGCTTATGTGGACCGGTGGCCGCATGTCATTAAAGGGGCACATTTATGTTTCGATAATGAGGCAAAGAAAACGGGTCACTCATGCTGTAATGTAATGTAACTGACACACAAATAACGGTGATGTTCATTTTCACTCTGCACAGTTGACACGAGAGCATCCACTCACACTTCTGTAGCGGTACTCTGGATGCCTCCGTGGGCCACCAGAGCCCAGTAGTTCCCTTGGCTGGTGCGGAACGTACACTTCCTGGTTTCCTTGTCAATCTCCATCTGAAACGTCTCCATGTCTGTCTCATCTTCCTGATTGGCTGCGAGGCTCACTCCTGGTAGGGGCACAGCAAAGAGGGACCGTTATTAATAACATTTAGTGTCCACTCACTGCTGCTTACAGCTTTTAATCAGTGTTCACTTTCCTTTTCAGTCAAACGGTGTACATATGTGCGGTTACTTCATCATTTAGGACAGTGTTTGTTCACCAAACACACTTGATTGTGCTGAATAGGTGTAACTCAAGTGATGTGAGCATGAAGTAAACATCTTCCACTGCAAACCTATTTTATTTTCCTCTCTGGATTCTTAGTGGCAAGTCCAAAAAACAAAGTAGTTTGGGAAGACAGCAACATAGCATCTTGCTAATCAGGTTGTATTGTTATGTTTAGCTTGGCCCAGCATGAAAGAGTTGGTAATCAACTGATCCATCCCGGGATGTTGTTTTTAAGTGGTTCTGTCTCAGACTGATCTGATGTGCCAAGCATGTAGCATCCTAAGGGTAAATACATTTTCTGATTGTGGTTCTGGATGCATTTATGGACAGAATATACTTTAAATACAATGATAAAAAAAAAAAAAAAACCCAAATGTGCCAGTGCAGGAAAATATTCCAGAGACAAGATAACACGCACAACAAATGTTTCTCACAATAATGTGTTACATGTAGCTATGTGTAGATTACACTCTCACCACGAAGCTCTGCGCTAATTATACAAGGCTGCCGAACAACAAAACCACAAATTTGATTTCATTTTGACATCCAATTATTTTAGCATTTATGTTACTAACACAAGGCGCAGTTTTGGTGTTAAACATGTGGGAATCACATACTAACACGCAGACAAACAAACGCGGTGTCACACCCCCCTCTCTGCTTTGACAGGTGGTTTGGCTTCCAGGTTCAGAGGCAAACAAACAGCTTTACTTTTCTATTAACCTCTTCTTTATGCCAGAAGTCCCGTTGTGATGAATATTTTCAACTGTTAGCATTACCATAAATGCTAGCAGGGAAGGCAGCAATTGTTTGTCCCCACCAAGTGACAGATTGCAAAGAGCTAAATCCCAAATTAGATGCATCCTATAATATCCCCATTCGTAATCCTTTAACAACGCAGATCTGTGCGCCTCACCCCCCCTTGTGTCTCTCTCTGCACACTTCTCTGGTCACCCTTCTCTACCTTCCTCCCTTCCCCCATCTCTCCCTCCTTTACCCCTGACCCCCTCAATCCCCACAACCCACCATCACCCCACCTCCGGCCTTGCCTATCTGCCCTCTTCACAGTGGGGCTCTGATATAATCAGCTTTCAAGTGCTACCCGTCCAATCCCTCAATCCCCTCAATAAAAGAATAAAGGAAACACAGGAAAAGACCAGAGGATTTTATGGTCCACACTTAGCAGGATGTACAGATAATTACTAACCCCTCTCAACCCTCAAGCTAAGAGAAGTGCGAAGGGTCGCATACATATGGAGAACATGCTAAAAATGTATTAAGCAGCTACGAGCTAGTACACTCGTGTATAGATGGATACTTTTATTTAACAAATGTGAACCAATACAAAACCAGAGTGTAAGATTTAGAGGGCTCTATTTACAGAATATAGCAGAAACTGAATATAAAATTCCAAATGATGTTCTTATTAGTGTATGATCACTTGAAAATAATCATGATGTTTACCCCTGGTTACCCTAGAATGAGCATAGTAGAACGGACAGACTAAACACTCTAGATAGCATTTTCCCCTAGTTCTACGTCCAGTGTAGTTTTTCCTTCACGCTCGTAAATCAGGAGAGGGATGAGGCGAGGGGTTTGCAATTGGCAACAACACTGCGAGATGTCACGAAAATCCTATACAATCATTTTCAAAGAAGCTATCATCGAAGGGTTACGCAGAACAATGCTAAACGAGAATATACAAGAAAAACGCAACAGGCTGGCTAGAGGTTTTCGTCAGCTCAGAGTCAGCCATCATCATCGTACATTACTTCCTTGTTAAAAGCATTTTGACCTTTAAATGCTAGAATATTTTTTTCAAACAATCCTGCATACTTTGGGTCTCCAGTGACCTCATGTACCCTGTTTAGAGGGGGGAAAATTGACATTTTGACACCAGAACCAGAAAAAAACCCAAACAGTTTGAGGAATACCAGTGAGTAGAGGGCTTAATTGGATAAAATAATGAATTTGACAGCGTGTAATTCAGTCACGGTCACTAGAGACCAGAGGTATGCACTTAAGGGTTAAAAGACCACAAAAACTACAACAAAACCATGATGGGATTAATCTGTTGCAAATAGTTGGCTGCTGAGCTATTAACCTCATAAACAGCGCTTTTATTATACTGAAATGCATGTGACAGCTTGAACAAACAACAGACTGAACTGATCAGAAAATGTCGGAATCAATGTCGGACAGTGCAGCACTATGAATGTGGTGCACCTATTGTTCTGTGTCTTTCAGCCATGATAAAATAGCTTAGCTTTAAAAAAAAAGTGACCAAACAACATACTGGCTACAAATCTTTGAACTGAAATGAACAAAGCGATTCATGAGGTCCGCGCTCATGCTCAAAATGACAACCGTAACATTTAGATTTTTAGCACATGTAATGTTTATTATGTTCACGTGAATGCAATATGATGTAATTGCATGCTAACTTTTGCTAATTAGCACTAAACTTAAAGTGCAGCTAAGCTAAGCCTTGTGGCAATGACATTAAATAATCAGGTTTTTCTTCATAAACCAACCGCTGGACAAATTAAACACTGTCTGAACGTTGATGGCGGTACACCTTGAATGTAATTATAGAATTTCATGACAATCCAGCCAATATTTGTTAACTAGCTAACATAAATAAAACCAATAGAAGATATTGTCTGTATGTCCTAAGTGAGGTTTCTCCTACATTTTATGGTGATGTGTTTTTAGGGCATCACACAGACGCATATGATACGCTGCATCAAGTGGTTTAGGCTACGGAGGGATCCATGCACATAAATTACATCTGCATAATCCAGCACAGATGCATGTACACGCACCAGTTTGGATGGCCACAACAATTTCAAATGAATATTTTTATACCAGTCGTTCAGCTCTATCTCGTGGTTCATGACAGTGTAAATTGCATATATATTGTATATTGTATGATTCTTTTGGGGCATTTTGTTTTAATTTGATCTCTAACCGTAGATATAGGCTGGTGGAGGAAGAAAGGCGACGACATGCAACAAAGATGTCATGGTTACTGAGCTACAGGGACACTTTAATCACATCTTATACACACCCGATAAACTAGGTATCATGAGGTCTTACAACTGATGAAATTGTCATTGATCTTAAGTGCATTTGAAGCATAAATTTCTGCCCCTCTACTCTGCTCCTATGCCTGGGGGCCCATCACTCTCATTCTCTCTCATCCTGACTCAATGTCATGCTTTGTCTACCTATTCCATGTGTCCATTTCACACTAATTCAACCCAGAAATGATCCTCCAACAGGGCTCAGCTGGGACCTCACGGAGGCTTTCTGATAGATGAGAGGCGAGGAGACAGGGGAAGGAGAGAAGGATGAAGGAAGAGAAAGAAACAGAGAACAGTGGGCGCAGAATTAGATATGCTGAAATCCAAGCCAGCAATCTGTGGATATCAATAGCTGTGTTGATGACCATCTTTGACACACCAGTTGGTCAAGCATACGAAATAAGACAGATAAACTATGCAGTGTGGCACAGTACACTCTTCAACAGACACACTCACAAAAACACATAGGTAACATCAGCAGTGCCACATTTTGGATCAGACCCCAGATCCAGCTCCACTTTCTGGTGTTGTCCTACCTGCAGCCTGCAAGTGGAGCAAGCCTAACTAATCCATCAGCGATAGATGGCTCTGACATCTATTATTAATGGTAAGCTGATGCCGCTATCCCCCTGTTCCTTATTTTCCTCTTTCTCCCGATCCTTCATCCTTCACAACTGCACTTTCTGTTGTTTTTTTATTTCAGTCCATTCACTCCCCCACCTCACTTATCTGTTGTTGGGGTGTGTGTGTGTGTGTGTGTGTGTGTCTGTGCATGCATGCATCATGTGTACACGAATGTATTTGTGTTCATGCGCTCACGTGTGTTAATGGAAAGTTTGTGTCTTTGGACTATCATCTCTTTTTCACTTTCAGGTCAGAGTGGACCACTCAGACTCGGGGAACACAGGGAGGTGATGAGAGACATGATGACAGATCTACATGACACGCTAAGAGACACACACACACACACACACACACACACACACACACACTCACGCTCACTGCGGCCATAAAGAAAGACTCAGACAGAAAATACTACTGCCTACAAAACCCCTCTTTAACACTTTTATATCTAAATTCATGCTCTACCTCATAACAGCTGACCCTCTTTTATTACTAACCCATTTACTGCATTTGCACTCACTTTAAAACAGATAGCCAACATGACTCCTCTGCACTAAATGGAGCAGAAACAAAGGTGCTAATTTATGTGTAAAAGCAGGAGACATTGGGGAGGATGAAGAGTCCACCTGTCCACACACATCCTCCTATTGTCCTAAAGTCCTTTGAGAGTTGTATCCTCCCTTCTCTTCTTTCCATTTCCCCCTTCTTTAATCATCATGTCGAACCCAGATGTAGAAGGTAACAAGGTTTATTTACACAAGTACTAAAGAATTTAGCATGTAAGGTTTTTCCATTTTATTCGTTTGTCCTACTTTTAGTCTATTTTAAGAATTTAACCTTTGACCTAATCTAGATTTTTTTGTCTGTTGCAAAACTGTTATCCATTCACTCACATTCATTTAATTATGTTGCCCAACGTTCACATTGCAAGCATCATAACGCCAATAGTCAGCCTATGGTGTGTGCACAAGGTTCAGTGTTTGCAGGGCGAGCAGTTGATTTGAGTCATTCGAACATGAAATCTCGTAGCAGCAAAATATATATATATGATGATTTTGCATTCCACATGTTTCTAAATACAGCATATTGATGTTCTCTTTAGCAGTTTATTTCCTTGATTTTTAGCAGCACATCAGCATGACTGAAGTCGGGGTTAGCGGGTTAGATTAGCGGGATAGAGCGGGACCTCAGAGGGGCAGAAGCTTTGGCCCCAGGTGAGAGGCAGCTTGGGTTTCTGAAAGCAGACTCCCCCCTCGCCTTCCAGGAACAGGGGCCAACTTCATCAATAATTCAAAACACCACCTCACCACTTGCCGCAGCAGGACGGTATGGTTGTGTGTGGGCGAGTGTGTCGGAGAAAGATAAAGCTTTTGTTTGTGCAGAGCAAGTGTAGGACGAATGTGAGCACGCTGCAAGTATTTCGGTCTGTGCATACATTCGCACATGAGGCGGCTCTATATACTGTATGCGTGTTTTATCCTGCGCCGTATCTTTTCTTCCATTCAACCAATCAGTTTACAGTCCTTCCAGTCGTTTGGTTTCCGCCTGAAACTCCCACTGCTAACCAGGAACAATGAGCGGGCAGATATACAGTTACAGCACCCAGGGCTGAAGTAACTCGACCCTTCAGACAAGAATCTGCAGCCTGTGGATGGGTGTCATGGCCAAGTATGCTGACAAGCAATGTTGGTGTATGCTAATCCACCCCAAATCCAGTTTCAAATCAGACCAGCAAACCATTTCGGCCATCAGCAACTGAACACTTGGCACGTCCCTCTAGTGCACTTCTGGTTGGATGAAACATGATCATCACAATTACAATTTTTCTAGTTTTTACCCTGATCAAAGAAATTCAACCTTGTTTTTGAGGGAAAAAACAGCTCCAAAGCCAACGTGGAGCAGGTGTAATCCATCAGTATAGTAGTGTGTATGTCGTGGCTGTAGGCTGATCAAATAACTCCAACAGCCCTGTCAAAAGACCGAAGAGTAAATACATAATACAGTATCAACAGAGCATTACTGTACAGCATATAAGTTACAAGCAGCTGTTTCAGTAAGCCCTAGGGGCAAACGTGTAGAGTGTTAACACTATTACCCAACAAAGCCAGGAGGTACATTTGAGAGGGAATGAAAGGGGTTTTCAAAGAGATCACCATTTATGATATATGATTTGGTAAAACCATTTCTATTACATCTGCTGTATTTTATGACGGGGTAGCCACCATTTCAGGACTACAAAACCTTCTCTGGGCAACATTAAAACTAATTCTTCCCCAAAACTCATTGAACATTGTTGTTGAAAAACTTAATCCCACTAACCTAAATCAGTTGCAGCCCTAAAACATGACATATTCGTCTCAGGTCTCTTCCATGAGGCTGATAGTCTCCCATATCAGCCTCATCTATCTCGTTTTCCTTAGAAGATGGTACTATCCAGTGTGATAACAATGCATGTTGATGTGCAGACTACATTACCCATAATTACCAAGCATCTCTTATCAGTTGTCAGTCACTAGAGAGTGGCCTATTTCCTCAGCCATACATATTCAACCAGTTCACATGTTAATGTACTTCCTGTGAATTGCGAGCTCAGTTTTCTGGGCACGTATCAGTGTACGGTATGTACTGTATATAGGGTAGTCGTAGTAACTGTAGTAGTAGTAGTATTTGTTGCCCCCCTGCTTCATTATGCATGTGTGTAGGTCAGTGTGAGTCAGCCTAAGGCTCGTGTGACCACCCTCAGTGGCACATAAGGTCAGCCTTCCTCCATCTAATCAGACATTTGGGATTCTGTGTAAGACTTTAGGAAGCCTAGGAAGACACAAGAGCTGCAGCCTGTGCATGCATGCAAGGCTTCAGGGCAAAATCAAGTCTGAGACAAGATCATCCCCTCCTGATGTTTCACTGTTTTCCTACCTTGTCTTATGGAGACATATCGCCCATTGGCTGCCATCAGAACCACCTGTGGGTTGCTCTCCTCTAGGTCAAACAGTTCATCTTTGCCTGGTTTGGAGCACCGTCCAGACCTCAGGGTGCCCGTGGGCCCCATGGGAGACAAATACTTCCCCTCACAGTCTTTAAAGGCCAGCTTCCCCAACTTCAGCTCTAGCGTGTACGCCGTGGCCCTCCCGCTCTCTGTCAAGAGTTTCCCATCATTGCTGAGGAATCGGCTGTCGCAGGTCTTAATGCAGTACTTTCCATCCAGGTAGACCAGGGTCAGGAGCGATGCCACACCCCAGGGAATGTTCACATCCACAGCGATTTCCCCATCCTCCTTAGAGAGGTGGGCGTAACGCTTGCGGGCCACGGAAAACAGGTTGGCCTGCGGATGTAGAGCCAAGTGCACCGCCCACAGTTCTGCATCTGTGATCAACTGAGCAAAGCAGGACAGGTAGTCCCGAGAACCACCGAAGAAGCGGAGGTGCGGCTCGGACTGCAGAGCCCAGCGACCATCTGACTGAGCCACGATGAGGAAGCGGCAGTCGGAGTTGTGCCCGTCAGCCTCACAGGTGACTTTGCCATCCTTGTCAGAGGCCAGGTAGCGTCCCAGGTGGCTGCGCAAGTAGACCACCTGGGTGTCCTGAGAGTCCTGCTCTAGAGTCCATATCTGTTTCTTCTTCAGACTGGGTGCCGACGCATTCAGCTGAAAGACATGGAAATGTTCCAACAAACAGCATGAAGTAGTCTTATCTGCAACAAGCATGGCACTTCTCTGTAGTATCTACCTAAAACAGTAAAGCACTGTGCAGCTCTAAGACACCAACAATCACTGAGTGGCACGTTTGTACCTTGAATCCAAAGGACTCAGCAGTGAGGTAGCGACCCTCATGGTTGATTAGACCAAACTGCAACTTCAAGGGACGGTTTCCATTAGCGGGCATCTTCACCTGTGGATTCAGAAGTGTAAGAGACAGAAGGAGAACAAGGGGTGAGACAAGATAAGGATGGGGGGATAGAGTGGGAAGAGGAGAAAGAGAGGGGTAATTAGACCTAACATGAGATGTAGGAGTGAGGGGTACATAAGAAGGGGAGGGGGGGGGGGGGTTTAAAGAGGTGAGGAATAAGGAAGGAGATGAAGTCATGGAGAATGATGAAATGAGAAAGTCTTAAAGACAGGAAATCAATTCATTAAAGTACAGTATATAAAGCACTCCCAAGACCACAAATTCCTTCCCCCGCCCATGGCTTCATTATACATTTTTCCAGCTACAGGCTCCTAATTTACTTACTGTGGTTTTGTGGCTTCCCCTCTGCAGTTTCTGCGGCTCTAATTCCAGCTCCCAGATTTAAGAGGCTTCTTTCACCAAGCGTCCTCTTGTAATTCTTTCTCTCTCCTCTCCTTCTCGTGCTGCCTCTCACGTTTTTGTTGATGGGGTCTCCCGGCTCCACTCCACCACCACCACCACCACCACCACCGCCGCCACCACTACTTCTCCTCCGCCTAATCAGGTTAGAGGAAGCAAAGACTTGAGTCAACCTTGATCTCTTTTTAGTCCGGAGTCTGGCGTCAACCTCTCTTTTTCTGCAGACTAATTTTAATCTCGACTGCTTATCTCTACTTCTCCAGTCGACTCTCTTCCTGTCTCTCTCGTTGAACACTGCTCTCTCATCCAACCTCACTTCTGTTCTTGCTTGACTTGTTATTCACCCTGAAGGCTCAATCACCTGGTCACCCCCTGACTAGCCCTCCCTGGGTTTTTTTGTTTTTTTGTTTTTGCCCCTCCTTTGACTCCTTTGCCTACTATCTTTGGATCGCATCCAATTCTCTGACCCTCTTCTTCACCTTCCTTGAAGTCCAGGTTCCTCGTTTGTCAGACGAAAGTTTGATCAGTGAAGAAGAACATCCTCAGCGGTCCTGCAAATTTTATGGTAGCACATTGAAGGACTCCTTCACTCTTTCCCTAAACATAAGCCGTCCATCACAACTGAACTCAGCAACAAAGGGTGCTTGCCTCTGTAATCTTAAGCCTCTCTCTGTCGCTTTTTCCTCCCATCCTCTCCTTCTCTCTCTCTGCCTTTCTCTAACCTGCCATGTGTATAATCCTGCCTTTCTCTGCGTCTGCGCTTTATTCTGAGCTCCTGCACTTCGCCTCTTTCTGTGACACATAAAGACAGGTAAGTAGAAACAATGCACACACATACACACACACAGCGGTGGGTAACCAGAGCACTCCCCATGCCTTTGGGGTAGTTGCCTGAGTGCAGCTCCACTTACTTGCCTATGCTGAGGGTTCGGTTACACACCTTCTCTGATTGCAAGCTCTCCGAGTCAGTTCTAATGGGAATGTGTCCAAGAGGCCGGGGGAGTCGGACCTTACATCTGAATTTGGGAGACGAGCAAAAGAGAAGGGAAAGGAGTCGACGACAACAATAATAAGCTAATCAACATATGGGCTTCTGAATGAATGTGTGTGCGCAAGCAAGTGTGCCTGCACGTGTATGTGTGTGTGAGTAATCAACCTTGCCAATCAGCCTATTATAAGTCTTCTTTGCAGGGTAAACAGACGTGTCTGTTCCTGAATCCATCTAATCCTCGACCCAATCATTCCAACCTGGCTAATCTATCAGCACTACCCCTCCCCTCTCCTCAAACACACACACACACACACACACACACACACACACACACACACACACACACACACACACACACACACACACACACACTCTTCCCCCTCTGCTCGTCAATAGCTATAAACATACACATAGACTCACTGACCCACAGCAACATACATGTCACACACACACACCTAGACACACACACACACACACAGAGGTCAGAGGAGGGTCCCAGGGTTCATAGCAAACAGCGCCCGGCCCAAAGATTTACTCCTCCTGACCCAGACTTGAACTGCTGCGCTTTACGTAAAATGTGATAAACAATGGGTGTCACATACACACAAACTCTCTCACACACACACACAAACACAGATAAGTGAAGGGCACAAGCGCTGTAATTGAGCGTGTTAACAATAAACAGGCAGACATGCACTATTTCTGAGATACCGACTTGAGATGCTTTGCTTTAGATAGATTAAAATATGTAGTATTATGTAACACCACTGAGACAATAAGGAGGCGAGAACAGACCACTGAGTCTACAAAAGAAAACATCATTTAAAATATCTCTCCAAGTGTTGTAATGTGATCAAAATGATCACTTTGCCTCTTGCAGTATTTAAATAGGAACCTTATACCGGCTTCCAAATGTCCTAGAAGCAGCACAAAGATCAGACGTGAATCCAAACCTGTGGCTGTGGTTATTTCTGTCAGTGTTTTGTCACTGTTTAGTTATATAAATAGTAATTCTAGTATTGCTTGTCACTGGGTAATTTGCTCTCTTATTTAAATTAGAACAATTTTAAATGATGTTTTTCATTGCAAAATGTCTTTTCTAAAGAATTTCAAACGTCTAGAACATAAGATGACTCTTAGTTAATGCTACCTCGCTTATGTGTGTCTCATTTTGTATATGATAATGGAAGGTGTTCATTAAAATGCTGATTATCAGCGTTGAACGGATTCATCTCAGCTGTTGATATCGAAGTGATAATATTCAATGTCACTTAAACTTAACAAAATAATAACAGATATTTGTTATTGTTCACTATAAAGTGAGGACAAATGTATTATTTTCATTGACTGTGGCTGTGAAATTAATAAAGCTGACATTGGTACAGTGAAATGTACAACAATGTCTTTACTGTCTAAAATTAAGCTCTATTTCTTAACCTCCAGAGGACGTCCCTGCTCTGCAGACACGAGGTCCAGCACAGGTTAATGTGAACTGTGAAAAGTCACCTTCAAGATTTGACTTCAAGGTTTTCTTTCAACGTGTATCAACTGACTTGACACGTGCCATTAAGGACTGCGACATTAAAGGAGAATTTGAGTCCAATAAGGTTGCAGTTTCACACCTCCTTTATGAAGTCCATCAGGACAAATACAAAACTCTCCAGTCTACCTGTCTGTTCATAAACCCACTTAATGATGTGGGTAAATCACTTTACTACAAACATTCGCTCTGCTTCTCGACTTGGACAAGCCATCTGATCTCCTGTTGGTAAGAGGAGCTGCAGCGTGCACGCACGTGTGTATGTGTAATTTGTTCTGAGAAGTCAACGCTCCTTATCTTTAAAATAACACAAATGAATTGGAAATCAGATCCTCACATTTACATAGCTTGACATCCTCGTCTGAGAAACATCTGCTTTCTCTCTCTCTCTGTCGCTGTCTTATGTGAAACCACAAATGTACACACACAAACATGCATGCATATTTGCACACACGGAAAACACACTGCAGAGAGAGGCAGGGAGCAGGAGACAACAGACACAGTGCTCACAAATCAAAAAAGTCATATACTGTTATTGTTATCAGTGCTATTATTTTCATTACTATCACTATTATCACTATTACTGTACTTCCTCCTCATATGTATCCTATCCCACGCATCATTAGCCTGCTCTCTGTGGCCCCCGGGGGCTGCGTCATCGTCTGCTGATGTGCCGACACTCCTGCTGCCGACGGCGCGGTGACGCCTGTCGATAGCCAACCAGATGTTTTTTTTTTTTTTTCACCCCTTATTCTGGGACGGAGGCTGTGCCAGGTTCACCGTGGCAACCGTGGGATGGTGCTTTAGAAGCCATTACAGCAGTCCTCTGATGACACTCAAATAGCTATCATTACACCTCCTCCAAGGAGACACAGAGGGAGGAGGAGGGGGGAGGAGGGGGGTGAGAAGGGAAGAGAGAGAGAGAGAGATATAGAGATGAGGCAGGGAAGGATGGATGGATGGGAGGGAGCAAGGATGAAGGCTGGGAGGGAGAGGGAAAGAGGTAGCGGGGGAGCAGGTGAAAGAGAGGAGAAGAAGGGGGAAACGTGAAAGGTGAGCGGTGGGAGACGGGTTAAGGGTGTATCGGCAAATTACACAGCCAGACAGGGATGGGAAACCAAGTTAAAGATATAGAGGGTGCATGGAACAAGGGATGAGAGGGAAGGGAGTGACTGGGAGAGAGAATGGGGAATTCAAAATGACCGTTTCTGAGTTAACCGCCTCCAGCCTTTTTCTACCCTATTAAGTTCTATTCTGCCATTACTTGGGACTGCGGGGTGCTGCCTCATACCCCACAGTGTCCTCCTACTCTTACAGACACCCCCTCTTACACTCACACATCCACAAATACATGCACTCTCCCTTCCACACTCTTCCTCAATTTCCTCCTCCAGTCACCCTGTTTCCCCCCCTTTTTTCCCTTTAAGTCTTTCTCCCCCACCTCCACCTCCTCCTCTTCCTCCTCCTTTCTTGTCTTCAGTTCAATTCCAGAGGTTGTGAACTGAATGAAAGAGAGATCAGTCGAATCAATCTTTGAGTCCATCCGGTTGTCCTTGTTGTTGCTCTTGCAAAAGCACGCCAAAACAAGCTGTAAGTTTTTGCTGTTGTCTTGCTTTGTTCACTTCTCTGTCTGTTTCCTTCCCCTCCACCCTGACACATTATGAATCTGTTCCAGTGGAAATCAACTCGTGCCAGGGCCCAAATTTGTACTTGGGACACTGGGAGTATGCATTACATGGCAACCGGTTTAACCCAATTAAACATGACTACCTAAGGGCTGGGGTATGCTAGAAAAAAAAAAAAAACTATGACGACTATGTCAGCAAGCAAATAGAAAAAGGGGAAAACTCAGACTTTTTAAGTACTTTCAGACTGCTTTGTCATACTTGAGGTGTAAAGGTGCCTGTGTTGGGGTGAAAAATGGATCGAGAACATCTCCATTTTTTCCCCAGAAATATCTAAATACACATCCTTTGCAAGTTTTCGTGTTAGTTTTGGCATGAATGTGGGTGAGAACAGGTGAAAATAAGTCTGATGGTTGCCCACAAGAGCTCCAGCGAGTAACTGTAATTGCACTAAAATGGCATGTGAAAAAAAGGAGGACTTACTTTCCAGTAAAAGTTTCATGAGGATTTTATACGTGAAACCTGCCCTTCTTCTTTCTCCTCTCCACTTCTTTCCTCAACCCCCCTCTATGCATCTTTCACACTGCTGCTTCCTTTAAGATGGACAGGATGAACGAAAGTTGGCCCCTATCAGACCACCTCTTAAATGCACACACGTTCGTGCAAAAAAAAAAGACACTTTGGAGATGTCAGACTTTTTAAAAAAGAAAAACTTGACCCCCAAAACAAATGTGCTATAAAAGCAGCGACAAATTCCTGCCATGCAGAACATATCAGATGTCACGGTGTGCCACAGAATCAGATTCACTTTTTCACATTTTGTGCCACCTCTAACCGCCTGCCAACATTTATATCAGCGTATATCAACTGAATGCAACTCCTCGGGTAGGAGCTGCAGTAAGAAAACAAACGTTTTAAATCCCGTTTTCTAGTTTGTGTGCATGCTCAAACAGTTGCATCCTCACGCACACCTGGCCCACTCGCGATTGTAAGCCGCAAAGCCGCCACTGGGAGGCGGTGTCAGCCTTCTGCACTGGCGCCTTTATGAGAGGCTTGCCCATATATTTTTTGGAGGTTTAAAAAAAGAGAGAAAGAAGATTGATGCTTGGTGTGTCAGTGTTGGTGCCTGTGTGACTGCATAGCGTAGGAGGGAAGGACTTTAGTGCTATTTAAAATGGCTGCTTTTAATGTCTCCTTTTTGGTGCGGGGACTTTGCGGAAACTGAAAGGCGTCAACAACACGTGAAGCGTTATCAACTGTAAAACATCAGTGCAATTAAAAGAGAGAGGAGGGAGGCGGGAGGGGAGTCTTCTCCCTCTCCTCCTGGTTTCAATAATTTCCAGCACATCGTACCTGAGTGTGTTTCTGTGCCATGTAGTGCAGGCTTGTACATGGCATAACAGGAGCAGGTCTGACCCACAGTTTTTAGAGGCTGAATGTGTGAATGTGGTTTATACCTCACTGCAAAGCATGCATTTCTCATGTGCTTTTAATCTCATTGGTTTTCTTGCAGGCTGATTTGATTATGATCAGGGCAACGCGCACGCTTTAAAAAAAAAAAAAAAGCTGCAGCGCTGCTGGTCGCCCCATGTGCTCCAGGATAGTACACTATATTACCCTCGCTTTTCTTTAAATGTGTCTGAAACGAGGCTTTGAAACAGTCCGGATTAACTGATGTATCGCGTTTCTAAAAACAAACCGCCTCTGAATCATTCATTAATTCACATTTGGCTATTACAGTGCGGGTTTGTGTTTTATGGGCAGAGCAGCTCCTTCCTGTGTGGTAGGAAAGAGTTAATAACAACGGGCTAAACGTGATGAGTGAGGGGACTCTGTGAAAAACAGCGAGCCAATCCGCGTCAAGATTAACACCTTGCGCTGCCGTGATTGGCCTAAAGCCCGGTCGTAGTTGTTTGGAACTCAGAACCCACGTGGGGGCGTCCTTTCCTCGGACTCTCATTGGCTGTGGCCTCGCACTCAAGACCCGCCCGTTAGTGAGCTCGCTGTGCTATTGGCCAGGCTGCTGTGACTGATCCCCCCCCACCCCACTCCCCTCCGCCCTACCCCTTCTTGTTTTTCCGTCCGAGAGGAAAGGAAATATCCCTCTCGCGAGCTCCATGGGCTCGCGCGGGCAAGCCGCGCCGCCGCCGTCGTCGCTTCACATCTATCAGGAGGCGCGCGAACTCCGAGCTGACATTTCGCAGCGATCCTCTGAACGGGCCGAAAACACACGAAAATACACCATTACTGGATCTGATGTTTAACTCCGCGTCGACGTGTCGGAGCGAGGAGCTTCACGTTGTTTCGTTTCTGTCGCTCTGTCTCGCTCTTGTTTCTTCATTTTGTCTCCGCGAAGCTCTGCTCCGCTCTGCCTCCGTACTGGACACACACACACACACTCACGCTTATCCATGTTATATGTGCAGTTTTGCACCATTAACCTTTAATGAATTAATTATATTGCTAAAGATTAACAGGCAAGGGAGCTTAATCATATTTGGTATGAGTGTAGCCTCTGGCCCCAATCTATCTATCTATCTATCTATCTATCTATCTATCTATCTATCTATCTATCTATCTAGTGGTTACCTTAGTTGTAGATTAAGTCTAACTTCCTATAAGTTCACATGTACCACTGTCTTATCAAAGGACTTATTCAAATGTAAACTGTTTATTAAGAAACATTAAATTCTGAGGTGCAGAAAACCAAAATTATCCATTTAAGCCTTTATATCACGGAGATGAACGCCTGTAACAAACACAGTCATCTCAGTATTTAAAAAAGAAAAAAGCAAAGTGCTGTTACAACTGTGAAAACTAACTGTGCGTACTGTAAGAGATACACCTTTTATTAAACATGTTAGTATTAGTTAATTTTCAAATCTTTTCAGCGGGCAGGCTTTGTTTTGTTTTTATTCCTTCCTGGCAAAATACGGGTCATAATAGGGTCATCTGTCTTCTCATGAAGAAACCATGATTTAATGCACAAAAACGAGTAAGCAGGATATGCAGCAGACATGCACAAACACTGTTTGAGATATTTTAGTGTTGGCTACGAATTTTATTTTATTTTTAGCAAAGAAATCTTTCCCGTTTTGCCCATTACAGTCTTTTACAGCTTGTCTTCATGGCTATACGTATACGTAACAGCGGCAGCTGTCAGTGACAGTATTTAATGAGGTTTGCTCTGAGGAAACAGCCATCGCAGTTACACTTGTTTTTACCCCAGATTTATCCATTGCCATAAGATGTTATTCTAGAAACCCTTCTAATATCATTTACTTATTTCTACCAACAGACTAAATATGTAAGCCCGTCTGTACATGTTCAATTTGGTGCAATCATACATAGACATAGCTTTAAAGTCCTTCAAAAAATGATTATTAAAGTAAAGCAAGTATAGGCTGTTAAAAAAAGAACCTGTTGAATTGCAAATTTTTCAGTCCCAGGAACGTGCAGCGTGTTCGTTCATTTAAGTTTGGTGTGCTGTCAAAACCGAATGGGGGCTGCTGAATGCTAACAAAGTAATTGTTCTTATAATTTGGTTCAAATGATGATAGATGACTTTGTAAGAAAATATTGTGCGGTATATGCATCAATAATGTTTCAGAAAAGTCAAGAGAAACCTCCATGGGTCCAGTGGAAATGGAGCACCGGGAAAGGATTTCCTCCGTTTAGCGATAAAATGAAACCACAACTAAAAAGGCATCATATTTTTGTCCATTAGGGGGCAGAAAATACAAAACAACATGACAGGTACTTACGCCGCTACAATCACAATTGTTTGCTACTGACACGTCCAGTAGACATCAAGTTTCTGGCCATTTGGAAAGTCCAACGTTGACTTGTTTTAGCTTTTTTAGTTGGTCTCTCTCCATCAACTCATGAGAAAAAAATATTTGGTTGTTTATCTTGTTGGCCGTGGTGCCATCAGGCACGTTACGACTGACTTTTTTAAATGTTTACATAAAGTAATACTACTGTGTAGTATAAACTAATGCTGGTTTGAGGATCAAGAAAGATTTGAGAGGCAGGTAAATTATTTTTAATTCACTTTTCTTGCTGCATTATAGAGTTATTCTGTATGCACATCTATACATTTTAGGCTTTTCGACAATAGATGGCCACTGCTCTGTTGCACCTTCCATGAAGCAAGCGATACTTTGGAGCCTCAAACGCCAGCTACAGTGACACTTTTTGGGGATTTCTACCTGCAGATCATCCCCTAACCATTCCTCCTCCTCTTGAATTGTTGAATAAGGCCGCTAAACTCGGCTCAGATTGAATCTCCTGTCCATTCAGTTCACCTCAGAATCGAGATCAGTCAGCTTTTTCTCGCCTCATCCTATGCCGGAGCCGTGCTGCGGATTTAGCTTGCTTCTGATCCAGCAGCAGCAGGCACGGCGGCCCTCGCTGTGCGATGGCTGCAGGAGGGGAGCTGGGCCAGCGGGGAAGGGGGATACCCCCTGTGTGCGCTCGGCAATTGTTGTCGTGGCAATGGTGGCCGTAGTGGTGGTTGCCAGGGAGATGGCGGTTGCTTGTCTGACCCGTCCCCCTCGTGCTGTCACCGGCATTATTGATGCACGCCGCTGCTCGGCATTGTGGGAGTGCGGGAGGGAGGGCGGAGAGGACAACGGTTAATGAGTTCAGGAGGAACAGGGACTCTCCCTGCTCTCTCTCTCTCTCTCCTTTCTTCATTCCTCATCACCTCTCCCTCTCTCACTCACTCCCTCCCCCTCTCAGCTCCCTCTCTCTCTCCCCTTCATTTCTCATGGGTGTCTGTCTTGTGCGAGTGTGCATTAAGAATGTGGGTCTCTCATGATCCATCATGGCAAAATGCACTTTCCCTCTCCTTCACACACACACACACACACACACACACACATGCAGAAACACAGGCTCACACACCTAAACAGCATACAGACGGTGCACTCACAAAAACATGTTCTCCCACACCTTTACTCGAACAGCATAACTGACTCATTCGCAACCACTACTTTCCCTCTCACTTACACACACACACACACACACACACACACACACACAGATGCTGCCCTGCTGTTATGCCTGAAGCTAGGAGAGCTAGCAAGATTAATAATGACCCCTGACTCCCCACAGACAGACCCAAATATACACAGTTTGGAGAGAGAGAGAGAAAGAGCGAAGGTAAAGAGAATGAGGGGAAGAACAAGGTGAGGCCAAATGGTGACTAAAAATACACAGTTTAGACACAAAGAAGGAGAGAAAATGTATACAGTTTAGAAAGTGATAGAGATGAAAAAAGGAAGACTGAAAGAACAAGCGGCAAGCCAAACATGCAGAATTGTACAAGAGACGAAGTGATGGAGAATGAGGGAGAGCGGCAACGCATCAACTCAATTTTTCTCATCGTTGGCACCTGAAAACTAAGATTTTCAAAAATATTCTTCAGGTTTTATGAACCTGAAAACGTAAATCGTGGTGTGTACAGGACAAGAAAGGTCGAAATGGAAACAGCAGAGGCTGTGATGGTGTGACTTTTAGTCGCTGGACCAAGATCCAGAAATGTTGAATCCTACAGTTCCTAAAGTGCAGCTTGATAGTGTTTGCCATTAGAACTAAATATCTGTAGTCCAAACCAATGCCACACTCTAGTGAACTCTTTCTGATGAGTAAGTAAGTATTGCTGTATATGTTTGGTGGAGGAGCCAGGTGAATTTTGTTTCAGCAGAGCCTATTTCCACCTTCCAGTCGTAGTGCTAAGCTAAGCTAAGTGACTGCTGGCTCTAGCCAGTTGTGAAAGTGGTATCTATCTAGCGTCTCATCTAACTCCCCACCGGATAAACATATTACACTTAAACTTACACTTAAACAAATCTTGTAAGTATGGTCTCGATACAGGTTTTGTCAGTAATCAGTTTTTATGTTTCATGTTGTTGGACAACTTTATAATAATCACCAAATTTAATTGAAGTCTCCAGGAGCTGAAAATGCTAGTTTAGACGCACATTGTTTTCACATGTAAACAGTGTTTTCCACATTAGCTTTAGCCTAAGGAGAGTGACAGCTAGAGTATTTGCTTTGACAGTGTGTTACTACCTCTCACTTTCTTACGCGAAAGCAGCTGTCTCTCTCACGGTCTCTGGGTCACACACACACACACACACACACAGCTTGTATTCATGCTTGTGTGTATAGATGCACAAAAATACTCATACCAGCCGCAATATGCAGACAAAAACACAGTTACGCAGAAACATACACACACTCAAACACACGCACGCACACACACACACACACACAGAAGCAACGGCATGGATTAATGTGTTTGCCTCAACTATTTCATTTATTACTGTCGGAGGCCTTTTGTGATGAGGGCATTTTTCAGGTTGCTAACCATTATTCCCTCTAGGCCCCAGGCTCATCAAAGGACTGTGTGTGTATAGGGTTGTGTGTGTGTAGGGGTGTGTGTGTGTGTGTGTGTGTGTACCCAGCCTTATGGTTATGGTTATGGTCTTACCAAGTAGTCAGATTTTTTCTTCCTATTCTTCAGGGGATTCACGTTGCCTTTTCTGACTGTACTTAATGCTCCCTCCCCATTTGTCAACACAAGCCTAAGCAGCTCGAAGCCTGTTTGTTTTGCCATGAAAGGTTTTTTTTTTGCACCTCCATCATACCTTGAAATATTGCTGACTGCGCTGCATCCATCAACATACCAAAAGTATCTGAGAGAGAAGAAGGAGAGAGTGGAAAGACGCAGAGAGGCAGAGAGAGGAGAAAGAGAAACAAGTGAGTGCTAGCACGTCAGTCGTCTCTGCCCTGATGTTCTTCTCTCTCTTTCCCCCCAGTGTATTAAAATGTGTTTACACTGTACTCGGATCAACTACAGCACAAATTACATGCACATAGAGATATAAACTCAAACCAGATGGCATTGCTTCTGCTCTGAATAATGGTTGGTGTTTGGTTCCATTTTCACGGGCTTGACTCTGCCATCGCCTCAAGAATAAATTAATTCATTGGTTTATTCTTGGTTTTGATTGTTTGCAGAGGAACATTTGTTTTCTGGCCAGTGGGCTAATGTGTGACAGTAACACGATAATTAATTGAAATCTGTCTGGAGATGGGCCATGTTAAAGGCAGGAAGCTATCATTATCATTAGCCTGCCCTGCACCTCTACAGTACATAATTGCGCGAAACACCGCTGGAGCTAAAATGTGTGATTGGCTCACAGGTACTAAAGCAATACAAGTGTGAATTAACCCAAAGTACATTGAGCGCATGCTTGAATCCAGTAGTTCAAGGTGGAGGTAGCCAAAACTGATGTGTCCACATATCACTGTCATCAGTAGCTTGGAAGAAAAGTGAACAAACGCCACAGTAGCTGTCCAAAATGTGAGTGCAGATTTTAACTGCATTTCCGTCTATAGCTTTTATGACATTATTAGGAGTAGCTGCTAGTGTTGATCCCTCAGTCAGGTGCCATTAAACCATTTCGGGAGAAGTGGCCGCCATAAGATGACGTAACTAAACGCCTTCTAGTCAAACTTCAAACATGATGAAAATATAGCATTTAGTGATAGAAAACCATTTTGCAATAGCGTGATCCACAAAAACCTTTTCCAAACTCAAGGTCCATTTGCAAGCGTTATCTGGAGCTTTCAGCATTAACACAGGGGTCCAAAGTCTTCAACCAGGAGGGCTCTGGAACAAGCCTGTAATAGCCCTTTCATTCCTACCGTGTTTGGTCCAGACTTTTGGACTATGTCAAACAAAAATTGCAGGTGTGAAACCTCCCTGGACAATCCAGACCAAACAGCTGGACCTTGGTCCAACATAAAGAGATTCGGGATAAAACTGAACCATTCACAAGCTGGTTTCACACCAATCATAGGAAGCTCTGGCAGGCTAGATCACAGGCCAAATCATCTGTCATATACATCTGTCATATATCAAATAAATGTCCACACTCAAATTAATGATAATAAACATTAGGCTAATTCCGCACACAGCTAACTTGGCCATAAATACCCATATGTATACCATTTTGGATCTGAACACAACATGTAAAATCATGCAAATCGTCAAGACTGTTTTGTCAGAGTTCATCTGGAGGGTGAGAATATATCTGTGTATATGTGTTAGTGTCCTTACATGATAAAGCAGCTGTTACATTGCTGCTGTTGTCCTGTGATTGATTTGATTGATTTTCATGTTTTTGCTTCCAGTAAAGGGCTGGATGAATTTCTAAAAATAAGCCCATGAACCTATTTGTTAGTTTTAAAAATAAGCTGTCAAAAACTTCAAAGATTTTCTGAAAAGTTGACATTTTGATAATAAAAGTATGGGATTTTTTTTATTTTTTATGGACAGCATGAGTTCAAACTACACGTGCAACACCCACAAGAGCTACAAAATTCTTTCATGCATTAATTTAATGGATGAAAGGACCAAGAGTTAAAGTGGTTTCAAGTCAAAGCTCAGCGGCAGAGATAGACAAACATTTACTGTAACGGGAAAGCTGCCAAAATCTGTAGAAATACAGTGTCAAAATTGACCACAGATTTTAATCAACCCCTCAACCGGTCTGTGCCACAGTGTCAGCCAACACTGTGCAGTGTGAGCGTTGCAAAGCTGGTATTCAGGGCTGTCATTCACATACTGCTGATTACCAAGGCCAGCACACAAAGATGCAGTTGGTGTAAGGACCACAAAACCCAGAGCCCTGAGAAATGGACAGGAGTAAGGTTATCTAATGAGCTGTCTTCATGGTTCTCTTAAAGGTGCCATAAGAGTCTATTGGGTCCAATGCTTCCTTTGTATGGCTTTATAACAGCCGGGGAATATGAGGCCATTTAGGTGCATCATTTCCCCATATTCCAAGATGATGATGTCTGCATGCACACTGCTAGAGAAATTGAAGAGTGGTTTCATTAGCTCCAGGATGAAGTCAAACACCTTCTTCATTAGTTTAACGCTTTCCCTTCGGTGCAGAAATTAATAATAATAAAAAAAGATAAATTATCATGCAAAAATCCCCAAATATCAAAACAAACACTGCTCAGGTCTTGTGCAACAGGACTGCAAGCCACTTAGCTTTAGTTATTTTCCAGCTGCGGTCATGCAAATCCTGAACACCATGTAGTTGGATTTTGAACTAAAATTATATTAGACAATTAAAAGTAAAGGTTTCTTGTCTCAGATTGTATCTTTCAATCAAAAGCATTTCTCTCTACTTTGGTTCTAAAAGTGTAATTAATTTCTTTGTTTATCTTATTATCTATCTAAATTGAGTTCCAACTTTTCCCCCTCGGTTCAACTAGCTTTAAATTTGTTTTTTTCTTCTTCTGTCATTACATTTTCCATCATCATTAAAAAAATCTAAATATAGGAAAATAATGTCAAATTAGTTCATTTAAATGTATGTCTCTGGTGTAAAACACACTGCACTAGCTATCTGCTAAAAGACATTAAAGTGTGTCCTGTGTTTCATTACAGGAAGAAGTAACCAGATTTTTTATCCAGAGATGACATAGGAAGTATCAGGATGTTGCATCAGGATGCAACACGGTGTAGTTTTGTTTTGTATGTCCACACTGCATCAGTTCAACATAGTGGTTGTTAAATACTGTCTGTATGAGTGTAACACTCCGATTAAAATCCGTGTGTAACACTGCTACATGTGCACTGGTTAAACTTGACTTTATCAAATTGGCATATTCATTAAAATATGCGACATATTGCACTCATGACGGTTTCAGCACTAACTCAGATCTCACTGGTCTGGCAGAAGATATTCACGTTCTGGCTCGTGATGGCGCTTCTGCCCGGGCATGCAGGCAATGTGCAGTATGTTGTGGGTAAGGAGGCATCTGAGAATATCCGCCACATGAGTGTAACTAATTAAATATTTTTCACAGCTAAGTAAGTACGCTAAGTAGTTGAATTCAGGTGTTCAGATAATGGTTTTGCACAGCACAGTCTTTTTAAGCCCCCACCTTGTCCGCTTTAGGCATTTTCACACAATAACTAAATAAAATCTTTCTTTTTTTTTTTTAATGTTATCCAGGAAGTTGTAATGACTGGTCACAATTGTGGTCTAAATCTGGGATGCCGCCAGAGTTGCGTCATTCACATTCAGTGTCCCAGTGCCAGAAAAGAGTCTAGTGTGGCTACACTCACCTAAGATTACGAGCTTAAGTTACTTTGATGACACATTTAAATAGTGCGTAAGTGGCATGACTCATGATTATTTAGTGTGACAACTGCTGCAAGATGTATCATTAATTCCTGTTGTGTTTAAAAGTTTATTTCAGGCTCATGTACAACCTCACGATGCTCACGTACATCCAAGTGGAATTTTCCTCGGTCCAACTTAAATGAGCTCGGACCCACAGACGGAGGTGACTATTATAGATCTGGTTTATGGTTTCCTGGTTCCAGACTTTTTTGGGACTCTTTGGGATGTTCCACCAGGTGTTTTCTTTCCAGTGCTTTGTTTCCACTGTCTCAACATTATTGAAATGAATACGCTGCTTGCGTATTCATTTCCCAAAAAGTAGTAGTTTGATTGTTTTAGTTTCCCCAAAAACAATCAAACTTCTCAATTTCAGCATTTGATAGGTTGTCTTGGTATGTGCTTGCTTTGTACAGGTGTGCAAGTGGAGGGGCTGCAATACAACTACTACACCGCTAGACATCTGTAAATCTGACACACTGGTCCTTTAAGGATTACTATCTGAATCACTGAACAAATCAGAGATGTGGATGGAGTTTGTATCCAAGCTGCCTAACCTACATGAACGTTTGAGGCTAAATAAAATGGCTCTCTGAGGTGGCTACACACTTTCAAAGTTTCAAAGCTGTTGATTTGGTTGAGCCTGAAAACTTGTGTGCTAAGCTCATAACCCGCTGGACTGCTGGCAGCTGACTTGGCTCATCACTGGCATACTGAATCGAAATTATTTGAGGGTTTCTGGGTACTGCTGCTGACAGCTATGTATGTACAGGGTCTTAAGTACTGAGATAAGGATTTGTACACGCTGACTCAGAATGACTCAGTCTTGTATCTAGAAACCAATGGCAACTTTTCAGAAATCATATTTACATTATAAAAGGGCTGGTGCTGTTTTAAAAATGTCAGTATTTTGGCTAATGTGATACAGTACCTAGTTTCAGATACCAAAGTTTGACTTTTTAATACCGAAATGGAAACATCATTTTCTAGGTTTCATTTAACAACAGGAGGCTAACTTCTCATTTATTAAATATTGTATATCACATGCGGCTGGACAAGAATGCATAACTTTCATTGTAAAAATTCAATCTTCAATTCTTGTGATTGACGGTCTTTGCAGAGATGTTTTGGTTGGTAAGACTGGACAAGATTTGTGCCATGCATGATCTATAGTGTGTAGATTTCTGTCAGCATCGTGCTGAGTGGAGTATATACTATAAATAATGTGACTGATCCTTAACAAGGCAAATTTGGGCATTTGTTTGCAATTTTGTCAGGAAACCATATATGTACTGTCGATGACCTCAGTGTAAAAAATCAACTGAGTAATAGCGGACAAAGCTTCAGACCTGGAGGTGGGGTGTGTGAATTGGAGGAGGCTCAGCTCACACATCCTCTGGTACTTATATTAAACAAGTACAACAACAAACCTGCTCCGTCATTCTTGCGATCACTGATCGGACTACACGTCTTTTAAAGCTGTAAGTGTGATTTATTTATTAACAGTTGTAGAGTTTATGACATGACTTTTCTCATTTAAGACATGAACCTGTGAAGGATTTAACAATCCTGCTTGGTCTCTTTGAATCTGAATTGAACCTGCAGTGTAATAACTAACCATGATATATAGTTAGATAGTTTAGAAAATGTTATTTATATGAAGCAATTTAAGCTTGCGACCTTTTGTGTTACTTCCACTGTTTATATTATGCATATTTCTATTTTGTTTATTTGTTTAATTTATTTATCTATGGGATTCCCCTCCAAATACTTTTCACTTGTGTGTGTCTTTCCCTTCATATTCCTTTGGTTTTTGTCATTTTGGTACAGAGCATTTGAAGGAAGCACTAATGGGGGTGAAAGCAGTAGGAAGTGTATTTTGGATCTCCTTTCTGGTGCTGTTTCCAGTGGCAGGTACAGATCACCTCGCATTGTTTCATGGTCCCAAAAGTGTTAATGAAGTCATATAACTGTACGCTTTGTGTTATTTATTTCAGTTCAACTATGCGTGACCTACAAACACAGAGAAATCTGTGGCGTAGTGGGCTCATCGGTGAACTTTACCTGCTCCTACCCCAAACATTTGCAGGTCACCTCAGCACCAGGATGGTCCAGAAAATTCGGTCGCGACAAGAAACCTCAAATCTTGAAAAATAAGCCATCTTATATGGGTCGAATGACTACAGTTAAACATAGAAAAAATGACTGCACCATGACACTCAAAGTCTTAAAAATGAGTGATGCATCCGTTTACTATTTCACATACAGATTTAGAAATGAAGGCTATCAGAAAACATGTTTAGGCGTCCCTGGTGTGAGGCTCAACATTTTTAAGTCTCCTGTGAGAATCCTGGTGAAGAAGCTCGTTCTGGAACAGTATGAGCCTGTTGCAGATGTGGAAGTGGTGAAGGGTCAGAGTTATACTGCTGACTTGTGCCCCCACCTGCACTGCAAATCTTAAGTCCAACCCAGGCTACATCTGGTACAAGAACCATCTGCAATTAAAGGTCAACAGATGGAACTCGTCCTTCTTGTCTTTGGACTCATTCAGTGATGAGGATGCAGGCATTTACTTCTGTGTCATGAATGGCTTCAAAAACCTCCCCTCGTCTGCTGTTAGGCTCGTCCAAGGACCAAGAAACACTGTGGCGTCAAATGAAGGTAATAATGATCCACCCGGTGGACCAAAAAAGGTACCGACTGATGGACAGAACTACACAGACTTGATCTTCATTAAGTACCAGACACCCATATTTATGTCCTTCTTAATACTTGTAGTCAGTTCTTGTGCAGGATTGTTTTTTTTCAATTTTAGTGGCAGTACTAGTCTTGAAGGTGAATAATAAGAAGAGGGGAAAATGTGCTGGTTCAGTCCCCAGGCCACCCAGCCCCAACAATGACTCCTACATGACTCTGGATATCAACTCCATGTCTCCTGAATACAACATACTGGACCTAGAGAGACGCTCCTCAGCTGACACTATTTTATGAGAACTGAAGTCTTTTGCATATACATTTATTATTATTTCAAATCTCTTCAGGGTGCCACACATTTTTAGACTCACCGGCTACCATCTTAGTTTAGCGTGTTAGCACAAAAGAGAAATTCAGCTAAGGCTAATCGGAACGTCATTAGTTTTGCATATATGTCATACTTATCGGATGTGATTATGGCATTGCAGTATATAAAAAGAAGCTAAACAATTCATCGCAGGTAACATGAGAGTATATAAGGGTGTTTGTATGTTTGTATCTTTTATGATTTTTGATACAATATCAAATATGATATTTATAACGGTTTTATTTATTTTACTTTACACTATTTACTTTAGTATATTATGTTTTTATGTAATTGAGGTTGTTGTGTCTTTTTACTCTTTTCTTTTGTTTCTTCCTTTCTTTGCTACTTACATTATGTATATGTGACAATGGCGCCTCACATCTTAAATAAAGCTTTATATATAACCCCAACCTTCTTAAAATGTTTGACCCTGAACCAAAAAAATGAGAGCTGACCGCTCAACTAACAGAGTGATGATGCCCTGCTGCTGTGGCGCGGTTTGAAAATGAGCACAGCCTCACTTAGCAAAGCGGTTTAACTTTCCCTAAAAGTATGTTTTAGCCAACTTCATGTAACAAATACTGTACTGTACATAAATTCTACATGAACTTCATGACGCTCTGTGAGACTGTGCTGCTGAGAAAAAAAACACAAACCTGTAAATGTTCCTTTATCCCCCTTTTTTTGGGGATTGTTGTTAGGTAGGGACACACACACATGCACACACACACACACACACACACACACCAACCTTTGAACACGATAAGGATCTGCCAACATGAAAAGGGTGTATCTATCCGCGAAAACTCATACTGTTTTACTAACATGTCATCACTCTCTTTTGGCTTTCTGTTCCCCCGTGTGTGTGTGTGTGTGTGTGTGTGTGTGTGTGTGTGTGTGTGTGTGTGTGTGTGTGTGTGTGTGTGTGTACCTGCATGTGCCATCATCCGCTGGGTGTGTGCGTGCTCAGTAGTTCCAGCTAATGACATAAGTAAGCAGACATGTTCAACAACGTATCGGTGCATGTAAACATTGTACGCTGCAGCAGCCTCCCTCCCTCCCTCCCTTCCTCCTTTCCCTCCTTCTCTCCTTCTGGTCCTGCATGCTTTTTTATCTCTCCTCTTATCTCCTGCCCTCTAAATCTGCTCATCCATCGCTCCCTGCCTCTTCTGTCTCTACTCGCCTCTATCTGTTTATCTGTTTCTCTTCCCTGGGCATTCAAATCCTTCCCCGCTGCGCTTTTCTTTTCTCCCCCCTTCCCTCTCTCTCTTTATTGTAATTTCTTTTTCCTTCTCCTCCTCTCAAACACCTCCACTGGCATTATTTATATCTCCCTGCAACTCCATCTGTCTGACGGTCTGCCTGCCTTTTCAGCCATTCGTCCACCATCACTCTGTTGCTGATGTGGTGCGATGGATGAAGTAAATAAACAGAGCCAAAGCCAGGAATCCTGAAAGATCTTGTCTTTGCATGAATGATGGTAATTCATCACTACCTATATAGGAGATTTATCTCTAATTGTAATAGTGAGTCCGATGATTGGGGAGGAAGGGGGTGAGGGTTCGTGGGAGAGAGAGAGGGAATTATTAACTGTCACCGGTAGTTTGATGCCACCTGGGGCCAAGATGCCATCTTTGTTTTGGGCTTACTGTTTGCTGCTGGTCAAATGGCAGTATTTGATTCATTGGCAGGTATTCTCATCTTGACTTCACCTCCCGGCAACGGCTTTCTTCTGAGTAGGAAGCAGGAAGACGAGCCGCGTTTCTCCGAAAAAGGGCCTTGTTCTGACAAAAGTGGGAGAGATAGATGTGATGAATAATTGCAAACAATAGGTGGTGGAGAAATAGAGGAAATATTCTTATTGTAGAAATCCCCCACCAAACACAGGCTTCCTCCTGCTCCCTTTACCCGGCCCTCCACCTCCGCCTCCCCTTTCTCCCCCCCCCCCCCCCGTTTCCCTCAACCCCCCCCCACCCCCCCCCCGTTACCCAATTAGCTCTGAGGCCATAATGGATGTTGTTTGCCGTGTTTCCCTGTCAGCGGATTGAATTAGCGTCTCTGCGTGTGCGAATGTGTGTGTATGTGTGCGTGAGTGATCATCTTATCGGCTCTTAGTACAGTAATGAAACACAGTTATAAATGGCTGCAATCCTGTTAACAAAACAGCACCTGAGTGTAGCCCGCTAGATAAATCAGAACTGGGCCGTCGCCACGCCGACCCGGTGGCTGTTGCTAAGGCGTGAAATCACCAGGAGACAATTGAATCATTTGCTCACTGTCTGATAAAGCGTCTGTCTTTAACAACCGGATCACTGCTTTAAAAAAAACAAAAAAAAACACACACACACACATTTGTTATCACTGTGTTTTTCCCCCCGACATGCTTCAGGAGTCTGGCTGAATTTCTGGTTTTGTAATCAAACTGATATTACAGGAAAACGGCAGTATATTTTCTTTGTTTTGCAACATTTTTGTGCTTTAAACACAGCCCATGCTTTGCTCCTGGTCTTTCTTCATCACACCATGGTGATATGGGTTGTCATGCATGCACTCTCTCTCTCTCTCTCTCTCTCTCTCTCTCTCTCTCACACACACACACACACACACATTCCTCTGCCTTTGTGCTGGGGGACTATTAAGACAGTGTCTAATGCTGCGACATACTCCAGTGCTCACACACTTAATTGTGTTAATGTTTGAGTTCACATAATCTTTCAGGGCTGTCATTCTCTCAGATTATTCAGCCCTGTTTTCAATTACTGAACGCCTTGGCACCGTAGGCCCAGAATTCATGATATACCTGTCCCTGTGTGCGTATCCGTGTGTGTTCTTCACGGCATTGTTTGCGTGTGTGAACCAAAGCAGAAAAACAAAGATTGAGGACGAAGTAGCGTGAATTATTCCTCATGCTGCCTCGTTATCAGTTACTTATTTTTGCTACAAGCCCGTGTGTGTGTGTGTGTGTGTGAATCTGTATATATGAGCCTGCACATACACGTGAGCGCCTTTTGTGTATTTATAGAAGCAGCTCAGGCTTTCAACGGCCAGTCAGTTGAAAAATTGAACAGCTCCTCCTCTAGCTCATTTTGAAAGCTGTCTGCAATAGTTTTGGCTACAGTCACCGATCACACCACATCATCAGTTATTGTGAATGTGAGAAGAGTGAACTCTGTTAGCGTTTCGACACACACACACACACACACACACACCTACTAAGCAACGGAGCATGAGTCAACTGTATGGGAGTAAGAAAAATAAAAACCACATAGCACAGTCATTACGTGCTGAGCAGAGCCCACTCAACCAGATCAGAGGTGTGTGTGTGCGTGTGTGTGTAAGAGATATATATTTGTGCATAT